>JBAMYA010000019.1:3289742-3312627 GCA_037176975.1 Arrhamphus sclerolepis | reverse complement strand
TAGACATATATATAGATACACATCTGTATGTATATAAACTCCAGTCTTTGTGACTCAACATTGAGTCCATCTCTGCGCAGAAAAAACAAAGTACTTTGCTGCTCCACAGTGAACAAATCTTCTGGGGACAGGCAGTCCAGTGGTGAAGGCCATGTGGAAGATGATGATGATGATGATGATAATAATCAAGCTGGCTTGAGATTTGGAACTCGATTCCCCTGTAGAACCATCGAAGAGCAATGATGAGCTTCATCACGCTGCTCGGGGCCCAAACTGAAGCACTTGTCTGGAATGCAATCTGCCTGCCATCTGCAGGCCTCAGTGGTTCTGTTTGATATTCAAACAAACACCTGTCAAAAGTCCATGTCTCATCTCGCACTGCTCTTGGAAACTGGCAAAAATCTCAACTTCTTCCTTGCACCAAAAAACAGAGGGGAACTGGGGCAAATGTAGTTGCTTTTATTTTTTTATTCCAACCATCTGTGCATGTGTTAAATATAGATTTTTATGGAAGGCTCAAATTCAACTTTCCACTAAAACATAAAAAAATAATAGGCCATTCGAGTTTGTACATTCAATGAGGTGTTTGCACAATAAATTATTCTGGATTTAATACTTTTCTTCTTCCCTCTGCTTCTTTGTATTATCTTGGACTAGTGATTAACTTGTGTGTTTGCAGTCAGTGTAAGTTTTGAGAATGTTTTTAGGGGGAGGAATAGCCTTTTGTCCAAAACTCATCCATGTCCTCCCTCTACTCCTTCTGCTCCCTGCTGTTTTCCACATCTCTTTCTCTTCCCTCGTCCCTTACTTATATTGAGATGATGGTTCTACTATGGGATGAGGGTTCTACTTGGCAGCAGTCCAGGCCACACATCTGCCTGACTGCCGTCCCCCCCCCCAACCTAACGACCCCCAACAGTATTGGTTCAGTTGTGAGCCCATTTCAGGGTCTGTTTCAAGGTCTGCAGATGTGTTTCTCAGAGCAGCAATGATGGACTCTTGCCGAGATCTCCACTGTGAGTGACTAATGGCGCAGAGACATCTCTGAAGGCATTGAAGAATGGATTTATCCAGTGTCATTTATCACACTGCCTGTCAGTGCCAATATAAATGTCTGATGAAAAGCATGCATTCACCTTTGAATGGAACTGACTCAGCCGCTCCACAAAAAAAAAATACCCGACAGAAAATCTGCAGTGAATTACAAGTTAAAGTATGTCTGCAGCATCTTAAAGAGACAGATTCACATTCCTTTAATTCAGAAAATAAATTTAGATTGCAAAAACAAGAAGCTAACAATGCTCACTCTCCTGCAAAGTTTTAAGAGAAAACCTTGCAAGTTCCAAGTGATAGTGAAGTCTGTTTATTTTAGACAAGGGTGGAAGCAATTTCAGACAAGAATAGAGCTGTTTTAGTGCCACCTGGTTTTCCCATGTCAGTGACTGCAGCCTATACATCCCATCTGTGGAGCCAGTGTTGCTTCAGACGCCCTCATCTTTTATCTTGAAAGGATTTCATGGTGTGTTTTGTGCATCTGCTGTCAAGGAGGTTAAGGGAGCTCTCTTCTCTTCTGTGTCATCTGTTATGAGGATAACTTTGACAAATTAAAGTTTATCATAAAAACAACGGCCCGTGAAATAATATTAATTATTCATCCACAATCGTAAAGAATGAAGCGTATTCAGCTCTTTGAACTGACCTGTCACAGTCGGCAAGCCTAAAAATTCTGCAGGGTATTGACAGTCAGGCTCTGCGAGTTCTCAGCATTCCTTTGCAAAATACAAGGATCAGAATTAATGTATGTATGAACCTGTGAAAAGTAGCCTCACGTCCTGAAGCCTGATAGAGGGTTCTCACTTTCTGTGCGAGAAAACAGATTTGAGAGTTGAGCAAGGAATACCGAAGCAGGAAGAAGGACAAGAAGATAAGTCAACTGTAGGGTTTTATGTAAAGATGTTATACTGGTGAGAAGAGCAGAGGCAGGCTGAGAGGGAGAGAAAGGTAAAAAGGAACAAGGAACTGACAATTAGGGACAACTAATCACCAAGTGTGAAGCCAAGCGCATCCCCCCACGCTGGTGCCAGCGCTTGCACTGTGCTTGAACTTGTGCTGAATGCCAACGGCAGATAATTATAAACCTGCAGGGCAGGCCTCCTCTGTGCAGAGGGAGGAATGGAGCCTCAGCCAAGCCTGAACTCCTGACCTTCTTCACACACCAAGCGTCTGTTGTGGGCTTCGGGAGGTGCAAGATGGGTCACAGCAAGCCATGAGGCAACTGGGAGAGAGAGAAATTAGAGAGAGGGGAGCATGAAGCAGAGAGGTGGTGGAGCACAGGGGGGGTGGGGAGGAGGGACACAGAGCTGGGAGAGTATGGTGGGGGATGGAGGGATTTTGGGGGAGGAGGCACGGAGTGGAGGGTCACTTCTTTGTTGGCATTCTTTGGTGAGAGTTTCCAACCAATCACAGAAGAGAAGGAGCCACATGGTAAATTTGAGTGAAACCCACAGTAAGTGAAATCCCTTTTGTTATGCCTCTTTGGTTATCTCCTCTCTCTTTATCAGCAATCATTAACGGGGGAAATGTAACTATTCAACACCTATGTATACAAAAGAAAAGCCTTTGTTTGAGCGGGATCACCTTTGAAAGTTTTGCCAGCTCATCATTACATTGTCACACATTAATTAATGGTTAATTATCTAAATCAGTGATTTTTAAATGGTTTTTGATATTGTTAATATTGATAAGTGTGTCCCATCAAAGCCTCAAGAATTATTTCAGTGCAGTTTTGCCCAAGTAAACAGAAAATGTAATATTCTTAATGAGTCACACAGAACATATGCCTCATTTAAGATACGTTCCAAATGAGTAATTTCCACTTTAATCTCAGGACTATCATATTTAAGTTTTACTAATTATCAACAGTGCTTTTGGACTGAAAGGTTTCTTGTTTCTTGGCATTCTCAGTGCAGCACTACTTTCTTGACAGAATAGCCTGGGCAAATGGTTGACTAAATATAATAAAGATTTGAAGATTTGATGGCAGACATATTAGGCAGGTTTCCATTAGTTGAGGTCTGGGGTAAAACCCACAAGGTTGAAACTGTAAAAGGACCGGCCTGCTCCTCGGTTCTTTCCGCCTTAGTGTCTCCATTATAGTCAATGCGTTTGCATAAGAATTATTGCATGACACTGGTGTGCTAAAAGGCACATAAACATCTTAGTCCGACTGGCCTATGCACGCTGTGCATGCTCCACAGTTCAAATCAATGCAGTTCAGTTCAATTCAGTTCAATTTATACAGCATTTATGTACAACAAAGCTGTCTCTAGGCGCTTCTGGGGAACCCAGAGCTTGAGCCCCAAGCATATGGCAAAGCCTAACAGTGGCAAGAAAAAACTGCCTCTTGGGAGGAAACCTTGAGCAGGACCATAGAGCGGACCTTCCTTTTGAAAGCCAGCCGGGTAAAGGAAGATATGAGGAGCAAGACAGGACAGTGAGGGTGAAGGACAGAGACAAGAGAATTATAAAATATAAAATATACAAATATCTGGTATGAGAATATTTAAATATGTGCTGATGGGAGGGTTGGACTGCAGGTCGGCATCCCACAGTGGCAGGAGAAGAGAGAAGAGAGTGAGACTACAGAGGATTGAGGACAGTCTGAGACTGAGATAAGATAGACGGGGTGAAGATGCTCAGTGTACAATAGAAATTCTCACCATTGACCCTAGTGTGACTGGGACAATCATCATTTATGTGGACAACCTGAAATTGGTCTGATAACTTGAACCATTTTAATGCCGTTCCTCTAAGTCCAACAGCCTGCTCTAATCTAAGAATCTTGTTGTTGATGATGTCAAATGCTGCATTGAGATCCAAAAGGAGACAGATCCACTGTCAGAAGTCATGAGAAGGTCATTGGTGACTTTGACCAGTGCTGTTTCTGTCCCATGATGAGGTTTAAAACCTGATTGAAGCTCATCATTTATATTGTTTCTACAAAGATAATCATTTAGCTGATTTCTCATCTCATCCCAGCTCACTTCCCTTCCTAATAGATAACAAAAGACATGAAAGATAAAAAAAAGAAAAAGAAACGAGGCCCTAAAGCAGACATAGAGATATTAGATCAGGGGTGTGAAACTCTATTTCATCCCAGGTACATCATCACCATGGTTACCATTAAAGGGCCTGGTATTCCTGCTATGTTATCAGATTTCCTGCTAGTTCCTGGACTTGGTCTCATAAAAACAAACAAACAAAAAAAAAAACAACAGCAACAAAATAATTTTAGTCATAAAATCTCAAATTTCATAAAGTAACTTTTATTGTAAAACTGAGGATTTTGTATTAAAATCACAAATGTTTCCCATTTAATTGCAGATTAAAAAAAATGACTTGATTTCTGTAAAAATAAAATAAAATGTTGAATTTCGCAATATCCTTTTTTTTTTTTCATAAACCATAAAACAGTGGGAGGTTTTTTTGTCATAAAATCTCAGTTTTCACAAATGTCACAACCTTTATCATAAAATTGACTGACTAAAATCACTGTTTTTGTTTCTTGTAAAATAACTTTTTTAAATGTGGATTTTTCTGTTAAAAAAAAGCACATTGAAAAATCTGAAAGATTGAGACTTTTTTTTCCAACAACCAAGACTTTTTATCATACAGTCACAAGAGTCACAAAATTGTAACTTTTTAATTTTTTTTTTTTCTTGAAAAATATAAACTTTTTGCTACATAATTACAAATGTCATAAATTTTTTTAATATTTAAAAAATTTCAGCTTTTTGGCCTAAAATCACAAATTTTTGTTGACTAATTTTGATCAAAAATAGTAACTTTTTGTTGTAAAATCTTCTTTAAATGTTTACTAAATCATATTTTTTACATCATGGAATTTTTTAAAATGTTTTACTTAGTATATGACTGTCTTTGCACGCTCTCGCTGGCCAGATTAAATGAATTGAGGGGCCCAAATTGGCCCTCGGGCCTTGAGTTTGACACAGATGTGATAGATGGTTCCAAGATTTCTAGTCAAATTTGTCTAATGAGCAGCTAAATTATGCTGAAGGGAATGAAGAAGTTGAAAGTGGAAGGTATGTGAGGAATCATTGGAAGTATCAGAGGAGGGTCGACACAGAGAGTGCATGTCTCCAAACTGGCATCTGACTAAATACTTACATAGATCTGGGGTAAGTGTCGCCGTGTGGAAAACAACAGTCTGGTGATGAGTAGAATGAAGAATTTGAGTGATGATGTTTTGCAGCTGTGTCAGGTATTGCCACACACACACACACACACAGCACACATTCACTGAGAGAGAGGGATGAAGACAGCAACACATGAACAGAAAAGGGAGTCTAAGAACAAACCTCACAGCCTGCTGAGATTATAACAATTATGCGTTTTGCACATTTGAAGTATCGTTCACAGGTAGAGCAAGTAAGTGCTATACTCTAAGTGTATCAGTCTCTACACCAGCATGAGGGCAGCCAGACTGGACTTTGGAATCAGGGTCGTGATCCATCCCACCTACCTGGTTGATGATGAGTCTGATCCGCACTCATGCAATAAGCAAACTGCAGTGGATCCTGAAGGGTACTTGCTTACTCAGAAGGCACAATTACAGTCTCCCTGGGAATTTAATGATGTGGGATGTTTGGTCAATTATCTACAGTTGTTTAGGGCAGATTTATTTTATTTTTTTCTATTTTTCTTTTTTCTTTTTTTTACTGGTTTTCACAACTGCTTGCATGCAAAATGTGGAACTAAACACACAGGTCTGGAAACTTTAATCTTATGTATCAATAACCTGATTTTAGCTAACTAAACTTTAAACACAAATCCATACATCTCAGACCGACAGCATGTGATCTCAAAAAACAGCTTTGATTATTTAGCATATATGTTCCCTTCCAGAACACCCTGATCACCAATTAGTCTAACTTATATGTATAACTCATATTTGTGACTGTCTCAAAGTCATTTGGCAAAACATTTATAATCATAAATGAAAGTACAAAATAGACGTCAATAGAGGCTATCTGAGTACCACCAAAATGGTATCTCTCTAGGTGGCAGCACCAGTCGAACCAATCATTCCCGCTGCATTTTGGACTTTGAACACGACTGATTTGGAAAACACTAATTTAGTGGAAGGATAAGGACAAAAGTGGGAAAATGCCAATGTGCTGAATCTCACAAGAAATTCTAGGCTAGGTTCCTGTTAATTTGGCAAGGAAAAGATCAACTTTCACAGTGTCACCAGAATAAGAAAAACGTGTTCATATTGATTATACACGACACTTTTAAGCATCCTGCAGGGGGAGGTGTAACCAGATAAACTTTGTTACTGGATGTTCTCGCATATTGCTACTCTTATGTCATAAATGCAAATATCTTTGTGTGTATTGAGTAAACAGATAAACTATCAGCTGTGTGACTGTGTATTCTGTGAAAACTGTGAGCTATGTAAACTTTGTGTTCACCAAGAATAAACGAGACTGGCATTTGCTGCACAGTGTGTGTGTGTGTCTCCCTCTGCTGAGATCTGGTCTGGGTAAGGGACCAGACAGCCATCTACAGTCGAACACATAAAGACAGACAAGAGACAGAAAACAAACAGTGATGGACATGGTGTGTGTAGTATGCCGGTATATGTGGTGTGTGTATGTGTGTGTGTGCATGGTGTACTGTGGTGGACAGCTGACATTTCAGACATAAGTGGTCATTCTGTCTACTTTGTCTGGAGTAACTGGAGGAAGCCAACATTGCAGAAACACACAGGTCTGCAAAGCCTCAAGAGATTGTGAGCGCTGCCCCCTTACACGTCATAGTCTGCAGTAATCAAGTAGCCCCTATTGACTGATACAGGCATAAGGAGAGGAGATGGAGGAGCGTGAACAAAGAGCAGGAGTAACAAGAAGAGAGGCCCTTGGAGGCCACGAAGAAGAGAAAAATAAGAAATTATTTGAATCGGACCATGTCATCAATCACAGCCTAATCTGGAACAGTTTACTATACAGTAATAAGTACAGTCATAAAGCATATACTTTACCAAAAGTGGAAAATAGAAATTGATTTTCATACACTTTCAATTTTGAATGTACAACATGGAAGCTCAAACATAAACACTTTGGTGATTTTCCTTTCAATTTATTGCCACTGTGTTTACTGGCTGCCCTGTAAACTCAGGATCAGGACAAGGAATATGATTTTGATTTTTCAGAATCTGGCAAAGTAGCTCATTGTTTCTAAGTGAGAGTTTAACATTTTGAGAAATGTAATTCCAGTTTCAGGAAGCATCTTTAAATGATTCTGGAAAAACTGTCATAACAAGGAAGGATGTCTCCTCCAGAGCTGGAACAGTCTCCTGGGCCAGACTAAGGTTGAAGAGGTGCTGTTGAATCTCATGTAGCTGCTCCGCGCAGACCTTCGAGGTCTTTAGGGCTGACACAGCTGGACCTGAAGCCTTGTTCTGATTAGGACAGGTGAAAAGGCAGCTGAGCTGACTCGACTGGGAGACGTTGGCAAATATCCATGAATGTGGTGCAAGGTGAGACTGTAGAGGTATGACAAGGAGGGTGTGAGCTCTTTGTGGCTGGGGACAAAATAAGGAAGGATGCTTTGCTACCTCCTGAGGTATAAATAAATAAATAAATTCTCACTTCATTGCCTATGTCCAGCCTTCCATCAGTCTGATCTCTGTGCTGCTTGAAGGCAGTTTCATTTCTGACCAAACATCCCATACTTTGTTCTGCTAGAATTTGCTCTCCATCCCTCTTTTGTTCATGTGCCTATCCTCTCTTACCTTGACTTCAAACTAACACTTGTAAATAACATTCTTTCTCCATCTCTGAAGACTCACCTTTTTCTTGTTCAGCAGCTCCTTCAGTTCAGGGGTGATCCAGGGCTTGTGAACCACTTCACCCTCCTGCTTTGTTTCTGTGCTCACACCAAAGAAATTTAAATGTTTAATGTGGTCTGTCACACAATCAGTCATGGGTGTCTAAGTATTTAAAATTCTTAATTAAAATAAGTGCTAAAGTCACTGTCTCTGTGATCACACAGTACATTAAAGCAAAAGATTAAAAAAAATCGGCCGGAGAATCCATTTTCCCTGTGAAGTCAGAAGTCAGAAATGTCAGCAGACCACCTTGGCTCATCTGGCCTCCTGCTCTCATCATGAGGATCTCTCTCGCTTTGCACTTTGCCAATTTCCCATGATTGAATGTAATTGGGACCAGATAACCCCCTCTGTCTCTCCCCAGTAGTCTTTGATCACTTCTGACCTGGCTCCCGCTCAACTCTGACACACTGGCATCCATTTCTTGGGTGGTTTGTGATTGCTCACAGACAGACTGTGAAATATATTGCGCATCGATGCATGAGCCTCCAAATCCAAGTTGCTGCAGTGATTATTTCAACTTTGCTCTGGCATTGATAGAAATTGCACAACAAGCCATTTTACAGGAATACATGCATGTAGTTGGGTGTGTGTGAGTGTGTATGTGTGTGTGTGTCTGTGTGCATTCCGTGCAGGATTGTCATGAGAGAAAAGAACAAGAAGTGCACAAAGATTTCCAATTTTGATTCAAGAGATTTGTAAATCCTGTGCAAATTACTGTTGCCTCTTTTTTTCCTCTCTCTCCCTGCCGAGCTCCTCTTTGAAACTTGTCTTCTGAGGCAATCGCTCCCAGATGGAGAATATTAGATTTAATCACTTCCATTTGCTGGCTCTTTTTCTCTCACTGCGAGGTGACACGCTGTCTCCTTCTGACATCTCCTCACAATGGACAAATACTGAGCACCCATCAATCACTTGCAACAAAGAACTTTGACACCCAAAATCTGGTAGAAATAATCACAATCGATCACTTATAGATGACCAGAAATCCCTTAGTTATGATGCTTTCATATTCTGACTGTGGGATATCAAAACAGTCAAGTTCACCCTTTAAATTTCAGAATTGCTTGACTTAAATGGGTAAACATATACACACTAAAAGACTTGTATTTAATTTGATTTTTATAACAATTATGTGTCAAGGATTTTGGCACGGTTTAAAGATACCCATGTGCCCTGCAGCATTTCTGCTGTTGAGCATCTGCTTTTCACTTTTCCATATGGAAAAAATGAAAATCAAAGATCAAGGAAACTGATGTGTGAAATTGTCCATCTGTCTTTCCTGACTCTTTGTAATTTTTGTTTCTCCATCTTTCTACAGCTGAAATCCTCCTCTTCTGTCCTAATCTCTAATTAATTCCTCTTAACTGTCCTACTCTTTCTGCCTCCTGCCCCAACGGCCAGTCTCCAGACCCTCCCCATCCACCCTCAGTACCTACCATCCCTCAGTCTCTCCCACTCATCCATCTATCCTTCATTCTCCCAGACAGACAATAAAGCAAGCTTTTCCATGGCTGACCTGCGATTCACCCTGACCTCCACAACATCCCAAACCGCAGACAACGAGGGCGAGGGTGGGTTACAGCCTGGGATCCATAGTGGTGCAGAAAGCTCCTGTATTCTGGGCCAGAACCTGGGTCCCACAGAGCTTATTTGGCGGTTTGCTCTGTTCTCTTCAGAGCTCATGGGACTCCGGACATCCACCCACCACAGTGGGAAAAGAGAGGAATGCTAAAACTCAGAAAAAGGAAGACTGTTCTTCACTGAAAAAAAACAAAAAACAAAAAAAAACTGCAATTCCATCAAGGTCAAAGGGACTCTGCTCATACTGCTTGTACGTGTTTCTGAGGACATTTGAACATTCATCTTACTTCAGGCATGTGCTTCTCTCTTCTTTTCACATGACCCCCATTTGACACAGCCACATCACTGACCTTTGGATCTGTCATATGGCAAGCAAAAATTATGTTCATGTGAATCAGATGTTAAAGAGTAGAATAACTGCTTCTTTCAGCTCAGCCAAGAGAGGAGCACCTGTTTTCAAATAAATCTTTAGATAAAAATGATACGCTGTAGTTTGAATATATGACTTTAAAGGTGGGAATTTGATTCCCTGCCCAAGTGTATTCTTTTTTTCATTCTCAGGTTAATTCTATTGTCTAAAGTTAAACGTTGCTTTAAGTTGCACTACTCGTATCTTAGGTAAATCCTAGAAATCTGTTTTTTAAAGCAGAGGCCAAAGTCACATGTTTCCCCAGCTGCCTTCATCCCAGAGAAGCTGCTGAGCATTTTGACCCCTGTGTCCCAGGGTTGAGGTAGAGGCCCAGTCAGCCATGGTGGAACTTGAACCGTGTCAGGTCATGTCATCTCTTTGCTCAGCTCCCCTTTCTTGAATGTAAATAAAGCTAGTCTGCCTTAGTTCCACATCAGTAGTGCCTCTCTGTCTCTGCTGACGGCTGATGACATCCTAACAGGAAATCTGTTGTTATTATTGTTCCTTGGCTGTTTAATGTCCTCAGTGGAAAAGTGTTTAGTTTCAATTCTTCTGGAAAAGTTAAAGTTTTGAGATGACTCTCGTTTCCAACCTGATTTCAAAAAAACAAGCGTGATAAGCTTCTTCAACATGGAATGATGTAGTAGAAGCAATCTGTTGAAATGACGAACCTGCAGGGAAACAAAGACTGATGAGCATCATTTTCTGTGCAGGACATGTTGGTTTCTTTGAGATGCCACAGTATTTAAAAATAAATAAATGAAATCACAAGATCAGAGGGAGAATGTGATGTTGTGGAATGATTGCAAGGCCATCAAACAAGAAACCTTAATTTGATTTCAACCCAATCTTGTAAGAAAAATATCTAATAGCTATGTCGGCCTACAGTAAAAAGCAACGTGGCTTCACAATCCCACTCACTTATTGCAGAGATTAACTTTATGTCTTTCTTGTTGATGACCTGAAAGCTTTATCATAACATTATAAAACTTGTTGATTTGGCCACAAAAGCTGATAAGAAGGGAGGCAGGCTCGCTGGAGGTGCTGACTGACTCCCATACTGGAGAACTGAGCTCAACTTCCATTACAATCAATGCTTTCCACTTACTCACCTTTCACATTTCTACTTTGCTCTCATCTGCAAATGACATTATTAGGGTTTCTGTTCAAATTCAAATTCATCAATCGCTTAATTAATCATTCAAACACTGTCTGCATAACACACCCCATATAAAAAACACAAATACAGAGTACTTTAAAGGTTATAGCAATAAAAGAAATAGGAAAAATAAATATATGCTTGACTCCCGACACCACCAACACATATTTAAGTAGATATACACACAAACACCAACAAATATCTGAGTCAGTTCAGCAAAAAAACAAAAATCAAAAAAACAATTGGTGCCACACAGGATAGACATATGAATAATTGGTTGTCTTCCACCCCGAAGGCTGCCACATCGTTCCCCGGCCCCATCACAAGCCAAAGCTGAGCTTTTCCTTGCAAATGACCTGCTGAGCCCAGAAGTAAAAATCTGACATTCAGAATTTTTCAAGAGAAAAAGGACTTAGGTGAGGTCATCATCAGAGGATCTCTGGACAATATTTTACCAGCAAGAAGTTGTACAATTATCTGTTTCCTGACGTTGTTGGTATGGTGTAGTAACATTTCTTTCTGTTTGATTCAAATAAAAAGTAGGTATTCAAATACGAGCAGATATGAATCTTGATATAATTGCAATTGTTATGTGGATCCACAAGTGACTATACAGTAAATGGACATTCCCAAGTTACAGAATTTTCCTCAGACAATCGTGGTTCTGTTTCACTGTACTGCATCTACAGAAAGAGGTAAGCTGTTCATTCACAAATAGAATTAAGTCTATTGGGTAGCAAAATACTGCTGTGTATATGGACATCTGCATAGAGCTGTGCACGTCCTTCCCATTTACATCACATATTCCCCATGAGAGCCTCTAGCACTTGTGGATTTTTAAGCTATGACTGCCCAGATATGAGAACTCTGTCCTCTGTTGTATGCTTTCTGTCTTGTATTTATGTTGGAGACTCTAGAGGCTTTGAAATATGGCACTATTTGACATCCTGGCAATGAAAACATATTAAAGAGGCAGACATAAGAATTAGATTTATTCTTTGCTATAATTGTCTGATACAAAGTGAATAAGTCAACCCTCAAAATCAGCAAACTATTCTTTAAATTTTCATAATGCTTCCATCCTGTATTGTGACCTAGAGGAACCCTGGAGACAAACACAAAATCCAATTCAGCCTTTCCTCCATTCCAAAGAATAATCAATTCTGACTGGGGACCTCATCCCAAAGCAAAGAAAAAGGAGAATATGGACCTTGTCCCGAGAGGTCATAAATTGTGGAAGCAGACCCAGTTAGACAGGGAATTGAGCCCAAGCAGAAGCTCTCTTAAAGAGTCAAGTGGCCTCTGTTTCTCCTAGAGTTTAACCCTCTTGCCTCTCCTCTCAGGCTGTTCCTTTATTCAGAAGGCTGATTTATTGGGGTTCACCAGGGAGAAAAACAAGCATAGTATAGCCATCAGCCTTGCCTTTGATAAATGACCCACACTGCTATCTTCATTTTAAGTGGGACCGAAAGTTCCACTGGGTGAGGAAGAGAGTGTATGTAGGAAATGGGACTGAGTTTTATTTTTTCTTCATGCAATATGCTAACGATGAAGGTAGAAACTGTAAACAGGGGTCGACAAGAGAAACCCGTATATACAGTAAATGTGTCTTTTGGTGAAAGAAATGAGAGTTATTGAGAGTTCTAAAGGAAAACCCGATCAGAGACACAGAAGAACACGATCATTTGTTTTACTGTGTTTATGCTACTAATTTATAGTTCTCCGTCGTTGTCCTTCTCTGTCTCACCGAGGTCCCCCAGCCTGCCCCTGGGTGTCCCGATGCAACACAGCCCCTCTTCTCCTGCAAACGAAATTCTTTGGAAAGTCATTTTATATCACCCTTTGACTGTGCATTGAACTGTAAAACCACCCCATTGGAAACAAAATAAAAGGATAGGATAGGGAGAGACGGGGGGATGGGACAAGGAGGAGAATTATAATTCTTTGCAGGCCTTTGGTATTAACCCAAACACCAGAGCTGTCAGCAGTTCAGAGAGGGAGGTGCGAGGGGCAAACATTCAGTGTTAATTGGCACTTTGTAAGCTCTGAGCCTTCCTTTTGTGAGAGAAGTGGAAGAGAGAGTGAGTGTGCAAGAAGGGAGGAGAAGGGCTGTGGGGGTGGGTGGGGGGGGGTGCTCAGCAGAGTGGAGTGAGGGTATAAAGAGAGAGGGGCACAGAGAGA
This sequence comes from Arrhamphus sclerolepis, assembly GCA_037176975.1. NCBI lineage: Eukaryota > Metazoa > Chordata > Actinopteri > Beloniformes > Hemiramphidae > Arrhamphus > Arrhamphus sclerolepis. The sequence goes on along the minus strand of JBAMYA010000019.1, from coordinate 3,299,382 downwards.
GGGAGAGAGAGCCGCCCTTATTCTTGTAGGTTTGTTGGGCCTTGTTGAGGGTGTTTACGGTTCACTTCTTATCCTTTGTTAATGAAAAAAAAAGAAGAATTCATGTATCCCCCCCCAGCCTGCCACCCATGTTCCCTGCGATTCCCCCCACCAGCCTGAGCGCAAGAGAGGGATAAATGACAAGCACATAACGAACAGATTGTTCTTTGAACGTCATGAGAGTTTTACACGCTCTAAATTTTATTGAAATGGAACTGAAATTGTTCTGCTTGAGGTAGCGGCTGCGACAAAAGAGCATTAAGATGACATTAAACAGAAAATAATGAGGAGGAAGAGGAGGAATAATTACACTGATAATAAGGTTCTTGTTGTCCTCTGTATTAGTACTAAGCATAAGAGAAATACATTTGAATCTTATTTTACGTTGAGAATGAAAGATGAAATTGTGATAAAATTGTATTAACAAATTTAATCAAATTTAGCCACAAGAAATGTGCTTCTCTTTCACAGTATAATAACACTTTGATAACATGTTTAAGTATATTGAAGAAACACTGACATATTTTTATTGTTTTTTTTATTTTTTTTATTTATGTATTTATTCATTTGCATTTGTACTATACGTTCAAATGCAAAATTTATTTACTTATCATCTATATACTCCCGAACATGTTCAAGTTTGAGCATTCACATGCAGGTAACCTTTTTTTCTTTTTTTTTTTTCATTCCATTTTTAAAACAGTATGGATCTTTTTGTTTGTTTGTTTGTTTTGTTTTAATGTGTGGACAACTATGTCTCCTAATTTGCTGTACTTTTGTGTTAATACAGTGGAGTAAACCATTACGTACAGGATGTAAAAACACCCCGTCTGTCCTCTTTGTGGATCCTCTCCTTCCGCTGATGTGTTTGTAGTCATCTAAAATAATTAGAGAGGAACAGGTTGGCAGACCCACACGTACACACACAAATATGAAGGCACCTGTCTTTGAGACAGAGCGGCGGAGGAGGGGAGATTCGTTGGCATGAGGCTGCTGCACACAGAACCTCTGGCCTCTTTCTGTCTCCCCCTCTCTCTCCTACTGACTGATGTAAATAATAATAGTACCAGCAATGAAAGGACACAGGTGCCAAGCATTGTACTGGTCTGAATGGACCTGGGGGAAGGAGGTCAGGGGTCACAGGGCCACCTCATCCACCTCTCACACCCACACTTTTTATTCACACTGACGCTCTCTTTCATAGGTTTTCATCTCACTCCCCCTCCTCCTCTGTCTCACTCGCTCATTCTTTCCTTTAGTTATTATAGCGCAATGTTTTGTGAAAACTTATTGGAGGTCATGCACAAGCTCAGTATTCAGGAAGATTAACATTCTTTTCTGAATTAATTGGCCCACACACCTACATAGGTCAATGGTTGCTTTCTTAAAGAGCCAATAAAAGGATGAATTCTGACAGCTGCATAAAAGGCATTTTATGATTTCAATATTTAGGTATTTACTTTAGTTTAACAGTGAACATTCATTATTTTGTTCAACATCACATTCAGTTCAGTAGAACATTATTAATCGTAGACGGTAAATAATATGCTGTGAAAAGCCTGTCAGTCAGCATTGTTCTTTTATTTATCTTTAAAGAGCCATCGCATCATAGATGTGAGCAGGAATGATTGACTGCACATTTCTGCACTGCAGTGAAATTAAAGAAGGTAGAATCTCTGACTGAAGATTCTTGGTTGTTTAATCACTGTGCTGTGCAGAGAAAGTGCATCATTGGCCATTATATCTTGTATTTTATTCTAGTTTTCTTTATCAGGTTGTTCAGTTTCTTGAACTGCCCATAAAACTACACTCTCTACCCAACAGCTGAATAATGAGAGTCTGCACAGCCTTTTCTTTTTCTTTTTCATCATTCTAAAATGATTCATTTAACAGAAAAACTGGATATTTGGGGAAGTGCTTTATTTGCATTATTTTTTTTTCCAAAGAGTGAGATGAGTAACCTGAAATTCTACCATAACTCTAATTTGTAATGTAATTAGAATTGGTTTGGTCATTAGGCCATTATGTAGCACAGTGGTTGATTTATGCATGCATGGGAAACATGGGCAGCTCCCTTGGTCAGCATTTTTCTGAGCGTGACATAAGATTTGCTCATATAACAGCTGTGTTATTCACCCAAAGGCTTTTCTGTGGCTTATTTGCACTTTATGATGTAAATGACCATCATGTGGTTCAGTTAATCTAGGTACTCTGATTGTAGTGGGCAGGAAAAAAGCTCAAAATATCGCCATTCCAAAGGAGCATTATGAGAACATTAAATCTCATTCCCAGGAGGACCAAAGAATTATATGCATCACAGAAGCTTCTGACAATCAGGTGCTTATACATTAATAATTTCATTGGGCTCCGCACTAAAGCACACCAACTGAGAAACAATGGTCATACATTAATTTAAATGACCTGGCTCACTTTGTTCTGTGAAATCTGCATTTACAAAGTAAGCAGGGTTTGTACTGTCACCTTACATAGAAATAGGTTCCTGATTGTATGCTACGGTAAAATGGCCATCTCTGCATGTCCACTGTCTTGGCCATTGGTATGTTTTGAAGTTGACAGCATCTTGTCTTTCATCTTTGTTAACTTTAAACAACAGTTCTTACGCCCTCCGGTCTCATAACTTTTTAAATTTCAGTGTACCTCGTGTCAGAACAGAAAGGGGAAAGAAAGCTTTTAGCTTTTCTGCTCCAGCCTCATGGAACATTGCAATCAGAGCTTAAACTTACTACGCAGTGTCTCTGAATGTATTTAAGACCATGATAGATCTCATTATATTTAAGTTGCAGAAGTGCAGTTGTTTTACTTGAGTCATTTGCATATGTTTTATTGCAAGTCTATGTTTATTGTGACTATGTGTTGTAACTGCTTCTATTTTTTCCCCTCATTCTGTATGCTGCCAGTCTTGGCCAGGTCTCTTTTGATGTCAGTGGGACAAACCTGGTTAAATAAAGGTCACTATTATTATTATTATCATCATCATTATTATTATTATCATTATTATTACAACATATGAAGAAACATGGAACGAAAACAGGTTTCCTATGACAACTTGCCAATCAGAACAAGAAAGTATTATTTGGAAAAGAGCTTTTGCAGAGATTAGGTCCACATCAGGTCCACATCAGATTAAAAATGCGAGAGACCTGAGACACCTGACGTGCTTTCTTATGCAGCCAAATACTTCAGGAGTCTTATGTGCGATTTACAACACATTTAAATAGGTGCAGGACATGCAAATCTTCAAGTTGCCAAGCTCTTTAAACACAGTCATTCGAACAAAGATATTTGGGGTCAAAATGTCTTCTTTTGCATATGTATTTATCTTTAGTCTGTCACAGCTCGTCAACATAAGCTAATGTGAAAAAAAACCACAATAAGTCAGAAGTGCAAACAACTGCATGTCAGTTCTTTTTATCAGGACAATAAGATGTAGAAGGTCAACTATTCCTGACAAATGAAACTAAACAAAGAGTAAAAACAAACTGTAGTGCAGCAACACAGTTGGGGTCAATAAATGATGTTGTCTTCAATGGTCGCCTTAAGTAAACAAGATAAACAAGCATGATGGAGTACAATGTTTATCTTTACATTCACCAGGAAGGACAGTGGTAAAAGGTTGTCCCTTTGTCTATTTTGTTAAATTACAGCTGTGTGAAACACTGGTGCAGCATCCTCATGCCATCATTGTACAGCTTTTTCTGTAAAGCCGCCATAGATGGGCTGTATATGCTGGAGTACAAATGTTTTGACGTACAAAACATCAAAGTTTGCTTTGAATCAGGTAGCCTACAGCAGCAGAGGACCATGCCAGCTCCTACTGTCAACAAAGAGCAGGAAACTGGGTTCTCTGAAATGGAACAAAGAGTGTAAAAACATTGCCTAGCGATATGAGTCTTAATATCAGTTACAGCATTTGAACAGTAGTGTCAGAATTTGGTGTAAACAACATGAAAGTATGGATTTATCCTGCCTTGTAAGAAAGGTTTAGGTGACTAGTAGTGGTGTATTCCTGTGAGGGATGTGGTCTTGTCAATCTTTAGGTCCTTTAGTAGCAATTGAACATAATTTAAATACCATTATACTACCTTAGCATTGTTATTGATTAAGTCCATCTCTTTATGACCCCAGTGTAACCATCTTCCAATGGTTACTTCCTGAAGAGTATCATGCCATGTCCCAACCCTCAAATCATCTAAAAATGGTTTCTTGAAGGCTATTATTCATTCCTGGCCACCACGATCAACAGATCTCAATCCGGCAGAGCCCCTTTGGGTTGGTGGAATGGGAAATTTGCATCATGAATGTGCAGCTGAGTGTACCAGCCGGTGAGTGGAAGAAAGACACACTGAATGAGAGTTTGTGTGAATTAGAAACAAAGAGTAAAGTACTTAAAACTACATAAGTAAGGCTGAAAAGGCACTGCATATAAGTGTGGATCATTCAGCACAACATATCTTTGTGTTGCATCTTTGGAGCTACACTTAATTTTTGTAGCTCTTCTCTGAGTTAAACACCTGATTGCTAACCAATTGGTGACCCATTTTCAGCTACACGGAAGAACTTTATAATTATCAAATACTCAAAGATTACAGTCAAGCCAGTGAAAAGACACAATATGGTGTTAGTGAGTACATCAAGGTCAGACTTTTTACAGGTCTAAAAAAAATGATAAATGGATGTTTGACATGGAAGAGCAGTGTTCTTTCTGCTTAAAGAAGCAGGACAAAAAATATGGTTGAGGTGTGCCAGACTGTCCATGGATAAGTGACTATGTATGGTCTGAAACATGACATGTCTGCTGCATCAGCATATTTTGTGCAGAAATGTAAAACTTAGGACATATTGAAAGCCTGCAAGGCAAAGGGGAAAAAAAGAACATTTAAGCATTTAACTTACTAGGACACTTTAAGTCTTTATTTGTCTTTAAATTAAATAATTTTATGTGGAAATAAGATGAAGACAACCTCTAAGACAAACTTCAGTTAGTAGGGGTCTGATATGTTAATCAGTCTGCCACCTTTCAAGTTTTATGTGCAGCCAGGCAGCTTTGCTTTGGTCCTGACCTTGGCTGCTTGAAGTCATAATGAAATTGTTTGATCTTGACAAAGAGCCCACGCTATACCCCGAGGAAAACCTCTACTATACACAAGAAATACGGTGATTATGCAAGCAGTGGTTTTTTTTTTCCTCTTTTTTTTTCCTTTTCTCCAGCATTCACAGAGCCAAAAATAAAAAAATAAAATAAAAAAATGCATTCATTGCTACATCAGCTTTTGGTGTTTACCATTTTATCCACATGCATCACTGTTTTAGATATATGCTCCTCAGTCTGCTAGATCTCCACATGGTTGAGAAAGAGATGCTAGAGAAGGGTTCGAGGATTTATTACCTAGCATTAGAAGCACTAATCTGTTGCAGGTGTTTCTGGCTGTGCTCCCAGGCCATGCCTGCTCTCCTCTCCAGGAGGCCCCAGCATTGTGTGTAGATGCATGACAAAGGAAGAGATATAAGGAAGGAAAGAAAAGTTGGGTTTTTTTTCCCCTCGTTCTTTCCATGGTTTCTTCATGGAAAGATTAAGGGCTTCAGGATAAAGAAAAAAAAAGAGTACATGTTCTCTAGTCACATCTTGCCATCAAATCAATCACAAGAAAACAGAAAACAGCTGAATGTAAGTCAATTCCAATTCTGGGGCTTTTACTCTTGCCGTAGTATGTCATTTATAGGCATCTAAAAGAAACTGCATGTTCCTTAACTTTTCAAACTACATTAGTCTTAGTGAATCTCTTTTCGACAAGGACAGCTCACTCCTCGTATACAGTAGAAAGCCGGTCTAACAGCAGGATACAGCTTCTATGCTGTGCTACAAAAGAGGAAGACCACCGAGCTGGATTGAGCCAAGAGCTTCACAGTAAGCCTGTGGTGCCTTTAGGGTTGATGAACAAAGGCACAAAAGAACCCATAGAGAAAGCCGTGATCTGTAGGTAGTCTGAAACTCCTACTGTGACTAGCTTCGGAAAGACAAAACTAAATGAAATGGATAGAATCCAAAGGAGAAGAGCTCAGAAAAGGGAACAGCAAGGGTGAATATTTTCATGGGTATACAGATTTAAAAAGAAAAGAAAAAGAAAAGAAATGGAATAATTTCATCTGTGAAGAGAAGGCTAGTTAAGATAAAATGTTTATGAATTATTTACTTTATCACCATACAATGCTTTTGTAGTTAAGATCACACTAAGGGAATGAAACTGGATCAAATGGGTTGATGAAGCAAAGAGGCAGTGATGTTACTTCACAACTTAAACACTTGTGCCCTCATGTGGAGGCTCCAAGTACACCCTTTTGATTGAAGCTTCTTATTTGTAGTAAATACTGCCATAAGTCGTGAATTTTATCAGGCCATTTACTCAAGTCCTTGATCAAACTAAAACAAACAAACAAAGAAAAGTTTCTACTTATTTCTATTTCACAAGACCTCAAAAGGAAATACTGAATTATATTTATTTGACAACTCTATATATGTACTGTATGAACACTACTGGTCAAAAGTTTTATAACACCCCCATTTATTTATTCATTTTTTAATTATGCAGTTTAATGTCTTATTGCAAATGAAATCATAGAATTAATAAACAAAAGAAGTTAAAAAAAGAAATCTTGGAATCAATTTATAAACCAACTTATAAGTCAATGTAGCCAGCTTTGCTAGCTGTGACAGCTGAACACACTCGTGGGATTCTTTCCACAATGGAAATAAAATGTTCCTCAGAACGTTCCTCGCAATTCCTCGCAATTCTTGTTACCGCATAAATGTGGGGCACTTGTAAGTTTGTTTTCTGTATTCCTCGAAAAGGGCATATTTTTGGTATGATTCGAAAATGTACATTATTTTTCAGTTTTGGGTTACCCTAGCTTTCTTTTTGTTAACCTCTGGGAGGTCACTAGTTACCTTTATACCATTTTAAGCTATTAATCACACTTGAACTTTTTTAAAATTACTAAAAAAAAATGAAACGTCAGAATTGGGGTGTTCAGCTTTTGGCTGGTACCATATTCAGTTATTATAACTGGAGCCTGTTTTGAAAGAAGGTTCAGCAAACAAGAATAAAAAACAAACTCAAGTTTTTAACTTCAGAACAGGTGTTCAGAGTTGGTTCAATCAACTCTGAGTGTGTTGACCCCAACTTACTACAATTATAAAAAGCCATTATCAATCAAGCTCCAATACCTTGATTCACCATTGCAACCCCAAGTAAACAGAAAAGATTTAGAGCTTTTATTGCAGTCAGTTGTCTTTCTATAGAAATATTAGATGGCTGCCGGGGTTGAAATACAGACAGTTGTGGGAGAAATTGCAGAGGAATTGAAGTATAAAAACATTTCAGACAAGTAACTCAAACATAAAATATTTTAATAACAATGACAACATTAACAAAGAAAAAAAAATAATTCAACGTAAGTAAGTGAGTTAGCAGAAGCTAGTGTCTTTGAGGTAAACTCAAATTAAACAAGCCACAACTCCAAGTGCACATGAAAACACTAACATTTATATAAAGAAGTATTGGAATGTACCTGTAAAATACCAGTTAAAGACAGGTGTATACATAGTACAAGTTTAGCCAGTCCGTATCTGAATGCATTATAGATTAAATTTTATTCATATAGCGTCTATTTACAACAAAGTTGTCTCGGCATGATCCTCGTACACGTGGCAAAGCCTAACAGTGGCAAGAGATCTAGATCTGGTACAAAGCGCTAAACACAACCCTGTCAGTACGGTAAACAGAAGTTCTTCATGGATTGTAGTTGTAGGAGTTTTGGATGAAAAAGTTTGTTAAAGAAGGACTCCAATCTTTGATGAGAGTCAAAATCTGCGTGAACCAAGGGTAGTAAAGATCCAGCTGTCTTGTTGCTCCTGTAATGATGATGTTCAGGGCTGCTTCTGAGGCAGGGTAGGCAGGTACACTGGTGACTCCCCTGGGAACAGAAAAAGACCTGCACTTAACTAAAGGAAAATCTCAAGTGCTGTTCATTGGCGCACACACACTTTTATATATCTTTGACAAACCTGACTTTCTCCATAGCTGAATCTGTATCAATGAGTCCCAGTGTGCATATAGAGATGGACACATTACTCTTCTTCATACACAGCTCATGATGAAGGGACCCAAAAAACCCATTCAAGGCAAATTTGGTTGCGGTATATGGTAGCACGAAGGGACTGGTCATTTTACCTGAGAAGCACAAAGAAATTTTCAGCTAGAGCACAGAATGCTCTGAAGCAGATAAAGTAAAATCTTTGATGAATGCATGAATAAAAAACTCTCCAAATGAACAGTGTTATCTTTCATATCTGCTAAATTTCTATATGTAACTGGGAGGTCTCTGCATTTCTGCAAATATTGATTTAAGATGGTATTGTGAATTTTGTAAACAAACAATGCATACCCAGAAGTGATGAAACAACGACCAGAGATCCTTTATTTTCCTCGAGGGATGGCAAAGCTTTCCAAGCCATCTGAACATAGCTGAAGAAATTGACCTTTAAAAAGCACACACACACACACACACACACATGTATATATGCATGAAAACATCAGGGCATTACCTTCATTTTATGTGGCGATAAACCATCAAAATGCTCCATTACCTTCATTAGCCACCTGGTGTGTTCCACATCTCCCTCCCACATGCTGAAGGGGCTGGGACCAATGTGGTTGAGGACGAGGTAATCCAAGCCTCCAAGCTTCTCCAAAGCGAATTCCACCACTTTGTCAGGGTCAGACTCACTGGCCATGTCTGCTGGTATATAAAGAGCTTTCTGGGCTCCCAAACTTAGACATTTTTCTGCCACCTACAGGCCAAGAATGGTAGACGGTTAAAAGAAAAGGTCCTTATATATTTACTTGAAGGATCTAATAATGACTCACAAAATCCTGAAATGGATCTTAAGAAATCATTTTATTTACATATGTGCTTTGTTTCCATATATGAAGTTGTGGTCCTCCTAATTGTGTGTCACAAATGAATAGTTACCATACCACACCAACTTTATTTAAAGCGATTTAAACCGCTACAATGGTCCAAAGTGCAGGGCAGCAAGTAGATAAAAGGTATAAACATAAAACATAATGAAACCAAAAACTTTAATTTAACATAAAGATAAAATACAAAGAAAATGAGAAAATAAACAATAAAAAAATAATCAAAAACCCATTAAAGTAAATTAAATAATTGGAGCTAGACCATTTTGGAACTTAAAAGCAAATAAAATAATTTTACAATGGATACATAGGCAGCCAGTTCAGTGAAGCTCAAACAGGCAAAATGTTATCGTGTTTATGTGTACCAGTTGAAAGGCATGCAGCAGCGTTTTAAATCAACTGTAGATGAGCAACAGATGACCCTTTAATCCCCACATACAGTACGTTACTGTTATCCAGTCGACTGATAACAGATGCATGGATTACTGTCTCAAAATGCTGTTGTGTAAAAATGGGCTTTAATTTTGTTAAACCTGATTAATTCTTCTGAGTCAAGAGTGGTTCTAGTCAGTGTGCAAAGCATGTTTGTGTGGGTGTCAAAT
>JBAMYA010000019.1:3248095-3289642 GCA_037176975.1 Arrhamphus sclerolepis | reverse complement strand
ATCATGAAAATAACTTGAGAGCTAAAGAAGAGAGGAGCCATCTACACAAGTCACCTTCATAAATTTCAAAGCAGTTGTAGCAAACACTAGACCATGTATTTTTACACCAGACACATATAGTCTGTGTAACATGCCCCATTTTGCATCACAGTATTACAACACGGCTCATGTTACACGGACTTTGGACCATGACTCAACACAGAAGCTCTGTGATAAAGAAAATGTGACAAAGAAAGTAAGTGCTTTGTGCCAGCATGACCGACTTTCACTTTTGCTGCTAAAGACATGATGAAGTTGGAGTCCTTTTAGATGGTGAAAAGTCACTCCTATGGACCCTGAATAGCTCTTACGTCTGGCTCACACAGCAGTGTTGCAGCAACCTTTGACTGTGTTTCTGATGCTGCCTTTTGTCATACAAATAAACAGCCAATCAGATTTCTTCGTGCTTGGTACTCATGTAAGACAAGTGCTTTGACACAATCGCATATCCATGAATGACTTCACTGGGTAGCACCGGATGTGTTGCTGCAGTTTGATGGGCTGATGCCTGAAAAGTTGAACTTCGCAAAACAACGCTTCTATCAAAGCACTGCTGTCTACTGTTGGTAACACACTGTTTTCTAATAAGCATTTCACACAAGTGTAATTCTTCTTTAAAAAAAAAAAATCCCTTTAAACCAGCTACTACAGCTGCTATAAAGTATTAAATGACCAAAACGTAAATAAATTAGTTCAGATCTAAAAGTTTTATTATCAGAGATGAGATATTTTGCATGTTTTCTGGTACTGATTTCTACTACATTACGTGTAAGTTGATAGACGGGAGAAAGAACTGTGAGAAATGAGCAACTATAGTTCAGCCACAGGTATTTCTTGTCCAGCGGCATGAGTTCATCCCAGGTTGCACAGAAAACGTTACCTTATTAGGACATTAGCAGGGGATCCTTTATTAGATTTCAAGTTCTGCTCTAACTAGTTAATCCCTATATTAGACTTTATCCACTTCTGTTCTTATAACAGTTTTCTTTTTTTTCTTTAAAGTTTATCTTTTACCCAATTCATGTCATATTTAGTCTTGCCAAAACAAGAAAGAAAAGAAAGCTCATTGTAAATGTTACTTTTTATATGTAAAAGGTAAAAAAAAAGAAGCACAAACTGTAAATCTATGTGAAAAGCTCTTTCACGTCAAATGTGATACTTTAAAATTTCAGATGTCAGATTCCCAGGAATGTCTTATTTTTTACATCTGAAATAGTGCTTCGCAATGTAAAAAATGAATTTATCAAACCTGCTATGAGAAATTTGCATACTTTTTGTGGAGTTTATTTGTTTTTTCTTCAAAAAAGACCTTTAAACTGCCTATTGAAAGTATTTTTTATTGTGATGCTGTCCCCAAATCTAACTGAAATTGATGAGGATGGAAGAGTGGAAGATGGGACTGGTCTCTCTGTCCCAGTGTATTCTGATTTACAGCTATTCCAATGTGCTTCTTGCTTTGATACATATACTTTTAATTTCAGAATAAAGTTTGTTTTTTTAGAGCCTCTCTGTCCCTTTTCTGCCCTTTCATAGCTTCACAATGTCACTTAAACAACTTCTTTCATGCAGTTCATGCAGACACACATAGGTGGATACTGTAACCTGACAGATGCAGATGAAGATTACATACTTTTACTGTACTGAACTGCAGTGTATTATATTAACATAATTAGAAAATGCAGAAAATAACTTAAACACATATATCATACTAACTACAAATGTTACAGATCTCAGCAAATATACATTTATGTGTCAGGAGGATGGAATAATAATAACAACAATAATAATAATAATATTGATAAAAAAAAGAAAATTATAGCTAGATCAGCACTAGTGTGAGGAGGCAGGTGAGCCATCAAGTTGCAGGTCAGAACTCAGACTTGGGCATCTAAGAGGGGAGCATGGGCAGAAAGTGAGTAGACGGGTGTCTTCGTCGAGCTTTATGACCTCGCCGTGGTTTTCCACGCCCGTTCAGTGAAACAAACATCTGTCTGCCACCGTGCTTCCAGCGGAGCGACGCATACGTGTTGTAGCCATTTTCCTCAATGCGCTCCTTAAACTTGCAGCTTGGGTTGTACTTAACCTGCAATCAGAATGAGGAAAAGGACATGTTAAGAAGGTTAAAGCAGACTAGTCTACAACTTAGAACTAAATGTTTTTCCTGCTGTGCTGTAAAAGGCCAGTTTCCAAGAGGTGCATAAAGGTTAATGTCTGTCATTGCAGTAAAATATTTTCCAGGTGCATACAGTTGTTATGGAGCACTTTTCCACTGCAAAACTATTACTTGATTTATCTTTCTAATGTCATGTAAATGACATAAATAGATGGTAAAGTCAATTTACAGAAAATACTTTCATAATCCTTGGACATGTTAATCAAATCAAAATGTCTGGAAGAGATACACATCTGAACCGCTTGTTCTACTATGGTTTCTTTAAGGGGACAAAAACAATTTTCCTTTCTAGAAACAATGCTATGGTTTCTTGACACAGATGTGACAATTACGTTTTTAATGAGACAGGCATTTGATTCAAAAAATCATGGTGAAATATTTTGACCACCAGGATTTTTATTGCCTCCTCTTTTATATAAGTGCTTATCATTTCTTAGGAGTTTGTCAGCAAGTCAACAAGAAAGATAGTGTAGAGACATGAGATATTCCAGATCTTCAAGCTACCATCAGAAGGTCATTACATCACAGTACTATAGTAGGAGCTTCTGGTATTTTACTGCAGCGTAGGGTTTCAGAGTTTAGTAAAATGTTGCATCCTCTTTTCTATTTCTGGCGCTTTTTTTTTTTTTTTTTTTTGCTGCAGGCTCTTCTCTTATCACCACTTGCTAACTGATTGCATGTCCCTGATTTCTCTTTGTCCAAGATGTAAGTGCTTGAGCCAGACACCACACACCTCCAGTCTGATGTGTGTCTGATTTTAACAAAGAGAGGTGATTACTTTTGAAAGCTTGCTGTGCAAGACAACAATTGGCAGATGGCACGCAAGGACTTAAATGAGCCCAGCTGGCTCTTTGTCGTTGCTGGTTGGGTTTCTTTTCTCTGTTATCTATTTTGACAGTGAGTTAAAGCTGCAGGTACCGACAGTCACGAGCCAGGTGCACAACCATGATTGATGGCAACACTCTGACCTTGGTCTGGACTTTCCAGCAGAGAACTTTGCTTCACTTCAGCATAAGATATACAACTGTCCCATCCATTCCTCGCTAACTGCCCCCTTCCCAGCTCTCGAAGTCTTGGCCTCCAGAAACAATGTTTCTGGGTTGTATACGCACCGATCCAAAGAGAGTGCCTTTCTTGGACATAGCTAAGTACAGCCCGGTGCTGACAGATTTGATGGCAACAACTCCTACACTGACAGATCGGATTTCCATCAGACCTAGAAAAAAAAAGAGGACAAGAGTGTGGGTTAGAGGCATCAGCTTTGTCAGTTTCACCATCAAAAGCTCCTCTGTCATTAGCACTTAGGATGGCAGACAGGCATATTCAAGACACAGGAAATAAAATCACACAGGTAAATACTGTGTAAATATCACAATCAATCAGGTTTTAAATTATTCTCTCACCAAAGGTTGATTTAATAACCTTATAAATGAATGGATGGATGAATGTATAGCAGACAGAGACAATTTCTATGACACGCAACCATAAAAGGCTCCTGACTCCAGATGTGACATGCCATCCTGATGATACCCCAAGTTGTTTACTGAAGAACACAAAGCCCTTGTCTGCTCACCACCTAAGTGGCCTCTCCAACCCACTTAACCCCTTGAAAAAGCTGGCAAGCTAGTGAGATAATTGTTTCCTCTGGGCACTGATTGCAAACAAGTCCCATGTGGTGCTCCCTTGATCTGCTTTTTGTCTGCATACAAAAATAAAGGCACACACCCTTTGTCATGGCTATGATAGAGATGTTTTGGAGATGACCAGAACAGGGTTCTGAATAGAGACTAATTACTGCTGATAAAGGCTTCTTTTCGATGGCATTTGCTGCTTTCATTTACCTATTTACGCTACAGATACCACTTTGATGTGGGCACCTTTCAGATCAGAATGTGAAACTTTTCTCAACCTTGAAAACCATGCAGGTATATGGAAAGAAACATTTGGATCGTGTTGCTTGGAGGCCAGGCTACTGCTGCATAATTGCTACAGGGATTGTTGGCTTTGGATGCGTGCTGTAAACACAACACCAAATCAAAGAGGTGAAAAACAGGGCGATCCAAAAGTAGTGGGGAAAAAAGTGAGTGATGGTGATGAGTAATGAAAGCAGCAGCAGTGGGTCACTGGCCACCTGAATGACCTAAAATGCTGAACCATGTCATTGATTGAACCCACCCAGCAATGAAAAACTAAGTACTCACAAGGCTCTGCAGGTGTTAACCCCATTTGCACTGTAGACCAGTTTTTTTATTTGTGTTTTCTGTTTGTTTATTTGTTTTTTTTAATACCTGTTTACTTTTGCAAGTTCTGATTTTGCTGGAAAAGAGCTGTAAGCCAGAAGTTTGCACAAGGCCTCAACTTAATATGTTTTTGGATTCAATATTGGATTTTTTTTTTATTATCTTAATGCAAAAGATGTTTAAATACATCCACACAGTAATAAAAATGTCCACAGAAACACACACAACAAGTCTTTCTTTTTCTTCTTTGAAGATGATAGTAGAAGAGTCCACAACTATATTCTGGTAAAAGATTCTTAGAAGGAAGAGAAGAGAGCAGGTTCCACTTACAGCAGTACTTTCAATTAGAAAACACATCTACTAATATTATACCATCCAAAACATCACATCTTTTGATTAACTGCTTCCAAAAGGCCTTTCAGATAGGACACGGTTGACCCTTCGCTCTGGTGAGGAACCCACTCATTTCTGAGCTGCATGCTGCAAAAGTGTTGAACTGAGGATGTACATACTTTTCCTAAACCTTGCGATGAAGTTAAGAAACCTTCAACTTTGGTGCAACATTCTATGACAACACCTCTACCAATTACAGATCAAACCAACAGAACCTTTCTATTCAAATTTTACATTTCTGATGTACAGATGATGGTGGTCTCCAACTGATCTGAACTGAAGTACAGAAGGAACAGAAACTGAGTAGATGTGCAGGAGAAGTGACAAAACCCTTATCGTAGAGTACTTTTTTATTTTTATTTCTGTTTATGGATTTTGTCCCCCATCACTCACACTGTAACCACTTACAACTGGATCGTTTTACAGTCAGTATGGACAAAAGAATTAATAACAGTGACCAAAAATTTGAACTTGATCGCTTGTAGTAGTATTTGAGTATTCAAGTTACAGTTGAAAATGTAAACCTATCTTTTGTTGCCCACGGATGACTATTCGATACATAATTTCATATAGCACTAACTGTGGCTGCTAACATCATCAGGTACTTTGCTGGTTTCAAAGACAACATATGAGGGGCGGTCAAAGTAAAGGGGGGAAAAACGGCATCTGCTGCTCCCATCGTTTTAGATCCTCTGCTACCTCAAACCTTTTTCTTTCTTTTCTTTTTTTTTTTTTTTTTCCAGTCCTGAACATCACTTGCCATGCTTACTAAGTGAGGTCATATACTTAAGGCACCAACACAAAGAGGTACAAAGAGAAGAAACTAGGAAAGATAAACAAACACAAACTCCTGTTGAGTGTCTTTCTTCTCTGACATGAGTGTTTAAATGAAGCTCTCTTTTCTCTTCCACACAGCTGCAGGGAAGGCGGGAATGCCTTAGTTTAGTCCATCCAGGTATTGGCCCAGCTGCACCCCCATCATTCCTGCGCTCCCTCTGATCCTCCAGGGAAACATTAACACTTTGAAGGCTGCCTCCTTTTAACGAGCTGTGTTTACAAACACCGGGTGTGCTCTGGTGGCACCTGGAGCGTGCAAGGGACTTGTAAGCAATTAGCTGAGGCTCGGATGGCGATTGTGGCACTGCAAGGGTTTAAGGGGGATTAGTCCAGGCCAATGAAAACCGCTGGTGCCTGAAAGTGGTGCCAGCCGTAATAACCGCTATATGCTGGTTTGAGTTACAGGATGTGATGGAGTTTGTCAAGTCTGAGACACTGAGTTTGATTGTGGGTTGTCAAGTTGTTCTGATTTTAACAAGCTTGGCTTTGATTTTAGAAAACATAAGATTGAAAAACAACATAAAAATCTAAAACTACAATAAATTCAACTGTTTAAAACAATGACTTGGCCTGATGTACTTCAAAATCATGTTTACAAAGGGTTATTAGATTTTATGTTTGTCTGTTAGCACAAGTGTCGGTGCTTCCAACTACATTTTATCCATCTGTTGTTTGCTAGCTAAAATATGTGATCTGATGTGGAAGACATGGAATAGGGATTTCCTGTAGAGGAATAACTTAAAGATAACTCACATCCATATAATCACAGTCCAATTTTTTGAAAAGTCACATATTTCTGTTTAGAGTGAGAAAATTCAAGCTATTAGAGGGCTTTTCTTAGCCTGACCAAACATCCTGATTCTTTTCCTCTTTGATTCAAAGAATTAGTCTGGTTCCTTTGGGTTTGACCTTAATTTCCTGGGTCAATACCATAGACATATATAGATGGATGAACCATGAATGACGTCACATATTTTTACACTGAGCTTTTGAAGCCCAGTTTTCCTCAAACTGTGCAGTGCCATGTTGCAAAGAGGCAGAACAAAGCTGTGAAAGCCAATGGCGAGCTCTCATTCAAGAACGTCAAATGAATCCACACATCTGATTGGTCAACTTCATTGCTTAATATAAATTTATCTGATTCCCCCCTAGTTGTCAAGCATACTATAGAGAACAAAACCAAAGGTGCAAAGTTGATGATTTTAACATGGCAGTCAGTGGGGATATGCTTTGTTTTGGAGCCAGTCAGCATCTGCACTGCAACAAAACATACTTCCTGAAACAACTTCAATCTAGAAGTGGGATGGTTGCTGCTTGGTCAATATCAATCTGCAAAAGAAACTGCAGTTGGATGGTGTTGGATAGGCATTCAACCAATCTGAGAAGCAAAGCAAAGTGGACAAAAATCGAAAAAAAGACATCTAAAATGCAGTGCTGTGGTTGATTTTGCAGTAAAAACTTATTGATCCAAGATGTCATTTGCAACTCTGACACCATATATTTTGGTCATGTTGAATAGCGGCTCTTGAAAGTTCTTGCATGAGTCACATTGTTCACGTCGTTAATGCTTTGTTACGTTCTATTTTGAAGGGAAATGGCTGTTCATGAGTTTGGCATCAGATACATAGAATTTTGGTGAAGTGAATGGGTATGGGTGTCCAGAATAGGTTTATCTAAGAGTTGATATTCAAAGCTTATATCACAGAAGGCTTATCATTTACAGAGTGGGATCAAGTTTTATACAACAAGACACAGGACACATATCAACTGAAACTGTCACAAGATTTACTATGAAACCCAAGCAAATTCTTTCGCCTTAATCCTTTAGAGGTTGCCACAGTGGATCATCCTATTACACATATTGATTCAGTATAGATTTTACATCAGATGTCCCTCCTAACACAAGAGTTTCATTTTTCCAGGCTTGGGACTGATGCTATGAGAATAGTGGCTTGTAACCCCTTAACATTCACCAGCCAGAATGGTCAATTTTTATTAATGAACAAGCACTCTAAATGAGGCTATGAAAATTTTGGTAAAATACTTCAGTGTTCGATTTCTTTTTTTAAATTTTACATACTGAATATAAATTAAATTAATTAGAATTAAATTAATTAGATTTATTATTTTAAGATAAAATTCACAATCATTTTTAAGCACTGAAATTGTATATTTATTGACATCTCTGTCCCTACAAAACGTGTGCAAACCTTGTTTCTGAAAACACTAGCTGGACAAAAAAATGTCAAGTTTGCTCTTACTGAATAATTATTATCATAGTGCATTAATAGACTTAAAGATTTAAAAATTCAATAAATCATTCAAAAGTACTGAACTATGTCCCAATAAGGAAGACTACAAAAAGAAACTCTGAGGACAAATTAACTCTTTGTCACTCACTTGCACTCGGACCCGAAGGTCACTTCTTCTTCATTCTGCAGAGCAAGTATCAACTGAAGGTCCTATTGAGCAAATGAAAAAAGGCACTTCTGGTTTCCCACTTGCCATTGGCAAGATCTCTTA
Organism: Arrhamphus sclerolepis; assembly: GCA_037176975.1. Taxonomy (NCBI): domain Eukaryota; kingdom Metazoa; phylum Chordata; class Actinopteri; order Beloniformes; family Hemiramphidae; genus Arrhamphus; species Arrhamphus sclerolepis. Next base: position 3,281,437 of record JBAMYA010000019.1, on the reverse strand, counting down.
ACCTTTGACATGTTTTGGCTGGGACTGTCAATAAGCTCAAGCTGCCATTACAAGCAAATCCTGCACTATACATGTCTAGTCAACTGTGGATTTGCCATTTATTTCTCCTCTATGGGATTTTTAAAAGCATAGAAAAAGTCTTTTACCCAGTCTCTTTTTTGCTCTCTTTTCTTTCTGTCCTGTTTTTTGGACGCAAGCCCATCGTCAGATCATTCGAGCCTTTCTGACCTTGGAAAAAAAAAGGCAGAAAGGAACGAGGGAGACACTCTCACTGGGTTCCCTTTTGTGAGACTCATGGTAAGGAGGAGGAGAAGAAGGGAGGGAGTAGAGGGTGAAGGTGCTGGCTACAGGGATGGGAGTTTTGGCGGTGGGGGCAGGTGCTTCCAAAAGCTGCCCCCTCATCAAGTCTTTGTTGCTCACCTGTGTGGTGAAGAGCTAGACAAGATCTTATTATTAATGACCAAGCATTTTGAATGAGGCTCTGCAAATTGTGGTAAAATACCTCCTTCCATCACAAACTTAAAGCAGCAAAGAGTGAAAGACTGAGCAAAGGGAAACTGAAAAGGAGATTTTTCAGCTTTTTTACTCCTGTCTTCTTTTTTGTCCCTTTTATCAAGTCTTTAATTTCTTGGGCTGAACCCTTGAGCAACCCTCTACGGCTTAGTGCTCGACCAGAGCAGAGCCTGGGAATCTTGGGTTCCCGCTGTGTTCCTTTTTTTGATTGACATACCTTTTCAATTATTTCACAGTTTGCTTGCTTTTTAAACGAAGAGGGCCCTGTTGTTTTTTTTCTTTCTGCCCTCCTTTTCAAAATACAAGCTTTTCATGTCGGGTTTGGGCTGCCAGGCCTAATGGCTGTGACCAGCACCTTTGATCTACCATGACCCCTTCGAAGGGTCTGGCACTAGGCGAACTGCTGCCTGTGTATCAGCACAGACAAAGACTGCATCACTCACTGTTGCTTTAAACACCTGGAGAGATTACCATGAGAAACACCGCTCATGGTAATAGCGATGAGCGGTGTTTCTCATAAATTGAAGCTAATTTGAATTAAGCTTCAATTTAGACTGTCACAAACCCGAGGCTGAACCCTTTAATGTCCTGTGATATTGATGCTCTCATGTTATATTTTTATGTACAGTAACATCACAATGATGGCAAACCTCTTAAACCACTTTGAGATATGAGCATTTTGCACTTCTTTTCTTTTATTAAGAGCAAAAGCCAGTTTAAAAGGGAACTCTCCACAGAAAAATAAAATAAAATAATTATTATTAATTACTATTATTAATTTGCTAGGAACAAAAGCCAGGTCCTCAATCACTTGATGATTCATACAGGGTAGGATTCATAGTTCTCACTTTGGAGTATTCTAGCATGTACATTTTCGAAAAAAATATTTGAATATACTGTCATTAAAACAGCAGATTCCTAAGGGTTATGGTGCATACCACAGCTGCAACATCTGCAGGTTGCTCTCAGCAATCTTTCTTTCCATTCTTTCTCTTGTTTCTCACATAAAGGCAAAAATACTGAAAAAGATAAAAACATTTACCTGTTTCAGATTTGTTGGGAAAAAAATATCTTCTCTATAACAGTGCAAGGACACCAAGGAAACCCAATCAGTGATCACTGCTCATTCATTTACAATTATAGGTTATAAAACATCATAAATGTGAATGGCGTTTACGCCTTGACAACATGACTGCGATTGTGGTTGTTAAATTCAGGACAAGCAGTGAGTCACCCACTTGTCTCTGCATGAGTGGCTCTGAGGCCACACAGGAAGTATGAGATGACCAACCCTCTGTCCAAAAGCGGCAATGCAACAAACAGTAGCTTTTCTAGCTTCTAGATGTCCAAATGTCTGATATGACCATTGCATTTCACTTGATAGTGGTGTAGGGAGGATCTCATTGAAACGAGTGGTGGGCATGAATATTGACTTCATCAAGATCTGTGATGGTTCAATACTTTATCTCATCATGTTTCCAAGCTTAAAGGGAACATGATATTTTTACAAACATTAAGGAAATGTCTGTGATGTGCTTTGGTCAAAATCCCAGAAAGAAACAGCGCTAAAGCTCCATTTTCAACTTGCTACTGCTTTGTTCAGATCAGCTGGTTTTGGGGTGTGAAGTGACAGGTTTTTGAACTGGTGTTTGCTTGAAACACCCAATTTTACTATAAAGCCTGAAGTATTAAAAATCACATCTACAGACTGTCAAGATCCACTTGCCATTAAAATTCATCACCTTTCGGCATCTGTGTTTCTGTACATCCACAACTTCTCTTTTCTCAATAGTTCTGGTATTTTAACCCACAAAAATGAGCAAATTAGCACATGTTTGTACATTATCAAACTTTTTATAGTATGCCATGCCTATTCTCATATTTTGAATTTGTGTCAATTCAGTGCTATTTTTCCATAGCAATAAACCAAGGCAACACAGCAGAAGTGAACTGCTAGGTCAGTTATTAACTTTGTTCATCTCTCAGCCAAGTATCCTTTCACAAAAAAGGTCTGAGACAACTCCAGCAAGTTGCATTGCTTTTGTATGTCTAGAAAACAATGCACACTTAATACGATTGTGTGAAATGTAAGACTGGTTTGAGATTGCCACTATGTTTGTGGTTTTGAAATTAAGATTTAAAACATGGCTGGTGTGTGGTCAGCCTAAGGTCAGGCAAAGCTTTCTCTTGAATATTTTAGTTAAACGCTCACTCTGGATTTCCTTTTCATTTATGAAAACACACTCAAGATAGGTTAACATCCAAAAGGTTTCATTCACAATAATAAATTTAGGACATTTTATTTTGTTGAATGAGTATAAATGGATTCAAAGTGAAAATTATGCCCTTGACAAAACAGTTGTAGATCACTTCCAGCCTCTTCAAGTAGAGGCTTTGGCTGCCTGTCTAGCCGCACTACTGTTCATGCACTGATGTGTGCAGCATATGTGCGCGCATATGCATGTGTGTGTGTGTAAGTTTCTTCCTGTCGAATAGCTAAGCAGCTGTCAGTCTACAGGCAGCACCTCCATCCCTTTCCACTAACTCTACCTGTCTTTTTTTCTCTTGTCCTGTCTCCCATCTGCCACCCTGCTTTCCACTGTCCGTCTGTCCCTGACATGTTTGGTCTCTCTGTCTCAGTCTAGTTAGACTCAGACAGTCCACCTGGACTGTTTGTGCTGGGTCTCCGGACATGCATCATACCCATTAACTCCCAAAGGACTGGGATGAATTATTCATCCCCTACCAGCAGCAATTGAAATAGTTCTGTTCTGAGGAAAGCAAAGATGGGCAGAGCTGTTTGCACACATGTCACAGCATGAAAGGCTGAGAGGAAATTGACAAAACACAGTTTCAAGTTTCTTTTTTTTTAATTTTCTTACAGTAAAAAAAAGAAAAAAAAACAGTAAAAAAAAAAAAATCTTCAATAATAAATTAGCTGATCATCCAGCAGATGTTGGTCAAGGCTACACGTGCAGACCAGCATGCTGAATAGCTCGGCTGTGATCTGATTCTGTTGCTCAGATGAGCTCAGACTATCTGGGAGTCTGAACAGTGTTTCTCTAGACTAATTTAGCTCTGAATTCCTGGACAGGTCAGAATCCTCCAGCTCAAGTTGTGTTGGCTCAGATCAAAGAAAATCTAATCGAATAAAAACAAAGGAAATAAGAAACAGCCTGACATTTGCTCTCCTTTTAGGTTTTTCTCTTCGTTCCCACATATTTGATTTTTCACAGATCTAAACATGCTGTCACTCTTGTAATCACTCGTGTCTATGGGTTCTGTCATTTGCGACTATACAATCCGCTCTAACATGAAGAGGCAGGACACAGGGAGAGTGGTTTGCATGTGTGTTGTGTCTGAGTACATTTCCTTGAATGTGGCCCATCCTGTCCACAAAAAAAAAAAAAAAAAAATGGGTGGACTGAACGAATGAAAAGATGGGAGAGAAAAGATTGGTGGTTTCAGCCCAGTCTTTTCTCTTTTTTGTTTTTTTTGAGCAAGTACTATTTATACAAATTACAAATATGTGTGAATGTCCCAGACTGAGGGAGGTGTAAAGGCTGGGTCATGCTTCTCCGACTGTCACTTTATAGACACGCAGCTGGATCGATGGAGACGTGAACCTTCTCCGTTGCTTGGAAAAGCAATTTACCACCAGGACAATAGGGGGCGTAGTGTTTTTTTTCCAGAGACCAGCTTGCTATCCCATCTGCGGTCGTCGGATAAATAAACAATGAACAGCCACACCAGGCCTGGCAACGCTTTCTGTAACAAACCCAGAAAACGGGTCATGTAGAAACTCTGAGTCTGTTGGACCTCCATTCTGAAATGGACCGCAGGGAAGAATGGAGACCAAGAGACTTGTGATGGAGCTGGAAATGATCAACATTGAGCAGCAAATGCTCCATGGTCAATTTCAATTTGATCTCAGTTCAATTTATTTATATAGTCATCTCTAAGCACTTAACTCAGAGCATGACCCCCGAACACATAGCAACACCATCAGTGGCAAGAAAAAACACTCCCTCTTAGAGAAGAAACCTTAAGCAGAACCCAGTTCTTAGGGGAAGCCTGGTAAGGAGGAAATGAGGAGAAGCAGGTCGAATTCTGCTGGGGTCCGTTTCAGAAAGCAGGTTATAGAGAAACTATGAGTATGATGAATCAGAAGGCAGGAAACGTTTTTGTGTTACAGTTTGCAAAATAAATAAATAAATAAATTGTTCTTCCATGCATTCATTTTGATTTTCAAATGTCAGTTTTCTTAATAATGCTGGACTTACTGAAAATATTATATATATTATATATATATTATATTATATTCATTAGAAAATGAAGGAAGCAGAACTGAAAGAAAAGTGGCCCAACTTTATAAGCACCCCTTCCTCTCTATGTAATATATACATATATATGTATATATGTATATATATGACAGTATTGTTGTGAGATGAGGAAACCGTGTTCTATCTGTAGGGTCATTTTTACAGGCAGTTAGAAAATTGGGGAGAGGGCTCTGGTGTCTGCTTATTGACGGAGTCGGAGAAGCAAAAACCAGGCTTAAGGAGTGGATGACTTATTCCTCTACAAGCCTCAAACAAGGCACATGTTAGTGACCTGCTGAAAGCTGACTCTCGCACTCCCTCGGCCTCAGTCCCGGCCACAAGGGGTGACATTCTCTCACACACAATCCAAAGAGGCCGCTCCTCTTTCAGGACTCACACTCGGCCCAGTTACCCCCACCTATTCATGTGGTGCTGCTGGAGAAGTACTCCAGGGATTAGTCCAGTCAGGTCTTTCAAAGGCCATTAGAGCAAATTGCAGGTATCCTGTTACCAGTGCGCTGGGACAGGCCAGGTGAGGGGCGCAGAGGCCAGGGAGGAGAGCAGGGGTCAGCTTGGGACAAAAAGAGAAGGCCACATTGGGCCCCACTTTATCGGAGTGTCTCCCTGGCTCCACAAACTGGTAGGCCTGCATCAATGAATGGCTCACTTGATGAGACCTCAGAGACATTGTCTCATGGCCGTAACTTTAGCCTTTTTTTTCTTAGCACCCTCCCACCCCCATACTTCACTCTCTCCATGCTGATTTTCTTGTCTTTAAATTCACGTGGACATGAGTTTGTCCAGATAAATGACACACAAACCAACTTTGAAATCTGAGCAAACATCAGTAACATATTGCAGCTTTGATTGCAATTCTTCAAATGATGCGTACCTAAACTTATGATGGTGCAATCTAAATACTGTAACATTATTATGTCTTTCAAATGCTATACAAAACAAAAAGGACTGCTATAGGTTAAAATTAGAATGAAATTCATTATTTCCATTTGTAACCTACCTTTAAATAGTAATGGCAACCACACAACCACTGATGTGTGGTCTGTCAATGTGTAACCATGCTGCAGGCCTCACAAGACTGATGCTGTTGATAAAGTTGTGTGGATGGCCACAGGGAGTTCCGTATCCTGCCATTTTCTCTAAACTACACATTCACACACACAACAGCACACATACAAACACACTCAAAAATGCCTCTTGGCCACTTGTGCCAGCCACACTCACACAGACACACACACACATGCCTCACCCTATCCCAACCGGTGGATGACAATCTAGTGGAGGGTGCTGCGGAAGTGTTTCATTAGTCAATTACTGCTGGTAGATAAAGCCCCCGTTCCCACAGTCTTCAAGGCCGGGGGGTCAAATGTGACCAATTACCCCCCATCCCCTCACAGGACAGATTAGGCTGTCTGATTTATCCCCAGACAGGTCGACCGAGTGCTCCAGAATCCCCCTCACATCTGGACACATCTGTGCTTGTGTGGCAGGGCAGATCTCTGTGCGTGAACATTTATAGTATCAATTAAGAAAGAAATTTTGATTCAAAATTTAAAGTTTATTGAAAAGCTTATGGAAAATGTTTATTTGAAATGATAAGACTTCATGCGACACTACACACCACCACACACATACTAGTGTGTCATTAGGCCGTTTGCATGTCCTGTCAGCATGCACTCCATGGCAGTTAAACCACTGAACTGATGCCTCCTTGGCTATGCTGGGCTATGATTGTATGTCAGGGAACATCAATCAGTTCATTAGGGAACCTCCAGGATGTTGAATCAGACCCTCCACTCATCAAACCCCAAATTTTACAAGCCCAGTGGGGGCCAGAAAATGTAACACAAGAGGACAACCTGAGGAAATGGGTGAGCACTGTGGAAGGCTGCTGGCGGACCAGGGGTGAAAAAGGTTAACGAAGCCATCGGTGTGCACCCTGCTAGCTCGTCTGTGCCTGTGTGGTATTGAGGGGCCACAGTCTTACCGACCAAGAGGCCTTCTCTTTAATCAAGGAGGGGAACTGCCTCCAAATCATGCATCACATCCATAACAAGCGGAGGACAAGCTATCAAAGGTTTTGCAGACAGTTACGAGAGGATCTGCCCACCGAGAGCTTTGTGACTCACAGCTTCTGCATGTTGTGTCAGGGAGCGGCAGTAAGATGGTGGGATCCACATCAAACTGAAATCTTCCTCTACACCACTAAATCACTGTAAGCGGGCTTCGCTGACTACCCAGACCAGATTCATCATGCACAGTGGAAACATAATCAGAAGAAAACAAATTAGCATTGGTTAAAGTTTCCTAGCTTCACTGAGAACTGGCTCTCAGCAAGACTTCAAGTAAATCTTGAAGACATGTGAAAGTCAGTATTTGTTACCATAAACTGCAGCTGATCTTTGCATGTTCCCTAGGGTACATGATTGACATTCTTAAGATTTGCAGATTTGCATGTCCTGTGACATTACAGACCAAGAGCAAAGTAAAATTATCCATCCTCTTTATGACCGATTTCAAACAAAGCTCACCTTACACGAGAGATGTGTGGACTTAAGTGTTTCCTAAATTTCTTATTGTATTTCTTTGCCAAAGCATGTCACCAACATTTCATGAAGACCTCAGGGCAGTCAGCTTTTTAAGAGGGGCATGACACGTCTCCTCTAAAGACATGAATCCATGAATTGCATTTTCTTCCCATGGTTGTTTTGTGTCCATGACATGTAGATGAGTTTTTTTGTTTTTTTTTAATCTTATTGTTTTCAGGAGATTGTCAACAAGATCCAAATTTAATGAAAATTTAACACTAATGAATTTTCTGCAAGACCAGAGTTTTGTCTTCAGCAGTTGGCAGAAGACAAAATATATCTTCTTGAGTTTGCATGGTATTGCTGCTGACTGTTAATAAATGCATGGGTGGCTCAGGAGTGCAGCTCATTTCCAGTGACTGAACACTGGGACACAGAATATTCTCTGTGGCCTGACCTTGCCCCATATTTACATTATTAAAATGAGATGGGCATACAGGAGGTGACAGAAGGCACAGGAGTGAAATCAGGGCATTGTCAAAGCTGTCATTTGCTCCACTGGCCAAAAGGCCCTGACCCCAATCCTATCCACTGCAGGGGAGGAGAGGGAGACATGGAGACCAGAGGAGATAGTCAGCTTAGGGATGGATGACTGCAGCAGAAAAACTTTTGCTCTGACAAACACAACCCGTTCTTCCCGAGTTATTCAAATACAGGTGAAAAACAACATATGGAAACAGAAGCAATTTGTTGAAACTGCTGAGTAAAAATGAAGGGAGAAAGATCCAAAAAGTTTGATCTATAGTGCGAACTGTACTTCCTAAACTATGTCACTGCTTTGTGCCAACCTCTAACTTGTAATGAGGAGCATGGCTTCCCAGATGAGGAAAATACCCATGAGCACACAAGCTTGAACATGTCAACGTGCATGCAAACACGCAAACACGCATATGTCTGAGCTGAGTGCATGGCAAAGTCTGTTTCATATTAGCCATTAGGGAACGGAAGCGCACATCTTTTCCAGTTTAGGGTCCACTTCATGCTCCTGCAATAGCACTAGTATAAACACAGACACATGCATCATGAGAGAGTATTCTGAAATGATGCTCAGGTCTTCCTCAATTTCTATTAGTGAACACAAATAAAAATAAAAAAAAACAGTTACAGCTAGTGGTTTAGAATAGTGTGGGTAAGTACATACCTAACAACAGTAGCTGTTCTTTATTTTCAAATACACATGCAATATGTTAAATTTAACTGTTGTCTATGTTAAACATGACCAAAGTTTCAAATTATGAGGTAAAGTACCAAACTTGATGGGGTAATTTTACAACATTTATTTCCATTCAGAGTGGCTTTCATTTTTAGTCCAAGATGTTGATTTGATGATGGGAGAGTCAGACTGCTGGTCTTCTCCAGCACATCCCATTGATTCTTAATGGGGTTCAGGTCTGGTCAATCCATGTGTGAAAATTATATCCCATGCTTCCTGAACCACTCTTTCACAATCAGAGCCTGATGACTCCTTCATTGTTATCTTGGAATATACCCATGCATTCAGGAAAGAAAAAAAAAATCCATTGATGCTATAACCTGCCTACTCAGTATATTCAGGTAGTCAGCTGACCTCATAACATTGCTGAACCTAGACCTGACCAACTGCAGCAGCCCCAGACCATAGCTCACCCCACATGCTTGTATGGTAGACCCTAGGCACTATGGGTGCATCACACCATTCATCTCTCTTCTTACCCTGATGCTCCGTCAATCTGGAACAGAATAAATCTGGAATAATCAGGCCAATCAGATTGGATCAGATCTCTGGATCAGAGTCCAATCTTCATGCTCCCTAGCATGCTCCCTAGCACATTGAAGCCTTTTTTTTTAAGATTAGCCTCACTGATAAGTGGTTTTCTTAAGGCTACACATCGATTCAGTCCCAATGAGTTCCCTTCACATTATGTGCCAGGAAATGCTCATACTTTCATTATCACACATAGTTGTGAGTTCTACCCTTTTTTTTTGCCGGTGTGGTTTGTCTGTTTCAACTCAAAAAGTTGTGGACGAATTTTCATAAAACTTTCTGGATATGTCCAAATTGGGACAGTGAACAGATGATAAAATTTTGGAGGTTATCTGGATCACTGTCTGGATCCAGGAAATTTTTAAAGGATTCTTTATCATTGCGAGGGCCATTATCAGGATATGTGTATATATCTCCACAATAAATGCTGTCATGACAGCATCAATAATGTGTAAAAGTATGATCCGGATCCTGGCAATATTTTATACTTAGAACATGAAAAAAGTCAGGGGTTATCATCTTTTTCAACACTGTGAGGTAACAAATGAAGATACAGATGTGCAAGTGACACCAAATTGTAGCTGACAGGTGAAACAGAAGTGTGTTAACAGATTTGATGTATCTATAATAGTTATGGAGCCAGATCCAGAAGAAAAACGCCATTACAGAAATGTCAATTTTTGCGAATAACTATTGAAGTAATAATGATATCAATGTGATTCCAATTGCTAAGTGTATGTTTACATGGTCAATGAATCCAATATAATAAAACAAATGTAGGAGTAATACTTTTGGGTGTAAGTCACCATATGTGGGGGAACTGTGCTGCTGGGCGGAGGTCTGCGCTCTCCGAGTGCTTTTCTAGTTTTATTTATTAAATTTTGTGGCTCCGATGGACTTTCTTGGAAGTGGCTTAACAGGAAATTTGTGCAGAAAGTAAAAAAAAGAAAGTGGGACATGGGCTAGTGGTCAAACCTGGGTCACTCAGCTGCAGGGGGACTGTAGGTGTTGTATGAGCGGCCGTCCCGCAGCTCGTGGTTTCCACAGTCAGGCTGTGGAACGTTTATTCGTTGGTCGACTCTGTACTAGGCTGACCTTTTAGTCACAATTACTTGCTAGGCAGGAATTGACAGGGGCAGGGTTGTAAACCTCTGCAGGATGCTGCTGTTTGGTATTTGAAAGCAGAAATAATGAAGATGTACACTCTTATACCAGATCTGAACTGTGACTGGATCACCCAAGATGGATGCGAATGCTCGCCATAAACAGAGCCAATGAATGTTAAAGGGTTGCATTTAGAGGACCAGCCACATCAGCAAGTGTTGAGTTAAATTAATTATGTGGTTACTTCCATATAAAGTCAAATAAAATTCTTTTTTATGAGAACAATTTAATCTAAATAAAATAAATTAAATGCATGCTCATCTTGACCTGAATAAAGTGGAATTGCATTTTTTTTTCCCTCTCTCACCATTTACATTTATTGACAGTGCAGAAGAGCATTGAAGCGCAAGACTTTGACACTGGCTCCGGTCAACCATGTTAATGAAGTTATTTTTGATGAGTGTTTAATTCTCTAGGCTATTTTTTTTCTTGTTTTGGTTTACTGTAATCAGTCTGTTTGACCAAAGACCCCTGTGACCCCTGAATAAGAAGAATGAATGGATGTAACCACAGCTTGTACATCTATTAAATAGACTAATTCAGTGGATAAAATCAAGAAAGTAAAGATTTCTGGTTTTAATCCACTTCCCGTTAGTTGTAGTTTTAAGTTGTAGCTGTGTGTATGATACACCCCCAGGTACTTAGTAGTTTGATGGTTTAACAGATAGCAATGATAATACAGGTGGTGAATAACTGCCTGGAGAAAATAATTGGCTTCCTTGTAAACTGGATTTTGACATCTCCAAAACCTGTCTTAGTGAAATTTTACAATGAAGATGCTATTCCCGAGCCTGATGGATCAAAGCTACGCAAACTACGCAAATGAGAGTTTTGTGGAGAGACACTGACATAATGAACATGTAATCAAATGATTGGTGCTATTTTTGGAAGAAGAATTTGAGCTAGCTAATGTTAGCCTGACATACATAATGATGTTGACATTACGTCTTGAATAGCTTCCTTTATCGTTAGAGCACACTTACCAGATGCTTCCATGAGTTGGACCTCATCCACCACAATCCCTGAGAGACCGTCACCAAAGTTTTTAATTAAATATTAATGCAAAAGCTGATTCGAATGACCGTTGTTTACCATGCAGAATGCAACATTGCAGTTTGCCGTTAACATATTAAGTCATTTTAGAGACTCTACATGCATAGGCTGATCTGATTGGCTCCCCAAGACTTTTGTGCATAAACACTGTCATGATTTTGGTTCCTCCTTGATTGTGCTGCTCACTCTTCCTCCCTTGCCTGATGATTGCTCACTGTCCTCACCTGTGCTGCTCCCTACTTAAGCTCCTGCTCTTCACCTACTCATTGTGAGATCGTCTGAAGCCTTTGTCATGGCCTTCAGGCCCTGTTTCATGGTTTTGAATCTCAATCTGTTTTTGACCCTGCCTGTCTCTGACCACTGCGTTTGCCTAGACCTTACCAGCGTGTGAGAAGAATTTGTTGACCTCCTGTTGCTGAATCTTGCCTGACTCTGACCCTGTTTCAAGTTTATTGAATTCTGTACTTTCCTGGCCTGAGACCCTACTGTGCCTGACCCTAGACTGTTTTTGGACCTTAAAGCATTGGATGGTGGATGTAATCTCTGTTTTCATTGAACATTTGAGAACCTTAAGGCCACTCAGTCTCAGCTCACCCAACCCTGGAGAAACTGGATTCTAGGACCCTGTAAATCCCCTATACCTGGTAAAAACTTTTTTCTTTTTCTTCTCTCTGGTTCCTATCCAGTGACAATGCTTATTTCTGTTTTTTTGTGTTGCAGAGCAACCAGATCTAAGTTGGACCACTTCAACACAAATTCATTTGTTCTTTAATAAATCTTTTGTAAACATTTCCTTTTCTTGGTTGTGTATTGGGTTCTGGCTGCTAAATTTGAACATTACACTAATTGCATGTGTATATATATATATATATATATATGACTTGAAGAAAAAAATGTTTTATCATTGTTTTGTTTTTTTTTGTTTTGCGCTAGCCGTAACTATAAATGCAGACATGTAGTACAATCAGCACAACTGGCTGTGGGCTGGTCTGGAAGAGACGGAGCTCCTCCAGCAGGGCCTGGCTAAATGAAGCAGGATCCACTGTAAATCACTTCAGAGTCCTTTCTGCAGATGTTCGGACTCACTGTTAATCATTTCACAACTCATGGTCAGACTTGTTTGACTGCAACACATCTATCCTGGCGAGGGTTGACCGATTGACTGGTGGCTCCCAGCAGAGCCAGTACTAGCTAGCACTCATCTTGGGAGCAGCACTTCAAAAGAGCATGTTTGGGAAGATTTCATCAAAACTAAAGTAATGTTAACTGATATCCTGGGATTACAAAAGCTAAGCCAGTCAAGTTGAAATCGCTAACTGCAACTGAACTAAGGTGGGCGTGTTCCAGCCAGCTTCTCAGGACTGTTTGCTCCACCTCTTTGCAACCTGGTGCTGTGCAGTATGAGGGGGGGGGGGGGCATTCAAAGTGTAGAAAACCTAAGGATGTTGTCACGTATTGTTCATCCAATAATTTGTACAGTGTATGGTCCTCACTTGTAGGAATCAGGAAAGTAATCTGGGAGTAGTTGAGAGTAGAGTTGCTGCTTCTCCTCATTGAAAAGAAACCAGTTGTGTCACTTTGGGAATCTGTTCAGGATGCCATCCAGCCATTGAGCTATTTGAGATTTATCCAATCAAAAGTGGCCATTTGGGCAGACCAATGGATCTACTCAACATTTCTTATGTCTTGGATGACTAAGAATCGCCTCACTGTTGCTCTAAATAACCTGATGGACATCTGGAGATCACAAGATTCTACAGGCAGCTTATGCTCTAATTTTGTTAACATTTATCCTCATTTCTACCAGTGAAGAAATCCATTTCATTTCACATAGACGGAGGTGACTCCAAAGGTTTAATCTTGAAATCCCATTGTACGTCACAACCCTGAAGTCTGCTTCTGATTTGACAGAAAATAATTTCAGCTTTGTGCACATTTGTGGTTTCCAGCCAGTTTGCAATGTTTTTCTACGTTAATTTATTGTCAAAAAGTGACAGTCTAAGGCCGCTGGGTGGCACAGTGGTTAGAGCAGGCTGCTCCTGTACCGAGGCCACAGTCCTGCAGCAGCCGCAGGTTTGACTACCGGCCTGCATGTCTTTCTCTGCCTTGATTTCCTGTCTGTCATAACTGTATGTAAAGGCTTCTAGAGCCACAAAAAAAGAAAAATAACAAACTGATTTTACAACAGATTTAAGATTTAAGGGCCTAAAGTCATGATTTTATAAAAAGTTGCGATTTTGCAAAAGTCAGTATTTTGTCACAAAAAGTTGTAATAAGTTAAAGAGCATCCATTATGTGAAATTGTATTTTACAACAAAATGTTATACAAAATTAGCAATTTGTTTGAGGAAGTTAAGTCATAATGTTGCATAAAAAAGTCTTAAATTTGCAAAGGTTGATATTCTGATGACAACAATTTGTAAAAATTATGCTAAAAAGTAGCAATTTTGTGAAATTTGGGATTTCGTGATTAAATGATTTCAGGATTATAGGATGTAAAGCTGCAGCTTTGCAACATAAAGTCGTGATTTTATGTCAGAAAACCACAACTTTGCAGTATTTCGCGTTTCCAGCCAGTTTAACTGTGAATCAGATGAAGAACAGAACTATCTTGTTTTTGTTCGGCGTTGGCCGTACCTCTGGCTGAGGTAGCGTCGTATTGTGCTGCTAACTTTGACAGTACCATTTACCAAATATCTCAAAGCGCCTTGTTCTTGTGAAGTGTGATGTTTCTGGTTTGGTTGTTGTTTATGGGACAAGATGTTGTGTTGGTTCCTCTTTCCACTGTGGTTCTGGATTTATCCAGTCTGTGGTGGTCTGTTACTGGGGCATTCACTAAGCAGCACCAGGCCCAGCTGGAAAGACTACGAAGCCCGGCACCTCACTGACGTACGAGTCCACGAGTCAATCAGCAGTCCCACTATTTATTAACTGCAGATGGGTGGAAGTGTGTAGTGCAGCAAATGTTTCAGTTACACATAGCTGTGGAGCGGCACCCCCAACACTCCCCCCTATTGAGCCAACCAGTCCCATGAGAGGTTTCCATGAGGTCAAAGAAACAAGTGGGGTTCTTTAAATGACTGGAGAGCCATCGAGCCAAGTCCCCATGATGAAACTCACAGCTAAGGTTTCACAAGAGCCGTCACTCCCTCAGATGTAAGAGATCACATCCCCGCGGCTGAGGAGGGTGCTTTGCACTGGATGAAGCATGGCATGCTGTTGCACAATGAAGACAACGGAGCTGCAGGTTAAAGTGTTGGTTTCTGAAAGTGTTTCCCTGCAGCCAGTCACTAAATTCTTAACAAAGTGAATAGTTGTGCTTTGTTTCACTTAAAGAGCCCATATGACGCTCATTTGCAGGTGCCTGGTTTTATTTTGGCCATACCCACATGCTTGACTGTTTAAAACATTGTTCTGTATGTAACTGTATCTGAGACACTCAAGTGCAGCCCCTGTTTGTTTTTTGTTGTTTGTTTGTTTTTTTATATTTGTTGTGGTCACAGCAGAGAAAACCACGTACGGCGGCGCTATCAGAGATTACATGTCAAACCTTTAAATCACTTCCAACGGGGAAGGAGTTTGTTTTTCTCTTGTTTTTATGGGTATCTACGCGAGCATCATCCGGTCAAATTTCGAGTGCGCAGCCAATGAAATCAAACACCTTGGGGGCAGAACTGTGTCAGAGTGTGAAGCTTTCTCATGTTCACCCATTGGTTGCTTATTGGTATGACAAAGGCATCAGCAACGGACATCACAAAGCGTCAGGAACACTCACCATCGAGCGTCGCTGCAGTGATCACTGACGCAAAGTTGCACCAAAATTAATCCACAATCATGTGAGAGACCACAAGATTATAACAAAAAAAAAATACTTCAAGATATCGCTGCTAATGATCTATAAAGTATTGAGTCATGGGAGCACATGGGAGTATTTCCCACATCATTTTAATTTCCTCACCTTCAGTTTAGTAAAATAAATAATAAATATATGTTGCACTTTCTTAGCACGATGGCCCACCAACAACTATATCTTTTTTCTGTTTTTACATGAAGATGTTGGGTTAAAGAGGGGGGTGCAAACTTCTGCAGTTATTCCCTCGTGTAATAAATTTACAGACCTGCTGGACACAAAGTTCATTAAAGAACAAGCTTTAAACAGAGACTCGTCCGCACTGAGCTGACGGTGGTCGTGGCATGACAGCCCACCGATTATCACTGATGGGGTCAGCTGATTGGCCGCTGCAGCTCTGTGAGGCAGCTTCCCACCTCCACAGACGGACGCACTCACACTCGAGAGTCTTCATGTGACTGCAGTCCTGACAGAATCCTGACTGAGGGCCGGCTGCCAGCCGCGGAGAGCTCCAGACTCTCCAGACTCTCCAAAGTTAGAAACAAGCCTGGCTGCTGGAGCTGAGGAGACACGAGCCCAAAGAGCACAACCGCAGAAAGCGGCCTGTAGAAAAAAAAAGAAAGAAAAGAAAAAAAAGTCTATGAAGATTTTCATCTCAGCGTGTCAAATGACTGGGTATAAGTCCTGATTTTTATATCATGACAGTATGGATAATTATGTCCCGCAGGAGGAAGTGGAAAAGCAGTGATTCTGCCTTTGCAGCTACTTGAAAACCATATTTAAGATCTGAAGGTTTTGTTTCATAATGCTTGGGAAGCAGATCCGTGTTCTGGCATGCCTCACCTGTCCTCGTATCCGCTGCCGCTCCAGCCTCCAGGCAGGCTGCGACTCTGCAGCTGCTGAAGGGCTCTCTGAGGGCCACAATGGCAGCAGTTTAATGTAAATTACTGACGAAGATTAGCCTGCACATAAATCTTGATTTGGGAGATTCCACAAGGCCAAGGAGAGCAGACTGTGCAGATTAACGCTGTTTGTCCTCATGTGACCAGTGATGGCTGATGGGAACAGAGTTCATCAGGCATGTGCACAAGTAGGTGGCGCTTAAGCGACAGTTGAGCAGCCGTGCGGCAAAACGTTGTCTGTATTTTACAAAATACATTTATGATTCTAAACTTTGTGACTTTTTGACAAAATAACGTGTTTATGAGATATAAAGTTGCAGTTATATGAAGTTAGCAATTTTTCAACATAAAGTTCTTGTTTTTTTATAAAAATGTCACAACTTTGTGAAATTTGGGATTTTTTTTTACTAAAAGTCACAATTTTTACAGTCAAAATTCTTAACTTTAAGGACAGAAAGCACATAAAATACATAAAATCATTTTATTTTTGAAAAGCTGCAAAGTCAAAAGAGTGGCAGTGATTTCATGACGAAAGATCATGACATGAGTTATACATAATTTTGTCATTTTCAACAATTTCTCGACAAAACTTTGCAAGTTGCAAGTTTGCTAAGTAGTTTATGAACAAATCATTTGTAACATTTTGTCAATAAGTAACAATTTTTAAAAATTTGTGATTTTTAAGACAAAATGATGTGATTTTTGTAAAGAAAGTTACTATGATAAAACATTCAAAATTTTCAAAAAGTGCCAATGAAGTGAAATTTGCGATACAGCAGAATTGGGAGAAAACCACATTTACAACAAATTTACAATTACACAATAATAAATTGATTTAAGGACGTAAAGTTTGAATTTTACAAAACATCATCATAGGAAATAAAGTGACAGTTATACAAATTTTTCAAGTAAATTTGTCAATTGCAGTTTTGCAAATGTCGACAGTTTATGACCAAAAAAATGTGTGACATTTGTTAAAAAGTAGTTGATTTTAAGACTAAATTGAATATGACATAAAGTTGTAGCAATAGGCAAAATTTAACATTTCTTTCGAAATCAATGTATTTCATGTCAAAAACAATTTTTGGAAAATTTGATAGGCCTATTTTATGATTTAAAAAGCTGCAATTAGCATAAAATTCGCAATTTTACAACATTAAGCCATAATTTAATATGAGATATAAGAGTTGCAAGTTTTCCAAAGTTTGCATCCTATGACCAAACGTTGTAATAAAAAGTTGCAATTTTGTGACATTAATGATTTTATGTCAAGATGGTGCAATTATATCGAGATCCTCAATATTATAACAAATGTTGCATTTTTCGGGAATCTGATGACTAGCCTATCTCTGATTGGATGGATGCAGGAATACATGACTGTGTGATTCAACCAAGCACTTCCGCTATATTACATTGTATTATAAATTAAATAAGTGCACCCTCCCCTCTGCCCCCTCTGTTCACGGCCCTGCAGCTCAGTGTTTTAAAAAAGTCCTCTACTGTTTGTCTCGTTCTGCTGGATGATGCGCCTTCTCTCCACCTTCTTCTCTCCCCCGGAGCCTTCAGGCTTCCCTGATCAGCCCCCCCTTTGCCTCCGGTGTGACAGAGGATCTCCACCGGACCCATCCGCGTGGGTGCGTCAGAGCGCAGAGGGGGTGGAGGCGGCGCGTGTCTGCCGCCGAGGTGATCCCCCAGTTTAAAAGCGCGCGAGCTGTCAGCGCGCCGGAGCAGTGCGTCACAGCGACCCAGCAGAGGCAGGATCCCCCGACACTCAGACAGATCAGCATAGCGGGCGGAGAAAAGGCGAAAGTCGTCTTTGATCCACGTTTTTTAAATTTTATTTTAAACTTTTGTCCTCTTTTCGAGACTGAATTGGATGCGACTTTATTGATACCTGAAATAGAAAGAGCTGCTTGATAACTTTTTATTTCTAAGAGCGGTGGAGGAAGGAGGGAGGACCCTGCGCAACAGCTGGGGAATATATATGGAGGAGGAATCGACCCAGTCTGCAGCTGCACTCACAGACTGAACTCCGAAGGTTGGAGAAAATGAAATCTGCAGAGGAGGGTGAGTTTGACTAAAATTTTTATTTATTATTTCTTTTTTTTTAATGTTAGGATTTATTTTTATCTCAGGCAGTGGAGCTATTAACGTGGCATTTTTTAAAGATATTTCTTGAGTGGATGACCTGGGTTAATGTTGGTGTTTAGGTCTCCATTAATGGCACACTTTTCCTGACTTGATCCCCAGTATGAAGCCTCAGTCAGCAGAAGAAGGCAGCGCCCCTCCCAGCTGGTTTGGACCGAGTGGGCGTGGTTCGGTTATGACCAAAAAGTGTGCCCAAAATAGTCTGAATTGAGCTAATGGCTGACATGTGGAGAACAGTGTGAGGGATTCAGAGAGGACAGTATTGAGTTGCCCCCCTCCCTCGTCAGCCTGTTAGGATGTCAGTTAATTCACAGCAGCTAATTTTAGTCAAACACGCATTTCAGTGTATCACAGACCGCAAAGCTACAATTTAAATGCAGGCTTCATTTTCTTTTATTACAAGGAGTCATATGGTGCCTCACTGATGTCATGGTCTTTATGGCGGGGCCCCTAATTTTCCCTAATTTCCAGCAGAAGCAGACAGGAGCTGTGCTGTCTCCATCCATATCAGCGCTCCCCCGTCTGTGGTCACAGTCAGCCGGCCCCATGCAACGTGCACCCATAACCCACCCGCCCCTCTCCCTCATCCCGACAGATGGGGCCGAGTTTCATGTGGCCCAGGAGGAGCGTTGGCACGCAACCGCGAGCATCTCCTGCCCCGGGTACAGCGTGCACCTTTACAATGTTGCAAATAAAGGCAACATGTCCCCGCTGCGATTATTTTCGATGGCTGTGAGAACACAGGACTGGCCAACAAAAGCAGGAGTGTGCTTTCAAAATGTTATAGTTTATGAGCACCATGTGCACTGGGTGGAATAAATCTGGCAATGGGGAAAAACAAACTACCTGGTTATGCCTGGGGTTATATTTAGGCAGGAGTTATTTTTGGCTCCTTCATTTGTGTCTCCCACCCCATTTGCTTTGTACACTTTGAGCCTTTGTATCACTTACCTCACTGTGCTCGGGGATCCCAGTTAGATGAGGCGAAACGTTTCAACTTGCATACCTTTGGACATGGTTGAGGCCAAATCCAGTAGGCAAGCTGTTCCTTTGCCATTCTCGGCACCACTTCAGCAGCAGTTCTCCCAAGACTTAACTTGGCATCCGTCTGCCTCTCAGTAACTGAGTGAATATGTGTTTGATTATGGAAGTAACAAAGTCAATCTGTTTGCCTTCCAGATGCATATGGCTACACGCCAAACGTCAGTCTCTCTCTCCCCCTAGGCAACCCCTGCCTCCCCTCCCAATACCACAGCCTCCAGTCCAGCCCCACCATCTCAGTGTCTGTCACTGAGCCTCACAGTTTCGACTCCCAGGATGACATGAGAGCATCCGGCTACTATTCATCCTCCGGCGTCCGGCCAAACGGGGCCCCAACCCTGGAGAGCCCCCGCATCGAGATCACAGCCTACGGTCAGTTTCCTGAGGATGAGGTGGAGGAAAGCAACCTTCCTGTTGCCAAGCGAGTCAACTCCATCGTGACGCTGACCCTACCCAGTGCAGATGGTTACCGTGACCCCAGCTGCCTGAGTCCGGCCAGCAGTGTGTCATCGCGCAGTGGCCTCTCCGATGCCTCTTACGAGTCAGGCTTCTCTTACAACTATGACTACTCACCCCAGAACTCACCATTGCAGTCGCCCTGTGTGTCCCCCAAGGGGTCCACCCTCGCCCTCCCTGGCGAGGGTGTTGCCTCTGGCGGCTCTCCTCGCCATTCACCGTCCACATCCCCTCGTACAAGCGTGACGGACGACACCTGGATAGGTCAGCGCAGCTCCAGGCCCAACTCCCCCTGTGGAGCGAAGAGGAAGTACAGCTTCAACGGCAGTGGAGCGTCTCACAAGCACTTTCCCTACTCACCCAACCACTCCCCCGGGTTGTCCCCACAGACGTCGCCCCGTCTCAGTGTCACAGAGGAGAGCTGGCTACCAAACACCAACCAGTACACCAACTCTGCCATCCTGGCAGCCATCAATGCCCTGACCACCGACGGGGTGACCGACCTTGGAGAGGGAATCCCCATGAAGGCCCGGAAAACCAGCATGGAGCACAGCCCCACGGTTAGCCTGAAGGTTGAGCCTGGAGGTGAGGAGACGAGTCCTGGCGAGCTCTGTCAGGATGAACACTCATCAAACCGCCTGCCACTCAAGAAGGAGGGCTACTGTGGCGGGTTCCTGGATGTGCCACAACACCCATTCTCCTGGCCGAAGCCAAAGCAGTATCTCAGGTAACATAGCCTGATTAAAACCTGATTTATGCTTTTGAACTGAACCAACAGTGTAGCTACGCTGTATGACATGCCAGACCTTGTCTTGCACCTACTTGCTACTACTTCTTTATTGTTTTCAGTGTATAAAATTTTACTGATGCCCAACATTTATCAGTGTCAGCTCACATAAGATGATGATGATGCTGATGCTTGAATTGCTTTGTTACTGTTTGAGGTACATAAGGGAAGTGAAGAAAAGGAATTTCAGCACTGCAGAAAAGAACTTACACTGCCCTCTAGCGGTTGGTGGTGCAATCACCTACAAGTAAATACGCCAGGATCCACATGTAACCTACATGCTTATCTGCTACGTAGAACTATAAATCAGGCTTTAAGGGGGGGATTCATATGTATGGTCAAAAGGCTGTCTTTAAAACTTGTTACTTATTAGTTATATGACAGCTTCTACATAATTGCTCAAAAACTTGATTTGAATCTTTCCAGCTGGGAAGTATGTTTAAGCATATTTGATTTATCAGCTTTATCACAAGGTCTGGCATCTCACAGTGTTCGCATTCTGCACATTCTACCTTGATAAGTGCCTCTAAAATAAGCCTCCTCCCTCTCTGTTGAGTTGACACGTTGGACATGGTTTCTCCTCTGACAGCTCATCTCTGCCAGCTCTCGACTGGCAGCTGCCGTCCAGTTCGGGGCCGTACAGCCTGCAGATCGAAGTGCAGCCCAAGTCCCACCACCGGGCCCACTACGAGACGGAGGGCAGCAGGGGGGCCGTGAAGGCGCTGGCGGGAGGGCACCCAATCGTTCAGGTATCCTCCTCCTCTGAGATCATAGATAAGATAATCCAGAAGGTCACTGAGGAAGCATCGTTTTCATATGTGGCGGCCTCCTTGCGGGCCAGAACCTCATGTTTGGAACCACCAAACCAGACTGTTTAGTTTCCTGTGATGTTTTAGACCAACATATGGTGCAACCATCTGGCTCATTTTCACTCCTGCCCTCGACCCCGTCACTTCTCGCCTTGTGTGTGCTTCCTGGGCCAGCTGGTAATGTTATTCAAAGATGTCACATTTCTGAATGGAATACCATAGGCATGCTATTAGACGGAGCGGTCCACTCAGCCAGTTCCTGTCCAGACGAGGGTGACTCAGACTTTTCCATTGCGTTCTCAAGTGCAGAGCAGACGGTTACAACGTAATGCAGCATGGGCAGTAAGAGCTTAGTCATGAGCTTTAACCACAGTAGCTCTGGTGGTCGAGCATGAAAAAAAGAGAGATGTGGACGGCTGCAGATGTTTTTGTTATAAACCCATCTGGTCCCCCAGGCATTACCTTAGGTCCTGAACAAATACAGGGTCTGCAGTGAGGGGGCTGTTGTAAGTCACACGTTTTTGACATTTCCTTCAAATTTGATCCACGAAGGTTAGTGGCTCACATACAGACTTGTATAAAGCACTTAACAGGACTATCAGAAGATGTACAAAAGTACTTTTCTTATTTAACATGTGAAATACAGTTAGTGCAAAAGAAAGTTTCTGGGTTGTACGCATCAGGAAATAATAGCAATCCTCTGGGTCTTAAAGTGACACTCACGCATGACACTGTGTCATTACTTACTTTGTAAAATTCCAGTCAAAAAAAGAAAGAAAATGCAAGTAAACTCTGTGATTCAGTAGTAATTCAGAGCAATTGTTTTGTTTATGACATCATCAGTCTTTCACTCGGTTGTGGAGGAGTTTTGGCCCACTCTTCGTTTCAGTCCATTGAGTTTTGCAGCCATTTGTTCATGCACAGCTCTCTTACGGTGGTCTGTTCAGCCATACTCCTTCACTTCATGGCAGTTTTTTGTGACATGGATCTAGTAAGACTTCCATACACCGGTACAGAACTTACCAGACCAATCGCGAACAGGGCCTTTAAGCAGTGATGCATACGAGAGCTTCCGAGAGGCACTGTTCATGATATCCAAGGTGGCTGCAGAATCACAGTTTTCTGTAAAACCAACACCAGCGTTCCATTTTTAATCCTGATCTGGTTATCGCTCTGCCAACGTCACATACTTAATTAATTCAGACCGTTTCCGTACCCAGTTTAGTCAAGCAGGAATAAAGGGAATCAATTTCCAGACTAAAGTGTTTCAGTTGCCACCATGATGGGTGGCGTCATGCCCGCTTTCAGCTTGTTAGCTTTGGGCTTTTTGTGGCTGACTTCTTACAGCACACACTAAAACAACAGCTACTCTTTAGTTAAACCAGGCACAGAACTGGACAGATATACAGCTCTGTACATTTTTAAATGTCCCATAAGCTTTGATTTTTATTCTTATTTTATTCTCTGTATTTCTTCATATCAGCCAGTACTTCTGGATCAAAGGGGTATGAACTGTGGAGCATGCAGGCCGGTTTCAGTCCGGTTTAACATTAATGTGCAGGGACTAGCTCAACCTCAGCAGCATTATCGTTGATTCGTTAAACCAACTATAACAAGATGGACCACGATGTTCACATGCATTTTAAAACCTCTGTTTGTGTTGGAGTAAAGATTCTATTATTTTTATGGCAACAAAACAAGCCCAAATCATCATTCCTCCACCACCGTGCTTGACAGTTGGTGTGAAGAGTTTCTGCTGCTTTGCTTCGTTTGGTTTTCACCACACGTGCTCCTGTACATTAAGGACATTGTTTCAGAAGTCTTCTAGTTCATTCATGTGGAGCTCTGCAAAGCCAAAGTATGCTAGAAGAGACTTTCTACTGCCAAGTTTTCCAAAGAAATCCCTCTTGTTCAGTTGCTGGGATGGCCATTTTTGACAGCTTGGGAAGTGTCTCAAATGTTTTTCACTCTAAATGAACATGGACTGAGTAGTCTGGAAATGGTTTTATTACCCTTCCAAGGTTAAATGGCAGCAACAGTTGCTTTTGATTGCTGATGTCTGTCCTCCTTGGCATTGTGTTAACACAGATCTCATTCTGCAGACCAGTAAAATGCCAAAGCTTCTTCTTTTTTGGATGACACAATGTACTATTTTCATTCCGATGGAAGCAGTAAGGGGGTACTCAGTGTTGCCCACATTATATCTGTTTTTTGTCTTTCAGCTTCGGTCGTCTGTAGTTGTTCAGATATGATGCAACAGTTTCAGCTCCAACACTCACAGAAGCAGCGTGGCATGAATGAGGAGAAGCTCACAGCTGGCAGATGTGCAGGAACAGGATGAGGGAAAGCAAAGAAAAGACTAACAGTTTCTTTTTTCCCCCTTGTTTTAATTTCAGTCTTAAGATTATTGCAAAAACACATTGAAAAAGAGTGTGTGTCATTTTCTTTTTGTGTTTATTCTAAAATGAAACAAATGGTGACTGGAAAAAGGTTAAGTTTGACAGTACTGGGGAAAAGTCTGGCATTTGGATGCAGCTGTGGAATTTAATATGTGGAAAGCAGATCGTGTTGCTCCATCCGTCCAGAGCGCCGCGGCCCCAGCCACACGTCTGTAGTTCCTGAAAAGGTGCAAATGATTTAATGACAGGGGTCTGGGTTCACCTCAGCCGAAGCAGAGAGTGTGTGTTCTCTTTAAACCTAAACCCAAAGCCCCCTTCTCTCTTGACGTTTTTGATTTTTTTTTTTTCATTTCTGCCAGCTACCGCCCCAACCACACAGACTTCCCTTTGTTTAGGAAAGTTCCTGTGTGTACGGCTGACATCATCGCGTCCTGCGGAGGCGTCAGCAGTTAACTGCACATGTTTCTGGCCCTGATGGAGATGTTGGAGGGAGCCTCAGACGAGGCAGCTCCATGTCTGCGACGTCCTGATTACACGGTGCACGGACGCTGGCTGACGAAGCCTCTGCGGCCCGGCCCGTCGCTCCTCTGACTCAAACCCTGAGTTTAGTCTCCTGGTCTGCGGGGTTTACTTTTCTCTCCACGTTTGGCCTCAGCACAGTGAAGCCGGCTGGTTTCTGTTCCCTTTCAGTGCCACCGCTGCTGCGCGCCTCAACCACACCCGTGCTGTCGGGTTTGTGCTGTCCTGTAGTGGAGGAGAAATATTTCCTGCTCACCTCCTCAAGCTCTGTATGAAACTCATGCTCAGCCTTTTGCTTCTTTTGCTACTTTCTCATCGTGGAGTCTTGCGTCTCTTCGAGGGCCTTACCCTTGATCAAATTGAGACCCCCTGTGATGTCACCCATTTTCTGAAGAGCACGTTTGAGGCCTTGTTTCAGTCTCTCTGCACAGAATTTAGAAGGACCCTGAGATGCTTTGAGGTAAAGGTCGCTCAGAGGACCCAGCTGCTGCAAGAAGCAGACGTTGTGGAAGCAGTGGTAGTCCAGCTGACATCTCTGGTTGACCCTGGCTGGCGGGCTGCTTGACTCAGCTTCACCCACCGAGTCTTCTGAGGCCAACCCAGAACCAGTCTCAGCAGTCGCTTAGTGCAGTTAAAACAGCACAACGGAACTTGAAACCCTCCCCAATGAAATAAAAGAAAGAAAAGTTATCCCTGATGGCTTCAGTTCCATTTCAGTAGGACTATGTAAGTTGGTGTGTGCTACCCAATTTACAGGACACGCCTCCCAGCTGCCAATCAAAGTCACAGTCTTTACTAGGTGGAGTTAGCCTGACGCAAACTATAAGATGAAGTGATCCAACATACGTTATCACTATGAACATCATGGCAGAGGCAGCGAAGAAAACGAAGAGTGATATATCAGAAAAGACAAGTAGAAGAAAGAGAGGGAGCAATCTGTTAAGCTGTAAATGGGTCAATATTGGACTGCTGGAGTGAGTTGAGAGAAGTTAGCATCCTAGTCTTGCTGCTATTGGATTAGTAAGTCAAACATTTTTCTTGCGTTTTACCTTCTGTCTATTTGAGTTTGGTTGTTATTACGTTGCATTACTGTATTATTGTTTATTTGGTATTAGAAGCTGAGAGATGAGGCAACAGACAGTTGCGCCTCTGCACCAGAGGGGGTGCTAAAGAGCACAATCTTACATGGTGCTGCTGTAACATTGCAACCAACTATTATCTTTGAAATTGGAACAACTTTGCTCTGTTAGATCTTATTTCATGGCTCAGATGTAAAGACAGTGCTAAACGCTGAGTAGATATAGTCATAATAGCAAGGTAATAAACCATATCTAGCCATCACTTAAAGAGACAATGTATCTTATTATGCATACATTTGATTAAAAGATCTGATGAGGTAAATAAAAACTGACCTCTGTACATTTAAAATTTAAGCTATACAGACCAAAACTGTTTTGTGTACCAGGCTGTAAATATGTTAGTTTCATTTTAACATGGAGCTCAGTGGAGAGTGTTGGAGCAAGTCCCTAGTGGTCCGTAAAGGAACTGTGGCAGTTCCTGGTCTGACTCAGACTAGAAATCCAGCTGAAGTTGTGTTCAAGAGTCAAGTTTCAGAAAAACCAAGATGGCTGCAGAAATTGCTAATAGCACTTTGGATCAACAAGTTTTTATCTGCAAAACTGACAACGGCGTTCCTATTCCACTGCAAACCTTTCTAAACATCTTCTGCTGGTATTCGTCAGGTTGTTGCTCTGATTGGTTGGATGTCTGTCTGTGGGGTCCAGAGACCGTCTCTTCTGCGTCCGTCAGTACTGACCACTGGAAATCAGAGTTGAATTCAGAGAAACCAGACTAATTCTTTGTATCAAAGAGGAAAGGAAAGTAGGAAGGCTGGCCAGGATGCTTGTGTCTCATCTTAACCCTGATCCTCGGGATCAAATTCAGAGCTCTGAACAAAGTGAAACTGACTGATTTATGAAACAAAAAGCTGCTGGGGTCTCTTTCCTCTTTCCTTCTCTTCAGTTGTGCTTCATGCAGCCGGAGTCTCGGCATTCCTCTCACTGGTGTGAATGTGAATGAGGGAGGGGGGAGGCCGTTGGTTCGGAGGCGCGGCAGATTTACATGACAGCGATTTTAATTGCATCCACAAATCACAGCTGTTTAGTGCAGCTTCCTTATGAAACATCATGACTCAAATGAGAGAGCAAGAAAAACAAGCATCCTCATTTCCAGATTGCAGCTCCGAAAATTTGAGGTAGAAGCAATGGATGAGGATGCTGTCAGGGGATTACAGATGTTTCTGCCTGCTCTGTGAGCCAAACACAGCTGGATGCAGGCAGGAGATTTATCACATTCAATTATTGGCGCTTGTCTGCTCTTTGTTGTTGTTAATAAGTCAAAAACAGATCATCAGTGATCTGTAGGTGATTGGATTTGGAGAGCAGCCGTCATCACGCTCCTTCCTGCTGCCTGAACAAACAGCATTGCTAAGCAGCAGCCGCTTCCTTCCACAAACACTCGGGACTTGTGCCGGCTTTTCGCCCTGACGAGGATCCGCCTCCGGATCACATGTTGCGCCTCCTCAGTCTGAGCTTTTCCCTCTCGGCCCGACCGCTCCCGTTATGTAAGGGAGAGCTGCGGTCTTCCCTCCAGCATTTGCACACGCTGCGTTTCAGCTGACTCTCTTTTCCAGAGCGACTTGTAATTAGATGGTGATGAGTGTCTGCTTCTTGTACAGAAAGATCTCCTTTTTCTGATTCATTTCTCTTGGATTCAGGAGTTGATGTTTTAGCTCAAGGTTTTCAACTTTTCACAGCAGCCCACTTCCTCTGCACGTGGATCAAACAGGATAAATTACTCAAGAGTTTCTTTTTATTATTATCATTATTATTATTGTTTATTTATTTGCCTTTTTTCATCTTTTTTGCTGGTCTGTAGAACTGTATTTCTTTGTCTTAATACCAGTGAACTTTTTCCAGTTCACATTAAAGTCAACATCTCCTGAGACCACTAATTAAACAGATTCAATTTATGCATAATTTAAATATGACATATATAAACACAACTGGAAGGATCATATTCTGTTGTCTTTGCCTCTCAATATTTCACCAGGGATTCATCTATGTGACTTCATTATCTCCAGAAGTATTAGGAAATTGACACATGTTTTATGATTTTGTCACAACTGAATTAGAATAAAACAGAGTTTGACCAAAGTTTTGGACTGTCGTTGATGATGCAGATGTTACAGCCATTTTAAGGAAAGTACTTTCATTTTCAGGAGCATATAAAGTATCTGGACAAAGTTTTTAATATTTGGATGAAAATGCCAGGTCTTCACTGAGTGCATTTTAGTTTAAGAACCTGAGATGAACAGCGACATTGAGCTGGAGGATTAAAGAGGTTAATGAGAGAGTTTCTGGCCTTCATTGATCACTGACGAGCTTTATGCTGTAGTTTAATTACAACTGGGATCAGTATCCTGTGCAGCTACACAGGCAGTAGTGAGTTTGGATGATATGACGCCATTTTACTGGAGTTTTTTGTTTGCTCACTGCTTCATAGTTTACTTCGTAATAGGAGATGATGCAACAATATTTTCAACGCTGGTAACAGACAATTAAAGAGTATAATCTCAAGTGGTGTTGCTTTAAAGCAGCATAAAGAAACCTTTAGCGTTTTTGGCTCAGTGGGCTTTTATGATGGTGTAGTGCAGCTCAGCTTGAGGTCTGGACTTGATTTGGTCTTTTACTTTTACTTCTGATGTAGATGTTGTTCAGTCACGCCACCCAGTTTCAGCAAAGCTTTACCGATCAACTTCACACTTGTCTTACGAATACGGCTGGTGTACGGAGGAGTTCATGGTCCGCTCAATGACTACAATGTGTCCAGGTCCTGTAGTTGGAAAGTAACCCCAAATCATCAAGCCTCCACCGCCGTGCTCAACAGTGGGAATGAAGTGTTTGATTTTCTCCACACATCTCCACACATTGGTCTCATCAGTCCACAAGACATTGAGTTGCTTTTTGTTCAGGTGCAGGTTTGTGGATCTCAGTCTTGCTTCCGTGTTCTTTTTAGACAGAAGAGGTTTTCTCCTGACAGTCCTTCCAAACAAACTGTATCTGTTCACTCTTCCTCTGTTTTATCATAAACGTTAACATCTAACATGGTCATTGAGGCCTGTGTGTTTGAGCTGTTTTTGTTTTCTTGTTTTTACTCCCTGACCTTAATGCCAGAACACCACAGTTCTTAAGTGCAGTTCAGATTAGCTTTTTTTTTTATTCAATCAGGACAGATATGCCCAACTGTTAAGCAACCTGTTGAAAATACCTCTGAAGCTCCTGATTGGTCACTCCAGATTTTGATACCATAATTATTAGTACATCATTCGATCATAGAGTAGATGAACATACTGAGTATTGTTTGTTTTGGTCTGTGAAAATAGCAGAATATTTGTGTAATAGATTCTGTTTGTCCAGGCTGTTTCCTTCAGTTGTTTTGACTTTAGGTCCTCCTGCCAGGAGGCTCCTGTCAAACATCACGTACGGAGGTCTAGGAACCCCTCAAAAGCTATGGGTCAAACCCCAGCGGTTGCAGCACTGCCTCCAGCTCTGTCATGCTGGAATCATTTTGCTGATAAGCATCAGAGCGAGGGAGAACCAGACAGAGTTTCTCCTGATCCCGACTGGCTGCGGCCTTGACTTTCCTGAAACACTGCCACGGTCTTGTCACAAGACAAGCTCCACAAATCCCCACGGTGGTTTTTACAGCTCTCACCTGAGATCCGGCTGCTGTTGGATCAACATCTATGCAGGCCTGAGCCAAACCAACAGAGGAAGTGCGCACAGTAAATCAGAAAAGATAAAATGTTGATAATCACAGACTAAATGGGTGCTTTGTTTACTGAGAGCCTGACCTCTGAAAGACTCACACTTGCTTTTGGTAGCATGCAAGTGACCACAACCATGTGTCCCCTCTTCTCAGCTCCACGGTTACATGGAGAGCGAGCCCCTGACCCTGCAGCTGTTCATAGGCACAGCTGACGACCGGCTGCTGCGGCCCCACGCCTTCTACCAGGTCCACCGCATCACAGGCAAGACGGTGTCCACGCCGAGCCACGAGGCCCTGCACAACAACACCAAGGTGCTGGAGATCCCGCTGCTGCCGGAGAACAACATGAGGGCCATGTGAGTAGCGCCAGACGCTGCAAGTGCCAGCCGTGTCACCATTTTACAGCAGAAGTTCCTAATTCCACATATAATTTTAACTTACTTTTTTTTAACCAAAAAAAAATGCTAGTTTGTGAAAAGTTGGCAATTTTGTCAAAAAAAAAAAAATCTTAATTTTAGGACAAATGTGATTACACAAAATATGCAATTTCTGGTAAAACTGAAATTTTATGAAAAAGTAGTCATTTTGCAAAAGTCAATATTCTGCCACAGAAAATGTAAATTTTAAGTTAAAAAGCTGTGATTTTGTGTAAAATGTGATTTTATGACAAAAAGTCATGACTGCAAGATAAAAGTCTCTGTTTTACAACAAAACGCTTCAGTCTTGCAAAATTCACAATTGTTTTTACTAAAACAGTCACAATTTTTGAAATTGCAATTTTACGAGAAAAAAACATGGTTTTAGGACAAAGTCATGATTTCTGTGAAATTTGAGATTAAATTACTTTTTAAAAACAAAAAAATTGTGATATTGAGAAATTTTCCATCTTACAACAAAAATTTGTGATTCAAGTACAAAAATGACAATTTTGATCGAATCCCCTCCACAGCAGCTGCGAGAACGTGAACAACTCAAAACCTTCTGTGAAGCGTTTAGAGACTCTGATGTTGTGAATAGATGCTTTATAAATATAACTGAATTTAAAAGGACCTAGAATTCCAAATTCAAAGACTCCAAGTGTCTTTCGATTCATTTTAAGATAGATTTTTAAATCAGCGTATGCTAAATGAATATGAGCAGGTTTGCTGGTTTAACTGGAGGACCAGACCCTGATGATGCAGCTGACAGTCCTGATGGATACTGACAATAATTGTGTAATGGAACAACATAGTTTACTCAAGACAAGATTTTGTCTTAATGCCTGTGATTTGTACCACAGGAGAACGTCAACTCAAGCAAAATGCTTCTTGATTTTCTTCTGACTTTATCGGCGACCTTGAAATTGCTTGTAAAGTCATTAAGTGTAACATCAACATTAAGTCCGACTGCCAGGTCAAAACTTGAGACTTGAATCTTTTCAACATTCAGCTCTCAAGTCAATTCCAGACTTTAGAAAAAACAAAAACTCCATAAAAAAATAAATAAATAAATTATTACAGCCCTTAAACGGCTCAGAAACATTCATGCAGGAACCCCACCTGCAGGCCAGCTCGCTGCTTTTCTCCTCTGATTCGTGTGCAGGTCTCCTTCAGTGTTACCCCATCTACACATTCAGTGGCTTTCCCATTTTATAAGGATCAGAGATCAGATTACTGGGGAAGCTGGGAGCTGCTAACAGCAACTGGGGGGGTTGGGGGGTTTCTGTGAGAGCTGCAGGCGGTAGCATCTTGCAAGCATCAGCACTTTCTCTGTTAATGGATAAAACACAAACTGAGCTCCTCTATGCAGCCGCTTTAGCTTGAGGTTTCTGTTTTCTTACTGATGGTGAAGGGTTTGTGAGGGATTTAATCATTTTGTCATGTGCTCCAGGGTGAAATATCCATGTTTTAGAAAGAAGAGTTCAGTAACAAGAGTTTGGATTTTTGCCTTTTCTTTTAATTAAATGACCAAAAAAAAAAAAAAAAAGATTGCCTTTTTCTTTCTAAAACTTTTTCTCAGGCTCTGAATGGACACCTCATTATGAGTCGGCGTAGGCGGAGAACTGAACAGCTTGGGTCCTGAGCATCCACACCTGATTGCTTCACCAGTTGAGCAGACCCTGGTGTCTGCAGACAAGAATGTTAGGGAGTGTTCAAATGTGTGCAAAAGTTGACATTAACTAGGCTTTGAGGAATGCGGCATCAAGTAGCGCAGCGGTGGAAAAGCCAGGAACTTTTTGGAAAGCCTGAAAGTCTGAATAAGTACAGACAGACAGACAGAGGTCGGGTAAAGACTTCTGGAAAAACATCTTACAGCCAGTTCTGGAGGGTGATATTAGAGCACAGGTATCACCAGAAGTCCCTCCACAAAGCCACTCATGATGTAATGCAGCTTTCCAGGCAGCTTCTCTTTGCATCCTACATTTTTACCCCAGAGCAGATGCATTGAGGTGTAAAAGCTCGGTTGGTGGTGATAATCCCCTGCTGACACGAAAACAGCCTCTCACAGGATCGTATTATTGAGTCCAGAGAGAGAAGCACTTTTGATGTGGCTGCAGCCTGATTTACTGCGAGACTCCATCTGTCATAGATAAGCAGACCTTGGCAAAGTCTTCATGATGTGTCTTCGCCAAACAGAATCGACTGCGCGGGAATCCTGAAGCTGAGGAACTCGGACATAGAGCTGAGGAAGGGGGAGACGGACATCGGCCGGAAGAACACGCGCGTGCGGATGGTTTTCAGAGTTCACATCAACCAGTCCACCGGCAGGACGGTGTCTCTGCAGGTGGCATCAAACCCCATCGAGTGCTGTAAGTACTTCCATTATCTGATCTTCTTTGACATGGTCTCATTAAATATTCCTTTAATTGTTTGGATTAGTTTAATTTTTAACCATAAATGAACTGATCAGAGGCCTCCACTCGCTGGTTTTTAAAGGACACCTTTTCCACCCATTTTCCTCAGGTCTAGATGAGGAAGAATCACTCAGAGTTTGAGAGTTATTTTGAAGCCTAAATGTTTCAAAGCCATACTGGTAGAAACTTAGTCCCCCCCCCACCAGTTAATCCAAAAGTGAGTAAATGGGTGGAATCTGGCTGCACCAAGCACCAACCATCACACTGGGTTGAAGCTCATCCAGAAAAGACATTTTGTTGCAGTTCCTCAACTGACCACTAGGTGCTAGCTTCAAATCAGAGCAAATCCCCTTTGATCACCATGTTTAAAGTGTCAGCTTTGCAGCAGAATTAAAACTGTTTACAGTCTGACAAATGTCATCAGATAAATGTATATTAAGCAATAAAGAGGACCAATCAGATTCTTGGATGTCATTAGATTAGCCTTTATTGTCACTGCATATATCATAATGCAACAAAACTTGTAATTTCACTGAGAGCTATTTACTGTGCTGTTGGCTTTGACAGCGTTGTCCTGCCTCTTTGCAACATTGCACCGTGCAGTTCGAGGAAAAAGCTTTAAAGTCTCTCTGCAAAGGCTCTCTGTAGAAATCTATGGGGTCACATGACCGGATAGTTCGTCCATAGTTATTTACAGTCAATGGGTCACACAGGCAACAGGAGTGCTGTGTCCCAGTTTTGCAGTGCTTTTGCTCAGCAGAGTGCTCGCAAGCGCCGCATGCTTGGCTGGATTTCTGAAATTATGAGTTTTCCCGAATGGTTCCATCTTCCTTCTTTGTCCTTGTCTCACTGTGAGATGTTCATGCGCCATTTTTTTTTAACTACAATGGATGTGTTTTCCCATAATTACGCATCTTTCTTATGAGACAGCTGAAATCATACAGTGTGAACTCAGCCTCACAGACCTTCTGTATACAGGCCTATGCATCTTGTTCTTACTGGAATTATTTAAAATAGATGAGTGATGTGATTTCCAGCTTCCAGCCAAAGTTCATGAACCTCGAGCTGCTTTCTGTTCAAGCAGCAACCATCCCACTTTTGGATTGAAGCTCATCCAGGAAGTACGTTTTGTTGCAGTTCCTCAACTGACCACTAGGTGCTGGCCAAAGCACCAACTCTGCAGCAGAATTAAACATATTTACAACCTGGTCCATTTTTTTATATTTTATTTTTTCTCATCTGTTGTTACATCCATGGCAATTGTATGGAACATGATTTTTTTTTTTTTTTTTTTTTTTTTTTTTTAACAAATCAGACAACTTTGTATTAAACAACAAAGTTGACCAATCAGATGCCCCGCTTTCAT
>JBAMYA010000019.1:3185033-3238989 GCA_037176975.1 Arrhamphus sclerolepis | reverse complement strand
TTTTTTGACATTACCACTTTTATGGTTTCTGGAACCTAGATAATCCCAGCCAATTATTTGATGTGCTCACATCAAAATATTAATTGTTAATTTCCTTAAGTGTATTTTGTGGCAATGCACTGTTGTATGTTGAATGTACTGGAAATAATGTGAATAGTTCTAAGATCCAAAAATGTAATTCTTCTCACTTCAAATTTGGGGTCAAAGCCTATTTGAAAGTTTCCTCAGACTTTTTCGGATATGTGATTTGGGCTTGGTGGGTGAGCTGTGATGTCACCAAGTACAGTGCAGGTCTAATAACAGCAAGGCTGAAGTGGATCATCCCATTCGCTGAAGTATGTTCTCCTGAATAGAATTTGCCACAGAGATGACCTTCCAAATACGCAAGTCCAAACTAGGCATGTTCAGAAGTGACTCAGAACTTACACACAAGAGAAAAACACTTAAAGAAAAGAGGGTTCATAAAAATAACACGAGAACATCCAACCTAAAAGAAGTCACAAACCCTGAGAAAGTGAACTTTCTCAATAGGTCTGATGTTACTATGTGTGAAACAAGACATGGAATGCTGTTTAAATGAGGGCAAAATGTTGTTAAACAGTGGAGCTTAAAGAATCAATTCATCATCTTAAACTTCAGTTACTAGACCTGCCGTAAAAGATGATGTGAAGTATATCAAATCAAATACTTAAAAGCAACATCAACAAGAATTTTTTTATGTATTTATTTAAAAAAAAAAAGATATTCCTTTTGAAGTCAGTTTTTGCATTTCATATGGCAAATTCCAGCCATGTTCTGATCACGACATCAAACATATTTTTCTACATGCCCTTCTTGTCTTGTGATTGCAGCTGATTTGCCAACAACCATCTAGTGTCTTCACACTTCAAGTTGCCTTATGTCGCCTTGAGAAGTCACTTTTAGAAACAGTGTTTGTCAGACCTCATTTTGAGCTGCCACGTTCAGCGCTACTAATTGGTATGACTCACTTAATGTAGGCTTCAACCACAACTCACAGCTTACTTTATTGACTGCTAGTGCCAAATTACATAATGATGAGGAGAAGTTTTAAAAGCCATGCTGATAGTGTATTAGAAATGAAGAACAAGGACATCAAGAGGAACTTTCTGAAAGCTTCATGACATTCATTCTCTTGAATCAACACACTGCCTGAATGTAGATGAGCTCTTTCAGAGGCTGAGATTGATATCTCTACCATCTTTCATTAATCTTTGCCAAAGGTCGCAAAATCTGCTCATGAATACATAATTCACCAGGTTAACACTCGGCTGAAAACCGCTACAGTACCAGAAAGTTATCCAAGCTGTTTCGTGTGAAGGCTCATGTAATTCTCCTCCCTCCCAGCAAAAGCAGGTTATTTATCCTCATGTTTGCAGCTAAAATCTCTGACTATATGACATGCTTGTTGTCATGAAAACTAATCATTTCCTGCTTGCTTCTCAAGTATATTACAAACATTTCACATTCAAATTGAAAATGATGTTAGTGGATTTCTCTCTCTCTCTCTCTGTGTTGCTGTTTAAGCAGGCTTTTGTCTTCCTATTTGTGTTTTTGGCTCTTCTTTTGTTTGTTTGTTCCTGCAATTGTGTTGAAGTGGACAATTGGTTTTGGCCTTTCACTATTATCTCATGTGTGTCGTGAGTTGATTTACTGACATGACAGCAAATCATCTATCTAGCCTTCTCTCTCTCTCTCTCTCTCTCGCTATCTCTCTTCATCCGTATGTATATGTATACAAGCCATACAAGTAAAATAAAATAAAAATAAAAGGTGTCTCAGTACCAGAAAGTTTAACACAAACATGGTGGAAACGATTGTTGCATTTGTTGTCATACTGGTCCCAGAAAAAACAAAAAAAGCAAAAAAAAACAAACAAACAAAAAAAAAACATCTGTAGATTGCCACTATCCTTTGTCTGCAAACTGGTCCTTTAAAAACTCTTGACTGCACAAGACCACTAGTTTCCATGGCAACAAATGACTGAAGTGTATCTCTTCCCTGTGTAGTGCTGAAAGCTGTCAGAAATAGATAAATGAAATGAAACAGCGGAGGGAAAGCTTGGATTCTCACGTTCAGATTGGAGCACCATGTGACAGCTCTGAAACTTTGATTCACTGCTTTCTTCCTGAAAATGAATCACTCATGAAAACAAACACCTCCGTGCGTCAAGTGTGCGGTCACCAATGTAAGTTGTGGTTACTCTCACAGAAAAAATGATTTTACACGTGAGCTCTTGATATTTTCAACTTTCTTTTTTCAAATTTGAGCTTCAATTGCACTTCCTATTCTTGCTATTTTTGTCATCAACAACAATAAATTATTACAGAGGGTTTAATCAGTTTTCTAGCATTTGTAGAAGCTGTTTCCTCACATAGCCAGGCAGAATGGGAGAAAGTGAATGGGAGTAAATGGTAACTGAAAAGAAGATTGACTGCTGTGTAAATATTTAAACAAGCTAAAGGTCAAATGGGTCTTTAGAATTAATTACTCCACCGAGGGTAAATATGAACGTTATAGGACAGACTTCATGAACAGAGGCACCATGCTGGGGTCTATGCAGTATTAATGACTGGAAGCAAAAGCAGCTCACATTTTAAAGTGGAACGCGTTCACTGGGGCAGAGAGAGAGAAGTCTCCAGGAGTACATTTGCTTTTAGGTTGAAGGTCATTTGAAGTGACTTTTAAATTGCAAGTTGGGCTGCATGTTGAGCCTCTACAACAATTTCTCGAAAGCTTATCAAGGCCTCCTGTTGAGTTCATATTGTGAAACGTGTTGCAGGAAATAGAACAAAACAAAAAAAAAAGTGATATTATCTAAATATTAGAGCTGAGTGATGACAACTTACCACATTAAGTACAGTGAAGACATGGTTTCTTATTGGTGATGACATATTGTGGACATTTTTCTACACAAAATATTCTGTTCTATTCTATTCTATTCTATTCTATTCTATTCTATTCTATTCTATTCTATTCTATTCTATTCTAATTAACAAAACTAGATTTTATGAAACTTTACACAACCATTTAGGATCCCCTGTGGATCAATGCCAATGCGGAGATTTCCTGACTTAAAGTACACTGAGGTTTTTCCTTTCTTCCTTTCATCATTTACACACTTTCCCAACCAACCTAAAATTGCATTTATTATTCTATATCATTTTTATATATATTATTATTAAGTGTCAGCATGCTGACGTTTCATGCTTCATACAAAACATTCCCACCGAACAGTGAAATATTTCTGTTGTTTAAATTTAGTGGTTTAGAAAGAAGTCTTTTATACTCAGGGGGGTGAAAGTTCAGTCTGGACCAGCGTTCTAGTAAAAACTGCAATCGGAGCACTATTCCAGTAAGAGAAGAAATGAGACACTCTGAACTAAAACAAGTCTGTATGCTTCTCCTCATGAACAGTCGGGGCTCCTTTTCTTTCTAAAATGATTAACTACAACTATAAAAAGGACTACAAACCAACACTAATCACAACCTGTAACAGGAATAAAAAAAAGTTGTACTAGCTCATTTGAAAATGCATATGATGCATTAATCAAAACCTGACATGTATAGGAAATCCAATGGCAAGTAATCTAATTTATGATTAATAATTACAAAAGATTTTTTTTCTTCTCCAAATTCAACAATTTTGAAACACTGAAAAATGGAATTAACCATCTAAAAGTAGATGGTATTTTAATAAAACTGTATAAGGACTTGATATCTCAAAGAAATAACTTCATGGAAAAAACAAGGTTGAAAACCTACTGAGGTCACAGAGATGAGAGAGATGGAGAGAAAGAAAAAAAAACGAACTTATATTAAATCTCTTTTTATCCATTGTTGAACTTCTACAAAGTCTCACAAAATTACCATTTTTAACTCTTCTTTGTATTGTAGTGATGTATGTGGTGCCAGAAAATGGTCTATTTAATGTTGGATAATGGGAATGAATAACAGAGCTCTTAGCTTCACAAAAAAGGAGGAAAAGGCAATTTCAGTAAATACTGGATTGTAACAATGATGGGAAGAAAAAGTAGTGGAGACGATAACAAGGCTGGCAAACATGGACTGTACATGTGACAGCAGCACAAAGAAACCAATTTTTTCACCATTTCAAAGTGCGTACGTCTCTTTCCACAGCACACGGAAGCATACATGGACATCCCACGCATCACACCCTCTTCACTACACTCACACCTTCCACGCTTGCGCCCACTCATATGCACATATACTTCACACAGTATGATTATAAAAAAAAAGTGCCCCCCTCCCCCTAAACACACACACACAGAGTTACTCAGCTACCTACCTCATGCCCTTGAGGCTCAGCTTGCATCACTCATGCTCAGTGAGCTGTTAAAAAACAAAAGGTCCTTCCATCATTGAACATTACTCAATACTCGCACAGAAAGGATGCTGTGTGTTACATGTACTGGCCTTCCCTATTCATTTTTTTTTTTTTTTTTGTCAATAGGAAGGACATGCTTCTTTTTTTGGCACCTGGGCGATATGTTACCCAGACAGTCGACAGCTACTCTCTAAGGACACATGGAGAATTTCATTGACAGAAGATTGTAAAATCAAACAAACAAACAAAACAAAAAAAACATTTTCTGTCTATTTATGAAGAGACAAACACAAAATACACTTTTACAATCAGCATTGACCATGCCGGCCCATGCCAGTTGGCCTCAAGATAAATGGCTCTATTTGCAAAAGTGTGAGCTAAACACAGATTTAAGTCTTTTTTGAAGAGATTGTCCCATACAGATGTTTACAATGATCTTCTTCATTATTCATACAGAAAAGTGTGGCTAGCTGTCCACTCTTTTTCTGAAACAGGAGGATGGGAATGTTTAGTCCCAACAGTATTCTGAATTTCAAATATGTTTTGATATTCATGAACGACAATGTTAATATTCATCCAAGTAAGGCGGGAGAATTGCCAGTTGTTTCCACCAGACCCTAATTAAGACCACAAAAGCTTCATCACAATGTTTGTGTGTGTGTGTGTGTAACTGAAATGGGCTCACTTCATAATTAGATGACACTTGTCACGACCCCTTTCATTTATTCATTTATTTATTTATTTAGTCACAAAGCGCATGCAGACTCGTCCCGCGTTTGTCAGAGTCCGTTGGGGAGCTGTGAGCTTGCTTCATAAGCCTTAACAAGCTGTCAAAGTGAGGATGTATTGCTTTTGTTCTTCACGCAGAGTTATTGCTCAATTAGACTAAATAATTATGTTCAGATAAGATAACAATTTCCACATTTTCTTTATATAAAGAATGAAAAATAAGGTTTTCAAATGAAAAAAAAAACAAGGAAAAGAAAAACAGTCAACATTTAGAACTCATTTTCCCTTCTTCTAGATGTATGTTGCTTTATGAGGAAGAGGATGGTAAAGATGAGTCCTCCTCTCGAGACAGTGATGTCATTTGGCTTTGGGTAATACTGTATATAAGGTTCAGCTCCTCAGAATACTAGAGAATGTAGGGATATATGGAGAGCTAAAAAGATGAAAGTGGAAAAAAAGGATCATGTTCCAGTCAGACAGAAATCTTTCAGGATTTGTTTTTAGCTACTGTTACAGTGTCATATAGTTCTTGTCCTGCAGGCTTCCTTTGGCCTTTTCATGAGCTTCTTCAAACATTGCAAACAGGTTAATGTGAGTCTTGAGAGAATATTTAGAAGTAATTTGCAGAGAAAGAGGATGTGATTAGAATATTAAGACTGTTGCATAACATGATCTTATTTTTGCTGAATGATGTCCTGATGTTATTTGTACCAAATGTTTTCAGTGCTAAAATAGAAGTTTAGGTCTTGCTCCTCATGTGTATGTCTCCCCATTCTCATTCAGCTCTCTTTTATTTGTGTTTTCCTTTAACTGTCAAATGCTCACAACATGTACATCCTCACTTTCCTGCTGGTCTTTCCCTTTTCAGCTCCTTTTTGTACTTTCATTGATCTTCCCGACCTCTTTGCAAGCCCTCTACCTTTCTGTATTTTGATCTTCGCCTTTTGTCTTTGTCAGAGACAGAGAGAAGAGTTATTTTTAAAGAAGTGGCTTTTCCCCTTCATTTGACGAGGCGCTCCAGCCCAGCAGAGTTGGTTGGAGAGCTGCAGGCTGGGTGATAGGCTGTTAATTATCATCTGTCCTATTGTCTGGGTTGTCTTTCACTTGGGAGTTTCTGCTTTTAATTTGATGTGGCAATATCTGACAAACATGATTAAGAAATAAAGATTGACATAATCTGTGTCTGTGTGTGATCAAATCTGTTTGTAATAAGCCCTTGAACGGTTTCTTTAGATTTTTGAGAAGAGGAAAGCAGCCCTGGAAGAGGTTACCTTTGGGGATACCTGCCAGAGATGCTTTTAGCAGAAAGGTTTTCAATATCATGACTTCTAACAAGAAGGTTAACTCAAAGCATGAGCTTATCTTAAACCTATCTAACTAAAACGTTCTTGCTAGGCTTTGACACTAACCATTAATGCTGTAAACAGAGGAAGAAAAAGAAGAAGAAGAAACAGCGCTGCCGGTGCATATTACACCTGCTGCTCTATGTGGATCACAAAGGTAGAAAAAGACTACAGACTCTGCAGTATTCTCCATCTTCCTCGTACTCACTGAAAGCATCATCAGTGTCGGTCTCCAAAGACTTTGAATGGTGTGACATCAACCGTTGGCCAAATGAATTACAGGTTCAATGGGTGTCCATAGAGTTGCCTAGTTGGAGAAAAACTGGGGAATTTTCAACTTTTTTCAGCTTCAGAACATGCGTTAGCGAATCAAATTGCACCTACACAACTCGAGCTAGTCAATTAAATCGTACACAGGGGCGGGACTAATTCACAACATGTGACTAATCTGTGTAGCATCTATCTTTCCATCCATCCAGCCATTAATTTCCACACCTGAGTATGTTTACCAACAATTAGTTAAATTCTGACCACTTGCTGAGGAGCTTAGAACTTAATTTAATTTAGTTTAATATATTAACTGACTACAAACTAATTAATTCAATATATTTTAAGTTTTTCCCTCCATAAAATCTAAGTTATTTGATTTCATTTTTATGTTTTTGGATGCTGGCCCGTAAACAGATCACTTTTTTTTTGCATGTTTGGTAGACTGTGCTCTCATCTCCAGCACCAGTTTTACTTAAACCATTTGGAAATTAGTTCACAACTTGAAACAGAAAAGTGTACAATGGTGTTCAGAATGATACTGTGCTTGTGTTAGCAGCTATGTCCCGAAGAGAGATTTGCATGCTGACTAACAGAAGGTGCTAGCAGCGCACAATATGTCACCATCTCTTGTTTGGCTCATTTCAGCATGGTGCTGGTGTCAGCCCTCTAGAGAGCCAACACACACATACATACACACAAACAAGCACACACTCTCATGCAGACATTCAGCTGTATGCACACATAGATCTTATCTTATGTGATGAATTAATTTCAAGTCATTTACATCGTTAGGAACGTAGCACGAGCGCCAACGTTGCAGCTTAGTTTTGTTTTAGGTTTAAATTTCATGACAAAATAAATAAACTTATCTCAAAAGCACTCTCTCTCAGTCAGGTTTCAGTGTTTATTTTACAACATATCAACAAAGACAGGAAAAAAAAGAATAAAAAACATCACATACAGAGTGCAAGGAAGGAAATTAATGTTACTATTAACATAAGTACTTAATAACAGATTATTTATAGGAGGACAGAAAAATATAAGCTAAATTAAACTGTCCACTGATTCAGCAAGACTAATATGAAAAAAACGTAATATTTATAGGTTTTGTGGCCATAGAAGAATGGCTTTAAAGAGGAGGTGAAGATCTTGGAAGGTCTCTGAATTCATTTAATAGCACAGCCCTATTTGTGTTGGACTCAAAAGATGCCAAATACCTTTGGAACTCATGGTTTCTACAAATATATTTATTAAGCACGTGGTTTTGCAGTTGCTCTTTTGACAGCTGAGACAGGCTCCAGCCCCCACGTGGCCCTAACATGGATGGACAGATGGATGGATTAATGGATGCATTGATAATTGCTATCACTCCAAGAGGGCAACAAAAGGCTAGAGTGCAGCATTCACCTCAGCGCTGTTAATAGTCAGAGCTCTTCAGTCACAGACTGCAGGCAGGCAGAAGTTAAAGAGAATTATCTTTTTATTTGATGTTATTGCGTGTTTGACAGCACTGTACTATATAACTGCCGTCAGACATGTCTCATGGGTCACATGGGAAATTATATATTTATTAGTTTATCTTCTTTAATTGTGTTAGCCTTTGAAAGGGTACATGCGTTTTTTTATTTTTTTTTTCATAGAGGCGCTGCCTCGAACTGTGAATGTGTCCACACAAAACCCAATTAAATTAAACATGAGGACCATCATTTCCCCTCCTACCGTTCTTGTGCTTCGTGTTCTTTTCTGCCTCCTGAGTGGAAGGATTGAGGAGAGGTATACGGTCAGATTCATTTTCTATTGCCACTTAATCGTAGGTCAGATATGTCAGAGTTTTGTTTATGTCTGTTGGGAAATTAAATGAGTTTTTCTTTTGTCTAAAATGAGAATACGCACTATGGCAACACCACTCACAGACTGTGTACAAACCTTTTGCTGGGAAGAAAATGTAGTACTTTGGTAAGGGTGAAACCTAAAGTTTTGGTATGCAAATATTTGTCATAAGTACTGTAAGCCAACGAAGTAAATGTAAGTAAGGAAATGTCATCAATAAAGGGCATCAACATCAGTAAGACAAGACTATTAAATACAGGAAAATAATGTTCATAATGTTTTCATTTTTGTCTGTTTCACTGCTTGTTATAAACAAGTAAATGACTGTGATTGTGTAACCATGATCACGATTAGCTTTAATAATTGCAATTACATGATTAACTGTAAACTGTAACAGGCCTATTGATGGAAGTGTAGGAGTTGAGAGTATATAAACAAGGACAACACAGCGTACTCGCTGTATATACTGTGATACTTCTAGTACTGTTACCTCACAAATAGCTGTTCAAGTTTTCTTCTGGTACTCCAATTTCTTAAAAAGTCAAAAAACCACAGATGCTAGGTAGACTGGTAATTCTAGGTTTTTCTTCGATATGAATGTGGAATATATCTGTTTGTCTTGTCTCTTTATTTGGCTCTGTGATGGACTGGCAGATTGTTCAGGGTGATAAATCAGCTCTTGATCAGTGACATCTGAGATACGCAGCAGTCAACAAGCAGCTCTAAAGGGGATGGACAAGAACAAGAACAGGATATATGGAAAGTGATGCTCCTACATCAACAATTGAGTCATGCAAAGTTGGCCTTTATTATTCAATATTTTGTTATATTTGTCATACTGCACATTTTGAGATTACTGAATTTTAAACAATGAAGATCCTTTTTTGTTATTTTGGCTTTTGCAACTCGCAGCTTGGAATGGTACCACAACCAAGTTGACAATGTGCCAGTTTTTATTGAACAAGGAGTAGATTTGCTTATGGGCCAGCCTATCTCGCATAAGCCATTCCACTTATGAACATATTTCCCTGTATTTTACAAAAACATTGAAATATAGTGTCCACAGAGGTTTGACAATGTGTGTGCAACTCACTGAATGGCACACAATTTCATCATCCTATTCACTTGCATTTGCAAAGAGTACCACATTTATTAGCACCTATCAAGGCTGTACCAGTGCATCCCCACCATCCACCTCATCCTACTTTCACTCAGTGACAGTTAGGATAGAGTAAATTGTCATATGTGTGATCAGAAAGCATTAGAAATGAATTGTAAGAATATTTACAGTGAAGAAGAGTAACAACAGCCAGAGTCAAAAACCTTCCACAAAAATGATTTCCAAAAGGGTTTTGGTTTTAGAGTGGGAGGCCAGACTCTATACTTTAAACTTTACTTACATGACTTGTTACTTATCAGGGGCGTTTGAGCTTCACACCCACACACATTGGTTCAGTACAGCAAAGCACAAGCAGCGCTGGGTTCTATACTGCAGTGCTGAAACACACAAACACACTCTTATGCACAGAGTTGTGGTTTTCAAGCATAGTTTTATTATCTTCTGTCACTTTTTTTTAGGCTTTCTGCTTGCTGCTCTGACCTCTTTAACCTTTCTCTTCTCTCAGGGATTTTCACAATTGTACATTTTCTCCCCCATAGCTGCCACTTCCACCAGATGTTGAAATCACCCATTAGAGGAAAGCGTGTCTTTAGGTTTCCATAGCAACAGGGTGAGTCATTCTGCTGCAGTCACTTTAGTCACCCTTACACTGACAGTATGTTTCCTCACTTCCCTTTTTCCATCTCACTGTCCACCTACCTTGTCGCCCTCCAAAAGCGCACACGCAAACCGATTAAATCCTTGCACACAATCCATTCCTCCAGCTGTAAGTCAAGACAGGGCTGAAATAGCTGAAATTACCCTATTATCCCCTTATTATTCAAAAATACAAATATAGCGGTGGTCATTTGTGATCTTAAAAAGATGAATTTATTGTGTGTGCCTTTGTGCTGTTTGTGAACAGACTAAGCAACAGAGCAGACTGATGATAAGGGCGAGCGGAATGTTGCTCTCGCTTTGATTACTTATTTATGGCTCAGGCTAATCAGTAAACCCACAGCTGAGAAGCACTCTGTGAAGGAGATGGGAGGTGTGAAAGGAAATGGAGGAGGCACTGGGTGGCAAGAGGCCCCTAACACTCATTTTCTTCCAAAAATACTTGTTAGTGTTGATTAAATAAGCATTTTTTTCAAAGCTGATTTCTTTCTTTTCTTTTCTTGCTATTGTGATAAGCTATTTCCTATTTGTGAATAACAGCACTTTGCAGGTTTACAGCTGCATCTT
Organism: Arrhamphus sclerolepis; assembly: GCA_037176975.1. NCBI lineage: Eukaryota > Metazoa > Chordata > Actinopteri > Beloniformes > Hemiramphidae > Arrhamphus > Arrhamphus sclerolepis. The sequence goes on along the minus strand of JBAMYA010000019.1, from coordinate 3,228,107 downwards.
GCATTTAAACTACTCCCCTGCTTGCCTTAGAAATGGATAGCTACATGGAGCGGTCAATTGTCGTCACCGAAACAACATTTGAAATGGAAAGTCCTGCTGCGGATGTCCACCAGTAGCTCCACAGCTCCTCCAGCAGTGTATCATCCCATGACTCGCGGGCTAATGGTGGTAGGCTTGCCTGGAAGAAACTCATTTATGCAAGCAATAGACAGCCAACGATGCAGGTCCCAGCAAGACTTTGCTAGCCCTGGTTTCAGCTCTGACAGCACTTTCAAATGTCATTTCAAAAGCAAACTTGAAATGAGGATGTTTGGACATATTTGATCAAAATGACTGTAAAGTAATATTCATTATTGAGGGTTAGCATAAGATAAGCCAGCCAAGCTAAAATAGCTTATTTTAACTGAACTATGGTGGGTCTTGCAGTACATGGAAAAAGAGGCTTCAAAATCTCTGTAGAAAACATATGAATGATATCACAGAGAGCTTGTCCAGTTATTATACAGTTTACCAGTATGTTCCATGTTTCATGAATCTGAGTTTATGGTCTGCAGTTAATGCATAAGTCCAAGTCAACGGCGCTCAAGTCCAAGCCATGTAAGTCATAAGTTAAGCGCAAAAAGTAAGGAAACTTATGTTTGGTATGTTATTTCTTTGTTGTAGAAATGCTTTTTGCCAATAAATCTTATAGTGTTAGAAAGCCTGTTTATTCCCCTTTTAAATATGGCATGTGCATCGTAGGGTCAAAGTGAGGAGAAGACACAGAGAGCACTTTGGGGATTGCTACATCAATAGAGTAACATCTTTTGGTGGCAGCAGTGTGATGGCATGGGGCGGCATCTCTCTCACTAGAAAAAATAGGCTTCTTATAATTACAGGCAATTTCAATGCAGAGAGATATTGAGATGAAATTCTGTAACCAGTTGCAGTCCCTTATCTCCACAGTCTGGGACCAAACTCTATCATTCAAGATGACAACACTGGCCCCCACAGAGCTGGGTTTATCAAAGACTACCAGAGTTCAGGAGTGGGGAGGATGGGATGACCTGCCAGCAGTCCTGGCCTCAACTCCAGTGAACACTGGGATCAGCCTGGACGTGCTGTTCGTGCCAAAGGGATGAACACGATCATGACTTGCAACAAATGCTGGTCATCCCATCCACAGCCGTGCGTAATCAGGCTTTTGTGGCTTCATATGGTTTTTAAACACACTACTAAATCATTAACTTGCCAATACGTCTTGTTTCTTGAGACTTCAGTCAATAGCAAAAAAAAAAAAAAAAAAAAAAAAAAGAAAAAAAAGAAAGAAATCGACAGAGAAGATTTGACAAATGTTTCATGGTTCAACCCACATTGTGAGCTTTGCTGCTTATCCCATGAATGCAAGTTCCTCATAAATGTGGCACCATTTAAAAGGGAAATGAACAGACTTTCCAACTGTCCACAATTTATTACCAACACAAATTTCCTTACTTTTTTTTTCTTAGTTTATTTGCCATTGGTGAATAAGCTTGGTGCCATTGGGTCGGTGAAAATATGCATGCATGTAAAAATGTATGAGCGAACAACTTACTAAGGTGCAGACAGTTTTTTGTCTTTCTCAAGAGATAATCTAATGTAACATGGGATCAGAGCTTTGCATTTTCAGTCACAAAGTGTCTGCAGAGACTTTCCAGCCTTTGGAGCTTGCATGATCCCATCCCTGCCTTTAATTGGCCTGCACCCACAACCTTCTTCTGCGCTTGACTCAGGGAAGTGATCCCCTTAGACTGTTGAAATTCTTCATCCATCATTTTTTGGTGGTTGGGTAAGTTAACTGCCCTGTCACTTCTAGTTAAGCACTTTCCCCTGCCAAACAAATGAAGATGACCGCTACTTTCTACCCTTTAGTTGCACAGAAACCAGTCTGTACAGGAGCAGAAAGAGGAAGAGAACCTCCTGCTTTCAGTGCCTATTAATAATGCTGCAAACTGAACTGAGGCAGTACCTCAGTACCTTATTGGTAAAACAATGAGCTGAAACTCATTATTAAGCACTGAGAAGCTGAGGAAAGCTGTTGTTCTGGATTAAAGTTCCCTACTACAAGTAATTTTTATTGTTTGTACAATATTACATCCAAAAGAATAGTAATTAAAGGGCCTTTAACCCACCTGTTCTCATCAGTCTTTTCCATTAGACCTGCAGTTAGCTGACTGCAAGTAGATAGTGTGGTTTAAAAAGTCAAGTGTTTCTTAATTTCCTGTAGACCAGTTCCTTATCCCCCTCAGTCCCTTGTGCCGTGGATGACCTGGACATGTATTGATATTTCAATGATGAGGATAATTTGAGGCATAACTCTCCAGTCACGTCCCTGAGGTAGTGTTGATATTTTGAATTAGATGGTTCAAGATGTAGTGAGTCACTCTCGTCTTTAATTTATTTCAGAGGTGACCTGTGCCTCACCCCAGCGAGGCTTAAGGACTGACAAGATCAGGATGGTCACCGACATTGCCCCTCCAGTCCCCATCTTTTTATATGTAGACACATTGGTTTATAAATATTCCTTCAGCTGTCCCCTGATGTTTTACAGAGAGATGCAAATCAAATCCTTAAGAGTCTAGAAATTTGAGTGGGTTCTTTCAGCAAGCTTTGAGACAAATGACTGCAGCTGAATTGAAGCGATTCTACAGGCTTGTTGATGAATAAAATTTAACAATATCTGCATGTGTGTGGGTGTATTGCTGTTTTTTTCAGCCCATCATGAAGCAGAGCCTCTGTAACAAAAAGCCTAAAAGCTTCAGCCTGAATGTCAAAACACAGATAGGTTGTGGAGAGTTTTGCTCTGCCCCCAGAGGGGTGGAGGGAAGAAGGGAGCGTGTGTACACACTGAAGAGCTGGATGACGCAGCTGAGAAAGGAAAGGCAGAGATGCATGGAACAGAATCCCAACATGGAGAGGAGGAAGAGAAACAGAAGGATGGGGAGGAGGTGGAGGAGAGGGAGCGTAGGCAGACAGCGTGGGAAGGAGATGGTGCATAATCAGCTTTCTAGGGCTTTCTCCTGTGTTTCTCTGCTCTTTACTTTTTATTTTTTGTGAACGGCTTATCTCTGACAGGTCTGTCTGTGTCTGCTTTACTGTCTCTCTCCTCTTCCCATCTACAAATATTCTTAAAATACTTTCCACTTTTAAAAAAAAAAAAAAAAAGAAGCTCTTTTATCCATTTCTACCCTTTTTTCTGTCTCGATAAATCATTTGGGTGCTTTAGATAAGTAATGAAAAATATCAATCTGTATGTGTTTGTATGCAAACACCTCATGTCTAGTAGGAGTCACAGCTTTCATAGCAAATCTATCTTTCCCTTAAAATGAATGGAAAAGCAATAAGTAGGAACAGCAATTTCTGTTTATTTTTGCTTCGTGCGATCCACAAACGCACAACGCATTTTTAGATTTTACAGCTGTCAAATGTGTCCTGAAGGTTCTGCCCAGTCAACATTATTTCACGCTTATCTGCTTTTGGCATCACATTTATTTAGCTTCAAAAAATAAGTGAGAAACAGAGGAGTTATCAAATCGTGAGCAACCCGATGAGTCATCGGCACCTCTCATGCATTCAAACAGCTCCTGGTGCTGTTCCTCTAAAAGGCAATCTGGAGCTGGAGAGAGGCAGAGTGGGGGGGGTGCGTGCGTGGGTGGAGGGGGAGCAGAGGAGCAGGTGGTGGTGGTGGTGCTGAGGCAGAGTGAGGAGGAGGGAGAGACGGGGTTTTCCTTTCAGAAGCATCCCCTGAATACTGAGCAACTCTGTGACAGTTGAGGCAGAGCAAAAGGGGAGGTGGGGGAGAGGTGGAAGGGACTGCAGATGCGTTCAATCACGTGCGTAAGGTGGATTTTAAATGTGAGGCGTGTGGTTAGTTGCTTGAAAAAGGGAAACAAAACATCTCCATTTAAGGTTTTATTCGGTTTCAGATTGGTTGTGAATGGTGAACCCTGAATAAATTAGCACAGTGAAGTCAATGCACCATTCATTAAAAAGGCATGACAGCTGAGACATCAGACACTCGATGATTTCAAGCCTGATTTTGAGCCTAATTTGCATCTGCACTGGAGGAAAGTCATCTGACCTCTTGTTGTACTGTTGTTATTGTCTTCACTTGTGGTTTAACATGCAGCTGAAAGTTACCTTGAACTCAATAGAGGTTATCCATGTACCACAAAATGATGCATTTTTATCTGCTGGGTGGTATCTGGGGTTTTTTGTGGGCACAACCACTTCCAGTAAAGAAAGTAACAACCCAAAACAAGCGATTCATTTTACATAATTTTATACCTGCAATGGTATAAAATTGACAGCGGTGTACCTCAGCAATGCTGCCGAGTGTACAACACATCCTTCATGGCTGATGATGATGATGATGATGTGGATGAAGTGGCCAACAGATCTCACTGCGCAGAGAAGATGGACGACACTGATTCAAAGAGAGAGAGGAAGGACAAAACGGGGAAGAATTTTGCAGATCACAAGAAATTTCAGGCTATGTTCCCATCATTTAGACAAGGAAAAGATCAGCACTGACAGCTTCACAGGGGGTGATCGTGTGTACTTTATCTGGAATAACTGGAGGAACCCACAAGCGCGGGGGAAGACTGGAAAGGCACAGATCTGCAAAGCTCCAGATGAGTGTGAGTGCAGACCCTTTACACATCATGTTCCATAGTACTCAGATAACATCTATTGCCATGTCCTCATTAAAAAAAAAAAAAAAAAAAGTCAGACCAGATCAGTATCCCTTTTCCTGTGAGCTGGCTTAGATATGGTACTGATAAGTTTAACCAAGTAATTTCTTTGGAACAATGAGACATGCACGTCACCGTACTAATTTTGTTAGTTAGAATATTTAGCCTTGTTAGAGCCATGCAGTCAGAAAATCTGTGAAAAATAATTCAAATTAAAGCAATTAATTTTGCATAGGCAGTACTGACTCCAAAGGCTAAATCTTGAAATTGCAGTGTAATTCACAACCCTATAAAACAGTTTTGATTTATAGTTTCTGATTCGGGAGCATCGACTGTATAAAGAGAACTGGACAGCTGTGAAGTCTCCCAGAGATTTTCTTAAGAGTTTTGAAGTTATTTTTCACAGCTTTGAGGATCACCATTTTAGTTAATGTAAAACAGAACAAACAAGTTTGGCTACTGGTTGGAGCGTGCCCATCTAGCCTCTGTTACCAAGTAGGCTGTCTGATCAAATCTGTTCATCAGATGTTACTACAGAATCAACATCTGTTGGAGTAGAAAATATTACTGCTGTCCTTGGGGTCCCCTCATCCAGTTCTTCGACCCTCAGGTCCCGGTGATAACTATCTGTTGGATAGTTTTTCAGTTAATCAACCTAAAAGAGTCCAGGTCGACCTGGAAGGTGGCTCGGCTGAAGGATCCAGCGCTTGCTAAAGCTAACAGCTGACAAGCTTGAGGCCATCTTGCCGATCACCATCCAGTTAGCCCAGGCTACCAGTCTTTATCCGGGGCTGCCTGCTGCTTATCTAAGCACCGTTCCCACACCCTTTCAGGCCTACCCAAGGCCAGTCATGGTAGTATGTTAGTACAATTAACAAAACAACAATCCAATCTGAGGATTATGCTATGGTAGGTCTTTATTCACACCTCAGAAGTCAAGGCTACCAAAAGGGCTAAGTAGTTAAAATGAATCCAGCTATTTGACACCACTCAAAAGAACCATGGCCTGAATGATATGAAGCTTAAGAACTTTGAGTTTTCTAAAGGAGAATCGATCTTTGTTCACCTGTTTCATTGCTTCTCTATGTGAAGATGACAGAAAAGCAACCAAACCAAATTTCATGAAAAGTGACAGAAGAGTGCAGATAATTTTTCTTCAATTTCTGGAGTCTATAATTGACCTTAATCTGAGGACTGCACTCTCCAAATGCAGTTTTAAAGTTGTGTCATTTCACGGTTTTTCTTTTGCTTCTTTTCCTTTTTTTTCATAGATACACTTACTTAATATGTTGGAAACCACACAAGTACCATTTTTTTGTCTTTTTTTTTGAACGTCCCATCTGAAATCAATCTGCACTTCTATCAAGCTGCACGGAAATTCTACACAACAGAGAACTACAAAGCAGGGTCAAATTATCATGAAACATTATATTAAACTGATGCTAGAAAGCTGAAAGCAGTTGAAGCAGCATTATTCACACAAGAGACTGTCCACATGGGACTGGGGATATGAAGACCTTTATGGATGCAAATTTATCTTATTTCCATGACATATGAAAACCTGGCAGGCTAATGTTTGTGAACAACGTCAGTGGATTTGTTACAACTTTACAGTCTTGTAATTGGCCAACTGCTGAGATGTTGAGTTCAGCTACAACAGGTAAGCCTAAGGATGATGCAAAAAGAGTAAAAGAAGCACGGAGGGGAGACTAGAACATTTCTCTCCTTTGGTAAACTTCAATGGCTCCTTATATTTGTTCATTTTTTTGTGACTTGTCTGCCTGTATTTCTGTTTGCTGTATAACAGTATGCTGTTATGGCAGTTGTGTTGTCTGTCCAAATAAACAAATTACAATAATTTATATAACTTGAGGAAATTAAGCACATCAGCTTAATTAGACTCCTGAAAGTTAAACAACATATATTCTACATGAGGTCATTGTTAAATGCATGCATGCTGATGCAAAGAACCTTCGTCATCAGCAACCATCAGCATCCTCGCCTTCCCTGCAGTCTCCTCTGTCTCAGCCAGCAACACTTCCTCTACCTTGACCCTGATATATGGATTTGACTGGTGGGTTGGCCATATTCCAGATTTTGATAAGGCAATTTGTGGCTTACTCTGTGACAAGCCTACACCAGAGCAGGAAGAGACTTTCTTTTAATCTGGTTCAGTCCATTTCAATCACTCCCAGTCCCTCACAGTTCACTGAGGTGTTTTCTATTCAGACCTCAAACCCACACATTTCTGCTCAGCTGTAATTCAAATAGTAGTTCTTGTACTGAACAACATTTGTTAGTTGTCACGTCTTGTCAGTTAAATTTCAGTTTATTTCTTCAACCTGTATAAATGCACGTGTTTTTACTCAGTATTTTCTTATAATTTACATTAAATCTAGTCATGTCAGCAGTGTTGGTTTAATACTGGTAATATATTGATACTTCAGTAACAGTAAGATGGAAAGCCATTAAATGTTTAACACAATTTTTTTTTTATCAAAACCAGATCATGAATCCACCTTCTGAGACATTCTCGAAAGCCACCATGAGGCTGAAATTTAGTATTTTGAATATAAATAGTATGTACATGATGTCATTTTCACTCCTAATTAAAATCCTTTCATTGCTGTGGCTCTTGGTATTAGATAAATACAACCTCAGACAAACAGCAACATCTGGGCAATACTAAGTACCCCCATTATTTAACATTTGGGGAGCCACCATTTTCAGCAATAACATCAAGTAGTACTTTATTGTCCTCTCAACTTGTTGTAAAAGAGATTTTGCCTTTTCCTCTTTACAATATTGCATTGGTTTATTCACTTATCCTCAACTTTCTGAAGGACCAGTCGCAGGTTGTATTTGCCAAATAAGACCCCTAAAAATCCTCATGAAATCAGATCAAATATTTTTTTATTAAGTTTCTACACACACACACACACATACACACAAAGAGGATTAAAAGAGGGCATATTAACTTTTGCCCATGATTATATATTGCTGGTTGATACAAGTGAAGGCCTCTGTGCAGACAATAAAGAGGATGTACTAAATCCCTTTTGAACACCAAAATAAGATTACAGTTTCATAATATATGCTCAGGCAAGATTTGTCCTTATCTAATGCCCCAAAGTATTTTTCCGTTATTTTCCCATCAGTACCAAAGGCTGTTTGAGACAGGATGGTTTAAAATTGGGCTTTCCAGTATTTGTGACCAGAACATTAGTTTTTAAACTTGTCCATTGTCATGACTTGTCAAAAGTTGTGTTGTTCTCATATAACACATTTTTGGTGTTTAATTAATGCCTCTGGATGAATTTAAACCTTTTTTGTAGCAATTACTGGGTAGAAATGTCTGAAATTGTCTACAGATTCTGATAAATCTCAGCTCTGCAAAAGATATTATGTTAATTATTAAATGTTAGCATTTTAACTTGCTAAATGGTTGTAAAGATGTGTGAACTATATCCAATACTGGTGCGCTCCACCATGATCATAATCAAAAACAAGCATCTAGCAGTTTATATTTCCTGTGTCATATATGAAAAAATTCTAACAGGGAGCTGCATAGCTCACCTGGTTGAGCAAGCGCTGCATAGAGACTACTGAGGAGCTGGGCCAGGACTGAGTCCTCTAAGCTTTTCCTGTTGACTAGCTGTCTGGGGCCACAAAAATCTAAAAAAAATAAATAAATAAATAAAAAAGAAAACATCCCATATAACATTGCTATTACTTTGAATGCCTCAGTCCAAAAATGTGTCACTCATTGTCCTGCTCACATCTTATTTTCCTCTCAGAAGAGGGACACACCAGAGGAAAAGCAATGAAGAGGAGTTGAGATGCTAACTCTACTGCCTGCTCCTATAACTGAGGTGCAACAGCATGGTTTTAGTTCTTTATTTTTTTGCTTTATTTATGGCAGCTTGGTGGCTTGGTTGTTTGCAGTGTTGCCTCACAGCAAGAAGGTTCCTGGTTCTTTATCCAGAACGGGACTTTGCATGTTCTCCTCATGCTTGTGCTGGTTTTTCTGCAGGTGCTCAGTCCAAAAACATGCATGTTGGGTCCCTTAGGTGTGAGTGGCCCAGGTCTCCTTAAGAGATCCTTGATCTCAATGGAACCAACCTGGTTGATAATAAAGTTTTTACTTTTCCAGTGATGTTTTTTTTGTTTTGTTTTTTGTTTAGCAAATCATGTCAGACTTTAAGACAAATTTGTCAAGTTTAAAGAAAAAAAAAAGATGTCTCGTTTAAAATCCAAGCCCAGTTTAAGACAGTAGAAAATAGGAAATGTGATGTGCGTTCTTTTTTTTGATATTGCATTTATAAATTTCATAAAGGCAACGAGGACTAACAATAAAGCAGCAGAGAAAAATGAAATTCAAAACAGGGAACCCTATTGCCAGCCCATTTCAGCAATCTTGATTAAGAATCATTCCCTTGAAATAAATCACACTACACTCCGTTGTTCTTTCATTTTATTCACAGATTGTAAAACAAGCCTAAAAGAACACTTTTTTTTCAAATGATTTGGTCCCTCAAGTCTCAATAGATTTGGATCAACAAAAGCAAAATTACTAAGAAAGCTCGTCTTTTTTTTTTTTTTTTTTTTCTTTTTCCTTGGAGAAATAAAGCAGCTAACAAGCAAGGAATACAGAAATACTTCCACTTTTCAAGAGTTAAATCTCACAAAATCTCATCACTTATATAATTCCAGCATGAAAGTAGATTCCATAAAATACGGTACCAAAACTCCAGTCAGACCAATATTTTGCCTATCTGTCTTCAACAAATGAGCATTAACTATGGCTGAGATAAGATGAGGATTTTGTACTAAAATGTTAACTCTCATGCAGACGTACACATGGCTATGCATCAATGCATTTGACAGGCTACTGCTTCGTATACAAACACCATATGCCACAGTGTCCCTACTTTTAAAGCATCTGTCTAAATCTAAAGAAAAACCTTGGGTTAGTCCAGCTCTGGTGACATTGTGCTTTTTACAGTAAACGCTAATATTTATACAGATGCACCGATTCAGATTCAATCAGTATGGCCATTTTCTTTGCAGCTGCTGTACTGTTGTCTCATACTGGAGGAGTTTCAGCTTTTGATTTGTTGAATATCCAGTCATCATCTTCTTTCACCTGAACTGTGAGCAAATGTTGAATAATTTGCATCACCCAGAAGATGGTTCTAAAATAAAATAGAGGGGGTTACTGGTGTCCTATTCCCTTCCTGTTAATTTGTACCATCATGCATCATTTGGTGGCACAAAATTGTTCGGGACGTAATGGTTCAATGACCGATGCAAGTGATGTGAATGAAAGGGGAGAGAGAGCAATAGAGACACAGACTGCTTTTTTTTTTTATTTGCATTCACCTCCTTTCATCTTCAAAATGTGAGGAATGGAGCTTCCATTTTTACTTAGCCACAAGGGGAGACTCTTTCATGCACAGGAGAAAGATCTAATCTGGGCAGGGAGGGAAAGAGCATTATTATCCACCCAAACAAACAGAGGAGGATCTTATTTTCTTAACCACTTCACATCAGGCCTTTGACTGTACTGCATGATAACAGGCACAAAGAATTTGGAAAAGGAGAAAGGTGTTGCAATAAGGTTTTTCCTTTCCCTCTAATGATTAATATTCAAGACCATTTCATGCAGTGGCCCCCCTGCACACGGGAGGGACAAGAGATAGACCCTCAGACCCACATGAGAGAGAGATTTCATGGGTGAAACCATACTACAATCAACCCAGAGCTGCAGACAATGTAAAACGAGCTTGTTAGCACAGGATTAGTGATAACCTGTAATACGTGCACTCCTCACTCCGGAATCTCATGATGTGAATTTATTTGAAAGGCCGCTCCAGCGGGATCAAATAAATAATAAAAAAAATAAAATAAAAATAGAAAAGGAAACAAAATGTGGTCTTTGTTTAGTTTAGTTTCATAATATGGCAGGAAGTGATGTTCTTATATCCCAAGAAATTCATCTATTACAGGTTTACCTATCTCAGCAGAAGAAAAAGGAAATGGAGGGAACTATGAGAATGTCCGGTGTAGAAATGTTTTGCGGGCCCCGTGCATGAGAAAATATGCCTCTCATATGAATTCAATACACAGGAAATATCCCTCAATTTTCATGATTGTGTTTGTAAATCTGTGCACAAAACAGAGTCTGTTTTCTTTCTGTTAAGACAGGCACATCATGTCTGTGATGCTTAAAGTGCTAAGAGCTTATTCAGTTGTACAATACTGTTATAAACGTGACCAGCTGAGAGTCGTCATGCCAAACGACTGGACTCTAGTTTGTCTAGTTTGACAGTTGTTACTGTCAGTGCAGGATATGTCCTATTCTAACTTGCCACGATTTCAGTTTTCATTGTCACTTAAGCAAAGCAGACATACAAAAATATATTATCACTCATTGATCAGACAAACATAACTAATCAAGAATTCTGTCACAAAGCTGACAAGCCATTGCAGTCCAAAATGCGATCACATCCAGTCACGCAATTGCTGAAGAAAATTAAAGTAGATTTTCTATTTCGAATGAAAGAATTCTGGGGGATTTTTTTTCTTATTTTCTTTTTAAATTTTAAAAAAGATCCTAATATAAAGAAAGGTAATCATGCTAAACAATCTGTATGAGCCCTGCCAGTGTAGTTTCAGGAAGGTCTGGATGTCCCTTGGGTTAGCCAACATGAAAAGTATTCATGGATTAATTGGGGGTTTTAATTAAACCTTTTGCTCATAATTCATTAACAATTTATCTTCAAATATTGTATGATCGAAGGACGGGTTTCTAACTGTTGTGTCCAGTTCGGTAACTTTCCACTCATCGAATAGCACCTGGTTTCACAGTGGATCATTGAGTACAGAGGCCGCATCCGCCCTCACCTTCACTTATTGATACCAGAGAGCAGAGACTGGAAGGACAACGGTGGACACATAAATAAAATACAGACACAGAAACAGATCATGATAAAGTTATTATTAAAACGGTATGATTTTTGATATGTCAACTTTGTTCATCTACTATTTTTTTTGTCAGCGAACTTTAAAATGGCATCATGAAACACTTTTGTAATGCTAACACCGGGTACTGTTCTCATGGATCAGTTCCTAAAAATGATATTTGTATCTTTAAAGCAGCACAAAGGATTTATTTTTATGTTAAAATATCAGTTTTAATTCCATTTGAAGGAATATTTCATTACTTTTATGAAGTGTCATCCAGCTCTTGCGGTCTCACGTACCTTTTGCTGGCAACAACTACATATGGCTTCATGGCATGATGTCACACATCGTCAATGATGATCAAAGTAGCTCACAGAGCTACAGTGTACATCATGGCAGAGGTGACTAGACACAAAAAAAAGTGTCAAGAAAGATAAAAATCAGAGAGTGACCAAATAATAGATCAAACAAGTATAAATCATCCTTTGTGCTGCTTTAATTGTTGGATGATTTTGAGCAAATGTTTTCGGTGTCTTTATGTGTCCATATCTCATTATTAAAGCTGTGCACATGAAGAACTGAGGAGACAAATTGAACTGAACAGAAATCACAAGAAATGAGGCTGACAGGATGAATGAATGGATGAGCCCTGCTACACTGGGCTGTGGTCTGGAGAGGCATGTGTGGCTGTCATCGTCACACACTCTGTGGCTGTGTCCTTGTGGCTGTGTCGAAGACTTGTGTACAGCCTTTCATTCAGATTAGCAGTCAGTTTGTCTGTGAGCTCTGCAGTGACAGTTTGTGGGCCATAACCCGATGAATCAGGCAGCTGGGAGAGCGAGCACTCATCCAGGGCTTCAGGAGGGTTTCCACCCTGTTTACTGTCCTGAGTGTTATGTTGACCAATCAGCCCTCCATCTTTTTCAGAGATTGAGGGATGAATAGGTGGAGGAGAGGAGGATGCAGGGACCTCAGAGTCAGGAAAAGCAACACTCTTCTTCTTGTTCTTTTCTTGATTCAGCACTGTTGTTGGTTCCAGCTTTGGAGTTGCAGGAATGCTGCCAGTTCCATCACTGGTCTCCTCATCAGGAGCACTGACAATGCGGGGCAGCGTACTGTGGTAGCTTGTGTCCAAGGGGTAGTTTACACTATCCCCCCTGCGCAGCGGGGTCCGCTGTCTCTCAAAGGAGGACTGGAAGTGTCTGACACCAGGGTCGCTCCACTGCTTGTGGCGCTGCCACTGCTTGCGGAGATGGATTCGGGAACGGTGCTTTCTTGGTGACTCCTGCTGGTCAAACTGAGGGTCATGGCGGAGAAACTCATGGAAGAGAGCGTCCGTTTTCTCGTCAATGCTATAGTCACGACGGTGCAGAGTCAATGGCTGAGGTGAAGGCTGCACAGCATCTCTTGGTGTGAGCATCTGGCCATATGGTAACCAGCTCACAGAACCAGCACCTGTTTCAGTGGAAGCTCCTTTGCTGGCACCCAGTACCAGCTCATCTTCAGGCTCCTCCTCGAAGAGATGAGACTCAAAACTTTCACCGACAGTGCCCGTTCGCCCTGCACTAGTGAAATGGTGCCTTTTCTCGTAGGCTGTTCTTTCCTTTGGGCTCCCAGTAACACTGCTGCTACCAAATAGTCGTAAGTCTTCTGGACCTCGAGATGGAACCTCTATCGACGCATAGCCACTGTCCATCTGCAACAACTTACGAGTCCCTGATTCTCCATCACTACCCCCAGATTCTGTGCTTCCCTGTTTCCTTTTTCTCGACTCCTGTGCTAGCTTCTTCTCCATATACTCAAAGAACTCCTTTTCATCCTCGCCACCCTCTGCCTCATCTCCTAAATCCTGGGACGGATAGCTCGGAAGTCCTCTTTCTGTGTCTGCACCTCCGCCCAGGGAGCACACACTGTCAGCGTCACTGCAGACTGAGTTCCTGTCGTTGTTACTGCTTTGGTCAGAGGCTGCGTACTGTTCAAGCGTTGCACGTAGTGTCCAGATGTCTCTGTAAAGAGATTGGGGATCTTGGGGTTGAAGGGGGTCCAGGGAGTTCACACTTTCCCTTCTTACCACAGGGAGGGCTTCTTCTTGGGGATCAGGGGACAGGCCAATCACCCCTGATCCACCACGGCTGCAGCTGGGCTCTACCATCACTTCTACCTCTACCCTGCAGTGTGCACAGAGGGATAGAGAGTTGAGATTAAATGAAGAAAAAAAAATGTTATTTTATTTATTTATTTAATAGAAGAAACAAATAGGCATGCAACACAAGTGTCAATGTCAGAGCATTCACCTAGATAACACAGTCAGAGACACGACTGTGTTTACAGCGCACTGAATGGTTTTTATGACTTGCAATGACTGCAGCTGTAAGCTCTTGTAAAGCCGAAGCCATGTGAGCTCAGAAAATTCGCAGAAAATCCATGCATGGAACATGAGTAAATGAGCATGAGTCTCATCAAATTTTGTTGCTCACGACAACTCCTTGGATATTTATATTATATTAAACAATAATATAAGCAAACATGGACAGGAAATGCTGAATGTTTTTATGTAATATTCTAAATACCGAGGCTGATTGGTTATTTTTGCTGCCTACAGTGATGCAGTGTAAAATGTGCATCTTGTTACTGAAAACAACAAGGCTGATCTTTTGAGGACATTATGACATTACCAGACCATGTCAGCAATGGAATGGTGCCTTATGCCAGATATAAACTCTGTGTCCGAATTCTCCGCTCCAATCAGGAGGGGGGGAGGCACTCTGGGAATACCCTGCATCCTGTTTTAAACATGAAATTGGTCTTGAAAGACCTCTTGTTTAGCGGGATTCTTCTAAATAAAGATCAAGCTGTGGTGATAGAGTATTTCTACTTAACATGGGCCCAGATTTACTATGGCTTTGTGCCTGGCGCCACCACTGTTTTTGGCATTTAAACAAAAAAAAAAAAAAAAAAAGTTAATATTTTTTAAGAAGGCACAGTGGTAATTTAGCAACCCAAATGCAGGGACCATGGTCTTTGCACCTAGCCCTGTAACATGAATTTATAGAAGTTTCCCTTAACAGAATGCAGAATGGTGGGATGAGATTGCTTCAATGATCTGCAAAGATTTATTTACAAAGCTTTGAACTTACATTTCATTGACATTGATGTGCTATAATTAACCGTGAAAAATAATAAAGCTGCCATGGTGGCATATACACTCACTTGTAGTGCTGGTCTTGACTACAAATATAAACAATAACTTATTTGAATTTGGTTATATCGAAGAGTCATGGTCTTATGATATGGAGAAGTATTTAACAAAGTACGGACATTTTTTTTTTCTTTAGCCAAAGAGCACATCTCTAATTTTAATCTGGTAATCAGGTTCATGGTTATGTCCTGTGAAGCAAGCTGCTTCAGTCATTAGGAAACTGCAGGCTCCCGACTGTTAACAGGTCTGTTCATTAGTGGCTCCTGGTAGACTGCTCTGGTCATGATTGAAATGAGCTGATTGTCCCTCTGTTTGCAAATCAGCACAGGAAATCACAGACGATGAGTTCTGGATGCTCCCCTTGGTGCCACTTCTGATTTGCGACTATATGCAAACTTTTCCAGCTTGGTCAACCTGGACCACGGTATTTTAATCTTCTTAAATTGAATAAAATTTATTGTAAAGTAATGATTCTAAAAAATAAATAAAAATAATCCTTTTCTCCCTGCTTGTCTGTTCTGAGAAAACAACCTCTTTGAGAGGTCAGTAAGTGAAGGGGTATTGGGACATAAAGTTTTAGCTTCCTGTAAACCATTAACGTGGCCCTCTAAAAGCATTAAAGAAATGAGAGCAAGGCAGCAAAGCAGTGGACAGGATGAATGGCAAGGGAATTAAAGATACCTGCCGAGGGAGGGAGGTGGCGGGGATGGAGGTGAGAGGAAACGAGTAGTTGGCTGGCTTGGACAATAGGCAATGTCTTGGGTGCGAGCGATATACTGGATGAGGTCTATGTGGTGGGCATCATTGTCATCCTGGTCCATGCTTTCACTGGCTGCCCGCTGGCGCTGGAACTGTCTCCTCTTTGGAGAGCCTGGATCACACCAAACACGAAGAAAGAGCAGTGAGTTCTACAAGTTGTGTGACAGCAGGAGTGAAGTGACACTTAATTCAGCAGAAAGCGTCAATCAACTGTTGAGATTTCTGCAGGGGATTTTGTGGTCTTTTTGCAGGGAGCAGTGTGTGTATGTAGGATGCAGGGGAGCGGCAGGGAGGATTCACTCAGGAGCTCAAATTGATTTGGAACAACGAGACTTTGCGTCACTGAGCCATCTGTCTAGGATGCTGGTGTGTGTAGATCCAGCTCAGTGAAAAGGCAGCTCACAGTTGGTTGCCAGAGCTTCACTAAACTGCTGTCTGTTTACCAAGAAAAAAAATAATTGACAAAAATATATGGCCTACAAATAAACAGAAACAAATTACACATATAAAAACACCAACTGTATAATCTAATTTTCTAGGAACAGTTATAACAGAACTGAAAAGGAATTGCTGCACTCCCAAAAATCATTCTAAAATAAATATGTGACATAAAACACATTATGAAGGATCCTTTACCTCTTGTGTCCAGACTGGAGGCTCTCTGGCTGCTGTCCAGCTTCCATTTCTTTATCTTCAAGTAAGGACTGGCCCCCTCCAGACTAGCATGACGCCGTAGCTTTGTGAGGAACTGCAGCACAGGCCTCGGGCTTCCCGCACCGCTCCCAGCAGGAGAGGCACCGTTCCCCACCATGGTCCCTTTGCCAACGCTGACACTGCTGCCTCTGCCTCGGGGTCCCGCTGCCATCATCTCAATCTGAGGAGAGAGAGAAACATGGTCAGACAGAAAACCTGCCAAGAGCAGTATTCTGTGTATAATCCTCTCTGACAGTGAGGTTCTACTCAGGCGTCCATGTTTAGCCATCAGCATTCATTCTTTTTGATCAGGCTGCGTAAACCTCTAATTTCTGTGGGGATGACTCACTGCTGGACTGGCTGGTAGGTGTAAAAATTGGCCGACTTAAGACAATGCATCCATTCTACAAATAATCAATGATTACACTATATTATATTCTACACTCATCTTTTGCCTGTTTTTTTCTTTAAATCAGGAACTCTTACAGGTAATGTGAACACATAATTGGTATGTTTTGATGGTTGGGCTGGTTTTCTTTTTCTAATTGTGTGTCTGGGTCTTTAGTCCTTCATGAAAAATGGATATCAGGTGATGCAAAACATCATACATCGCAAATAAGCATGACGTTACGTACAGAGCTGGAGCTTGGCTCCTTGGTGCCAGGAGCCACAGTGCTCTCGCAGAAGCTGGTGTCCACCACAGAGTTGAGAGCATCCCCTGGCAGGGCGCAGCTTGGATTTACACTCAAGCTTGTCAAAGCTGTTTGTGGTAGAGGACACAGCATTGGCTACAGGGAAGCACACAGACACACATAAAAACCAAATCTGTTACCTCATCATATATGTATGATATCTTTTTTTTTTTTTTTTTTTTAGTATTCTATCTTCTCACCTGGAAGATGGAAAGTGCTGACTTAACAAAAGGGCGCGTTGTCATGGTGATGGTGCTTTCAGCTGAGTCGCACTCGTGGATTGTGACGATCTTGAGGGCTGGTGGAGGGATGTGGAGGTTTGTGAGTCGTGCATTCTTCAGATGGTGGAAGTCGCCTTCGGTCAGAGTGTACCTGGGGGTTGGGGGCAGGAAAATAAAAAATGATGACTCCAAAATTAAACATGAATCTCAAACACCTGCAATGTGTCTTTAAATCCTGGAGCTTATTATTGCACAAGAGAAAAACTGCCTGTGAGAAATGTGACTTTAAAGACACCACAGCTACAATTCTGGATCTAGCTCTACAAAATCAGCTCGACTGACAAATGTGCATATTAAACTCAGGGGTTCAGGGGAGAGGTAAAAGCAAAATAATGAGAAAGGGTGCACGCTCTTTGTGTCCATTGTATTTTTATTAATGTATTCTGAATTCATTCTTAACTCTAAACTAACTAACACAAAGGTGACTCAGACACAGTAAAATGCTTTGATGTAAGAAGGCTGTAAGGATTTTATGGAAGAGCTGAGTGCAGAATCAAAATTAGACAAAAAAAAAAAAAGTTCCAAATGTGAGCCTTTGTATGTGATGTCTGTCTGACCTGCGGCCCTTCTCCTGTGTTTTCTTTCCATGATCAAAGAGCGCAGCCTCATTGAAGGAGACGCGACGGCCTGTGGGCCCTGTGGACAGGAAGCGCTCTGTCTCTTGATCGTGAGAGCTGCCCATGGACAGGCAATCGGACTCATCCACCCTGATAGTGATTTCTAGATAGAAGTAATAAAACACAGCATACACTTAGACACTTAATCAGACAGGCTAATAAAGAAAGAGAGATTGTGTAAGAAGGAAAGACGGTGCAGGAGTACATGACTAAAATGACAACAATAATCATAATCACCATGATGATGACTGTAGGTCTTTATAGGTTCAGAGAAATGTCACTAAATTAGAAACTGGATAAAAACTCTTAAAAATCAGCTGGTACCAAATGTCTGTGGATCGTTTTTTTATCTTTAGAAACAGACCATGTTTGCAAACAGCTAGCTGAAAAATTAAACTTAAAGACTTACAAAAGTCCCTTGACAAACTGATTCTTTTGGATTTTTTTTTACTTTATTTTATTTGCATGACAAGCATTAAAAAAAATCTTGTACTCCCACTTCTGATCTGAATCTAAGTAGTGTTTTGCTGTTTGACCACTTTACTATTTACAGTTGATCCATTATGAATAAATGGGCAATATTCCATGTTTTTATTACAGAGGCAGCAGACTAGAGCTATGTGGCCGCAAGGTCATCTGTGCCTGTCACAGTAGCTGTCCTCAAACCCAGTGATGGACATCTCAGGAGAAAAAGTTGTCAAGCCGAAGAAGGAGCCCTGTTAAGCTTGGTTAGCAGATACGTACTGGCAGGAAAAGTGAAATGTCAGGCAACATAGGCAGGGAAAGCAGTGCTTCCCCAACCCTGTGTGTCAGTGGAATACGTGAGGCATACTTTGGAATCCCACCAACACATTCTCCACAGATGAAGATCAGTCTGTTGACTCTGGGATGGGCTCAGCCATAACTGGAGCTAATGTTACAGAGGTAGTTAAAAGGCGCCACAGTGTCAGGGCTCCAGGGGTGGATGAAGCTCCTCGAGGCTCCAGATTGTGTGGGGTTGTCTTGGTTGACACACTTCTGCAACATTGCATGAACATCGAGAGGAGTCCCTCTGGACTGGTGGTTGGGGAATCACACTCCTCATCCTCCCCGGTAAGGGAGAAGAGAGTCCTGTTGTTGGTCAAATCTTAGATTTAGGAGAACCAATGAGGGTTTCATCCTCGCCATGAAACACTGGAAAACACTGGACATGGGAGGGAGTTTGGCCAATGAGTCCATCCAATGTTTGGGTGGGAGATGGACAATGCAGCTGTCCCTTGTTGCCAGTTCTTTTCATAATATTTCAGCTTTTACAGGCACGGTTCTCAGCTAACAGATGAAGGATGAAAACAAGGACCTCTAAATTTGAGGCATTGTTCTCAGTCAGAAAAAAGGTGGAATGCCGTGTCCAGGTTGGTAGTGAGGTCATTTTAATGGAGACGTTTCAACATCTTAGACTTTTGTTCAGGAGTGAGGGACTAATAGGATCAGACAAGCTATTCAGTGCTGTGAATGCAGTAGTGTGGACTCTGGGCCAGTCTATTGAAATGAAGAAAGAGGTGAACCAGTCAATCTATGTTTCTATTTTCACCTATGACCATGAACTGTGGATAGTGACTATAAGAACAAGGATGCACAAAAAAAAAAAAATAGAAGTGGTTGAAGTCAGTTTTTTTTCCACAAGGTGGCAAGACTTGCCCTTAGAGAAAAGATGAGAGGTTTAGTTGTGTGGGAGGGACTGCTCTTCTACTTCAAGAGAAACCAACTGAGGTGTTTCAGGATGCCTTCTGGACATCACCTTGGGGATGTGGATTGGGCATGTGAATCAGGAAGGAGGCCCCAAGCCAGACCCAGGACACACTGAAGAGATTATATCGCTCAGATGGTCAGGGAATGCCACCGTATCCTCCCAAAGGAGATTGGTGGTGATGGGGGTGGGGTGGAGGGGGGATGGGGAGATGGAGATCTGGGTTTCTCTGCTTAGTCTGCTGCCCCTGTGACCCTAATGTGGATAAACGGAATTAATGGATGAAGGGATGGGAAAAGAACATTAACTTGTCCAAAAATATCAAAATGCACTTCCAGGAATGGCAGCTACATTAAGGAATTTGCTTCTATCTCTCTCCCAGCTTTCCTTTTTGCAATACCCCTCCTTTCCAGAATAAGTCGCATCTTTAGCTGTTTTTGTCTCCCTCCCTTCTTTGTCTATTTTCCTCTTACTGTGGGTGGGCTGAGACTCCTCCATGTGGGTTGTGGCTTTCTCAGGGTCATCGCTGGCTCTGGGGCACACAGAAACATTTAGATCAATGCTGTGACATGATTATCCTTGAAACCTGTTTGTCTTTCATCTGACGGACCCTAGTAATGCAGGCAGCTGCAGAGGTTACCATGGTACGATGCTGTATGATCAGTGCTGCTATTCCACCTTTCTGCTTAGTGAGAAGGCTGCATTTAAGCTTTTTAAATACATACAATTACAGGCCATTTGTTGAAAGTGTAGCTATAGAACAACTTTAGAGACAAGGTTTTCCAACTCTTTAATACTGTGTGTGTAAATGGCTATCACTCTGGTTGTACAACCAATGAAGACTTAAATAATGAGTGACTGGAAATAGTGACTGGAAAACCCTCAGGGCCAGGGCACCTCTTGAACTGAGAAAGCATGGTGTTTTATTTGATTTTACATTCCGACTCATCTTATGGATCTCATATAAAATAAACAATAAAAGGTCATGTTGATAATTTGATATAACATGTATTACACATGCACGATATTTTTCTCAAAACTTTTATGTCTCAACATCTTGAGACCATATGTATGTATATATATATATATATATATATATATATATATATAGTAATATACATATATTCTCCATATATTATCTATAATATTATAATGTTTCTTAAATGTAATGCAGAGGATTTATTTAATGAGGCAGGAAAAAGAAAAACCTCAATGCTCTTCGCTGTAATTTCTGTTTCTGGTTACATGTGTGCTTGTGTGTAGCTTTGTGTCTGTGTGGGTGTGAAATGACTAGAGGGATATCTCCATCCACCCAGATCCATGCTTTTCCTCGTCTTTCATTTCCTTTGTGGCTCCTGGTTCCATACATGTGAGTGTGCGCGGGTCTGTGTGTGTATATCCTCCGTGTGCTCACAGTGCTGGGTCGAGACACAACATTAATCACCGCCGATGGCTGCTATGAAATCTCATTACACTCATCATTTGTACCAGTCTGCCCGATTCTCCTTTTCACGCTTCAGCCTCTTGTTCTGTTTATCTGCATCTCGCTGGTGAGCTATCATGCGTCCAAGTGTACGCGGCGGCGTGTGTGCTGCTGCAGAGAGGGTCAGCCATTTTACTGCTGAATAACCACAGATGACTCACAAATAAATGGACGTGAATTTGGCAAATGTATCCAACTAAGTGTTCTTGGAACAGCCTCATGGGAGGTCCTGACATTCAAACAGCAGTCATGCAGAGTGAGTGAATGCACCGTGATGTTATGCTTTAACATGCCTACATTTGATTGTAAAGTTGCTTCAGTTTGCTCGATGCCTCACTTGTTGCTTGTTAATGGAATCACACCGAGGCGTTTTACTTCATTTGCAACTTCAATGAGATTCATCTATTATGTATGAATAGGTAATAGGCATGAGCAACACTCTTTCTTTAAATAACACTTGAGTTCCGAAACAGTGGTCCTTTCTAGCCAAGTGTACGTACTCTTGTACTTGCACAGAAAAAAAACAACACCTGTGCATATAGCTGGAGTGTTATCTACAAGCCTTGTCGAAACTGCATGGGAGGAGTGCTGAATTAAGTTAGTGGGAGTTTTCAAGGATGTGGTGCACATGGGGGTTTGAGGGAGGATAGATAACAGGAACACCGGGGCAGGAAAATAAAACAGAATGAAAATCCATACAACACCACATTCTACAGCCCCAGAATCAGCAGTGTTGACTCAACAACACTGAAACACAGGTTCAACAAAGAGTGAACATCCTGGGTGTTGTGAGGTTATCATGTATTACAGTGCTCTCGTTATTAGATTATACAGCTGCTGCTTTTATTACTGCTCTCCTCTTATCAGTTCTAGCCATTGCTCTTATATCTTTTCAGAGCTTGTGTATCTCTAGACCAATGGCTTAAATAAACTTGAAGGAGCTACACCCACTAGAGTATTTTTGCATCCCACCTGGCACAGAACTGCCCTCCTCGACAGCAGCGACGGTAAGCGATGGCGAAGACAGAGATGAAGATCAGTGTTCCTACCAGGAAGATGGAGAGGATCACCAGGAGGAGCACATAGCCATCTTTCTGCTCCTCAGCTTCGAGTGGGATCTCCTGTGGTAAAACAGATGGAAAAGAGATTTTAATCTTGGTATTAACAGTGGCCCTCAGTTTTTGGGGTTTTTTTGTTTGCTTTTTTGGATAGCCACCGTATTTGCCATGGAAACAAGGCTGATGTCTCCAGCATTTTTTTTTCAGCTCTGTGGATCGTAGAAGCTATCTCTTTTCATCGGCATTTATCAAAAACTTTATTATTATTTATCTTTACTGATAAAATGGCATTTGCTTCCAGGTGTAAATAATATTTCATTTAATGCTTCCATCCTCTGCCAATGAAATGCACCACAAACCGAAAGCATGATCAACCCACCCCCGTGCCTAACACTTGGAGGAGCATTTTTATTTATTTATTTATTTTTTCATCCTTCAAATATACCTTAGCTCAATGAACCAGGCTATTTAGCCGAATTTTGTCCACTAAAGATGTGTGTTTATTTCGAAACATTTTGGTTGAAGTGTTTTTTTTATTTTTTCCATTTGCTGGCAATTTAATGAAATTCATATTTGTGTCACCTCACATTCAAACAAGAAGAACAATTTTGTGTGTGTTTTCTTACAGACCTTAGCATGACTTCCACTTTTTCTGGAACATTTTCTATATTTCAGAATGCTTCTCCATCATGTTACAACCTCCCTTTTTTTTAATAGGATCAATTCATTCAATTTTTTTAAGTGCTGGGCAGCTGCTTGGAGGTGCTCAAAGCTGCTGATTAATGGAACATGATTTAAAAAGCCAGAGTTTTTATTAAGCCTTAAAATCACCCGGTCTTCGCCAACAAGGACTGTGAACGAGCCACAGCGCTAACAGGCCGATTAAGATCTGAAACCCTGAGCCCAAATCTTAGTTGTCTCTGTCTTTTATTAAATAGTCTAAAACTGTACAAAATAAAAAAAATATACACTGATATTTCAAAATATTATGAAAACTCTTCATCTTGTATGCAACTCCATTTGGAGTGCAGTTTACTTTCTACTCATCTAAACTCCATCTCCAGCACTTATTAAGCCTGCGTCTCTGAAATGTTTATACTGTATTTTGACATTTTTGCCACAAGCTATTCTCATGGTATTAAAACAATTGGGGGTATGACTGTGTGGCTTTTCTTCATTCCGTAAATTGTGAACGATGAATATGCTAATAGCCCACATCACAGCAGCCTCCACTGTCTCCATTATTGTGCAACGGCCAGTTCTGATAACGAGGTGTTTCAGCTCTACATTTTTGAACCAGAAGTTGGACGATGGTGTTGCTATTAGTACTGTCACGTGGTTACACCAAGAAGGTTCTCAGCTTCTCAGCTCATCCAGTTAGCAGGTTGTCAATGTAGAGTTGTAATATAAGTTGGAATATTGAATCAGGGTGGTTCTTCAGATAATTAAGTTAAATTATACAAAGTCGAATCCAAGTATGAGGATGGTGATATAGTCACTTTCTATAGCTTGCAACTATGTAAGAAGGTTGGACAATATGTGAACAAAGTTAATATTAATGTGATGTCAATGCCAGCAGAGACTGCTGTCTCTGAGATGAATTGTTGGATAGTGTCAGTCTTCATAAGTAGATTACCTGCGGAACCCAGCTGTTTATGGGTCAAATCTGCATGGCAGCTGTCTGTGCAACAAAACAAACAAACAAACAAAAAAGCTGTATACTCCATGTAGCTTCCGAACCTGTTTTGTTTGTTTGTTTTTTTTGCCCACAGGTCGGTTGGCCTCCGAAGTCAATCTACGAATACATCAGTGGAATTCATCAATAAGTGCTCGGCCTATTAATCTGTTCCAGTGTATCTTAGCTGGGGAAATGCTCTCACAGGAAGGACGGGAAGTTGAGTGGATTAACTACACAAAGAGAGCGCTACTAGATGCCGCAGTTTACCATCTTAATTTTTTTTTTAGTTCCTTTCATCAAGATGACTACTTTTCATAAGACGGAGGATAGGGCATCTGAAAGGCTCTCTGTTTAATTAACTGAAAAAATCTCAAGTCAGTTCCCATGAAAAGATGGGAAACTACTCGTGAGACCAGATTTGTGTCAGAGAAAACCAAAGTATTCTTCTTGTCCATCTTGGATACAGCCAGGAGTATGAGAAGTTCTTTATTCTTTCTTAAGGTCTGTGTGAAAGATAAGGAGAGACGGTGGTGAGGGGTGTGTATAGATGGCAATATTACAGACTTGTGATATCATGATGATGATCTTATAAAGTGGAATATTATCCTGAGCTCCATGAGGGAGAGCACACTTGAAGTACTAATGAGTACTACACTGATGTGACAGTGTAATATTTCTGCAAGGGGAAATTAAAGCTGAGATTAGATCAGAGATTTAATTATTTCAGGTCCAGGTCAGGATGTTCTCTATTAGCCAGTCAGTCAATTGGCCAGAAAATATGACGGAAAGCATGGCTCTGGTGGTGAGCGGTACACAACACACGCACACACACAGGAAGTTTGAGAAGAAGACAGTGGTGAAAGGCAAACTCACTGTGGAGTTTTCTGGTAGGATGTTCCAGACGGTAGACTCATTGCTCATGGTCCAAGAAAACTAGAGAGTCCCCCTGAGAGATAACACACACACAAACACAAATACACAAAGGAAATGCCTGTTACTGGAGCTGTTCATCAAATTACAAAGTCAATCACTAACTGTAGAACATTTATTTTCCAATCTGTGTAAATAAATCTGAGCAAGCCTAAAAAAAGCCACGCAGACTTACATTTAATAGTAGTTAATAATAACATTATCTACTATAAGTTTGTATACAAGATACCCACTGCAGCAAAACTGATCTTCTGAACGCAGCTCTGAGAGTGTTAAAGGAGGCAGAAACCAAATGTGCATGTATTGTGTTTGTACACATGGCTCAAACATACTCGATAAGATGTGAGCGTTAGCATACCAGCTGTAAATCATCACCCTTGATTCCACATTACCCCAAAGACAGCACTAACCTTCCCTTTTCCAGACACACATACACACACACAAAGAGAAACATCAGTTCTTACAGCACACAAGCTCCACTTCTCCTACTGCCTTGAATTTGCTCTTATAGATCACATCCATTAATACAGCTACTGCTGCATCAAACGCCCACACTTAGACACACATGGATCGCTCTACTCACCCAGTAAGGAAGAAACAACATGCCAGCAGCGTTCAGCACTCCTCGCTGGCCTGTCAGTCACTGCAGCACTTAACTTCAGCAACACAAACTGTAATCTACTGTCTGACTCCTTGCTGCCTATTTTTTTTTTTCTTTTACGATCCAGACATGAAAAGTGTTATAAGAAACACATCAGGCTGCACCCAGACAGCTTTCCATTGCAGAACTGCTGCACCACATCCTGCTTTCTACCAACTCAGTGGTCTTACCCTGATGGAGGGCAGTGCGCAGCAGCAGCAGCAGCTCTGGATGTGTGTGTTTCAGGCTCAGGAGTCTCCTCCTCAGCTCACTTGCTGCATCCTCAGCCCTTCCAGCTGAAGCAATTTCTTGCCCCTCAGGGCTGCCCCCCTGGCCTCAGATCAACAGGACAGTGCTGATGCATGGCTAATGACAAACACGCATAGCAGAATGAGTATTCCTTTCTTTGTATGGCTTAAGTGGATGCATTCAACAAATGCAGAAAGATAATTTGCCAGCATCATTTTACAACTGCTTCCCTGGGATGTATTAAAATGCAGTCTCCTCCACTCCGTTTTCTCACTCTTGTTATGGTGTAGCAATATTCAACTTAATTAAAGTAATTCAATAAAAGGGAGTAGTGAAACTTCATAGCCAGTTCTTGACAGGTTCAGTAATCTGCAGTCACTCATAAACACAATAGAAATATAAACAAAATATTTTATGAAAGCAAGCTATGAACATCGGTATATGGTTACACTTGTGTATGTTGAATAGCCATGTGATGGCTTTGCTGATTTGTTGCCAGGGCAGATGGTGAGTCACGGGTGTCCCAGCATTGCTGTGTCCCATCATGCTTAAAATCTCTATGTATACCAGTCGCATTACTGGTTTCAAACAGCGAATCCTTTAAATGGTGTTAAATTTTGTTCTTTCTTTTAAAAGCAATTCACTAATTTTCCAACTGCAAATACCCAAATACCTTCAGCAATTAACTATATATTTCTTCAAAACAAGTAGAAATCTTGGGTTCGTTTTTTTTTCTTTCTCTCTCTCCCTCTTTTTTTTTCCAAGGGACAAAAAAAGCACCGCAAAAATGTGTTATTCATAAGATTCTAGTTGTTAAGACTAAACAGTCTTTTTGGGCATATGTTAAAGCATTTGCACCTTTTTAAAGCTGTTTTGTTTTGTTTTTTTAAGAAAAAAAGCTGTGATCAGATTCAACCTAATCTTGATTTTTCACATGATTTTTATCAGTGCTGTGTGGCACCGACAGACAGAGGAAAAAGCAGCGCGGTTTACGAGCTGAACTGGCGGCACAATGACACCGAGCAGGCAGGCAGCACTCACCTACTATCAGCCTGGTCCATACAGGAGTGGAGAGGCGAAGGCGACAACACGAAACTGTTGCGCGAATACTTTAATTTGGGCTTTAAAGCTAAAAGTATTTATGAATGAAACCCCGCCGTTTAAGACACGCCCACCACCTCGTCGTAGGCGCGCCACGTGACGTAATGTGTGAGGTAAAAGCTGAGCGAAAGAAGGGTTTTCTTAAATTATCCCAGGGCGCATCACATCTGCAACGGAGTCCCCGACCCTCTCGGTTAAATGTACAACCCATCACACTATCTCTACAATTTATTCCCAAGACAATATCTGCACAGTATTTAAATCATATGCTTCACAAATCATGTGCTGTGGCATGGTAACAACTATTCCGGGGGGGGGGGGGATTCAGCTCCAGAGGTCTCTAATTTCGATCATTTCTTGTCTCTCGTGTTGACATTTTCATTCAAAAGGCAGGTAAATAAAAATAAACTGTGGTTTTGTCTTTTGCAGAAATATGCAGAAATGGAAGAGATTTGGCGCCATCTCCTGGCGGTAAAGGTTACTAGCTCAACAGTGGTATGGGCAGCCTATGGTATGAACCAAAGTTAAATTAAAAAGCCACCAACACTCAAGGTTCGTTCAAAAATGTAATAGTAACTTGAGTTCAAAAATTTGGTCACACGCTTATAGATGGAGAATTTTCAGATCATCCACAATGCGTTATTTGCATTGTTTGCGTCTGTATTTTTCAAAGAACTACATTACCCTACATTCCTTGCGCGCTCTCAAAGCCTGGTGGGTAGCCGCTGAACGTCCTTGTCCTGACTGCCTCCACGCTCGGACTCGGGGATCACTGTCATTCACTTGCGTTTGAATAAAATAAGACTTTCAGACATGATGGCAGCAAGATTTCTACGTCGTGCTCTCCCCGCGCTGAGGCAAGCTCGTACCTATGCCGAGGCCGCCTCCGGAGCCCCGCAGATGTCCTTCACTTTCGCCTCACCGACGCAGGTACCCCTGATGTTACTGACGAGGCTTTCAAGGCCCAGATAGCGGGTCGGCTAAGCCAGTTTGTTATTTAAGTTCCTCGCCATTTGTCGTAAGCGCTTTCCCTGCTGCCACTTTAATGTGTGATTTTGTTGCGATAATTGTACATGCAACAACAGCTAAAACGCAAGGTTTGATCTTTAAGATTTTAATAGCATTAGCTTTGCTAACTAGCCTAGCTGTCATTTGCTATCTTTGAGCAGCTTTCAGTCCTGAATATCGTTATTTAAGTTCATACACTTCTGACACATTTTTTTTTTGTAGTATACATGTAATGTGATTTTAATTTCAGTGTATTTTATGCATCTTTATTAAGCAGTTGTGTGTATAGTGTGTATAAAGTGTATAAACCTGTAACCTTGAAGTTAAACTGAGTTCAGCTATGAAAGGTTTGCTCTTCTGCTGCTCATTAAAATTTACTCGACCCTTTTAAGTTATGACATATCAGCTCACAAACAAATCACTTTAGGGGCATGTAAGTTCTTGAACAAATATGTTGTGATCCAGTACCATGTTGGCTGGACTTTGCAAACTCCAAAAGCTCTTATTGAAATACTATTAAGCTATATGCTGTGTGTGTGTGCGCGCGCACATGTACACAAGCAAACACTTAGCTGTTACTGCTATGGGTTATTGAATTCAACATCCATGAAACTACAAGTTTCCAGTAATTAGCTGATACTGTGAGAAAGATTATAAATTCCAGTCCTTCACTCTTTCAAGGTGCTGCCACATTACATTCTAATTCAAAGGTGTAAACCGTCACAAGTCCATCAATACTGATATCTAATGTGCTTTTCACAAAGCAGCTGTGCCATATCAGGTTTAAAAAAAAAAACAACAAAGAAAGAATAAGGTCGTCATCAATTATTTTCAACACAGCATCAGTGTATGCTTAGCTGTGCTTACTCATAGCAGGTCAGCCTGGCAGATTTTTCAGTGACAGCAACATTGTTGGCTGGTTTAGAAGTGTGTCAGCAGCACATCAACTTCAACTGCCCCATTCTGCATCTGTGCTTAGACTCAGGACATCAATGTGCAGTGAACATATGCAGATCGTGCCTGGATTGTGTACAAGTGGCTACCAAGAACATTCCAGAGAATGTTCTTGGTAGCCACTTGTTTGAGCAGTCACAGTCCATTTCAGGGAATCCTGGAGAGATGTTCTCCACCTCAAAGGAATGTTATGTGGCAGCTGAACAGAACATAAAATGTAGCTTCTGTTACACACAGACATTGTCATTTCTATTACTACAACCATATTTAGAACGTATTTAATCATACATTAAACTGATTGGCATGAATTCCGATAACCATAGTGTTGAAGCTGGAGATTTAGAATTTAAAGATACACTACTCACAAAAACTTGACTGATGGGTGGCATTTATGGAAAATGTAAGAAGTTCATGCTACAGTGATATTATATCATGAAACTTGATTAGAATCATGCAGTTGTTGTAAAATAACAGCTAACAACAGTGATTCATGGACCAGACACTTGTTGTGAAATTTCATTCAAAACCCACATATTCCTAACTTTCTGTGAGTAGTGTATTTTAAGCTTCTTAAACATTTTGAGTACTCCATCAAAGCTTTCACATGTATTTATTTTTTTCTCAAATCTGAATGACACCAGAGTGAGGAGGAGGTGTCCAAAAACTACAATAATGCACTAGAAATATTAATGGGAGTGCATCATATAAGAATGGTTACCCATAATCTTGATTTGTTTTGATTCCAAATTAGATGCATGGCTTTGCACTTGTGTCTCTTGTCATATTCATAAATGTCAGGTTTTTTTTGTTAATTCATTGTACCCCTCTCCCCCAATTTTTCAAGGTGTTTTTCAAAGAGGCCAGCGTGAAACAAGTCGATGTTCCCACACTCACTGGTGCATTTGGCATCCTGCCTGCCCACGTGCCCACCCTGCAGGTGCTCAGACCCGGCGTTGTCACGGTCCTCAGTGACGATGGCTCCTCTGTCAAATATTTTGGTAAGATTTTACTTTGCTAAACTAAGAGACTGACTCAGGTCATGTTCGGGGGGCGCTTTTAAAATCAAATAGCCATGTTTGTTTCTCATCTCTGATGCCTACCTCAGTTTTGATTTGATGAAGTATTTTTTAGTATTCAGTTTAAGCTGCTCAAAGAAATTACATAATAATAATATATGGTATAGCTGAATTGTGGAAGACCTTTCTGGCTTTGTCACATTTTACTGGTCATGTAATTGTCACATAACGCTGTATTTCTGCACAGTGAGCAGTGGATCAGTAACGGTCAATGCTGATTCTTCAGTTCAACTGCTAGCTGAGGAGGCTGTCCCCCTGGACCAGCTGGACATTGCTGTAAGTGTATTACACGGCTCATTCCACTCACCTACACACCAACACTGAAGCTGCACTTAGGTGTTGCACCATTACCAAATGTACCAGGGGATGAAAGAACACTGTCAGCTGTTTGGAAAATTCACCTCACCTGTCAGTCAGGTGATAAAACATGCAGAGTGGAAACTTTATAGGGAGAAACCGTCTTTCTCTTTGAATAACAATTTTTGTCACTGAAATTTGGGGCAAATTTAGATCAGAATTTTTAGAACTGTGCACATGTGAACTGGGGGGCGGTATACGCTTTTCTTCTGGAAGAATCTGTCGGGCTCCATCAGATTTGTTGGGAACTGAACTGTGATTTTCAGTGGTTTTATCAGAATGTCATGTGAAACTGAAGTGTGGGCTGTGACTGCGTTGTGATGAAAGGTGAGCTGTTCCAACACTCCTAAGGTTACGTGCGCGCTGCCAGTTTCCTTTAAGGCAATTTCTCTTTGGCGTCCTCCAGCTTGGTCCAGCGCACCAGACTCTGCTGCTTAAAGCCACCTCTACATCATTATGCAAATGGTCTGGGGAGGGTATTGACTGGATGGTGAGCAGTTCCAGTCGAAGTTCTGCAAGCGCTCTCAGAAGAGAAGCTATCTGTACATCCAAAGCTTTATGCTAATTTATGCATTATTACAGATTACTTGTGAGCTTTTTGAGCCTCAGTGCTTGGGTGTGTGCCCGCTTTTTGCCACAGGTGACTCCCATCAAGGTCTAGATAAATCAAATGGTATGCACTCAACCAAAATTTTATTACAACACAAAGTTCTTAAAAAAGTGCTTCAAACCTTTGCAAAATTGAGACTAATGGCCGTAGTATATGGGTTAAATAATCACAAAAACAAAATACCTGTGCTGCCACAGAGGAAAGCCTCTAGTTCTGCTGTATAAATGCCGAAAAAGGTTATTCCAAAAACCCAAACAATCTGAAATAAATCCTCTTGACATGGTTTCTGTTGACCTTTTATTACATATTATATAGGAGGTTGGAGTTTGTAGAATTTATTGGATAAATTGTAGAAGGAGGAGAGTTGGGAAATTCTTCTCCCCCATTTTTTTCCCCCACCTCCTGGTTTCTCACACACACCCACACACATACACGCTGCATATGTTTGGTAAATCTTTGAGGTAAATATTTTTCAGGATTGTTCTTGACACATCTGCTTGTGCAGTTCTTTGATGGCAAGTATCTTTGAATTAGTTTTTTCACACTTCACTGAGATCCTTTGTGATGGTATTTGTTTGTGATCTGTGACAGCAGAGCCCATCCTTTGAACCAAAATGATCTTTGTTATCTTGACTGATTAGCACCTCCCAGCTGAAGATTATCCATCTGATCATTGTTGCAGCTGAACCTCGATGCAGAGTTTAAATGTCGGCCTTATTAATGCTAGTTTTTATGCAGTCAGCGTAGAGTTGTCTGACCTTGGGCAGTGCCGCTGTCTGTCAAATTAACTTCATAGCAGTAAATAAGTTATTTCTTTGTCCTGGATGTCTTCCACTCTGTCGTAACAATGCACATGGGCCCTCACTGTTAATAAGGAGGGAAAGGTCAGTCACTGTTGAGTTATAGCAGATGTGCCAAATCCCTACTGAGAGACCTTTAACTTCCAGCTATGTTTGGCATTTCTTGTTTCTAATCGCGACTGTGACAAATGGAGCTTTCAGAGCAAAGCGGCAATGGGGATTTTCTCTGCTTGTCCTTCTACTCACTTTTGACTTATTCCTGCTCAGCCTGCTTATATAAAATTTTACATCCCTCTTAGCCTTAAAGATGGTTTTGGGAGTCTTTTTTTTAGATACTTTTCTTTTAACCATGATTTTTCCAGATAACAGGATAATCTGCTGTTTCAAAACTTTTTTTTTTTTTTGTACAAGCTTGGTGACAGATGCCAAGTGTGTCTTTGAGGTTGAATTTGTGGCTCAGGAGCAACAGTCACACTGCTTTGCAAATGCTTCAAATTCAGAAAGGTATTAAAACTGGTGGTTATTTTCTTTCTGCATCTAATTTCTATTTTTTTTTAATAGCTGCCATATTTCTGTCCATGTTTAGGCAGCCAAGGCCAACCTGGAGAAGGCCCAGTCTGACTTGGCCTCGACAACTGATGAGGCAGCGAGGGCAGAAGTCCAGATCAGCATAGAGGCCAACGAGGCCATCGTCAAGGCTCTTGAGTAGATCTCTGGTATGATCTCTCAGAAGCTGCATCATGTCCTGTCAATAATATCGGAAATGAAAGTGTTGGAAGGGCATTGGTGCACCTCCAAAGCATAAAAGTCTTTTTCTTGTCTCTTATAGGAAATCCTTTTGCTTTGCTTTGATGGATTCAGTTGTCCCTCTGTGATTCCAGCTCAGTCCCATCAGTGTCCAGAGGATTCCATTCTTTCTTTGTACAGTGAATGAAACTAAAAATAAATTTATTTGGAACTACCAATTGCAGTTTGTGCTGTCTGTCTGGTCCTTTTCCTCTTTTACTGCTCAAAGATGATGGCACCGTTGATATTGGATGGTTGGTATCAGATGGAGTCCTGGACATACAGAAGTCCCCTTAGCTTTGGTTATGCCACACATCTGCCATGGAAACCTCTTAGTAAGTTTATGCTTTGCCATGACATGTTCACCCAGAGGTGCATAAATGTTTTTCCATGCTGTTGTACTGATATGAGAGTCAATCCAGTGTTTAAAGGCTCCTCCAGCACATCCCAAAGATTTTAAATGGATTCTGCAGTTGTTCATCTGTGTATGTCTCATACTCTCAACTGTTCTTTCACAAGTCGAGTCCAATGAATCCTGAGAGTTCTGTTCAAAATAAAGTGAATAAAGCTCAAAAGTTCTTATAATAGCTTTTTATTTTCAAACAGGCAGGTGCTTTGGGAGCACTGCACACTGTTCCAAATCAAGCCATGAAGAAAAACGCTTTAAATGTGTTACTGTTTACAGAAAGTGAAGAAGAAATATTAGGCTGTTTAAAGAAAAAAAAAAAGTGATTGCGTTTTCTTGACAAACTCAAGCATTTCCTGTTTAAGCTGAAAAAATGCTTGAAAATTTACATTTCCTGTGAATCACTGAACTAATGTTTAGTTATTCTGAGAACTGCTTTGCTGCATTCGTCCTTAAAAATGGGACACATATTGACCTGTTTGACGCAGTAAATAACTCACCAACTGAACAAGATGCTATTTTTTATTTATTTATTTTTTTCTTAACCTAATATTCCTTTTACTTTCTGTAAAGTAACAAATATGACAAATGTTTCTTCATGGTTTGATTTCTAATAGAGTGCAAAGTTCACAATGCATTTTTTTTATGCTAATAAAAGCTGCAACAAGGATTTTGAGCACCAATGTTCAGTAATGTTCAGTTAATCATCAGACAACATTTTTATTGACACTAAAATCCTGAACCAAGACTGGAACATCTCAAGTAATTCTACATCACGATGCTGACGCCACTGATGGGATTATATGGTGCATGTATTTCCAGCTGTTCCTCTTAGCCGTTTCCTGTCTTTGCGAGAGCACTCTTGAAAATAAATAGGTTAATAAACAATTAAAAATGAGGCTAGATGCTCACATCAGTCTGGAATAAACTGCAGTAGCTGGTTCCAGTGCACATTGATTTCTTCTTTCTTTCTTTATTGGACTCTGATTAGCTTTAAGGCTACACAGTTATTTGTGGCACATCGACAGTTCAGTCAAAACTAAAATAATTGTAAACAGACTGATATCCCAGAAGTTTGACTTGATTTTGTACCATGAATATTAAGCATTCCCTTTATATTTTTCAGCAGCAGTTTCACTTTCTTCCTCCTTGACCATAGTTCACTACCATCCTTATAGGTTTCTGTAATTCATTGGCTGACTGATTTTAAATCTCCTTAGTCGTTGACTGAGACCAATAATTTTGACCCTTCTGACAAAATTGACACCTCTTCCATCACTGCAGGATGTGTTGTCTCACATGGTTATTTAATCATTAGAATCTACTCAATGTATCAGATACGATTAAATACCTTGACGTCTGAAACATAATATTTTTAGTTTTTTATTTGTCCCACTATGAGGACACATCACAAATTGACTTTTCTATGTAGGGACATTTGCTACCACATGAGGGCAGCAGACAGTAATATTTAGCACTAGGGTATTTTAAGTCATCCCCATTTTTATTTTTGCTGAACAGTTTCACTGAACTAGGTATAAATTAGTCACATAACCACTTCTTGATACCTCTTTTGAAATCTGGCGTCTTGTATCTATGTCTGTATTTGGCCAATTGCTTTGTCACTCCTGTGGGTTTCAATGACTTGGAATCCTCCTCCACTTGACTTAAATATGCCAACAGTGCTTGTTTGGTCTTGATGATAACCTCAGTCGTTGCAAAAAAGCCAGGAAATGCAAGTAGCTGCCTACTCTGGACATTACTCTTGTTTCATAAGCACTGATTTCGTCTCTTGACTTGCTCCACGAAGCTGTGACGTCATTCACGTGCTGGTCAGAAGCTGTCAGAGAATGAGCCACAAACTATTTATCTTGAATGTTAGAACCCACAATGACCTTTAGCAAGTGTGAGTATGCTTGCTGTAATGGTAATTACACAAAAATGCAAACGTGACTGCTGATGTGCATAAGGAAAATGTCTGAAAATGTTCCATGTTTTCATAAGCACTTTTTAATGTCATAACTCTTGCAATTGAATAATGGCAATACAGAATGAAACTTAAATGTGTTGCAGTGTTTTTGATTTGGTCAGCATTCATTAGTGAAAAAACAAAAGTTGTCAACACCGTTCTCACATCCTGCTCTCTGTTCTCTTTTCTCATCTCTCATCGGAGCTCTGTCGTCCCAACAGCACACTCAAAACTACACACTCACGCTCACTCATCAGCTTGGCTTCAAGCCTGAAGGCATGTGAGCAACACTTCAGACAAACCGGATGAAACAGTTATGTCAAAACCACTACTTCTTTATTTCAGGTTTATAATCGGGGATGTTGAAACCAAGCTTCGCCTTTGTCGTGCTCTACGATTTTTGACACCAGTCTCATCGAAAAAGCGGAGCAGAAAATGACCGTGTGCTTTCCGTTTGAGTGGTCTGGCCTCTTAGCTTCTGCACAGTCATGTTATCTAAAACTCTCATGGGATGTAGGTGGAATTTAAGATTTTCTAAATGAGGAAGCAGTTCTTTTCAGCTTGTGACACGTCCAGTTAAAAACTGTCACTGAATACATTTTTAGGGAGACGGAAAGATTTGAATCACAGTCAAAATTTATCTCTTCCACAGCCACACATCCTAACGAGGTAAATGGCTCATAAATGAGTTAAGAGCTGGACACTGATATGGAAGTGGCAAGGCACTGCACATTGATAAAGGAGAATAAGTATCCTGTGAGAGCCCTCAGTGAAGAGCCATTTGGTGTTGTTTCAGGGCTGATGAGGCATGTGATAGGTTAGCCTCTATCTCTCCTGGATGGCTATGTACTGTAATTAAAAGATTGCACTGTCTGCTCCCGAGAATAACATGATACACACTATGACAATCCAGTGTGTCATCTTTAAGTGGTACTCCAACACAAAGCAACTCTCAGCTTATTACATTTACTGAGTCAGCCATATGAGGAATAAAAGAGACAAGACCATGTGACTCACTGGGCGTGGAATGATTTCAATACTAAAACAATAGTAAAACGGAATGAGATTTCAACTCAACCATGAATGTGAAAGGAGTCACTGAGGAAAACGCATCTCTTTTTTTTCTTTTTTGTTTGCCTGTTAACGGTTCTGAGTGAATTCCATGTGAATACTAAGAAACTGGATAAGATCTTATGTAAACAGTGTGCAAAACAAGCTCTGGTGTGTGCTAGCTCCCAGCACAAATCGCATAATCTGACTGAAAAATGAGCATGGACATCAGAGTATTCTTACTTAGCGATGCCTCTGAAGGTGGCTATGTGCCAGCTCCAAATATGATGCACTATTACAATTCAAAACATCTCAATGAAACAATGAGTCAACAGTTTTTGTGTTTCTTTTTTTAACTCCACAAGTTACTAAGGCATCTAGATTTACTCCTGATCAGCATGCTAGTCCATTTATGTTAAGTTCTAGCACCAAAAAGACCAACAGCATAGTAATAATGGGCTAATTACACTGTTATTACAATCTGACCAAAAACAGTAATTTCTGTCTTATTCCTATTTGAAGGATCTCCAACCATAAATGTATTTCCCTAAGGCGGTTCAGCAAAAATTAAGACCCATCACTCTTTAGCTGTATGTGCAGATATGTTTGTGAATTGTCAGTACACCTACAGAAGAAAATGTCCTGCTTCTGATAAAGAAGCATGTACAAAGCAAAATTAATTGGACCCAGAATGGAGCCTTGTGGTAACCCACGATAAATTTAAACCCACGAACTGACTGGAAATGAAGGCAGCTGGATGCTACCTGTACATTTACAAAAAAGGTTTAGATGAAATGATGAAATGCAAATCTCATAATCCCATATTATATTCCCAATGAACAACAAAGAACATACCAGATGTTGAAACTGAGACATTTTGCCATTTCATGGAAAATACCAGCTCATTTTCAGTTCAATGTTTTACACATGATGATTCAAATGATTGTCTTTTTGGATTTACAAATGATAACTATTGTGTATCCAGTAAGATTTGGCAGATAATCTGTAGACTTGTGACCAAATATGTCAGTTCAGTGGTGAAGTGGGCAATCAAAAAAAAACTAATGAAGCCAGTGGAAAGAATGGAGGCATGAGATTTTCTTTATGTGCTGGCAGAGGCTCCGACATTACACACACTGGCTATGAAGCTGCGTAATACTTTCCTACATGCTTTCAGAGCATTTCCATACAGGCTTGGCTGGGATATGAAGTGACTTTAACGTCATCAGAAGTGAAATGCAGATGAGACGCTCTGAGTGGACACTCAAACCAAAACCCTCTTCATGTGTTATATATCAGTGCTCTTATTAGCCTCCTGAAATCATTGGACACATTTCACTTGTGCCCCCATTGACATTTCGGTCTTGGTGTTAATGGTAATTCATGCAGCTGACAGCCCAGAGACGTTTTCATTTATCAGTCACAATTTTGGCAAATAAAACACAGCAACAGGTGAATAATATGGGAGTGACGTATGACACGTTAATCTGACATGCTGTGACACATTGAAAAAGCTTCACATACCTTCTGATTAGAAGAATAGAAAACACACGAGCCTGTCTAGATCCTTTTTTTTCCTCAGGAAGTCATGTAATGTTTTGATGTGATAACTCAGCCGTAAAACAAACAAACAAGATAATTAATTTGTCTGTCTAGTTTTTCTTGTTTTGACTCTACAGAGCTTAGCATCTTAAGTAATATTTAAGTTGAAATTTTAACAATCTTCAGGGGAGATGTTTTCTTGTGGCAGGTGGCAAGCTACAGGATATTAAGAGTGTCTGATGTGTGAAGAAAATAAGAGACCTGAGAAGGAACTAAGAGGAAATTAAAGGTCTGGAAAAATTTAAATGCTCCGAGCGATGAGCCAACTATGACTTTGAGGGTGGCAATTTTCCACACACCAAGGTGCACCAAAATTACACATATGATCCAGCATGCATAATCATCTGCCTTGGAAATTTAATATCCTGTGGATGTCACATGGTTCGGCTATATAAACACATTCTGGTGTTGCCTTCTTGTGTGTGAAAACTGCAAATTTGCACCTGTAAGATACAGTCAAGCATGGCTAAGTGCGTACCAAGGGGGCGAATTGAGGTTTTGCGGCAGTGACAGAGAAAAGAGAGGCATCCAGGGAGTGGAGCTGATTGAAGTGCCGACCTTTTGGTGGGGCTGTGTAAAGAGGGGGCCTGCAGACTCTCAGTCAGCTGTCAGATACTGCATCCAGCCTGGTTGTGGGAGTAGGGCCCTGACACCAGCCTCCTACCACTGTGCCCTGTTTGTGTCATCCATCTCTCCATACTTACAGCCTTCCATTCCACATTAACACCCACCCACCCGCCTGCCAGACACACACACACACACACACACACACAGAGCTGGGCACCACCACAAACACTCAGCCAGACGCAAACATCCACACAAACACAAATATATTTCAACCTGCGCCAGCTAGGTAACATTTCTACAAATAGCAGTGTGGGCATTTGGGAGAAAAATTGCGAAGCCGCTAACAGCCTGCTGTAGAGGTGAGATAATCGGCTTTGTGGTAACAGCAAATGGCCCCCTGAGTGGCAAGGCAGGTAATCATTGCACTGAGTGGTTCTGTGTGAGAGGGGAAAGAGTGCTTTTCCATTCTTCCGTGAGTGTCTATGCATATTTTCTCAAAAAAATGAGCAGTGCGTTCAAATACGGGCAGTTATAAAAGAACTACAGATGAATGGCACAGTTAATGCTCCACAAAAGACACCATCAACAATGAAAAAAAGAATTGAAAGTGAAGAATAGCTCTAAACACAATTTGGAAGGCATGAAGACTGTCACTGCTCCAGAGTCGGCACTACAAAGGCGCAGAAGGAAAAGTGTCATGTTTGGAGCCACTTTCTTACTCCTTAGTAGATGTTCAAGTGAGGCACCATTACATGAGATGAAAACAAAATGGCCTAAAATTGAGACTGAAGTAATTCCATATCCTCAATCTGTTTCTCGTTTTGAAGGGCTTTGATGATCTTAACTGAATTACTCATTACTGAAGAAATTCAAGGCTCTAATTAGCAGATATGAGGAGTTTCACACACATCTTTTACAGCAGCACACATCAATGACAACTAAATGATACAACAGCTGTCAAAAGCAAAAATGCAAATGGATTTAAATCTGTTGAAGAAAGATCACATCTATGCAAGTCTATGAAGCTTTGCTTTTCCACTCATGAGCACATTCACATCCACACATTTACTAGGCAAAAGGAGATTCAGTAAAGAATGAAGCAACAAACATTCTTTTCTTTTCTTTTTTTTTTCACACATGTAATCAATCAGACATCTTCTGGACATTAAACTGAGGACTTGCCTGGGGAAAAAAATCACAACAAAGTCCTGTCTGTCCAATACAGACATAGGCATTCTGGATTGTGGCTACTCAGAGGATACACGGTTAACTTTGGTTCGTTAACTACAGCTTCTGACAGTGAGCGTTGTGGCTGTATGACATTCCAGCTAGAGGTGCTAGAAGGGAGTGTATCAGCAGGGTGGGACTCATCCTGTGTGCACAATATGTACAGTGCAAATTAAGAAGTTGCGAGTATATGTACAAGGACACAAAAGAGGTTCTAGAGGCAAAGATGGTACAGATAGAACAGAAAACAGTGTTATAGGTCCCACTGTGCACACATGGATTGATTCAGTTAAAGGAAATGACATGAGAGCTGCTTGGCCTTTGATGGCCTTGCTGGCATTACTGGTTATATGTTTCTCATGAGTAAACACAAATAATCAACAAAAGAGAGAAACACATCATGTATTTGTCATCGCTGTACTCAAGGAAGTCTCTGCAGATTCTTAGTTTGAAAGCGATTCTCAATGAATCTTAGAAAATGGCAACTAAATAACAAAAACCTACATTTACTCTCTCTTGTGTTTGATCAATTCATAAGCAGGTAAATTACTTATTAATTAGGGAGGTCACATAGGTTGTATTAATGAAGAGGTAAAAATAGACTAAGATGTATGAATTCACTGTTAAAATGTCTAACATATGGATGAGCTGAAAGAATTTGCTGGTTCTGTCAACAAAGAGGGATTTCTGTAGGTCAGGACGCTGCTTTGCATGACTTGGCAAACTAATCATCATGATTGACAGCCATGGGTGTCAGGTGGTCCCCCTGCCGTATGTATCGGAGGTCATATAAGTGTCTCGATATGCCCTACAGTCCCCACAGGGGGTGGAAGGGGCACCTGAGCTGCTTGCTGTGAAACAAAGCTTAGAGTGGTACCAGCTGAATGTCACTGATCCTGACACTTGACTCTTCCCAAATAAGGGACCAAATCCTGACTCCCTTATGCAAGTGGTATCTGATGGCTCCACTGTCCTCCTGCAGGGCAACTCCATTCTAAAATGAATGTCATTTTCCTGCCCGAGAAAGGACACTCCTTCCCACTTCCTCTCTTCATATCCCTCTGTCCCATGTGACATTTCCATCATTCA
Source organism: Arrhamphus sclerolepis (assembly GCA_037176975.1). Taxonomy (NCBI): domain Eukaryota; kingdom Metazoa; phylum Chordata; class Actinopteri; order Beloniformes; family Hemiramphidae; genus Arrhamphus; species Arrhamphus sclerolepis. Next base: position 3,187,822 of record JBAMYA010000019.1, on the reverse strand, counting down.
CAGGGTGTGGTTCTTTTTCAGCCGCCTGGGGCTGTTTCATGCACATTTTCTTGCAGTCTGTCTTTCACTGGGTTAAGCTAATATTCCTTCTGCAATTCCTCTGCATTTCTTGGTTTTGCCTCAGAAACAGCATTTTTGATGTCACCCCATTGGATTAAGGTCCAGGGATTGGTCTGGCCACTCCATAACCTTAAGCTGCTCGCTTTAGTTTGTGTTTGGGGTTGTTGTCTTGTTGAAACACCCATTTCAAGGGCATTTCCTCTTCAGCATAAGGCAGCATGATCTCTTGAAGTATTTTGATATAAGGAAATTGATCCATGATCCCTGGTATGTGATAAACAGACCATAGTAAGAAAAACAGCCCCGTATCATGATGCTTGCACCTCCATGCTTCACGGTCTTCAGGGTGTACTGTGGCTTGAATTCAGTGTTTGAAGGTCGTTTGACAAACTGTCTGCAGCCCTTAGACCCAAAAAGAACAATCTTACTTTCATCAGCCCACAAAATGTTTCTTCATTTGTCTTTAGGCCAGTTGATATGTTCTTTGGCAAATCGTATCCTCTTCAGCACGTCTTTTTTTAAACAGTGGGACTTTGCGGGTTCTTCTTGATCAGTTGTGTGATTCTGCTCTTCTGTCTTCTGTCTGTGAACACACACTCTGCTGTCTTTCCTCCTCTGAGCTCCTCTTGATAGTCAGCTCTCTCTTTTTTTTTTTTTTTATATTTTTCCCCCCTTTGTTCCCCCTTTTTTCCACCCTGTGCTCGTTATTTAATTGTAGCCCTGGGAATTGCACTCCCTCTGCTAACCATGGAAGGGCCCTGCACTGAGCTCAAGTCTCCTTCTGAACTTAAGGGGTGAGCAGGCCCTTCTTTACACCCGGGGATAGGGGTTTCTCTGGCTGGACATTCCGCATGGAAGGATCACGTTATTCCAGCTGGATTCTCCCCGCTCCCTCAGGTGCCCTGGCTGGCCACGGGAGGCAATGTGAAGACCCAGGACTACTGCATGTTTTTGTGAGGGTAGCATCAGCTGCCCAAGGGAACACGGGAGAACATGCAAACTCAACACATATAGGCCCTTTTGTCAACCCCACCCAGGGTATGGGTGCTGATGATGCAGACAGAGAAATAGTCAGCTTTCTCTCAGCCTCCTTTACACTTGGAGCTTTGCTTTCCTGGATGTGGAGCTTTCCATCTGCAGACAGGTAGCAGGTGAGAGCTTCAGGGTTCACCCCTTCAGGCAGATCAAACTCCTGTCTGACCTCCTGGAGTCTGTAAGAGTAGCAGCCTTTCCCATCCTCCTGCTTCTTCTCTGCCTTCCCACTGACTCTCAGCTTCCTGCCCACCTGCATGAGAGGCAGCTACTCTGGAGAAAAGCCTTGAGTGTCCAGGATCAGGCCAAAGTGCTCTCCCTCTTTCTGAAACTGGTTTCAGGTTCACACTGCTCTGGAAAGGCTTCGTCTCTTCCAGGATCCTGTGTTGAAGTTTGTCAATCAGCTCCAGCCTGCTGTGCAGCTCCTGTAGGTTTCTCTGCAGGAGATCCTGCTGGTAGATCAGAGGTCTGACCTCTGGCCAAAGACTGCGTACAGGCCAGTAGAAGTCCAGGAAAGGACTGAGAGCACATCTTCGCTGATTGTAGTGTTGAGTCTTCTTGTTGTGAGACGAAACTATGTCCAAGTGTCTGTTCTCTTCTGTGTTACTTGTGTTTCTTTCTGTCTCAGCAGTGAGACTGTCCCAGATTTACATTGTGACTGGAGGAGCTGCAGAGTGTTCAGTTAGTTTCTTCTCATTACCACAGACCTCCACTGAGTGGTGCTATTGAAGAGAAGTCATGATATAATGACACATTCACGCATGACAGCAGATGAACGAACACAAACATTCATTGTGAAAAAGCAGTCAGTTATTGTCGCCCTTTTAATTGCATGTTTGGCACAGGTGAGGGCTCTCTTATGTGCCTGTCTTTTCATGTCTTACATGTGGCTTCACACAGTCACAAGCCCAAAAAGAGGAATTGGGGCAACATGTAGATAAAACCATAGGACCGCCGCTGTTCGGCTCTCCTTCCTCTTAAGCTGTGCTGAAACTTTCATGTCATTGAACCTATTTTGCCACCTGTGAGTTGCACGTGACTTCTGAAGTTCATAAGCATGATTTGGAATTTTCTGAAAGCAAAAAAAGCTTTCACTCAATCCAAAACTAGCCGACTTCATTCCAGCACAGACATTTACAGTGGGGCAAATAAAGTATTTAGTCATCCACCAGTTGTGCAAGTTATCCCACTTAAAAAGATGAGAGAGGCCTGGAATTTTCATCATAGGTATACCTCAAGAGACAAAATGAGAAAAAAAATCCAGAAAATCAGATTGTCTGATTTTTAAAGAATTTATTTTCAAGTCAACGGTGGAAAATAAGTATTTAGTCACCTACAAGCGAGCAGGATTTCTGGCTCTCACAGACCTGTAACTTCTTCTGCAAGAGGCTCCTCTGTCTTCCACTCGTTACCTCTATTAATGGCACCTGTTTGAACTCGTTATCAGTATCAGTATCAGCCTTAAACAGTCACACTCCAAACTTTGCTATGTCCAAGACCAAAGACTTGCCAAAGGACACCAGAAACAAAACTGTAGACCTGCACCAGGCAGGGAAGACTGAATCTGCAACAGGTAAGCAGCTTGGTGTGAAGAAATCAACTGTGGAAGCATCATTAGAGAATGGAAGACATACAAGACCACTGATCATCTCCCTCCATCTGGGGCTCCACGCAAGATCTCACCCTGTGGGGTCAAA
>JBAMYA010000019.1:3174189-3184933 GCA_037176975.1 Arrhamphus sclerolepis | reverse complement strand
TATAAAAATGCTTTTTTTTTTATTATTTGTTTTTCAAACCAGCATCAGTCCTAATCAAATACTGTTGCTGCTTTTTTGTTTGTTTGTTTTTGTTTTTTTATTGTAACCCTTAAATTGTCAAGTTTTCCTCATGAAACCCCATTTTATGGTCCAAAAAACCCAATAATTGATGTACGTTCAAAATACTTACAAAAGGTAAATCCCTCAGTGTACAAACTAAAGCTTCGGGCCTCAAGTGAAGTACAGAAATGAGAAAATGAACCTTTCATTAGAGAAGGATTAAAAATAATGATTTGAATGGATTTCAATGTGCACATTTTTATGCACAGAGTTTTAATAAATTAAAAAAAAATTTAAGAATATTCCAAAATGTGCAACCTTGCATGTATCATCAATGATATGCTTGAAAAAAGGATAAAAAGCCCAAAACAAAAATGTATTTGCACGCATCAAAGGCTTAAATACCATCATACACATGTAACTGCCTTGTATAAACTAAATTAGACTAATAGCTCCATTTGAATTTTTGTTTCAATAGTTTAACAACACATAAAAGCCCAATAAAATGCAATACAACCCCTACATTTGCAGCATAGCAAGCATAGAGAGCCTTGCCCGAGTTAAAGGAGACACCTTATTAATTGTTTACCTCTGATACACAAAAATCCTCAAAATATATTTGCACTGCACAGTCCACAATTTATGGAGTAAATAGTCAATAACCAATTAGGATTCTTTTTATTCAAAAAAAATAAAATAGCAGTGAATACATGTCATCTTTTAATATAAAAGTGATTAAAAAAAAGCTTAATAAACTAATTATGTAATGCATTGTGGGCATCCTTCCTAACAGAAAAAAAATGTGGAGCTGGGTTATAGGAACAGGGCCATGTACATGAAGAAATGGGCACGCTTGTATAGAGTGAAATATGCATAATGTACGAAGTTTTAGTATTTACTTTAGAGTAAAACCTATTTAAAATCTTAAATCTTCTAAAAGTGGCCCCATGTTTATATAGCCAGGGACAGTTTTTAATCTTGTCTAGATTCTACACAGACACACAGTGCGCGTCCTACAAGTATGTACTTGGGCTCGTTGTTCATCCAATAGAGTAAATGACCTGCAATCCATTATGGAGAGATGATCATTATGTGAACAACTACAGCTCTGACTGAGATGGGCAGATATTAGGGGTTGGCAGATCAATCAAAATATTGATGTTATTGATACCAACATTGGTATCGGTATTGGACTGATAGTAGTGTGATGAGGTCAATATTTTTCTTGTAGCAATCTCCCGTATTAATTAATGCTGTTTTTGAAAGTGTAATTGGTGATCATAGATGTCATTTTAGCAGACTGATTAAACAATTATCCTATATTAAGCCAGCTCAAATAAATCTATGATGTTTTACAGGAACTCAAAAATATATAGGCTACTGTATATAGGCTGAAGATACATACAAACCTGAAATTTGAATATGGATGAATATAATAACCTTTTTGTGTTAACTGTCATGGAAACTTTAGTATTCCCATTTAGACTCCATGCAGATATGTTATGCACTTAATTATCTTAATTATGTTGTTTTTTCTAGGTGATGCACAAAGAGCCATGGATATAACAAGGAGCATCACTGAAATGATTGTGAAGGACCTTCAACCTTTCTCTGAGGTTGAACAGGAGGGTTTTAAGAGCCAAATAAAGACATTGACAGCATCAGTATTGTTATCTGCGATACTGGTCCTGTATTTAATTGGTATCCGATCATACCAAAATTTACAGTGTGATCACCCCAGTAACATTTCAGTTTTATTTTGAAATTCCATTTTGCCTCTATCTGACGACAGGAGGTAACCAATCAAAGGGTCCTCTTTTGGAAATTCTTCCTCTTTCAATTTAAGGCATATTATTAAAACCATATCAGCAGTAATTCATAGTGTAATATATTCACATGCCCACTTTAAATGTCGAGATATCTCCGGAAATCTTTCCTGAGATGAGCTGAAACCATTTGCATGTTGTCTTCTTAACACACTAGTCATCTGGTCTATACAGCATCTACTGAGGATTCAGTCTCTATGGCGACACTTTGTATTTCTTTGCAGGATTATAAAGCATTAGGCTATTCCAAAATGGAAGAAGGTGGTCGCAGAGCTGAGAAGCGGGCTCTCCTCCGCCTCCAGCCTCCCTCCTCCGCTCATTGGTCCATTCAGCATCTTCAGCACCACGCAGACTGAACAGTGACACTCAGCGACGCAGCTTCCATCAAACCAGGATGCCGCGCAGCGTCTGCTGCACAACACGCTTACTATGACTATTTTTGCAATTGTTTCATCCGTTTATAACGCGGGTTTATAGTAAGAACATCTGTGACTCGCTGTCTCGTCTCGGTTCGGTTTGATCGAGGACAAACCATCGGCACCGTTAAACTGTTAAAGAAAGGACATGTTTCCCTCCTTCGCGGATTCTCGGATCTGTTTATTTCATCTAGGTTTCCTTCCTTCGACTCGACAGGTATGACAGACTCTACTAACGCCGCCGTTCAGGTTTCATACGGCAGCAGCATCTCATGCATCGAGCTGCATCCACAGGCTCCGCTGCACCCGGCAGATGAGCTCCGGGTTCCCCTGCCGGCGCCGCTCCCTACACGCCTCTTGTGACATGACAGCTCGGGGTAGGAAGAAAAGGATCAAAGGTTACGGACAGGGGGTTACATCGAGAGCGCAGACGGGTCAGATATTTAAAAAAGAGGGCACCCAGAAACCGATAGCCCGGATTGTTTGAGTAGAGAGGTTTCAAACGTACCTGCGTCTAAAGATCCAACATTAACCCGTGCAGGGGAGCCCATTTCGTCTCTGGGCTGCAGGCTCCTGAAGAGGTCAGAGCACGGGGTCAGACACAGAGCCCAGGAGCCGGTTGAACCTGGATCCTGGTCTCAGTGGAGGCCATGCTGTGATTCCACTTCAAGCCTTATTGTTATTCTGAATTGGGCCTTCAGCTCTGCCTTACAAGTCACATCTGATGCACGGCCTCATAGTGTTGATACTGGTCAAGTCCCAGTCAGCTACGAGCTTCCCCAGGCCTGTCAGGCTCACTTGGCTGCTGCTGACCATCACTTTCACCTGCACAGCCATGGGCTGCATCCAGAGCATAGCCTGTAACAAGTCGCGCATCAAACGAGAGAACATCACAGTTTACGACCTGGCGGCCACTATAGACCACTGTCCGACTGTCATCGAGGAGAACTCGCCCATAGTGTTGCGATACAAGACGCCCTACTTCAAAGCATCTGCGCGGATCGTCATGCCCCCGATACCACGCAACGACACATGGGTCGTGGGTTGGATCCAGGCATGCACCCAGATGGAATTTTACAACACCTATGGAGACGTCGGAATGTGAGTTCACACCTGCGCCCCATCAAAAAGAAAAAAAAAGGAAAAAAAGTGATTTCAATGCACGTTTGCAATAAACGTTTTCATGTTTGCGCATCACACCAAGTTGGAGCATTTGTGCACGCAGCAGGTTAAATGTGAGCGTCAGCCTCCTTCATTCAAACGCCCACCGACATATTCTGTTCCTGTGACTCTGGCACCTAAATAGAAAAGCTGCTATTAGAGTAGCTAAACAACATTTGCTGCTCTCAAACTCAAATTGTGCCTATGGAGACATCATGTCAGCCCCCTCAACAGAAACAATCACACGCATGCACGCACATAGAGGGCATATGTGAGGGGGTGTTTAATCCTGCTGGTTTTTGATAAGTGTATGGGTTTCATCAGAAGCAGAACAACAAATGAAAAAAATGGGGGAGGGGCGCAGACGATCAAACTGGAAGCTCAATAAACAAATGATGATGATCCACTGACATAGTGAACCATTTAGAGTGATTTGCAGAAGTCTGTCCCCCCCCTTCAAGTCCAATTGTATGTCAATGTAGCTAAGTGAGTAGAACATTTAGGAAATTTGGGACCTCTCCAAAAGAAGAGCCAACTTTTACCTGAGTCTCAAACCTTACAACATATTGAGGCATTGGCTTCAGAGTCATTATTACAAGCCAAATAATTTATATTTAAGGCTTCATAAATATTCTGATTGATTGAACCTTTTCCCAGCAGCCAAGGGTTTTTCTAAGCATTGCCAAGCACTCTAGAAATTAAACTGTTTACGCTCACAGAGCCATGGGGCTGCAAGAAGGTAAGCAGGCAGCAGTTTTCTCAGATAATGATATAATATAAATGAGTGGCATTTAACAGCGCTTTAGAGGCTGGGTGGAAGTTTGGAAAACCAAGAAAATTTTGTGAGAAAATTGCTTGTAGGATTGTTTGAAAGGAAAATCGAAAACCTTTTTTCACAGCAAAAATGAACAAGAAGATTTAACAGGCTGCAGAGAGTTGGTGCACTGATTTACCAGCCAGCCGCACCTGCAACCATCACACCTTACAGCTGTCATCAGCAGAAAGTTCAGAATCAAAAGAATATTCAGACAAACCCGAGGAACTGTGGAACCAAGTCACGCATACTTAAAAAAATAAAATGTTTGGGCTTAAATGAAGAAAGCTGTGTTTGAAAGAAGAAAGGGAAAAAAAAAACTTTAATTTACTCAACTATTCTGAGACAAAGGAGTTTTTGCTGAAGGGTGGCCAAAGTTTTACATGCACTGTACAAGCATGCATCATTGTTTCATAGCAACCTGGTGATCATTCATCCCATATTCTGCCTTAAAACAAAATGTCATGACTGTTTATTCAGAGGACAAGAGGGCCCAGAAATCTCACATCTGGAGTGAAAACAGAGTCGCTTTTTTAAATTCATTTTTCTTGAATCTACATTAACAGGTTTGAGACCAATAATAATTTGTGACGGAAAAATTCAGCCACGGATTTGTTGCTTCTGTGAGGTTTTAGTGGATCAGGTTATGAACAGTCAGAAACCCTTGTGTCTCTGATCGTTTTTTTTTTTTTACTTCAACTTCTAACAACAATATAACTGTATATCACAGAGGAATATAATAAAGTCAAATTTGCCGTCACTGACATCTTAGTCTCCATGAATCTAAGTTGCCCAGAATTGTGACTGTTTCCACTTTCACATTCCCTTCTCCTTCCAGGTCAAGCTGGGAGCTGCCCCAGCTGAGAGAAGGTCTGGTGAGAGCCATCAGTGACTCAGACGGCATCAGTTACCCCTGGTATGGAAACACAACGGAGACCGTCACCATTGTCGGACCCACTTCTAAGCCATCCCGCTTCATTGTCAGTATGAACGACAACTTTTACCCCAGTGTCACCTGGGCTGTGCCAGTTAGTGAATCCAACACGCCCTTACTGACTAACATCAAAAGGGACCAGAGCTTCACCACCTGGCTGGTGGCACTCAACACCACATCTAGGGAAAAGATTCTGCTCCATACGGTCAAGTGGAGAATGAGGGTTGATATTGTGGTGGATCCGTCCCTGCCTTTGGGTTCGAGAGCCAGACTGGTGGGACGGATACACCAGGATCAGCCAAGGGTGATGACTCGCATGGAGCCCATCCCTCCTAATGCCATGGGGAGGCCAAATGCCAATGATGCCCAGGTTCTGATGTGGAGGCCAAGAAGGGGTCCTCCACTTGTTGTTATACCACCCAAGTAGAACTATAAGACCAGTAGGCCCTTTTTTGATTTTATATCACAGCAGGCCACTAAATAAGATGATGAGAGGCTAAACCAGACAAATGGAGATTTAAAGGAGACACATTATGCCTTTTTCCCTCCACAAATTGAAACCACATCCTGAGGTCTTAATGAAGCGTATATGCCATACCACATTACCCATTTCAATCATAGATTTACAGCTCTTTTCATAGCAGCTGGTTTTAGAAAGTGTAGATCACCTCCACCCCCCACCCCCCTCTCCATGGGTTGTGCCTTATTTGAGATCTGTCCTACAGCTTTGAGCTACCATGAAAATGGAAATGTGGACACAAATTACAATTAGTTTCTCGAAGCAAAGGATTATAAAATTCTAAAATACTTAAATTTCTATTCTCCGCAGTTCTGTAATGGATGATGATCGTTTTTTAACGATTGTATTGGCTCAGGCTGTTCAAATACTGCTCAGCAGGTAGGACTGCTGAAGTTTCAAAACAACCAGCTAGCAACTAACACACTAGATGAAAATGACATCATAATTCCTGAATCATATAGGCTCGATCAGGCTTCACAGTCACGCCATTCTTTTGTATTTTGTTTCAGTTTTTAGAGGTTAATGTTAAGAAATGTTGCAAAAATGGGTTGTGTTTCCCAATATTCCCAAGTTTGTTTGTTTTTTGGAAGAAACTTTGTTGCTACCGATGGTGCATTCAAGTAGGATATTACAATTTACATCTTCCAGCTGGGAAAGAAAGATTATAAGCCAATTATAAGACATTCGGGATATAAGACCATGACGTTTATTTGAATCATTTAACTGCTAGAGAGAAATTGCTGATAACAGTGAAGCAAAAAAAAAAGAAAGAAAAAAAATCAAGAAAAAACGATTGTCAGGCCTCTCACTTCTGAGTTAAGTAAATACAGAATGATTTCAAGCTGAAGTTGGATGAAGATGAAGATGGTGAGGATGGATAATAATACTCAGAACTGGGCTGGTGTCAGATCATTAACCTACCAAACTGGATAGCTCACTGGAAGACATTTGTATGCCTGTGGTGGTCAACAACAAATTATTATGAGTTTATGAGTTGGTCTTGCCTTCAGGCACCAAAATATCTGCTCTCAAGACTGAATAAGGGATCTTTTTCATAATATGTCCCCTTTAAAAGCAGGCTGAGACTTGTGTTAATCGTTGATGGCACAAACCGGAGTTCAAATCCTAAGGGGACAACTGCCTTAACTCCCCACCACTGCCTTTGACGATCCAGAAAGTGTTAGTCTTTGCTTCTGGTGCTGTTGAGCCATTAAGTGTGCAGGCATTTACTTCAACACAGCACTTGTGAGCAAAGCACTGTGTAATTATGAAAAACAACCATCAGTGCTGGGATGTAAAGTAAGCCTGCACTGTAGCTTCTCAGGCTCAAAGAGAAGTGATTGAGCCTACACACGGGCAGTTTAAAAAGGTTTTCCAGCCTTAATGATTGCGACGTGCTCTGCGCCGCACACTGAAGAGCAAGAAAAGGTGTTACTGATACAGGTCCAAAGAGGACAACACCATTATGGAGTTCATTGATTATGTACCGTGATATCTGAACTGGATAATGTGAGTGTGGACGGTTGTGTGTTTTCTATATTGGAGCCCCAGGGTCGGGTCCAGCCTTGCTGCTGTGTCACACCAGACTGCCTCATACTCATTCACACACCAGGGGCCTCATTTGTGAACATGGTACATTGTTTAGTAGTTTTTAAAGATTTTGAGCATTCAGAGATCTACTTCACTTTTGATATATGTCCAGAAGTGTAAAAAAAAACAATGCCTCAGATGGTCTCGCACACACACATACACACAAATGAAGCCATGTAGAGAGATTTTTTTTTTCTCCTATCACAAATGGCCAGTTCATCCAAGCTGCAGAGATTCTCCCATTCTGCCTTTCAAAAGCCAGAGATGCCTGTTGATGACAGCCTGCTACAGTAAAACATGATTTTGTCTTTTCCATGCCCAGATAATCTGATTTGTGAGGCAAGGAAGCAAGGTCACTTTGTTATACGAGTCTGCCTTCAGAACAAGGGGGGCAAACAGACCACAAAATGTCTTTACTTTACTGCACTGCAAAAATCGCAGTGAAAAAGCAACTTACTCTGAAAGACAAACAGCATGAAGAGAGTCAGGCAGCATCATCACAGCTAGGACATTCCTGGTTCAAATCCAGGCTGGAGGTCTTTCAGTGTGGAGTTTACATGTGTGGGTCCTCTGTGGGCACTCTGGTTTCCTCTTACAGTCCAGAAACTTGTATGTTTGGGTGACTCTAAATCACCAGTTAGGTGAATGGATGTGATTATTTATCTAACTATGGCCGTGTGACAGGCTAGCAACCTGCCCAGGGTGAACCTGAATAGAAAGAAGCGGGTATAGATAATGGATTGATCAGTTCGTCCAAATTATGTTACCTCTAGTCCATGTGGCCTCGAAGATTTTAAAAAGTTTCTACAAAGCTTAATGAATGCAATGATTTGAAGATATTTAATCTCTATATTTCATTTAATTTAGAGAAAAGATGGCTGCACAACGTGATTGTTAGCGCTCACAATAAAATTAAATTCGCTGCTGGGGTCTTTCTGGGTGTCATGCAGTCCCCATGTCTGCATGGGCTTTCTCCTGGTACTTCTTCCCTACAGTTAGAAAAAAAAAGAAAGAAAAAAAGCATGTTGGGCTGATTGGTGATTCTAAATTGACCACATGTGACGTGTATGGTTGTCTGTCTCATTTGTCTCTGTGTGATCCTGTGATAGACTGAGAATGTGTCCACAGTGCATCGCTGCCTGTCGCCCAACACAAGCTGAGATAAGGTCCAGCACCCCCCTGTGGCCCTGAACTGGATGAAGCGGGTATTTGTAAATGCATACATAACAGAAAGAGAGCAAACCAAATCTTATAATGGAAATGTTATAGTTTTCACTCTGAGTTTAATGCCAACAATATGTTTGTAAAATTGGTGCAGAAAGTAGTTTGGAATTGTCTTGCTGATATAAACAAGGCTGTTCTTGACTAAGACAATGACAGCAGTGATGTACCATTCAGTATTCATCGTGCCCTCACTGTTGTGCATGTTACCTGTTCTCTAATGCACCTCACAGATTGACACAGATGACTGACAGCAGATGGGATTTTCCCTCTTCCTCTTTAACGTGGAGAATGCAGCATCCACAAGTCATTTTTCCAATTAAAATCAGCTCATCTTAAATGAGCTCAGGTACAGTGAACTTCTCTGAATCCTTTTTTTTTTCCTTTTCCACAGTAGATTTAACTTGGTGTAGTGAATGAAATGGTCAGCTGTTTTCGGACACTGGTTTTCAGAGATATTGAGTGATGTAATTGCAACTTTTGACTTGCATCTGATTTTCAGATGATGATCTCCATTTAATGATGTTTTTCAGCTCTTGTCCCCTTGTGTGCTTAGATTATCTGGACTTTTAATCTCTCCAAAATATGTAGAGGATGTTATGATTTTCCCATTTATGTTGAGAAAGATTAATCCTGTAGGTGAAATGGTTACGCTTGGTCTCTCACAGAAGGGTCCTTTTTTTATACCCATGTCACTGATCTGTAGCCACGTAGCATCACTTAGGAGAACTTTGTTGTCTGTCAAGTCTTTTAAAAACTTGCTGACTTCAAATTCAAAAAGAGGACACATTTCTGAATTTCAACATTGGATGTTGCTTTCATGCTTTTTATTAATTCAATAACAGGCTAAATTGATTTTAAAATCATTTGCTTTGGAAATTGTGTTGAAGTGCTTGGGAAAGTACAAACAAGCGTGTTAAGGAGTGTTAAAGCTAAACGATGCTGTCAATGTACTTAAGTAGCAACATTTACCGTGTTTATTATACTTGTGCTTAAAGATTTGCATACCCCTTACAAGAAAATAATTTTTTGTTTTTTGTTTCTTCATTCCTGTCTGATAGTAAAGCTGAACTTTTTGTTTGTCTGGCAGATAAAACACTGGGACTCAACTGAGCTTTAACTGTTTAGCTTCGCTCAAACATATAGTTGCCGCCCTCCTCAAGTCTTTGGTTCTTCAGGACAGAACTGGTGGATCTGAGTCAATCATGCCTTTTCATGCCACTTTGCAACTAATATAGACATATGCTTTGGGTCATTGTCAGTTTGGGGGGATCTTTATGGTGAAGTCCATCCTGCAGCAAAACAGTCCCACATCATGATGCTGCCACCCCCAGACTCCCCTGCTTTTTCTCTAAAAACATAAGTCATTTATGACCACAGTTTTAACATTAGTCTCATTAGACCACAGATCACACTTCCAAAAATTAAGATCTCCATCCCTACATGCTGTTACAAACTGTAATCTGGATTTTTTTATGCTGGTTTTGGAGTAATGGCTTCTTCGGTGCTGACGGGCCTCTCCACTCATGTCAGGAAAGAAGGTGTTTTAATATAGATAATAATACTCTCTTCCTGGTTTCAGTCAGCATCTTTTTCATCTTTTTCAGCGTCTTTTGTTGTTGTTCTGGGGTTTATTTGCACATTTTCTTGACAGAACACTTTCATATCTGAGATGCAATTATCTCCATCTTGAGAGGCATGATGACTGTGTACACCCCCCCCCCACCCCCCCAAAAAAAAAAGTTTATTCTTTGCAAATTATTGATTGAACAGATGAATGTAGGAACTTAAAATTGTAACCACTGATGACCAAGACTTGTGGAGGTCTACAACACTTTTTGTGATGTCTCAGTTGATATCTTTGGATTTTCCCATGATGCCATGCAAGAGGCTCTTGTGTTTGAAGGTGTGCCTTAAAATACAGTACATACAGCTGTGCCTGTTTAACTCAAATGAAGTCAGTCATCATGATGACTCCTCCAAGCAGTTTCAGACCAGGATCAGAATTAATTTAAGGCATGAAAACAATTTACTTTGATGATATCTTAAAAAATGATAAGAAAGAGACATAAAAAAAACATCATCAATCCTGGTACACTGCAAAAACGAAAGAAAGTAAAAAAAAATACTTGTTTCAAGACAAATGGTCTTGTTTTAAAAACATATATCTCATTTAAGAATTCTAGCCAAGCATTTTTTTTC
>JBAMYA010000019.1:3127271-3174089 GCA_037176975.1 Arrhamphus sclerolepis | reverse complement strand
AACGTAATTTCGATTCCTTTGTATGTCAAGCACATGTGAAGAAATTGACAAATAAAACTGACTTTGACTTTGACTTTAAAGAACAAACTGAAAAGAAGTTAACTGGCCAGGTGTGGACTATTTTCTTTTTACTTAAAAGACAAAAAAAAAACAAAGTTCTGGAATCCGATTCTTTGGACTGATGAAACCAAGTTAAACTTAAACTTACCAGTAAGATGGGAAAGAAAAACACTGAGAAGTAAAGGAACAGCTCGTGATCCGAAGTATACCACATTATGTGTCAAACACTGTGGGGGTGGTGCAGGTATGGGTGCTACTGCAACAAGCGTACGGGTAGTTAACCAGGATGTGACTGCTGACACGAGGATTAACGGAGAAGTCCTGAGGTATGTAGGACTGTACTCTGCTCTCCTTCAGCCAAATGCTACAAAACTGCCAGTGCTTCTTAGTGAAGATGGATAATGACCCTAAACAAATTGCAAAAGCAATTCAAGACATTTTTTTAAGGTCAAAGGTCAAAAGATTATGTCAGTCAACTGTTGTTAAAATAACAGAGCATGCCTCTCAGATTCTGCAGGTGGCTGCAGTGAAGGACTGGTATAAAACATCTCCCAGTCCATGATTTCCATGAACTCATTGAATGCAAAGGATTTTCATCCAAGTATCAAATGATGGCCACGTTTACAATTACATCATTTTAGCCAATAATGTTCGAGCCCCTGAAAATGGCTATAATTCCTAAATGATAAAAACTTTTTTTTTTTGTGAAACCTCTTCTTAAAACTGAAAGCTGTAAAAAAGCAAACACTTCTACACCAAACAGTAAATATCCATGAAGAATCTTAAATTTGGGTGTGATTAGATTGTGTCTTTGTCATGAAATCAAACAGAACAGATTTGCTTTAAAAATAGTCTTGGAAACAAAAATATTGAACTCTTTATTAACAGTAAAATATATTTGTAATTAAATAAATACAGCAGACGAAGGCTGCTGAAATACCTAAAATCCCAATACTTTATGCAGTAAACCCATTTTGTGCACAGCGCTGATTGTTTTCCTCATTTCTTTTAACTAATTGCAAACCTATTCTGTTTGACACCCTACAGAGGACTTTTATATCATAACTTCTTTTTTCCAAAGTAGTAAATTTTAGTTTGAATATAAACGGTGAATGTGTGAGTTGTGCGGTAGAAAAGATGAGAGGAGTCACAAAATAACACATTTGCATATGTTTCATTCTTTTATAAAAGATCTACACATTGATAATTAAAATAAAGTTAACAATTAAACCCGCTTCATCCCAAAAGTAATCACAAAAAAAAACCAAAAACAAAGTTCATCAGATCGTACAGGTACATACAGTTCCCGAAAGATGTCAGTGTTTTTTCCTACAATGTCATCCGAATGTGTCCTTGAGCCTAATCTCTACCTGAATAAATTAATCAATCAAGATTTATAGATTAGAATTTAAGTGGTGTTTTTATACACACACACTAGAATTTGAAGTAGTACAAAACGAGCTTAACAAATAAAAGTAACTTTTCTGCTCAAAAAAATCAACATCATCCCCGAACACCTTATTATTTCATCAGACAGTATTCCTGATCGTGTCAGATTCATTTCTTTGTCAAGCATTTTATTCCAAAACACCCTAATAATGTTTACATCAAATATTAAATATTTAACTCCGCCACACTGACGGGCAGGAGTCACAGTGTACAGAGGCTGTCTCGGTGTCGGGGACAACTATGTGAGGAGAGACGTTCCGTTTCCTGGCAACAAAAACTATTTCCATAGCTGAGCAAACTTCTATAAGGGAGCCATCACTTTGGAAACAATACAATATGGTCACTGCAACCATCATAGTGTAAAGCTTTGCGTGGTTTTATTTTCCTTTATATTGCCCTGAGTCAGTTTCCCAGGCAAACAGACCGACCTCTAAAACTGTGCACAACTGCTCTCTGCAGCAGGCTCTAGTTCCAGCGCTAAACTGGAATATTTTTGAACCAAAGCCATTAACCTGTCGGGAGTTTGTCGATATGTTGAACGCAGTTCTGGACTAAATAAAATGACGAGGAAAGCTCATCTCGAAACCCCAAGTGTGCTTTCAGAAGTCATAAACGGGACGAGAAAAACAGGCGGATTAATAAACCACTCGCTCTGAGGAAGATGTAGAACCTTCATCTGCCTGTTTACTCATTTATTGTAAATATGCTGTTGACATGTTAATAATGGTGACTGGCAGTCAAACTGGATCACAATGAAAAAATAAAAATTAAAAAAAATCACTGGTTCCAATCAAGAATCTCTCTAGCCGTTGCAGACAGGATCATCTCATTAGCGGTAATAGCTGAGAAAAAGAAAAGCATACGCTTCCGTTTTCTTTTCCCATTTGCTTGTCCTTCACTACTGAGGCACTTATGGTATGAGACGCCCCACCGCACTGTGCTTGACTTTTTTTTCCTCTTTTATTCCAGCCTGTCTCTGCTCAGTCTGCTCACCTCCTCTCTTCCAACTTCTCCACTCCTCCTTTTAGCGATCACAATACGTGACCAAGACCTTTCCCCTTCTTTCTCTCCAGTCTCTCCGTCCTCCCTTTTTCCTCCGCGTCCCGAAGCTTCAACACGACTTCCTACTGCAGCTGGAGAGTCAGGCTACGCCCTGCTGGGATTGAGAGGCGGCTTGCTTTCGTAGCCGTACAGGAAGGTGGCCACTATGACCAGCACGGCCCCAAGGAAGAACACACTGTAGAGGGCAGCAGACGACACCATCAGCTCCAGAAACTGAGATTACGAATTAGACAGTGGTTGAAGTAGGGATATATGGAAAGATAGCAACTATTTCTTTTACCTTGTGGGATCAAAGTCCTGCAGCCAGAAGTATGATATAAGAGTTGACAGAATGATAGAGAGTGAAGTTGCAAAGCCTTTGAGGATGTTGTCTGCGTATTTGATGACTGCAGCTATGACGAGACCGCCCAGCGCCTGAAGAAATAAACACACAGACACAGATGGACAAAGGCAGGATCAGCAGAGGCCAGCAGGGAGACCGATCCACAATAGTGGGCCTGTTAGAGCAAAGGCTTGATGATATACGAGACAGTTTTAGTAGCAGACACGACTTGAGTCTCTCACAACGCTCTGGAAGTTACCTGCAGGGCTACGACAGTCCAGGTGACTGCGTTGTATCCCTGAAACATCCCCGACTCCCTCACCCTCTCTCCATCGTAGGCCAGCATCCCAAAGAGGCCAAAGATGAGTCCAAACATCGCTAAACACCCACAGAAAAATAATAACACGTCAGAGAGACTAGTCCAGTACTGCTGAGGTGTCACAAAGGCATCCATGATCAGAGGAAGAAGAAGCACACATGGATGCTCCAAGTCACATTCAAGAAAGTAGAATATATTTTAATTTAAGCGCAAACTATCAGGACATGGAGGTGAACGATTTATCAAAATGTTACATTTTATAATTATATGTCATCCAACAGGAATATTTGGCAACAATCAGGTTATGAGAACCTTTGGCTGATCTCTGCACTAATTTCTTCCAGCTACTAACAATTAAAATTCACATCGTTTCTTTCTCAGTTCTCTATTCAGATCTCACATTTGCAGGTGAAAATGCTTTTAGCTCCCAGGCAGAGTTGAAGCTGCATTAACACATGCCTCACACCTGCCAGGGTAAAAATAAACCAGAAAGGAACAGAAACATATTAGAGGGTAAAAAAAACAAAAAAAAAACTGTTTTTCTGTGCAAGCAAAAATGTGCACACTCTCACCTGCGTGCTTGTTTGTGCTTTCATCAGCTTTAATCCCTAAACATTGTTATTCTCTGCTGATGAGCTGCTCAAACAGCCCTCTGCGCTGCCTGACAAACACCGTTATGACTGATGGATACTGACCGAGCTGGATGTTACGGACCCAGACGCTCTGCTTGCTCTCCTTCAGGATCTTCTCGAAGTAAACGCCGGCGAATCCGCTGGAGCAGCACGCCACCAGAACCGCTGTGACCCCGACAAACTGCGACCCAGCAGAGAGGGCCTCCTTCTCTGGGGCCCCGGGAGTCTCAGAGGGCCACTGTGAGCACATACAAAGAAGTGCGTGGCTTGGATTAATTTTCCAGATGTTTAATTTATGCTTTGTGTTAAGTGAGACAACTGGGCTGGCTCCATATTATTTTGCAATGAAAGGAAGCACATAGGAGATTGTGGGTGTTGGCACTAGTTTATAAGAAAACAAAAGACAGAAAATAAATGATGTTTGGTTGCTAAACTTCAGATGTACCTCGTCTGAGCTCTATTTGAGTTTTGTGACTGTGTCTCACAGCTGAAATGCTGTAGTGATGAGAAATGGTTTTCTGCAGACAGAAACAACTACCAAAGCACAAAAGCCCACCTGCGTAGTACTAAAAGTGGGAGTCAGCAGGAGCAGATGCAGCCATGACGACGTGCACATAAATTAGATCATAATCTCCTTATTTTGTAATTCAGATCTGGACCAAAATGTAAAGGATTCATCCTTCGCCAGTGCTCCATCCATGGCCTGACTCTTTTTAGGCAACCTCACAAGTGTATCAGGAGATTGTAGATGCATGAAACAGTCAGTCACAGTCGTAAAAAGCCAAAAAGCAAACTAAAAAACAAAAAAAGAAAAGAAAACAAATCACATAAATAAGTCTGTACTTGGCGAGGCTGAAATTTAAAGATGATTTCTATTCACATCCTTGAACCGACGGTGCTGCGTGCCTGAAATGAGTTCACACACAGGCATCTTTTGCTGAGGTTTCTGCTCCATGTGCTGCAGTAAGCAGGAAAATGGGTGCTAATGCAAAAAATAAAAAATAAAAAAAAAGGTAGTCAAAGCACTTTTTGTTTTCCATAGCACACATGAGGGAGTTATTACTTAGTGAAGATCATTTCAGTAGGTTTTATCACCTCCTCCATCTGTTCCGTATCAAGCCCTGCTGAGGGAAAAGCAACTGCACAAACTTATAAAATAAAAAGAAATAAATTAGAAATGACAATGAGATGGTGCATCAATGTAAGTAGCTTCCTCTTTATATTAGACTTAGTTGCATGCGATAAACTATTTGCTGCCGCCCGTAACAAACACTCATCTCTGCTCCACTGGTAACAGTCTGAGAGCAAATGTTTCTCAATAACTGGCTGCCACTTTTCTTTGTTCTGTCCTGATGAAGGTAGAGGTGGAAAAACAATCCCCTTCATCATATTCATCAACACATCCATCTTAGCTGCACATGCCAAGATTAGTTCGACCTTCAAGATCAGAACTAATCATCTATAGAACCTTAATGGAAGTGAGGAAATGCTTCTGAGAGGGCGTCTTTACGAAAGAGATTAGAGGTCACAGATAATGTAGCGCCCAGGGAAAAGGGACAGGTTTCTTTCTTGTTTGACTTTCAAAAATAGCAGTGCCAGATCTTCAAGCCTGATCACATACATATTCAATTTGTCCATAATCACAACACACATTAAAATGCATGCTGTTAGCGCAAATAGGAAAAAGGGAGCAAGCTGAGAATTTCATTATGAAATCTACTCAGCAAACTTTTCAAAAAGGCTAAGATTGTAATGAAGTCACATGCTGCGATGTGAATACATGAAGTCACAATAAATGTGATCACTTTAAGCAAAGATTTCTTGCTGCACAGTCAGAGATCTAACAAAGAGTTTGCACTGAAAAACAAAGCAATATTTGGAATTAAATAGTTGTTTTCCCCAAGTAAAACTCCCCAGAATATAATGGTTATAACTAAATTCATGCAGCACATTATGTCTAATCATCAAAGACGCATCCATAGTAGTTTTCTGTCATTACTTAGATGCAACAAACTAAAAAAAGAAAATCCAAGACAGCAAAGACCATTTGGCCCAAAGTTGGCCCACATTTAACTTCACTGATTCCATTAACTCGGAGTGAGAGTACGGCCGCCTAAACCTGCCACTTATGCACTAAAAGTACCCCAATGAATGATCACTGGGACACGACTGACCCACACAGCACCTGCCAGGTCCGTCACTGAGCCATGAGAAGGAAAAGTAGCCACAATTAGGATGAAACATTCCTGAAATCTGGATGGAGGAGAATATAATCATTCACCACTGGAAGAGGCATTCAAAGAGGGAAAACACCGCAGGTCTCACCTCATCTTCAGCCTCACAGAAGACACATGAAAAGAGGGAATGTGTAAATTGCCAAATGTGAAATTGAGGCAAAGTTATTCTAATTTATAGAAGCAGCTGCTGTTAAAGAGAGATGAAGATGTACCGTACCTGCACAAGAGTCACTCCGGCCATTAGAATGAGCAGGGAGAGCCACTGGTAGATGCCCAGCTTGCGGCCCAGCATGGACACGGAGAACAAAGCTGTGGTCAGGATCTTCAGCTGGTACGTTACCTGACGCGGCCAAAGAGGGACAAATTAGAGTGACACGCAAGCAGTTTGGTGTTCGACCAGAGCTCAGCAGCCCTCAGGTGTACCTGGTAGGTGGCTGCGTCCAGGTTGGACAGGGCCACGTACAGAAGGTTGTTCTGCAGCGTGTAAATCCCAGACGGGATGGCCAGCTTCAGGGTTTCAATGGGTTTGTGAATGATTTCCTGCCGCAGGACGCTGTTCAAAGCGCGCATGCTGTAACCTGGAGATTGAAAGCAGACGAGTTGGAACCATTTAAAATCAGTTTCTGTGAAAGTCTGTTGCGTGGCTGCTTCGACTTAGACCTCATTCAACAGGTACAACTGTTCACATTTCTATAATTCCCTTCTTTCTGTCACAATACTAATTTCTAAGTCTTCACTATCCAAGCAGGTTTTTCTTCATGTGAAGATCTACTGAGTCAAAAGCAGTGTGGGATTAACTAATTGAATTTTAAATGATCTATTGTGTAATTTATGATCATAAAGGTCAAGACCTGCTGGTCCTGTTGCAATGCCAGCGTGACAGTTTGCTGACTACACCCTCTGTCAATTCTGACATAAATTCTTATTGGTTGTTTTACGTTATCACGACACAATAAAAGCTCATGTGGTTCTCAGCGGGTCTTGACGTTATGTAAATACCACCTCAGATGAAGAACAACACAAGTCACAGTACACTGTTATTTAAGAACGGCTTAAAATACAGGAACAGAGTGTATAATAATAGTTTTAATGATGATAATTGTAATATTATAGAGAAGCCTCTTCTCAACAATCTGACAGACATTTCCGATAGTATAAATAGAAAGAGACAAAACAAGTATGGCTTGTTAGGGAGGGCTGCAAAACAAACAAAAGCCAAACGCATCACTTAAGCACACACACCTCACACAAACTCAGCGACACGGAATTTTCAGAATAAAATGTTGCGTATAATCTGCTTCTATAGATTTATCCGACAGCTTTGGTTCTCAGTTTAACACATATAATTCTGTAATAGTATGCAATGTTTCACTGTGGATTAGGCCGTAAAAAGAATTAAGAGCTGAAACAAAAAAGAAAAAAAAAAAATCGTAAAACTGAAAAAGCAATACTTCACTTCTCAGATCTTAAAATGCGTCAATTCTCTGGTTTTTCTTTCACAATCTGAGCTCATTGGAGTTTGGACTTCTGAGAGACTGATTCATCAGGTTGCTAATAATGACTATTTAATAATAACTCACATGAGCCAACGCTTGTGAATATGTAGCTGATTAACAGGCAGCCCTGTGTTAGCTCTCATGTGACACTGGCCAATGTTTTATTCAGTACATTTAATCTTCAAAAGTATTGAGTCTGATTTATGTGTCACTAAACTGTAATATACTGTCACATGGAGACAAAAAAAAGAAAACTGGCCTAACACATTGGCCAAAAACATTACTTTTTTAAAATTTTTTATTAATTGACATTATAAATTGGCCATTGGCTGCTGTGATTTCTAAACATCAGCTTGACAAAAACCCTTATCAGTCAAACTGTAGAAAAAGCTCCTAAAACTACTTTGCAAACCTTTTCACTTTAAACCATCAAATAATGGAAAAGATGTTGAGTGAACTGAACCACAATGAGCAGTTATTCATCAGATTAGGGATAATAATTACATACATATACATATCGCAATATGGAAACTGTCAATAACGAAGACATTTTCAATATTTCTGATCTACACTCACAGACCACTTTACTAAGTACACCTTGCTAGTAAAAGGCTGGACCCCCTTAAGTCTTCGTGGCACGCTTTCAACAAGGTGGTGGAAACATTCCTCAGAGATTCTGGTCCATATTTATACGACAGCATCACGCAGCAGCTGCACATCTATGATGCGAATGTCCCGTGCCACCACATGCCAAAGGTGCTCTACTGCATTGAGATCTGGTGACTGTGGAGGCCAGTGGAGTACAGTGAACCCATTTTCATGTTGAAGAAACCAGTTTGAGATGATCTGAGCTTTGTGACATGGTGCATTATCCAGTCCAGTCTACCCATTCTCCTCTGACCTCTCACGTCAACAAAGCATTTTGCATCCACACAACTGGATATTTTCTCTTTTTCGGACCATTCTCTGTAAACCCTAGAGATGGTTGTGTGTGAAAATCCCAGCAGATCAGCGGTTTCTGAAACACTCAGACCAGTCCATCTGGCACCAACAACCATCCCACGTTCTAAGTCTCTTACAACTCCTTTCTTCCCCATTGTGATGCTCAGTTTGAACTTCAGGAAGTTGTCTTGACCATCTCTTCATGCTTGGCTGATTAGCTATTTGTGTTAACCATCAACAGAACAGGTGTACTTAATAAAGCAGCTGGTGAGTGTGCAGTATTGTTATTAACCTATCATTATTATTATGAAACTGACTAAGTTTGTTTCTTTGATGGTAAGGTCACATTTGTTTTGGTTATGGCTTCATATAAAAGGTGAAGACTGATTTATTCTAATTAACATTTTCCACATCTAAAACATTATGTAGTTTTATAGTACGAGGTTTTATGTGTTTGGCAAAATGTTTTTAGGTACAGTCATCCTTTCTGACCATTCTTCCCAGTTGCTCTGTCGTTTTCTTATTGCTCATATCTATACTGGAATTATGCCCTTTTCTGTTTATTCATGAGTAATAATAATAATTTTGTATTCTGATTTAGTATTCCAGTTTTCACTGGAGGACCTTTTATGTCAGCGAGTTGTGTTTTCGTGCTTTTTCTTTAGTAAAGCCTCGGTGCTCACTGTGCTCCTTGAAGACCAGCAGCACACAGGTGATGATCTTCAGGACTTCCGCCACCACCACAGCCGAGGAGGCCAGGTACCGCGGCCCGTCCGCCTGCAGCGTGCGGGAGTAGCGCATGGTGAGCACCAGAGAGGTGGTCTGGAACACCAGCACGCCCAGAGACAGGTACTTCAGCCGGGCTGAAGCCATGTTCCGCTGCTCGGTGGCAACTTAGGACACCGAGAAGGAAAAACATGTCAACATTAGTTCAGATGACTGGAGGAAGACAAGAGAGATGTAATCAAGTAAATAAATGAATGAATAGGAGAGAAGGCGGGTTTTTTCCCCTCACCTTTGCTTTAATTTATGTTGTAGTTTCGACCCTTGGTAACTCAGCTGTCAAAAGCTCCAGCTCTTCAGCTCCTGCCGTCCATCAGTCAGCCGTGCGCACACGTGCTCCTTTTCAAGCTCTCCACGCGACATTATCTGCCATCACAGCTCAAGTCAGCGCAGAAGAATCAAGAATACAGCCGAAAAATAAAGCACAGAGAAAAGACTAAAATATCTCCTGCTCCCAGAGAGGAGATCCGGGAAGACTTCCGTGTTCAACTCTCTTACTCGTCATTTCTTCGTGGTTGACTGTAACAACCAACGCCGCCTAGTGGTCTGATCATTTACTAGTTTGAGCTCTAAAATATAGTCTGAAATATATTTTTTGCTGGTTTTAAATCGAAAAACTAATTATACAGAACAGTGTAATTCATAAAGATGGTAAATATAGCACTATACATAAGCAAAAATATATTGTTACATATACTCCTGCATATTTATTTTTTTCCACTTTCTGTGAAGCAACAACCAATTTTTTTACATTTTCTTTCATGTCACGATTTAGAATAAAATGTGCAGTGTTTCCAATGCATTTGCATTTCAAGTGCTGTTTAGTGAGCAAAAATGTACCTCTTACTCCACACATTTTCTTTACTGTATAAAAAGAACATCAGTTTTATTTATAGACTATATTGATTATAATTGTAGGCATTTTGGAACAATGAGCTTATACAGACTAAAAGCTAAAATGTAAGACAACAACAAACCTTCAAGGACCTGAAATCAAACCAAAGTTGGTTAAATACTGTTTAAAAACATTTTCTGATGATGCACATAGAAGAAAATCATTGCACTGAAAGATATATTCAGTCAAAAAGAATCAAAATTTTTTCTCGTCAGAAGTTTAGCATC
Source organism: Arrhamphus sclerolepis (assembly GCA_037176975.1). NCBI lineage: Eukaryota > Metazoa > Chordata > Actinopteri > Beloniformes > Hemiramphidae > Arrhamphus > Arrhamphus sclerolepis. The sequence goes on along the minus strand of JBAMYA010000019.1, from coordinate 3,163,665 downwards.
AATAATAAAATGTTAAAGATCTGATTATGGTGTGTTGAAGGTTGTCAAACTGTTGAAACTAGTGGAGAAATCACACCATAATTGAGGCAGAGAAGATACTTGCACGAGTTTATGAAGATCTGGGCTTTATTTTAGTAAACAAATTTGGTTGATTTTTTTTTCAGAACAGAGAATGTCTTTTATTATTTTTCTACCTTATACAAACATGATGACAACTACTTCATAATGTATGTATATTATAGGCTATTTGGTTAACAAAAGAAAGTAAGTTATATATAAAAAATATATACAGAATATAGACACAGCCTTGCTTCTGTACCCGAGAGCAAGTGACTCATAAAAATGTCGACTGACATCTCAATGTACGATATATGTATGTGTTTGTAAAACTCTAGAAACATTATGACATTCAGATTAAGGACATGAAGTGTCAAGTGCTGGGAACACTGATGAGACACAAATGTTTGGTTTGTTGACACGCACGGAAACGCAAACAGTAATTCCACATTTTGGTTGGGACAGAATGTGGAATTACAGGATTTTTGGAAACAACTGGTTGATGCTGTAAATTGAAAACCTGAACATTTTGGATGAATGCAATTCAATTTGGTCTTCGGCAACACTGATCTTACATTTTGTTCATTGTTCAACAGTTAAACAGTAAATGATTGTCTATCTTCATTTAGCAGTTGCTCAAAGCTATGCTTAACATCAACTTTAAGGACATTAAAATAAAACAAAAAAAGAAACAAAAAAAACAAAACAAGTTCTCCTTGCTCATCTCCAGACTTTGTTATGAATCATGACTATTACAGAAGATGCAGACATACAGATTGTCCCAGAACAGAACTGATTACATTATTTTGGAACAAAACTATTCAGAGTGGAAGCAGTGAACGGATAAAAATGTGCACCTTTGTAACATTCAGGAAGTGTGAACAGCATTTATACAAAAACAGACATTTTAATTAGTCAAATTAAGTTCAGCTCTAACAAGCAGACTGTGCTTGAAGTTTATGTACAATCAATCATAAAACATATTAAAGACAACAGTAATTGGTGCGACAAAACTAATGCATGCATTTGCATATGGTATTCATCCCTTAGTCACTTCTGAAGAGCAGTGATCCTGTACGTGGAAAGACGTCCGATTTGGTTTCCTCCTTTTGCTTCCGTAAGCAGTAACCTGCCTTCAAAGCAACATCACCCCACATATAGACTGCAAGCACAGCGGGACAATGTCAAAAATGGCATTTCATTGACTTTCTACGTTTGCAGAGAAATAATAATGAATAAACAAAAATACAACGTATGTTTACGCAAGAAGCATGAACCCATGTAAAAGCACACTCCATCAGTGGGTGTTGGTTTTAAGCAGCCATTTTTTCCTCTGCATTTAATTTGTAATGATTCAAATTCTTTATAAAAACAACATTTAGCGCAACAAAAACAATACATGAAAAAACAAAGTGAGAACGGATCCTTTCTGCCTTGTCAAAAGAAATATCAACAGAATGAAAGAAAGTGAAGTCAATGGCCAATAGTCAGTACTGACAGGCTTCTTCCACTGAACAACACGTGAGGATAATGTTATCCAGAGCAGCTCATATCAGTGTGTGGAAGTGGCAGTCTGGCACCAGTGTCCACATCAACAGTCTGTTCTTCTGATACAATACTAACTGGATCATCTGGTTGCCAGTTCCTTTAAAATCCTCAGTAAGCACAGAACCTGTAAGTGATGTCGTTTGTTGGGGTAGCAGTGGTTATTTTTGTATGGTGCCAAAGAATCCACAGGAAAGTCTTGAGAGCCAGCAGAGAGCTGAGAATGCATGGCTGTGGTCAAAGTTACAACATGGACCTTTTTTTTTTGGGCTTGTGACGAGCAACTTGATGCTTCTGGTATTGACATAATTTGATTTCACACTTACAGTTCTTGATATTGTTATATAAACTATACATGGTTTTCTTAAGTGCAAGGAGGAGAAGAGAATATAAAAAAAAAGAAGTGTCTGATTATTATTACAATGAAGACCAAGGAGAATTTAAGAGAGAGGAGTGAGAAAAGCAGTGATTGTGTTACTTTGTGTCGGTATACAACAACCCCCATGTTCAATCTGTTTCTGCTTTTCCTCTGGCAGGCCTATGCAAACACCTGCATGTTTCCCAGCTGGGGCTGTTGAGAGGGCTGCTGAATCTGTTGTGACTGTGGTTGCACCTGCACCTGCTCTGGAATGTGTGTATGGTGTGATGGTGGCAGTGCATGATGGGAGTTTCCCAGAGGAGTGGGGCTGGTGGTGACGTCAGACCAGTCTGAGTTGGAGTGCGGAGAAGAGGAGGACCAAGGGTCTGGGGATTCAGGTGACGGAGTGAGATACGGGTGCTCACTCGGTGGGTGAGCAGAGTGACCTGGTGTGGTGCCCTCTGAGCCAGCAGTGGTGTAACTGTGCTGGGAGGGGGGTGTGGGGTATTTATCCACAGGGCTCTGCATGGGTGGGTAGGAAGGCACGGGCCGAGCCTGGCCATCGATCCCTCCATGGCTGGTGTGGCTGACTGTATGAGGGTGCTGCAGAGTGTGGGAAAGCCCGTGTGCCATGTTTATTTGCTCCTGGTACACCATACCCTGGCTGCAGTGGAGGTGGCTTGGCCCTTGCTGGGAGTGACCCTGATTTGTACTCTGCCCCTGTGTGACTTGCACCTGTCCTCCTTGAGGTTGTTTCAGCATGGCCTGACCTGCTCCAGGAGGCATCATCTGAAACGTGACGATGGGTGGCAGCTGTTCCCTGCTCATTGTAACATTCATGGGAGTCAGCATTGGGCCTTGGTTATGATGTTGGCCCATGCCAGGATGCGATCCACCCATCTGGTGTGCGATAAGACCAAACATGTGGCTGCTGTAGGCGTGTTTGGTCATGCCCACCCAGCCCTGCTGCTGTCCCAGCATGTGGCTGACAGGGGGGAGCATTGGTCTGGAGGTGGGACTGCTCAGAAGAGGAGGGGAATTTGCGGTGGTAGAGACAGTGCCAGAAACGTCCCCTGTGTATGAATGAGGTGATTCCAGGGAGTCAACAGGTGACATTGTAACAGAGCTCTCTGGAAGTCCTCCTGCTGACTTTACACCATTTGAACTGCCACCACCTGTACTTGCTCCATTTCCTCCTGCAACTCCAGCACCCAGACCAGGCCCCTCTCCACCAGCAGGCTTCTTTCTTCTCTTTGCCTTCATGTCTTTCAGCTCCTTAACCCCTCCACCAATTCCTGCCACCTTTGCCCCGCCTCCACCCCTCCTGCTCTTCTTGCCTTGTGGTGCAGAGCGCATGTTAATGAAGCCCGCTCCATTGGCCCCACATATAACAGAGGAGTTTCCTCCCCCAGCCATGTGGTTCGGCCCATTGTGTGGACTGTGAACCAAATTGTACTGGTCCAGTAGACGGACGATGTCATGATGCATGCGCTCTTGAGCAGTATCGCGAGGAAGTCGATCAAGGTGATCAGTGATGTCACGATTTGAATAGTGGTCAAGGAGAACCTGAGCAGCCTCGAAGCTGCCTTCTCTGGCTGCGAGAAACAACGGGGTCTCCTCCTGAAGGAAACAGAAAAGATGAACATGTGAGTGCATACAATGTTTCATGTCTGACATATTAATCTAAAAACATTCTTCTACAAAGTAATGTTTGACTAACTCAGCTTCTTCAGTGATACTGAGTTATATTTCCCTGCACTTCAATTTAACTTTTACTTTTTTATTGCAATAAGACAGGAAATGTTCTGGCAATCGGACACACAGCATATGATTTGACAACACATTCTAGCAACACTGGCAAAGAGCACCCTGGTCCAGTTTTCCTGCAATTTTGCTCTTCATGACCTCAAGTCCTACAGAGAACATTTCAAAAGTGGAGTGCTGCCTGCTCCACTGAATTCATGAGGTCATAAGTTTAATCGAAGGCTTTGAGATCATGTGAGAATCGCCCAGTAGTCTGCTGTTTTAAGACACAAATCACGTCATGTCGTGTTCTTTCTAGAATCATTTTTAATAAAGATGAGTGGCGTCAGCTCCTAAACTGACACTCTTCTCTGACATGTTTTGAATCCTCTGAATCGTTTACACGCAGTTCCGGGTGCTGTAGGACTTTCACTTTACAGCCCATTGCAGGTACAACCTCAAACTTATTAAATGAGCACATTACACACTCATTTAAAGAATCAATATACTAAATGAAGAATATCATTTTGTTCTGTTTTGATGAATAATTTATTCATTTCATATCTCAATATATACTTAAGATCTGTTGTACATCAATGGATATGGAGATTTTATAATTAACACATGAAGTATATAAGAATGCTTCAAAGCAGATTGAATGAAAACACAACGCACCTTATTGTCCTGCATGTCACGATTGGCCCCATTTTTCAAAAGCACGAGAGTGGCCTCCACATTGTTAACTGCAGCTGCCCAGTGCAGAGCAGATTTGCCTAAAATGGTGGTGTAAAGAAAAACAAAACAAACAAAGACATCAATGTTAAGCAGAAAAGCATTATAATAATTTACTGGCCTGTTAGTTTCCATCCACTGACATATGTAATTTGGATGAATGGAACTATTTTGTTAGCTACATTATAATAATACTTCTCAGGACAGGCTGTAATTCAGACATAGCAGATCTGACAAAGAAAGGTTGACGTCTCACCATGGTCATCCACAGCATTGATGTCAGCGTGACAGTGGATCAGTTCCTCCACCATACCGTCCACAGCTAGCCTGGCTGCTAGGATCAGTGGGGTCGTGCCATCATTCATCCTTGCATCTAGTTCTGTTGCACGATTACGGATCAAAATCTGGAAAAGCACACGACATATGAATAATTAATAACTGAATGTAGGACAGAAAACCTCATTATCTTCACTTTGATGCAGTTAAAAAAAATGTATTTTAATTTTAGATGGTCTAAATTAATCAAACTTTGAAGTTTACATTTAAACTATGGATCCTCCTCTGATTAGAATTGTCTCACCTGAAAAACTCCCTGGGCATCAGCTGCCACAGCAGCATGCAGCGGAGTCCTACCCATGTTGTCATGGGCATTGGGATCTGCTCCAGCATCCAGCAGCCTCTTGGCAGCATCAGCCCTGGAGTACCGAGCAGCCAGGTGAAGAGCTGTTTCTCCTGTGCGATCAGTCTGAGCAATCAAAGAGGCACCCTGAGAAATGAGGTCTGAAATGATACTGGGCCCTGGTTCATCTCCCCCACTCTCCTCCTCCTCTTCTCCATGCAGGCTGCAGTCTGGGCCTCCACCATTACGCAGTGATGCCAGCATCAGGGGAGTAAAGCCATCTGAAGGAAGAGAAATTGATCAACATAAAATAACTACTGCTACTAATTACTAATCCTAGGTTTAAAGTGTTTTTTTTTTTCCTCACCAGGTCCTTTGACATTAACATCCAAACAGTCAGCGTCCAGGTCAGCCTGTGGTGGAGTAAGGGTGATGTCAGCAGCTTTGCGATGCTGCAGGGTCCACTCTCTTCGGTCAACGCCTCCATCCATAGGAATGGGCAGAAGAGGTTTGTCTTCAGTCTACAAAAAGACACAAACCTCTTATATTAAACTCACAACTAAACACTTTAGCACACTATCAAACATACTTCATGTGGGGCGTAACAGACCCATTTTGAGTCAAAATCCTCCAATCAGTTAAGTTTATTTGAACTATTATTCAGGGTTATATGTTGACTTTTTTGTCTGAAGCAATCCTGCTACAGAGATCAAAAGTAACAGAAAGAATAACTGATATTTTGTAAAAAATGTAGAATATTCAGTACGCCCAAAATTCCACCATGCCCTATAAAATCTGTTGTAAGACTTATTGTATGAATGGATTTTTGTTTATGCTTTGTTGGTTCCCTCCCCAATTTGTCTTTAAACAATAATAATAATAGTAATAATAATGATAACACTCATACTTATTATTATTACTTTACCTGGAAATCAATTCAACAATCATTCCTGACAAGTTATTTCATGCTGAAAAGAGATTTGGTAAAGAATACGAAATCGTATTTAATGTGCTATTTCACATTTCATCCTTTTTCTTTTTTTCCTTCAGTCACATGTAACAGCAAGTCATGTGCTTCCTTCTCGTGGGTTTTATGAGGCACATGAAAATACAATCCATTCTTCATTTTTCTGTGACGACAACAATTTCTGCTTGCTACTTGATAGTTTCACTCCTAGACAGTTCAACTCGGTGTGAACGGTCCATCAACAGGAGAGGAACTGTTTGTGTTGAATACAAGGACTCAAGGCATGCTGGGAGGTAGTTCAACAACAGACAACATGCTCAACATATTTGGTGATGTGCAACTGAGGGACGTCAAATGCGAGTTTCTCACACATAGAACTTGACTGTCTTAGGTAATTAATTGAAAATTTATTGAAATCAATATGCAGAACCAATAATCATGGTAATCTTGCTCATGTCAATTATTATTATTATTATTTTTCTTCTTTACATTTTAGAAGATACATGCTCTTTTAATAGAAAAATATGCCAGTTTTGATAGTTGATTTTATATATGTACTATTTTTGATCCCCGTGGGTGAAATTCTTTCTCTGTATTTCACCCAGAGCAGTGAGCTGCCACGGCGCGGTGCCCGGGAAGCACGCGGGGGTTTCAGATGCCTTGGTCAGGGGCACATCATCCATGGACATGGTGAAGCACTTGTTCAGGCACTCCCCCCGCCCACATCATTGGTACCGCCCGGGGATTGAGCTGACCAGTGCAAAGAGACTAAAATCCTTTTCTAGCACATGCAACATATATTTCACACTGTACAGCTATCATTGTTACTTACTCTTGGTTTTTTGGATGGGACTTCATCTTCAAGCCATCTCTGATTCTGACCTCCATCAATCATACCTCCATCCGGTGTCTTGAAATTCCTATTATAAGAATAAAGTGTAACACATTGATATATAATCATTGTACCAGGATACAAGTGAGTTGTCACAAAGGTGTCATATATTCAGTTTTATTTGTTATGAATGCAAGCTACTAGCATACTTATATAATTTATATATATACATATGTATGCACTAACTTCATGTCAAAATCGTCTTGTCCAACAGGCTCTCTCCTTTTGTCATTTTTGGTGGCCAGGAAGCCATCAGGCAGCCATAGAATACCATGTTTGTTCTTCCTCTTGGCTGCTAGCATCCCCAGCACCAGAATAAGCAGAATAACAACCACAGCCACTCCAACCAGGTACATCAGATATGGTACTTGAGATTTAACAGTTGGATCACCTGCATGATACACAGGGAAGTGTCATTGCCTTTTGTTTAACATTCATTTAACATAGGATTTTACCAGAAACAAATCATGATAAAACACATTACTTTCATTAGCTTCTGTGTGACAGGCCTACTTACTCTGAACAGACACCAGAGGGTAAGGCAGCTCAGAATGTGCTGCTGCAATGAAGGATGCAGCCTCATCTGTGTTGGAGAAACACCGTTGGGATGAGCTCTGTGAACATTCACGGTTATCGATTTCCAGGTACATCTTAGAGCTGCATAGAAAAATATGATAAAACCAGTTAATAATTTGCATTAAACACATATTTATGTTCAAAGTATCTATATGGAGAAACTACAAAGGTAAGTAATTATGTGAGTGCCCTCTTATGAACTTACCCAATAACCTCCCTGTCCAGCTCCCGCTTGCTTCTGCTCTGATGTGGATTTCCGCCTTGCTCATCCTCCTCCTCATAGAAAGGGTATACCATCGGTTCCTTCTTTTCATCATATTTCACTTGCACGTTGGTATGGAGCAGGGCACTTAGGGATCGCAAGAAACCATTCAAGTCTCCAAGTAGCTCGTTAGGCTGCAGCCGAACCACAATAACCAGTGTGCCCGTAGCCAAATTAGCTGGTTTATTTTTGGAACAGTCCAGGCCATCCCAGCCACAAGCTTCATTGTAGCAGCTCTGGTCACAAATATCATTACCATAGTGATCTGCGCAGTACTTGTCATATCTAAAATGCACATGACAAAAATCAACAACAAAAAAAGGTTACTTGCTTTTTGTACTTTTTTGTAACTGCAACAATTATGACAAAAAAAATGATTAAAGTCACATACTTGCAGGATGCTGATGGGGTGTCCTGGCATTCAAAACTATCAAAGAAGCATGAAGCATTGTCACATTCCTCATCACATTTTCCATTCTTAAAGAGATCCCAACAGGGCACACTGGCGGTGCAGTTTTCCCATGGCCGCAATCTGTACAGTGAACAGTCTCCTCCATCCCACTCACATTCATGGTTATTGCACTGACTGTCACACACTTTATCCCCTGCCTGCCTGCTACACTGCAGGTAGGGACAGCTGGTGGATGGTGGACTGAAGTTGTATTTTTCACAGTATCGTCCAAAGAAATTACTGGGACAGCGACAACTGTGCTGAGGAGGATTGGATGTGTCTTTGATACAGGTTCCCCCATTTTGGCAAGTCACAGAGCAACTCTGTGCATTCTCACAGCGTGGTCCACTGAAGCCTGTCTGACACTTGCAGTACAGATGGCCAACTGAGGACTCCATGCATTGTCCACCGTTTTGGCAACGCAGTTTTGCACAGTTGTAGTCTTCTATTTCACCACAGGTGAATCCAGTGAAGCCCTAAAAAAAACACAGCAATATTACTGAGTTGTGATATATGTTATTTAAAGGTATGTTTACAGAGCTAATAAAACTTTGCAGAAGATTTTCAAACTGTTATTGAGTCAGTCCTGCTAATCTGTTTCTACTATACCTGAGCCTTGGTGCGGCCCTCTGAAGCAAGCATGAGAATATAGAGGGACCAAGAGGTTAGTGCACAGAAATACAAGAATGTATTGGGAAAAGACTGGAATAGCAAAAGAAAGGGAAACACTTGCCAGCTACAAACCTGAATGTTTTAACAAAAGGCATGATTGGCATCACAAAACAATAACCTAATCTTCATTATCATGTTTGGTAATTTCAGGGGCTTCTATCTCTCGCTGTTTAAGATTTGTTGATCATCAATTGGCACAGAAACATTTCCCGTCTTGCAGCAGCTGTAGATGCTCAGTCAACACTTCTATGGCTTACTTCATCCTATTATGAATGCCAAATCATTCCAATGAACACATTCTCAATTACTTTTAGGGAGTAGTGCTCAAAATTGTTTAGGGAGCATATAATATTGTGTATGTGCTTTGGATTTCTCCATCATTTGATGTAAAATACAACAATCCTATGTGAACAGGGCTTAAGAATCAGAAACTCTATGTAGAGGATGTAGGATTCCTAACATCTTTCAATGTGTTTAAATGTTTTTTTTTTGTGTGTGTGTGTGTGTGTGTGTGTGTCAGTGCTTTAGTGGCTTGTATTGACAGTGAACAGACAGGAAACCAGGGCAGAGAGAGATGGGAAGACATGCAGCAAAGGGTTGTAAGCCAGGGGTCAAACCTCAAAGCTGCTTGCTCTAACCATTGATGAACGAATAAAAGTTAAAATCACTTCACTTTGAATATCAATGCACGCAACTAGAACATTGGCAAACAAAAACATGACTTGAAAATACACAAATACAGTACACTGTAATGTACAGTGTAACTGTAGAATGCCATTCTTGATATTTCTGTTTGTGTGAACTGTGCCGTTATATTATATACAGTTACCCTAATCTTTGTGGTATATGTAAGAAAAGAAAAGGAGCGAGCCAAGACACATACAGTGATAAGTTTAGATATTGTTTATCTAAAATGTGTATATGCTGTTATGTTATAAAGCTAACAAAAAGATCAAAGACAACTTACACGTGGACAAGAGCAGGTGTAGCCGTGAACTGAACTCATGTTCATAGAGCAGGTACCGCTGTTACGGCATGGGTTAGACTGACACAGATCCACCATGGATTCACAATGGCGACCTAAAGACAAAGGAACACAAGAAGATAAAGGGATAAAAACAACTTCAACATTTCATAGTCTTAACCAATCAGTAAAATATAAATATTGTTCAAATACTGTGGAAAATTGCAGCAATGGCTGGATATTTTTTTTCCTTACATCTCAAATAACCTTTGCGGCACTGCTTTTTGTTAAGCAGATAACATGAATGTACCTGTGTATCCAAGGCGACAGAGGCACTGATAGTCATTGACTAGCTCAATGCAATCGAGGCTGCCAGGAGCGCGGCAGGGGCTAGAAAGGCATTCGTTGACATCGCCTTCACAGTGTTCACCAACAAACCCTGGAGGGCAGTGGCATGTATAGCGGCCCACACCATCAACACACTGTCCTCCATTTCGACAGCGTGGCTCAGAGGAGCCAGGTTTGGGAGCACAGTCGTCCTCATTCACCTCACACTGGAGTCCTGTACAGCAGCCAATAGACAAGTAATTATGCACGCATCAAGCCAGGTAATCACCTTATTAAAAGAAAGACTTTAATTTACTCCTTGTATGATATTTAAAGGCTTGAGGGGAATGTTTAAACTAATATAAAATGCAACATTGTTTTTCTTAATGTTCTCCTGATGCATGACCTCTAGAAACAAAAATAATGAATGTGAATAATCTGCTGTTCCATTGAAATGAAACACAAGATATGTGAGCTCATTCTGTCCAACTTCTAGATTTTAAATGTTTTAATGAATCTATGAACATCTGCTGTCATCTTAGCCTATTGAGACTTAAAGTTTCTTTGAGGAAAAGTATTAATTTAGGAAATCCTGAGACCCGGTTCTCATAGTACGATCTTGGCCGTCTCAGAGTTCTGCCTATTGCTGCCTCAACAATCTCTAAGCTAACCAACCAATAGGAATGCACCATGACATCACAACAGTGGCAGATACAACAGTGAAAGCGTAAGAAATATGTGCAACTTTATATGTCTTCTCTTTTCAAAGCAAACAGACATCACAACAGCAAGCGCTTCCTTTCAAGTCATCGGCACAATATCACATTAGCAGCAACCTAAGGTGTTCACACGAATACAATTCAATGATGCTGTCTTTAGAGCCTGAAACACACTCAGGGTAACCGATGTCGTAGCCACAATTCAATGTATGTTCAATTGCACAGTGTAGCATGCAATAAATTAATTATCTACAGATTTTACGTTGTGCAGTGTGGCTTGCATTAATCTTATAAGCCTACATGAACTATACATTATAAACCTGCCCTCAGAGATTTTTTATTAACAGACTTAAAACTGTCAATCAAAGCCTTTTATTTCTCAAAGTGTTTTTCTGATGAAACCTTAAAAATGAATAAATAAATCATAGAGGGCGAACCTTTATAGTAAATTATTGACCTCTTAATCCTGTCCTGCCTGGCTCCAAAAACAACAGAATGCGTATGTTACATTAGACTGATTTGACTGGATTAATGCTCTCTTATAAACTTACCGTGTGTTCCACGTGGGCAGGCACAAGTAAAACGGTTGATGAGGTTGATGCATGTTCCACCATTGAGACAGGGTTTAGAGTGGCATTCGTCAACATCGTACTCACAGTTCACCCCCTGATAACCTGGTTTACACTACAGAAATGAAACAAGAGAAGCAGACATACCATACTTTACTGATTGTCAAAACATAAAATATGAACTTCCTTCATAAACATCATATAAAAGTCCTCTTTCACAAGCAAACATATAAAACCCCAAAATATAATAAATCACTTACTATACACTCATAGGTGCCCTGGTAGTCCTTGCATGTAGCTCCATTGCGACATGGGTTTGACTGACACTCATCAACCATCTCTTCACAGTAGCTGCCCATGTATCCTGGCTGGCACTGACATTGATGGGAATTTCCCACGTTGACACAACGTCCTGCATTCTTACACACATTCTCCACTTCCACACCTACAGTGATTTGGAAAAGTTGGTATACAGTTAGGTCCAGAACTATCTGCACAATGACAATTTTTTCAGGATTTTGTTTTCATACACCACTAATATGGATTGTTGTTTTCAATAAAATCTGTAAGTGGACCCTTTCAGCTTTAATTTAAGAACTTTCCCTAAAATATTTACAATTTCGGAATTACAGATATTTTAATCTGATATTGGATATCAATCGGATATCCTATAGCGAGCTATGCTGCAGCAGATCTGAAGCAGCCTCTGACTGAAGACACTCTGCTGCTGAATTACTATGTTGATAGGAAACACTTTTGAGCTCTTGAAAACTTAGATACTTGACTTAAAATGTCTGTACTTCCAACAAAGACAATTCCATATTTGTGTGAAATGTCTTAAATGAAACCTGAGAATCTGCTCCGAAATGCAGAGTGAATGAAACTGCAAACTGTTACTATTATTACTAGATTTTGCCTGTAATTAAGAGAGAGACAAGTAAAGTATACATGTCAAATTAAAATCAAAGAGTTTCTCTCCTCTGGAGGTAATATGAAAAGAACTTCACTATTGTACAATATGGTTATGTGGTTTATCATGCTATTTTGGAAACATTTGGTTTTATTTATTATTATTATCATTGCTAAAATAAAAACTTCAGTGATATAGTCTCTAACCTTTTCTGGCAGCAAAGTCCTGACATGACAAGTTGGGCACGTCACAATAAAGTCCCGTCCATCCCATTCGACAGTGACAGGTCCAGGAAGTTCCAGTTTGAGAGCAAGACCCACCATTGTGACAGCGTACTTGGCTGCACAGGTTCACAAAATTCTGTCAACAAAAAAAAATGAAAAAGGAAAATGTATGCAGTGCAACAATGGCATGCAAATATAACACAGTAAGGATGCGCACTTATTTTTTTTTTTTCCCCATTTGCTGCCAACCAGCCTGTTATGCAATCCAAAGTCCTCCATCTGCCCTGCAAAAATGATGTACTAATTAACCATCTGGACACTACCTAAAAATAAAACTTTACGTAAAGGATGCCAGAGCCTCCAAAACCTCATTCTCCACTTGCATGCTATTTTTTATGCCTGTGTATAAAAATAAACATTAGAATTTTCTGCATGAGCAGTCCTCGTTCATAAAGGCCAGTTTTTCTATTTTTTTTTCTTTCTCATATCACACCAAAGAAGATTTTTTGACTGAATCCAAATTATATATAGCAGTAACAGCTGACCATCAGTTCCATTTAGCCTAAAATAAACAATTAAATGAACAAAAAACACTGGTTGCACTGGTTGTAGGAATGTTTCAGACTGCTCTGGTCAGCACAGAGAAATGGCAAACATGTAACCATGATCCCTCCAAAACACAGCGCTTCAATTCACCTCCCTGCTGCTCAGTCTCCCCCCTCAGACGCATGACATTAATCCCTTCCCTCTTACAGCACACACTGTATCATTACACAATCCCACATAGGGAGAAAGGCTCTCTGAGTTATATGGTCCCAGGGACTTTAAAGATTTTGAGCACCAAGTGAAAAATGTATCAACTTGTAATTATAGCACAGATAAAAAGACTGCATAACAATGTGTAGTTGTAATGATTATTATTAAAAAATAAACAAGGAAAAATATTAATGTAGTAAAAAGGTTCACAACCAAAAACTTTAAACCTTGTTTGTTCAGTAAGTATCTAGTTTTGTGTATGGCTGCTTCTGTCAATTTTAAGCAAATTAACTCCATACCTAGATGTTAGGTAACTCAGGTGTCTGGAGATAACCTCCAATCATTTGGGGATAATCTCCTGAGGTACTGTATATTAGTTTTGAACATAAAATGCTACAAACAGACTGTTGCTGACCAATGTGGAAGCCACATATTCACAGTGAAATATACAGACAGTTTACCTGACAGTTATGTCCATTGTATTTGACAGGACAGGTGCAGCGGTATGTGCCCAGGCCATCAGTGCAGGTGCCTCCATTCTTGCAGGGCTGAGAGTCACACTCGTTCTTTTCGTACTCACAGAATACCCCGTAAAAACCAGGACGGCAACGGCAGGAGAACGTGTTGATGTCATCAATGCAAGTTCCATTATTCAGACATGAACTGGAAGGAGTACAAAACAAAGTAATAAAAAAATGATAATAAGAAACAGCTTTAATATCAGGCAGCAACCAACATGGACTGATTCCAACTCAGCTCAATAATTCTAAGCATATGTCTATATTTTGATTCAGTATTTTTCAAGTTCACATTAGGGAAAAATTATCCAGACATTAAACACTGCAATAAATCACAGGTTCTATGAATCATGCTAACTCAAGGGCTCACCTCTCAGAGCATTTAGGGATGTTGTGTTCACACTGAATTCCAATAAAGCCTGGTTGGCACATGCAGACAAAGCTGTTGACATAGTCCCGACAAATGGCCCCATTTCTGCAGGGTTGGCTGGCGCACTCATTAACCTCAGTCTCACAGCGCTCTCCTTTGAAACCCGGGCGACAGTCACAGGAGAAACTCGCTACTTTGTCCACGCATGAGCCTCCATTCAAGCAAGGGTCTTGAATGCATAAACAAAGACAAAGAGGGATGTCTGATTAGCATTTTATAAACTCGCTGAACAAGCTTTTACACGTCTTGTGTCTTGTGCACCGTTATTTAAGGTAGATGGTGTGTAAACAAACCATTTACTGATGTTTGAGAGATCTTCTATGTCTGCTAACCAGTGATGGGAATAACGCAGTTAAAATAAATGGCATTATTAACAGCGTTATTTTTTTCTAGTAACAGTTATTACAACTAATTACTGTTTCCAGCCATGTAGTTTTTGTTATTACCCGTTTAGATGCCTTAGGTTTGTTATACATTGCAATTACTTTTTCAGTATTATATTAAAAGCACTTAATAATGTTAAACTGTTGACTTTTGTGAGGAAGAAAATACTTGACACACAGCATGAGTACCAGCTGTCTAATTTCATTACTATGCTCAGGTCTGGCCTGTTTACGTACAATAAAAATCGAACGTTCTAAAACCTTTAATGTGTCTTGTTAAACTGTTACTACTATAACAAATAATTGACATCTTACACAATATTGCATATGATATACTTTCCCTAGTAAATAGTTACTTAAGATTACAATAACTCAATTACTTTATGAGCAGTAACTAGTAACTAGAATTAATTACTAATGAAGGTGCCCAACACTGCTGCTGATACATCAAAGAATATTGCATTGTAACAAATAGGCAAGCTACAAACACATCTTATTAAAGGAAAATAACATTATTAAAATAGTAAATAAAACGCACTTGGTGAGCAGTCATCAATGTCAGTCTGGCAGTTGTGTCCACTGTATCCGTGCTGACATTTACACATGTAGCTCCCTTGACTGTTTATGCAACGACCACCATTTCTGCAAGGGTTCCTCATGCATTCATTTACATCTTCATTGCAGCGTGTACCTTTTGCATAGAAAAAAACAAACAAACATTGTTAGAACTTTACTATTTAGTTATTCTAACTGAGAGGCTAACTAACAGTTAGAGCTTAGCCTGATTTAATGTCATACAGTGAGAAAAACGTACCTTGCCACCCAAGTGGACATCGACAGGTATAGGACATGTAATCGGGAGATGGAAAACACACTCCTCCCCTCTCACATGGATGAGAAGCACAGGGAACCTGCTCCACTTCACAGTGTTTACCTATTTTGGTGCACATTTTTAATAATAAAAAGTCACAAAAATTGTATCGTTGCTGTTTTCTGAGTGATATACACATATGGATATCACTAATCTGTGAATGACTATCACTAACCTGTGAACGGTGGACTACACTGACAGGTGTAACTATTCACTCCATCTCGACAGATGCCTTGGTTCAGACAAGGACCAGATGCACATTCATCAATGTTCTTTTCACAGTTTACACCTGAGGAGAGAACAGAGGTGATTTATTTTTTTATTTTTTTATAAAGTCTGACTGCAGCCATTGTCTGTGACAGTTACATCTCTTTCAGGATTAACTGTCATGGTGCAGAAAGACACAGCACTGCGCAGAAGTCTTAGGAACTCTTTATCTTGTTGTCCTTGTTATAGTGACAACCATATTTATTAACAGAAATAAAGGAATCTGGTTCTGTTAAATATAAATACAAAGGAATCCTAATTAATATCACTGAAAACATCTGCAGGAGACAGTCTTTTTAAAAAATAGTTAAATCTGTGTTCGGTTCTAAATACTGACTTTCATTTGTAGTCCTTTTGACATTGTTTGGTTTGCATACATATTATCCGGAGGTTCACTATTTTTTGTGTTGCCAGTGCCAGTTTAAGTAGAGCATTTTAAATGACTGGCCAACAAAACATGTAAAGTATAAAGATTCTTCACTGGGAAGCTGCATAGTCTAGTGGTTTAAGCAGGTGGCCCTTGTGCAGAGGCCCAGTCCTCCTGCAGCGGTCGCAACCCTTTGCTGCATGTTCTCATCCATTCTCTCTATCTGACCTACCTTCCTGTGGACTAACTGTGAACAAAGGTTAGGGACAAAAAAAGAACAAAAAAAAGAAAGAAAGAAATTCTACGCTGAATGTCTTACCTCTGAATCCTAGCTGGCACTGACAGGTGTAGCCATTGTGTCGGTCCAAACAGATGCCACCATTTTGGCACGGATTTGTCGAACATTCATCCTTTTCCTGCTCACAATGCCGTCCCTCCCACCCAGCATCACATTCACATCGGTATCTTGATAATAAAGAAAAGGAAGTAAACATCCACTCAGTAAAATTAATAATTTGTAATAATAACAGGTTGTCAGTTACCAGCATCATCTGAATCACTTCTCAATTATTTTATGCATTAAATTTGTGCTGACTAGTTTAATGGTCAACAGTGACAAATTTTTAAAGTAATGCAGACTCAAAGCAATGACCCACCATAGTATAAAAAGACCATTAAATTTTATGCGTCCTAATGAGAACAAACTGATTTCAGAACATTTGACAGATCTCAGAACAAGTTCAGCATACCCATCTTGCCGTTCAACACATTCCCCGTGCACACAAGGCTGTGAAACACAGTGGTCAGTCCCAGAAAGGCACAGGGGACCATGGGTACCAGGTGGACACAAGCAGTGGAACCCATTCACCTTGTCCACACAGGTTCCTCCACTCATACATGGGTTTGACTCACACTCATTGATGTCCACATCACATGTAACTCCTAGGAATGAGTGAGATTACAAGAAAACCTTCAATTATTGTACTGATTTCAGTAACATCAGGTCTTGACTTTACATCATATTATATGATGTAATTTGAGAAATATTCAGAATCAATCTCATTAATTTTACTGATGTGCAAATTAAAAACATACCTGTGTATCCAGGGGAGCACACACATGTGTACTCACTGATGCCATCCTGGCACTCTCCGTGCACACAAGGATTGCTAGCACAATCATCCTCATTGATCTCACAGTTCACACCTAAAGAGAAAATGACAACAGTATATAGACAGATTCATAAGTAACAAAAGTCTCAGTGGATTAAAAGAAAAAAGTTTAAGGATCAAGGCCAATGAAACACTTTTAAGCTTTGAGGTTAAATTTTTACAAAGTTAACTAATTTACCACTAGGGGGCGTGTCACTACAAATGAAAGGAATTCAGCAAGAAGTGACAAAATAAGAATGAAAATTGAGACTTTTTGTGCAGCAAAGGAATGCTACATTTATGACATTTCTGATTAGATATGTCTATATTCTCAGAAGAGGAGGGCACATGGGGGTAAGAATTCTGATCGGGTGACCTGATACTAGTTTTAGCAAAGTGAGCACTGTACAGATTTCAGTACCAGGCCTCAGGGCATCACAACTATAATGAATTGAGTTTACGAAGAGCAACCTCTAGTTCCAGGCTTGTGACTGAAACACACACCTAGAAAGTTCTAGACTTTACAATGGATGGAAAACTAAACAGGAAGATCAAGATATAAGAGGTCTCCTCTCTCAACAATACACTGTTATGGGGCCCAAGAATATTTTTTCTTTTCCTCAGAAAAAACAAAAAAAGTGCTGCCTCCAACTGTTCCACAACTGCTATTATCTCTGTTTACTGTATCCAAGGACCCATTTTCTAGAGATAAATACATTTTTACTACAAATTAGACAAACTGTCTTTATGCATAGTCTTATTTCTTTCTTTATTCATCAAGTACCTACCTGTGGTTCCTGGTTGACAGTTACATTGATAGGCATTCACAAGGTCAATGCAGCGTCCTCGGTTCTGACAAGGGTTACTGTGACATTCCTGGACCTGAATATTACAAATGGAGCCCGTGTATCCAGGAGCGCACTCGCAGAAGAAGGTGGCAATGCCATCTTTACACACACCATGGTGGCATGGTGGTGGAATGCAGTCATTGATGTTTTCCTCACAAAGAGGACCAGTAAAACCTAGAGAACAATATTTTTGTCAGTGTAATTACCAGAAAAAAAAAAAATGCCTCACAGATGCTGAAACCAGAAACACTATTCTACGTGATCCCCCCTTACCTTCAGCACATTCACAGTTATATCCGTTGGGTTGATCATTACACTTGGCTCCATTTAAACAGGGTGTACTGGAACACTCATCTATGTCTACTTGGCATGTTTCACCACTGAAACCTGTAAAAATTACACAACGACAACATACTGACCGCTGTGACGTACCAATAAAGCCCCTCTGAAACAGTTCTGCATCACCTTCCTTTCGTGTTGACAGACATTCATAAGGACAATAAATAAATACAGATTTACATATACAAACCTGCTGGACACTCGCAGACGAAGCGGCTGACTTGATCGTGGCATCGACCCTGGTTCAGACAAGGAGAGCTGTTGCACTCATTAGTGTCTGTTTCACAATGAGTTCCCTCATAACCTGCGGAGTGACGCACATAAAGAGAATTTAGTAAAAGATACACATAATTTCCTTAAGTGTAAATCAAGAAGATATGCATGAAATTGCTGATAAATTACTTTCAATCTTTGTGAAACAATTCAAATATTTTCTTTACTACTGAGAAATTAAATCAAAGGGTTCATGTCCTTTGGATTCTTTCTCTGTAAAAGATTGTATCCGTTAACAGTTATTATACTAGCACATTTTCCTAACTGTAAACTCAAAAACACAACTTCAGAAGTTGCACTTTCTGTGCTAAATTTTCAAAGCAATTTAGTTCATGAAGAAATTTACCAGGCATGCAAATACAGGTGTAGTCGCCAATTCGATCCAGACAAGTGCCATCATTCTGGCAGGGGTTTGAGGCGCATTCATTGACATCTTGCTCACAACGAGGCCCAGCGTAACCCTTGACACAGTTACAGGTGAAGGAGCCCTCAGTGTTCACGCACTGACCGCCATGCTCACATGGGTTGGTATTTGCTGATAAAGGAAGAAACATGATTACAAAGAGAACAAAATAGAAGTCCAGCAAAGTGTGTTTAGTGCTTTGGTCTCACCAATGCTGCATTCATCTTTGTCAATGTTGCAGGTGTTGCCTTCATATCCTGGAGGACAGTTACAATTGAACATGCCACTGATTGGATTTGTGTCACACTGTGAGCCATCTCTGCAGGGATTACTGATGCAGGCATCATCTAGGTGGCAGAGCAAACCTGAAGAAAAAAAACAAACAAAACATTTTAGCAATAATGACTAACAATGTCTCAGCCGTTTAAAAAATTGCTTTTGCAACAAAATCTTAGGTGTTGTGAGAAAATGGCAGCCAAAGCTTGATTTAAAGTCAAAAATGTACCATTATTCAGTGGCTCAGGAATGCAAATCTATTTTTCAGAGAAATTAGCATATTTGACAAATATGCAACACCCTATTATTTCCATGAAGAAAAATCTTACAATAATAACATTCATAACAATAAAAGTTAACAAGATAATAGCACTGTAAATAAAAACAAAGACCACAATAATAAGAATTCTGGGCTCACAAAAACTACAATTTATTTCAATATTTTTACAATATTGAAATGCAAAACAATATTTAATTTCAAGGGAAAATTTCAAGGAAAAACAGAAGCATTGTTTTATTTAAAGGGTGTTTCTGATTTTTTATTTTTCAAAATGATCTCGATGGATCTTAATTTGCAGGGAATCTCCAAACATGTTTTTGCAGTTTGTTTTAAACACTTGTGTTTATGTTGTAGTTATTAGCCCACCTGTCTTGCCATAAGGACATAAACAGATAAAAGATGCAACACGATCGATGCAAGTGGAGCCTCCGTAGCATGCAGCTGTAGCACAGTCATCAATGTTTTCAGAGCAGTCGGGTCCACTCCAACCATTAACACACACACAGACGTAGCCGTTATTGTGGTTGCTGCAGGTGCCCCCATTCTGGCAAGTATTTGGTTGCAGCCGACACTCATCCACGTCCTCTGTACAGTGCTGACCTAATAATGGAGAAAAAAGTGAATATGCAAAAATTGTGCAAATATTCTGCATAGATTTGTTTTGGTATTGCAAAATAACTGTGCTAAATTCAGCTCTTGGTAGAGAATTTCTTTGTGTTTAAAAAAATATATATCATGGATGCTATTTCAACGGCATATACCACTTCAAATAAAATGTTTGTTTTCTTATAAGGTAGCACAGTATGGTAGAATGAACTTGTACTTGTAAAGTTTGACTTTACTTCTAAAGTTTCCTTGTAACATCAGCTTAAAATAAAACACTCTTGTCAGTACTTTGTTTAAAAGCCCTGATATTTGGCATGGACTAAAGAGTTTGGAACAGAAGCTCTATAAGCTGTTCAATGGTCCAACTAATGCAATCACTCAAACACACAATCAAGCACAAAAATCTCTTACCAGTCCACTCTGGAGGGCACTGACAGTTATAGGTATTGACTCCATCCATGCAGGTTCCCCCATTTCCACATTGATGATTAGGGCAATCATCAATGTTGTTCTCACAGTTGGTTCCATTGAAACCTGGCATCAAACACAGAATTGTTCATTGTACTATATAGTTTCATCAGGAAAGATTAGTAAAAATACTTTACTGCTTTAGTAGGACATCTTAAACCGTGTCCTAGTACTGTATAAACAGCAGCTGTTTGTGTTGGTGGGTTTCTACTTGCTAACTGAAGACTTACTTAGCAGTGTACCTAAAACAGCACAGTCACCAGGATGAAGACTGTTTGCACCTCAAACAACATAATGTAGCAATTCAAATCATCAAAGCTACATTAATTTATGGATAAATACCAGCAACAATGTCACTGCTTTTACAGTCACTTTTTGTTCTTCCCCCTGTAACTTTTCAAGTATGTTGGCTAAGTACTACAATATTTGACATTAGAAGGAAAGGCAAGCCATTGCTAAATTGTATCGTCTTACCTGGAAGGCAGTGACACGAGTAGGTGGTTTCAGAACTCTGGTGGCAGGTGCCTCCATTTAGGCATGGGGAGGGGGAACAAGGAATATATGAACTCTCACAGTGCTGGCCCGTGAACCCTGGTTTACACACACACCTGCAGGAATGGCAGTGCATTTCATTAAATTCAATTCTACACAGAGCACACCCTGGTTTTGGCCATTCTTACACTCAAAGAAAACATTTAAAATATCAACATAAACTCACTTGTAGGAGCCAGGATTGTTGACACACTCTCCCTCATTCTGGCAAAGAGAGGGTGTGTCTTCACATTCATTTGTGTCATTAAGGCAGCGAGGTCCTTTGTAGCCAGGAGGACAGGAACAGGTGTAGCTACCACCAGACTGAGAGCTACACCTGCCACCATTGGCACAGGGACTAGAAAGACAACTGTCCTCGTGCTCACAGAGTTGACCTGGGGATTGAAAGGAGGGAGATAAAAGGTTTAGCATGTGTTTTAGCTGTCCTTGGTGGAATTTGGAAAAGTGACCACTTATGGAAGAGGTCTAGGATTAAAAAAAACATTCTTTGTACTTTACCTCGAGACTGGTTTTACTCTAACATGTTACAAAGATAAAATGTAAAACAATGAATAAATGAAGGAAGGAAGGAAGGGAGGAAGCTATCCTTTATGAATGTAATGACTGGATGGATGAAACCCTTAATTTGGTATTATAGGCTTAAAATTGTGTGAAGGCTAAAAATATTTTGTATAATCAGAGGAAGTCTTATTAGCTTATAAAGATCTTTTAGGGAAGTGTATTTTAAGTTGGGACACTCCAAATACTGTTCATTGGGATAACATCTAGTGATTAGCAAAAGCCAGAGACCAAGTCCTCTTAAACATTAACTCACCTGTCCATCCTCTGGCACACTCGCACTTGTATTTGTCAAGTGACAGTAGGGTGCAGACGCCTCGATTGGCACAGGGGTTGTTTGGGTAACATGTGGAGTTCTGGGGAGTTTCGCAATGTTGTCCAGTGTACCCAAGAGGGCAAGAGCAGGTAGCGCTACCTGGCACCGGTACACCAGCTGACATGGACACAGAGCAGTTCCCTCCATTCAGGCAGTATCCAGGTTGACAAGGGTCCTTATGTTGGCAGTACTCGCCAAGAAAACCTTGAGCACACCTGAACGCACAAAAACACATAATTCAGAGATCACTCAAGAAAACCACTAACATTTTAGAGCTAATCACCCTCAAAACACAACAATATAACAGAAAAATGAGCTGAAAAGAAAAGACAAAAGAAAATGTGTATGTGTTTGACAGAAACGCAAACAAACAAAACAAAGAGCGAGTTGCAGTCAGATGGATGTTATACACCACATCAGACAACAGCTACGAAGGGCATTTGTGGAATGTTGAGAATAGCATCTGCAAAGACATCCTGTAGTACAAACACACATCAAAGAAACACATGAACCAGCAGAAGTAAACACCTGTCTGAAAAGTCTCTCAACTACTATATAGAGATCTAAACAGCAATACGTGAGAAACTATACACCTTAGTATGATTATTGGCAAAATGCATTGCAGTGCAGGAAAGAAAGAGGATTTTCAATGAATTTAAACTCCAAATGGCTAATGAATGCATTTTATTTAGTGCCATCATCTCAACAATGATGTAAATTCTTTAAAGTTAGATCGCATGATCACACATGTACACAATTCTACAGAATTAGAAGTTTCTAGTTCTCACTAAATAACCCTTTAACATTTTCCTAAGACAGCTAGAGAAGGCAGGAATCAACCCTAAGATTGCTAAAGGAGGTCTTCTAAACCCAGAGTTGTTGCTCCATAAACCCACTAAGTGAGAAAAGACAGAAGGCTAGCTCAGTGGAAAGGTTAAACTGGGGTCACTTGTGACAAAGGAGAAGTTCAGAAGCAGAAGGATGTAAAGTTAAGTTATCTGGAAGTCGTTGACTTGAGCCTGGCAGAAACTAAAAACAAGTGAAAAACACCAGCACTTATTTGAGCTAAGTGATGAAAGAACAACATTGCTCCTAACATCTTGTCATCTGCAAGTTGTTCACAAAAACTGTACTGCGCATGGCTTTTAGAAAAGCAACACTTGTCTCGTAATGACAAATCTAGTCTACAAATTGTGTGTGTCAGCGCTTTCTCTGCTCATTTATCATCCCTTTCTTTCAATTTAATTTTTCTTCTTTCCCAATAAAGTGATTTGGATACATAACAGACTGTGGGGAGGTATCTATGCTATTTCACAATCGGTCCATTAGGAATCTTATCACGGACAATGTTCCGCTTGTGACTTTCTATTCCGCTACTTTTTCTCAGTCAGTCCCACTTTCACTCATCGCTTCCCTCTGTGAGACACTATTTGGTCAGAGGTGTTAGTTTGGTAATGGGTGAAATTCTCTTCAATCAGGTAAATTTCTATATTTGTATTTTGTTCCGCTGTCTTGGTGTGTGTGTCTGTGGCATGCTGTCTGGGGACAGTGTTCGCCTGAGCAAGCTGCTGCCTCTTTGAAACCTCTAACTGTGGCTCCCCAGTGGGGATCAGGTAACACAGCAGAAGACAGTGATACACCTAACTAACACACAGGTGTGTGTGTGTGTTAGTTACTGAGTGGTGTATCTCTGTCATTTTCACATAAATATCTTCTACCAGAGTAAGTTCAAACAAAAGGAAGGAAATGACTCACTAACAGGGAGACCAACAACATGCAAGTAGGATAAAAAAAAGAATCCAAAACCAACCTTGTGACATTCAAATGAGACAATGCAGATAAGAATTGTGATTAATGACATTTTACTAATTTATATTTATTATTATCAATTCCACCCCAAAGCAGCTTGAATGTATTGGGTTGTATGCGTGGGAAAGTGGAGGAGTCATGACAACCCCCTATCCCCCATCTCAAAGATCAATTACATCCTAGTATGATGTGTTTCACCAAATATCTTGGAATTTTTGGTTACAACAAATGGTTGTAATCAGTGCTGAAAATAGTACATTATTAACTAGTAGGGAGAAAATGTAGACAAAACTTTGAGATGAGAGTGTTTAATGTAAGTCTGCATTTGAAACTGGAAGCAATCTTAGTGAAGTGGATGTATGCAAGCAACACAACAAATACTGATTAAGAAACACGTTGAATTTACTGTTGTTGTTTCCTTCTGTGGGATTAAATGACAATAAATTACACAATTACAATAGCTATATTTTTTAATCACTCATTTTCCTAAAACATGCTCAAGTAAATCTCCCCATTAATCTTCCCTATCTCTGTGCAACAGCATGTGTACAACTCCCAGCACACTCCAAAGCACAGGCCTATATACAAAAACACACACACGCAGACACAATCTGACTCCTCACTGTAAACACAAGCATAGCTTGGTCATGATATCAAAACAAGACACTGGTCCTGGGAATTAGGAGAGCTCTTATTTTTCTCTCTCAGATGGCCTCTTCGACCCCCTCTCCCAGAGTAATGACATGCCATTCTGACCTGTGACATACATCAAATTATCAGGCTGTCACATAAAGAACACCGTGTCCACATTAATACAAGGTTTATGTTTCATTGGGAACGTTTTACACATTTTTATAGAAAAAAACAAAAAGGGGGAATATAAGGCACAAATTCCAAATCAAGTGTTGGCACCTCATGAGAGATGGGAATTTAAAACTATCTGGTATGCTTTGATGTAATTTACCTGAATTTTAGCCTTACTTTTAAAGTGCTTTTAAGGCACTTGATAAACAAATCAATGATTTTTATGTCTTATGTGCCGTTTCTGCTACACTGCCTGCTGTAGAGAGCTTCTTACCTGAACACCACTCTTGTAAAAGTTTTTGATTCTCACAGACTTTTGTGAATATTCAAAGATCCTGATGGATGGTAAACTCTATTAAGGTCAATCGCTGCTATCTGACTAGTGTTGACAGAGCCAAATGCAGTGGCGTCAGGAAATGATACCCTGTCCTTCAGGTTTCACTGTCAGATAGAGAGTTCATTATTAGCTTCTGGCTGTATCACTAGAGCCTGAGGCAAACAGACAAGGCCGAGCATGATTCACATTATTGTTAGGGAGTGGTGTCTTACTGAGGAAGCTCGAACCTAACACACTGTCACACTTGTCTGTGTCTAAAAACAGCAGAAGCAGCAGTGAAATTTTCAAACACATTTCCATACACACTACAACAAAGGCAATGATTTCCATAGAAATTATTGCACGGGCACTAATAAACAGAAAGTGAGTTTTGCTACTGTTATGAACGACACCGCAGAGAAGAGTTCTTCTGAAAGACTTATCAAAGGTTTTCTTTGTTTTTCTCCATGAGTATGTTTCCCTCCTCTTTTCACAATCATTCTTTAACTCTGTGCAGTTTCCTGTAGCCCTTCTTTCCTTCTCTTTTCCACTCCTCCACCTCTCATTTCTAACCCACTCTTGAAGTGTCAGGTTTCTACAGCTGGTTCACATTAGCATCCCCATCCCATGCACACCCCTTATTCGCTCTCTCCGTACTCCTTCATTTTTTCCCCCTCCACCTCCTCTACCTCATGCTGACCTCTGCCTATTCTGACTAGCTGTGGGGGTTTCAGCAAACAGCGTTTTGATTCTCAATAGTTGGTCTAATGTCTACAACTCCCTTTGCTCCAAATTCCTATATCCCCCCAAAAAAATTCCAGTTTAATTTAGTTTTCTTAGTGCCAATTCTCTCCTCCTACCTCTCCATCTTGAGCTACAACCTCACCACCCACTCCTCTTCTTGCCTCTATTCTAATCTCAACTATGCTTAATAACTCCAACATGCTCTTCCCCTGGAGCTATTATAAAGACATGGTGTGTAAGAAACAAGGGGAGAGCATAAAACAGATCACATTTCAAACCCCGGATAAAGCCTTCACTTGGCTAGAACATTGGTGGCCTATTCACTGTATTCCTGTGTGCACATGCATAGAAATTACAAATTATGTGCAGAATACTGGTACTCAGCCTGAGCAACTCTGTCAGATACAGATGTTGAGGGAATTTGAATGCAAAGAACCACAACGGTCTAGGCCTTGGCAACATGTCTGAAATAACAATTTTCCAATATCAGAATGATTCTCAATACAATAAAATATGAAAATATAGCTACTGAAGGTCTTGTACCAAAGGCTTGGCAGCAGAAGTCTTAAGCAAAGTACCAGCTGGACCTAAAAATCAGTGAAGAGCACTACTATATAATGGTAAAATGAAATGTCACTTAACTTAAATGTTAAAGTTCAATTGTGGGTCCTTTTCAGAGGGTTGGAAACTATGTATAGTTTCATAATTTGGAGGCTTATTTTTGCCTCTCTATAATTTCTCTGCCATAGTTTTTTTCCTCTCATTTTCAAAGATAAAAGCAGAGGCAGCAAAAATAATACGACGGGTTAAGGGAGGGGCTGTGATGCGTATGACAGTGATTTCAAGGTTGCACTGTGAAAAAAAGAGGAAGGAGGATAAAATAAAGAGGGTGCGATGAAGTGGAAGTAAAAGTTAAAAAAAAGTAATGAGTTCGCAAGAGACGCTATGAAAAAAAGAGCAAGTCAGGCAGTCAGACTAAAAGCATCACCATTACCGAATAAAGGCGTGTGGAGCAGGGTGGGGTCCATGCTTGCAGTATGTGGTAGAATCCCAGCATGTGTTTAAAAACACATTCAAAAAGACTCATCTGAGCAGCCGTGGTCCACAGCACAAGGGCCATTCACTCCGTGAATATTCTGTCTAGTTGTCATTGTATGTTGCTCTATCATTATCATGTTCCCCTGGTTCTTTAATGTGAAGTCTCTAACAATGAGCCCGTCAGCCCATTAAAGTTCCACATCTAAGTCTTTGCTATGCTTAGCACACCACCACCGATTTAGAAAAACGTTACAAAGAAAGAAACAAACTAAAAAAAAACGTGCATGCTCAAAAAGTTATGCGATGTCTTGATTTGAAAGCTTTTGCAAATTATTAATTCACTAAAGTGGTCAACACAAAATAATCTGAAAATGTGGTATATGTGATTCGAGTCTGCCTGGAAATGTAGAGTACAAAGTAGAGCAGCAGAAAAAGAGCAAATCAGACAACACTTGTCACCCTACTGTATATGGGTTTATGGTCTAGTTGCTACATTCCCCAATGCTTTGAAAGCTTCCCCTTTCTTAGAGGAGCATGATTATGAATGTTTACAGCCTTCAAATAGTAACACAATGGAAAAAAAGTGATAAATCAAAAATAATTCCAGGGTGCTATGTTGGTTGTCATTGGTGAACAGTTTCACACACATTTAGAGTCATGCAGAGTTACGGGTCAATCATAAAATACCAAATGGAACATGCCAAAATTCAGCCCTTTCTGTGCCCACGACCCACCAGAAACAACGTCATGTAGTGAGGGTGCAGGAGAGCAGGCAGGAGGCAGGAGTAATCCAAAACTGTGACTTTATTGTTAAACACTGTGGTACAAACTCCAGGCAAGAACACAGGGAGCAAACAGTATAGACCAGCCAAGAGGGGAAGACAGACAAGATAATAAATAGGAGAAGGAGCGGATGAGACACAGGTGAAACACATCAGGGAAACAAGGATCAGGAAAGTCAAACAGAATATAACTAGACACAGACAGGACTTCAAAATAAAACAGGAAGTAAAGCTAACAGAAATGGTCAAGGACAAGAAAACAAGGATACAAAACACCAATAGTGGAAAAAACCCAAACCATAACAGACAAGACAGCAAGAGCACACAAACACAAATACAAACACAAACATAATGGTATTGTTGTGGTTGCAGTCTAAACCACATCAACACTTTTGTTAAACAGGCTGCGAGAATGATAAAAATCTTTGGAGGGAAAGATTAGGAAATCTCGTCTGTTTTTCAATCTTTTACTTTTTTGTTTATTGACATTTGTTTGGCTTATTTCTTAACCAAATTCAAAATTTTGTGAGTGGTGTTTCAAATACATAAAAATGGAGTGAAGTGTAAGAAAGGTGGAATGATTTGTTTTTAAAATGCTACTTCGCTTCCACCTTTCTTCTTCATCTGTTTCCTCCTGTATCTGTCACTTCTTGAGCCCCTTTTTTAAATCAAGCAACCACAAGAGTTGACAAATGAGCTGGAGAGGAGATGTGGAAATTAAATTACACAAATGTTTCCTGAGATGTAGCAAGGGGGCTCAACTAATAAGGTATATTCACAATAAAACAGTCTAAGAGCTCACTGTAGGCTATGGCGACTGGGAATCTCAATGAAAGACAACCTACTTTCATAAGCTTTTTCTCTAGTTACACTGATGCCACAGACATGAACAATGAAATCATACCTGCGAGTCGGTGGGCAGACCACTCGATAAAAGAACATTTAAATAAAAAATTTAAAAAAAAATCTTTTCAGTATAAGGTCAATAAACCCTGGACTTCATATCCACTTCTTTTTTGCTGTTTAGGCTTCTTTTTAGGTCTTTAGGTTTTTAGAAGATAATGCCGCACATATATAACATGTAAGTGTGGCACACATATATGTTAGATGAACTAAAACTGGCCATATTTCCAGTGATGGAGGGGGGGGTGGCATTATAATTAGGGCTGGGCATTAATTTGTTAATGTAACATGTGATTAACAGTGATAATTATTTTAACGCACGTCAATGCACCTTTTTTTTTTTTTTAAATTAACAGTTTTACTTTTAAAGTCTATTCCTCAGAATCTGAACACAGACAGCCATGGTTCACAGAAAATAACTGGTGGGGATTGAGAAATGAAGAAAAGTATATCTGTCATGGATATTTTAATTTTAAAGATCTTCCAGACCGTGAAGTTGATAGAAGAAAAGTTATTTGCAGACTTTGCAACGCTTAATTCATTGTCACTGGAGCAATATTGCCAGCTTGGCAACTTTCTCGCTAAATCTGAATTTCCAAACCCTCTTGGCAACTTTTCTTTTGGCAAAAGCAACTCGTAACAAATCTAGCAACTTTTTCTGGTTGTTACTGGAGATTTTTCTGGTGTTTCGGAGTCTCTGATATTCTGCAGTTACGTTGCATTCAGCATCTCCATAGACTACAATGGCCGGGTTGGCCACCGCTCATGCACGAGCAGCGGGTGCTGCCGTGAGAGGTGCTTTGAAACGGGAAAGGCACGTTTCAAAGCACTGGGCGGCGGTCAGTCTCACAGCAGCGTCCCAGCACTCCGAGCTGCAGTCAGAGTAGAGACTAAATCTGCCACAGTGTCTGCTTTGGCTCACTTTGGTTATATTTTTTCCAAGCCCGGATAAAGGAGGAGCTAGCAGCATCATTCTACCCCCACATAACAATCTTCTGATTAAATTTGATATTCTAACATTAATAATACAGGACAAAATTGATTAATGCAATGTGGATCAAGACGAAGCATTTAAGTCGTGAATTTATTTTGAGAAGCGTTGGTCTATTTCAATAGAAAACAAACAAACCAAGAATCAACCGAAGAAAGTTCATTTGTAGTTCTAAACAAATTTTGGGCATTTAACCACTTTGTCTCTCCCACAATATTATTTCTCTCTCTCTTACAGTGTCCATTACAGTTAAATGTAATGTAATTACTACTTTTGAATTAATTATTGAATTTTGCGGACGTCTGTCCACATTTTTAATCGTGATTAAGTGTCGCCCAGCACTAATTGTAATGCTAATAGCTTATATGTATATAGCCAACAGTACCCAGGGAGAATGGCCAAAGCAAAAGATCCTCAACATAGATATTAAATTCAGTTGATATGAGAGGGAGGTCAAGATTTAATAAGTTACATAGGTAAATAGTTGATAAACTTCTTTGTTATGGCACTGGCAAATATGCAAAAGTATTGAATAAAATGGAGTAAATAGTACTGACAGATGTGTGAAGATTAAAAGGCTAGGTAAGCATTTCCAGAGGCCTAATCCCTCGAGCAGTGGGAGGGACTGAAGCATAGATGGATGAGTGACAGTTTGAAGAAGGAGGTGCAGAAAGAGGGAAATTACACTCTTCTATCCACTTCTCTGGTCTCTCTTCTCCCCTCCTCGGAGCTCTCTCATCATTATTAAGGAGTTGTGCTCCAAGGTATTCCTTCTCAAATTACCTGAAAAGAGACATCCGCTTTTGTTTTGGCCCTTTCTCTTCCTCTGTCTTCCCTGCAGCTTAATTCTACCTGTCAGATCAAACAGACAGCAGGTCCACCTAACTCTTTCTCATCATTCTAAAGAGAAGCTAGGAAAAAAAATATTTAAAGACTAAGCTGAATTTTCAAGAAGCGGAAAAGGGGCATTGAGAGTGAGGCTGAGTTAATCAGTTTGCACCATGACCTCACAGAAGACAAAGAGATCTTGTTCTGGGAGTTTCAACAACATAATGTGTGGCCTCATGCTTGCTTTGAATGCCAAGGAATAAACTGAACAATGAATCAGAATCCATCTGAGTATCAGGGATCCTCTATAATCCAAAGATTCTTTCCAGTCAGCCAGTATGTTATCAGAATATATTTGTGAACTATGACATTAAAAATGAAGTTGCAAATACCTATGATGCAAACTACCGTGCACAAGCCCTCACAGAGACTTAGTAACGTCGCACACTTCTCACACCCAAAGCCGATGGCTTGTAGTGTCACCGGTTAGACAGCTTCTTTACACCCTGCCCTGTAAGGAAGCCAATCTACCTCTCCCATGTACTTTATCTATCGCAAAGAAAATGCTCCATTCCAAAAATGAACTACCCGAGTCTACCGTGCAAGAAAATGCAAAGAAAATTGATTTGGGTCTGGAAATATATTTGTCCTCAATTATGGTACTGTAATCAAGCACATAACTTATTGCCTTGAGTAAATAAAGTAACAACAGTCACAATGATAAAGCTTCAGTCAATTCACGGAAATAAAACCAATTTTTTCCACATTTGGCACAGATAGATCGCTGCACATTTTTGCAGGAGCCTATACTAAACAAATTATAATATTTATAAAAAATGCACTGATACTAGCTAGTCCAAAGAACAGTCGTGTCCAAAAAGCAAACAGTGCAAAACTCCCAAAGACAATGTAAGTTTTATGTTGTATGGTTACTGACTGAAAATTAGCTTCAGCCAAAAATTTAATCAATCAACATGTTGACAGAGGAAAATGACACCAGATGAATAGCACAGACAATATTAAAATTCTTAAAGTCGCAGAACTTAAAAAAAAAAAAATGCAGTTCAGACAGAATAAGCCACTATGAAGAGTCTTTATTTTTGAAGTAGTAGTATCTTAACATTACTTAATCCACGGAATAAGGATAAAAATGTTTCCTACTGTCAAAGAGTCCTATACCTCAGAACAAATGTTGAAATTGCGCTACATCTTATAAGCTTATGACTACTTTTCCTCTTTCATCACCTTTTGTTATTTCTCAAGTACTCTCAGGTCATGTAATGAGCTCTAACTGGCAGAGCTCATTACATGACTTCGCAAAACCTTTTCTGATGGCTAGCGTCGGTGCATAAAACAATTGTTCAAACAAAAATGACTTTGATGCATTGTCCAACTTAAGCCTATCACATAAATTAACAATTAATGATACAATTATTCTGGCCCAATGTAACATTATTGTGGCTGGGCAGTGTCAAAAGGCCATAGTAATTGCTTGCTTTGAATACACTATGGGGATGAATAAACACATTATTATATTTTGCACAATGAGTCTTTTAAGCACAGAGCAGATGGGACTGGCTGGATAAAGTCTGTGAATTTTGTGCAGATATAGTATGTGTGTATAACTGTGTGGCTGTTATTCGTGTTTGCCTGTGGACAGCAGGAAAAACAGGCTACTTAATGGTTTTAACAGTAAGCCTGCTCTCTGTCAGCTGACTCCTCTCTGCATGCCCTCAAGACATCATGCCTCTGTACTGTTTTACTTCTAATCTAAAATTCCAATAATTGATCAGAAAAAGACAACACACAAACCATCTCTCTCTCACACACAGTTTTTTGAAATACATCAAAAACCATCAAATGAGTGTAAAGGTAATAAAACATCAATTTTGAAAAGTAAATAACTTTGAACACCTAGTAGAATTTGATTAAGATGTTTGAGTGAAACGGACATAAGATAAACAATAGGGATGCACAATATTTATCGATAAATATGAATATAAAATATCAGTCAATATGAGAGGATAATATGTCATTTTCAAAAACATCTGACAAACTTAAGTGTGCTCAGCAAGAATTCACAGCAGAGGAACAGCAGGTTTTAACACAACTAATCATACCTGAAACGTTGTCATCGTAGCAAAGCTGTACTAAAATAATATAAAGCAACGGATAGTAGCACTAAAAACAATAATACAGAGCACTGCTGTTCTCATTCAGCAGGCATAATCTACCAAACACAATCTTACTTTTTGTTCTTAGTTTACACACACATATATACATACACACACACAAAGTCGCTTTCTGACAACAAAATCTAAGGCCTGCTTTGCCAATCGAACAATATAAACACGCAGCTACTTTTTCATTACAAAATGTTTAAATTTCCACCTTTAAGTTTATAGCACAAATAATTTCTGCTAAGCACAAACAGCTTGCACCACTTGTTTTCTTCATCTGAGTATTTCCCAATTTTTTTTCTAATATTTTGTTTGTGGTTATCTCTCATTTCCCACGTGTTTTATTGACATAACATGGTTTTAGAGATCAGTTGGGTGACCAGGGGCCTCATGTACAAAGTCTTTCATGGAATTCATACTAAAACTTTGCATATGCACAATGTTGGAAATCTGCATATGCACAAAAAAAAACCCTCAAATGTAGGGAACTACTTACTCATGATTCCATGCATGATCTTTTAATAAATCATAATCAACCTGAAATTGAAAACACATGCACAAGCACAACACTGTTCCTTCCCTCAAGTAGACCAATTTGAATATAATAACAATTAAAAATGGGACTACATCAATGCAGTGGGCTTAGAAGATCACAACGTAAATGCCCTAAAAATGATCAGACATAAAGGTGGAGGTGAAAGAGAGAACTGCTGCACATCACAAGTGTGGCCAGAACAGGTGCTGGATCCAGGGTTAATGATCTCACACCATTTGTACCACATTATGTAAAACGCCACATGCCAGCACAATGTTGCACACCATGTCAGGGCGGTATAGGAGCATCCCCCCAGTCCTGACAGGGTAGTGCCACAACCTTTCAGCTGCCTGCTCGCTTGCTCTACAACTCACGAAGTATAGCTCAAGTATAGACCTAGGCCACTTAGGTCGCAAAGCCAATCATTGCTTACCGTTCCACCTTCACGCCTCAAAACCCGGGGTGACCGCGCATTCTCTATAGCTGCTCCTAAGCTCTGGAATATCCTCCCTCTACATATCAAATCCTACAATCACCTCTTTTAAATGCAATCTTAAAAGTTATTTTTCTCACTTGTTTTTAACTCAAACTGATATCTGCTTTATTTTTATTCTATTTTTTTGTTAATTTTATTTATTTATTACTTATTTATCTGTTATTGATGTTGTTGTGCTTAATTTTATGTGGATGTATGGTCTTATTGTTTATGCTTAAGACTTCTTGTGAAGCACTTTGGTTCAACCTCTGTTGTTTTTAAATGTGCTATATAAATAAACTGACATGACTTCACTAGATCTGTGCTCTCGGGAAGTCTGTGGGTTGTGAAGGGGGTTAACAGCCATATCTTCAGTGGATAACAGCTGTCACCTCATGGGCAATTGAATAGTTAGGCCTATGCACTTTGTGTACTTTTAAAGATGGATCGTGCAGCGATTTCCATTTTAAACGCATCACTCTCTAAGAAGTCACCCATCATGCACCCTACCACTTTGGAGCCTCATCTCCATGCTGTTTGGTGGACATATGAGTTGTGGTTAATCCAGGCTACTTTGCCATAACATTAGTAAGATGCATTTATTAATCATATGTTACATGCACATTTATGGAATGGAAATTCTTCCTATTAACATACGCAAGTTAATGTTCAGATGGCACCTGTATAGCAATGTGTGTGCAGTCGATCACCCTGGAAAACCATGTTATAAATTGTTGCCATAAGGCTCATGTGTCTACATTAGGTAAATTATGTAATGATTGAAAAATTAGCAGTCCTTTCTGTATGTTGTCCATTCAGAGCAATATATAATATATATTGCAAAACCCAGAATCTGAGAATCAAAACCCTGAATCAGAGAAGAAAACCTCAAAATCTATAGAAAATCCAAGATATTAAATTCTGTAAACAAGGGCAAAATTATTTTTAGTGGCTACACTTTGCTTTTCTTGCTATCAGTTCTAAAACCATTTCCAATTTTGAGCTATCTTTTCAAGCTGCAAGTTTCTGTTCTCACTTTTAATTCTAGAATGAGTGTCAATGATGACTGCGCTGAAATTTATTTCTTTGTTATTTTGACATGTGGTGGGATACAAATGCTTGGGGAAACAATTTTGAGTGTCTACAGTGATACAGTGGAGATCCCTGTATCACCTTCAAGTGTCCTCAACAGATAAAATACCTTGAAATGTGCGTACGTCAGACATGAAATACGCGTGGAATACCACACGTTATCATGTTAATTTCACTTATAGTACATCCGAACGTGAGCATGGAAAATGGGACAACTATTTTGTGCATACACAATTTTAGTACATTAGGCCCCAGGTCAGTGTCAAATCATATAGGGGTGTGACCCTCAATCGTCAATCAGCCCTGTGCTGTGAACAACAGAACACAACACAACAAAACTTACCAAATCTGAAAGTTACATACTCTGAAAACAGCATGACCAATGTTTCTAGAGTAGCTATGTTGAACAAGATGACATTCCACCCCAGATATACTGCTTTTACCTCACAAGTTGTACTTAAAGCAAAACTTTATTTGCAATCAATGAATACATGCTCAAATTTCTAACACATTGGCACTGCAACTAGGAAACAAGCATCTTGACACCTGCATTAAAAATGTCTTTGTGACCTTAAGTTAAACAGAAAAAATGTTAAACAATGATTAAGGTAACCCATTTTTATCAATTTTTGAAGAGGCTGCCAAATGCTAAAATTCCAAAAAGTCTGGGAACAGACACACAGCAGCATTCTCATAACATTTAATGAAACATGATCAGCTTCATGAACCAGCTTTGGTGTTTTTTGCTGGGAATTTGGCTTGGGAGTGGCAATGCAATTAAAAAGATAGCTCAGACTTAATTATAAACTATTCCAAGTTGTCAGAAAGTGGAATCCATTGCACTCTTTTACACTACTGTACTTTTTCTTCATTTTCTGATTACACTGAAATCAGGGAAGACTTACAAGTTATTTCTAGCTGGGAAGCAGAAGTCTACATAACACATTTAAACAACAATTAACACTGATTTCATTTTGATTTAGTCAGCCAAGTGTTTTAATGTTCTGTTTTTTGCATCTTTACACCAAATGTTCCTCTTTCTCATGTAATACAAATTCTTTTTCACTGTCATCGTAGGGCAGTAAAATATGTTGGCAACTACTCAGCTGATATTTAATACACCATAAGAGTAACCAACAAAACTCCCAATATGCTGAACAAATAAAATCTTGGACATCAGGCTGTGTATTGGTATTTTTCCCAGCAATTATGCACTTTCAAGAACAAATTTCCTTCCACATTTGTGCATTAGCAAAGTGTTATGGTCCTGTAAAGAGCCTGGGGGTGATCTATTTCTGATCTATTTCGTAACCGGTTATCAGTTGGTGGTGGTGGGGATTAATGTTTCGACAATCGATAACATTTAACACAATATGCCAGAGGCATTTTAAGGTTACACAAAACAAACAATGCTTCCATTTTGATCAGACAGAGATTATCCAACAATGCCATTTGAGTATTTTGTGCCTCTTTTCCACCAACTACTGCTGAAATTGTTTATCCGAAAACAAAATAGATATCTACACTGAACATTGAGCCTGAGTTGGGAGTAATGCTCATAGGCCCGTAGCAGTACTTTAACCCCTTGACACCCACCCGCCCGCCGGCGGGCGATTTCATATAAGTGACTATATATTTACACTACGCA
>JBAMYA010000019.1:3106470-3118432 GCA_037176975.1 Arrhamphus sclerolepis | reverse complement strand
CTCTAACAGGGTATGTTAAAAGGCACACAAACACTCAGCTGTTTGTCATTAAAGTGATTACTATCACATTAATTCACCTCACAAAATCTAAATGCAGTCTCTCTTCTAATCCTTTACATCGTGGAGATTTGTCACTTTACCTAAGATGCTCAAATGCTAGGCAGTCAAAACCGTGCCTCAGTGCTGGGTTTGATGTGGAACAAAAAAAAAAAAAAAAAAGTCAAGAATCCTCTGAGCTCAAAACTGCAAATTTGTGATGCTTTAAAATAAATGTAAAAAGAAAAAAAAAGGATCCAGATGACTCAGTGTAGTGGTTTAGGGGCCATTTGGATTTTCTCTCTGGCTCTTGCCTTTCAACATCTGGGCTGCGGTGCGACTCTGCTCAGTAGTAGGCCACAGTATCCAGATTAATCAAACCATAACCCTCTCATTTACAAACAGGACGGCGTTAGCCTCAGATGCAACCATTTATAACCTTTTAAACACAAATACTGTCGTTACAACAAGAGCCCTTTCGCAGAATTAAGGTACATTTAAGGCTACGTTCCTAACGTTATAGTCTGCGTAGTAGGAAAAAAAGTTTAAAAAGTATCGATTCAAAGGCTTCACAAAACCGTACAATTTCACAAAAGTGCCATATGTATCAGCCATACCCAATAAACGAGTTTTTGATTTGTTTACTTTCTTTTATTAAAACGTTTATTCGAAGCAACTCCCTTAACTACAAAGTCAGACACAAGTACATAGGCGGTGTGTGAAGAGATGCTATGTCTGCCCTCTGTCTCACAGATGCAGAAGCAACGAAATGTGATCGTGAGAGGTCGTGAATTATTGAAAAATAAAACAACAACAGAGCAGAATCATTACTTACCAAGTGAAAGTTGAATGAAGCAGAAAACAAAGACTAGCGACTTGCCCAGAGAGGAACCGGGAATCTGCTCCATATTTTCTGTAAAATCCACATACGGTCGCGAGCCCAAAGTCGAGCTGCCTCCCTATACGGTTACTTCTCAAAAAAAAAGTCTCCCAAGAGAAGACTAACACAAACGTTAAGGGTTTTTTTTAAACCGAAGAGTTGTAGTGCTCACAACATTTGATTGCTTATTTGGGTCTATCTTAAAAACTGTTAACGTTAACGCAAATTAAAAAATATATATAGAAAAACTCCGACCACTCAGACGCAACGCTGAAAAGTCTCGCACCTCTTCACGCTCCCCAGTTACTGAAGTCACAGAGAAGTAAAACACGTATCCTTCCGCTCCGTGAGCAGTCACTCACGACCTATCATTAGACTAAAGAATATCGTTTAAAAACACGAAATGATACTTTTTTATTAATGGTTCGGAACATACTTCTTAATCCATCAATACTTTATTGCGTATACACAAAGAAAATAGAAAATCTTCATGTTTTCTTTCTTGGTGTCGTCGTGGCGGAGGAATTTTTTTCGCTTTTTTTTTAACTTCTCGCAGAGCCTGATATGACTCAAAATTAACCCCTTTTTATTCTTTCTTTTCTACTCCTCGTGAGCTACTCATTTTTTCCTCCTTTGTCTTTGACACCCACTCCAATCTTAAGGTAGCCTACAATATCTGCTAGAGAGTGAGGCTGGGAGTCATGTGCACGTACAACTCCAGTTTTCAGGTAATTTCAGGTAATGATGGAGAAATCTCGAGTTTAAGCACCAACAAAACATATAGGAAACACTAGGACACTTACGCAAATGACAGATAATGGTTGCTTAATTAGTATCTGTTAACCCAGAAGTTTCAACTTAGTCAGGACTTTCATTTACTGTGCGTTAAGAGTCTACATTAAGAAAACCTTTGACAGTATTATTAGGGAATGCTGATTATTAGTATATAATACAAAAGACGCGTCTTGATACGATACTATACTATATGTTGTTTGTTTCAAATATATTTTTTTATCATATAAGGGGTGAAACGTTTTATAAACTAATGAACTGCATAGTGAAATACAGCCTATAGGTCCATCTTAATGAGGTTTATTTATTTGTTACTTGATAAAAACTGTTTTGACTTTCTTTCAAATAGGAAACACACTGGCCCAGGACAAAGGGAGATGTAGATGTAACCCTAGTTTGTAATTCTGGAAGGCACAAATTACAAATATATCCCAGCACTGCTCCTTATCCACTGCTCCTGTACAGGGCTCTCATTCAGCCTCTATAAACTAATAGCAATCACAGAAAACACAAAGTAATTATACCTAATCAGGGTGAATTATCCAGGTGTAAATCACAGGCTCATCACAAAAACAAGACCACTTCTCATCCCAGTGATTTGTTTGTCTTTACACCCCATTAGGAAAACACTGCCGAGCGTCCTGCTGCTGCAAGCGGCCCTTTGTCCTCTATTCAACCCTGCTGAAAGGCCTGGAACCAGAGGAGAGCAAATTGATCTCCTCAGGGGTCCATACTGACAACGCTTTTGTTGCTGTGGCCAATGTCAAGCTCTTGCTCTTGTTGGATGTCAGGTGCTGGCACCACAACAAACGCCGTGCAGCCATTTGGTCAGATGCTGTTTTTGTTGACAAACCCTGCCTCTGGTTTGTTTGTTTTTCTGTTGTCTGTCTACAGACGTGTCACTTGATGAGCACACCCTGCATTCATACTTTGCTGGTATAAGATTGTAAATTATTCCTTTTATTTTCTCCTGAAAAACCCATTTGTTCTAAAAGTCACACATGAGGGATAAATGGGTTCAAAAAGATTACTTTGTTAGCAGTGCTGTTCCTTAATGAAATCAGTCCAGATGTGGACTTCTGTAACTTTAGGAGAGATGGGCTGAGAGTGGGTGTGCCTCTGCTGTATAAGCAGAAAATACTGTTTAGTTCCTCTATGCCACTGCTCTGATGAAAGACCACAGAGATTTGACACAGTTTATAAGACAGAAAAAAAAAGGTACTTGAAAGCATTGAGATGGGAAAACCCAGTCTTGCAGATGCCTTGAATACATTTTAGCCAACTTTGCATTTAAATCATTTAAAAAAACAAAACAAAAAAAATTCTGATTTCTTCTCTGAGTTGACGATCTTCAGCTTTATCATGAAACAAAAGTAATAAGAAATAATTAGAGTTTGTAAGGAATTTACCTCAATTATAAAACACCAGTAGAACACATGTTGGAAAGCAAGAGAATAAATAGACGTGCTCATAGAAGATCAGATTCAATCAACCTCATTTTGGATAAGATCGCATGAGTATTAGTTCTTTGTGGATCAGGAGTACTGCAGAGTAGCAATAAAACTTGGCCTGGATCAGAGCCATCCTCTGCTTCCATGCTGGTGAGAGAGCAGCCTTCATCCATGTTGGGGCTCCACACACTGATATGTGCTCATCAGTCAGGGTGACTCTGACTGCCAGCAGATTTATACTGCAGAACACTGTGTTCACAGGGCAGATAGTAGAGATTGATTACACTAGGGAGGCTATCTTGTGCTCTCCCCTCAACCATAAACACGCCATCTTCTCACAGTATGCCATGGGAAACCAAATCTTTACCTGTTCTTAATGAAGAACATCTGTTTTTACGCTTGACAGAAGAGTCAGTATGAATTGTGTATGTGATGCCTTTCTTTAATTAGTAGCAGCAGGGACTGATTCTCTTTTAATTACCCTGCTGTTGCTGATTTTCATGCATCAATGGCTGTGCAGAACTCAGGTTCTAGTTGCTTTAACATACTTCAAAGACACTTTATACCAGTTGCACACTTATTGCATTATAGCATTTTCAATAGTAAAGCTTTGGGCCACTGCATAGCCTAGTGGTTAAAGCAGGCGGCCCATGCACAGAGGCTCAGTCCTCATGCAGTGGTCATGGGTTTGACTTCTGCCCTGTCACCCTTTGCTGCGTGTCACCCACATTCCTGTCTCCCCTGACTGTCAATAAAAGACCACAAGTACCAAAAAATTAAAAGAAAAACAAAAGTAAAATCTTCAATAGTACCCAGTGAGGCCTGACTGAGATTAGTTTTTGTGAGAACAAGTGTTGACTAACAAGTATTTGTGTTGGCCTTGCTGTTTGCTGCGAGGCACATTTCTCAGTCTCGATCAGTACCTAAACTTTTATGCCCTCTGTGTTTACGTCATGGTCCCTGCGTCAAAACTTACGAAAGAAGCACAGCCTTCTTAGTGACATCTTTCCTGTTTAAGCAAGTATGACAGACAGGAAGCTGAAGGGGGTGTATTTTGGAGCTGATCATCTCTAATCATCTGTGCAGAGAGCTGTAAAATAAGCAGCCTGCAGACCACGTTACATATGTTTTATTTATGTCCATTTGTATAACAAGATAAAAGGCCTGATGTGAATGTTTTCAGCAGAGCTTTGAATTAGATCAGTGGAGCGAGGTTGGAAGACAGGATTTTATTGTCTGGCCATGCCATGATTGCTTCAGTGTCAGATCTGCTTGTGCAAGCATCAACAGCCACTCATTGGGTCAACAAGATGAGAAGCCATATGATTTCTCATTTACACAGAGATATAGATCTGATACAGGGGTTTCCAGGTATTTAATCACAGTAAATACATTTTCCTGTGTGAACTCAAAGTTATATGACCCAAATGTCAACACTGGGGACAATAATGCTCTCATAAGTGGAAGAAAAATCTCACACATCAGTAATACATCATTGTAATCATTTACTTGGTTAGCCATGGGACAATCTACAAAGAAAGTAAACATACCAGTGCAAGTTTTTTTTTGTTTGTTTTTTAACTCACTTTAGTTTTGTTGTAAAGTGTAAACACTGAAGCCAAGCTGAGTAGCCAGAAATAAAATCTCATTGTAATCATTGCTTGCAGTCACTCAAAACTGATATGCAGCATGTGCTCTTGTTAAGATCAAGCTGATCTTGCCATCTGAGACCATAATTATTTGATCAGTCAGTTAAAGTAGATAAATCATTTCAGTAAAGCCACATGACATAGCCAACACCGTCACATTTTAGATCAGAATTTAAAAAAAGAAAAAAGAAAATAGGAGCCGTGATTGCTTTCATGCTTGTTAAAATATCTTGGCTATGAACATGCAACACTTGTCAGTACATTTTACAGTAACATAGAACGTAGCAGTGGTCACCTTCCTTGAGGAAAGCAAGGATTTTGCAAGCCTTTAAGCAACAAACCAAGATAGTGTGTGAGTGAATGTGTGCGTCATGGCGTTCCATAGTGGTCAAAGGGTGGAGAGTTAGCAAGTGCGAAGGCATGACCCGACCATGCGTGATGTGGGCAGAGACCTCAGTCAAGTGTTCTCTAGTGAGGAGAAGAGGGTTGCTGGCAGAAAAGCAAGGGAACAGGTGATGAAGGAAAGGTGTGAGGAGGAGGAGGGGTATGCATATATGAACACATTCTGTAAAATGACCTGAGGCTGTGGCAGGGCCAGGTGGACAGGAATGTGCTGGTGTGTGTGGATGGGATCCTCCCTTGAGCGCCCCAGCATGCCCACCATCACCCCACACCAGCAGGCTATTTATATTACACTGTGGGAAAATAACGGCCCCGGCAGTGTCATCTGGGTCCTGTAAGGTTTATATTCCCTACCAGCACACACACACACACACACACACAAACACACACAAACACCACCCTTCTTCAGAACTCTCTTTCTCACAAACAGCATATGTTTGAACTGCAGCATGTGGCCTAATTGAAATACTAGAACTGTAATATCAGTGTTACTGCTGATGTTTGTCATTATTGTGTCACCCCAAAACAATGTTGTTGAGCTATTTTCACTTCTTAAAGGATGGTTTAGATTTTGACTCAGATGTTCAGAAGAGCTACTTATGCAACACTAAATAGATTACAATTGAACTACCTGCTGAGGACAAAAACTAGGAAACACTTTTTGAACACTTCGATAGACTTTTAATTACATACACTTTTGCATTCATGCATGAGGAATGTTGTTTCTTTTTATGGAGAACAGCCTTTTTTCAGCCTTTAAAGCTGTGCTTCTGGGATTAATATACACAGTGCCTGCTGCAGGAAGTAAACATGCAGATAAAAACAAATGCAAATTATGACAATTTTTAACAGTCAGCAAATGTGTTGACCCAACAGAATTATTGGTTCTTTGGTCTGAAGGCCGTATTTAGATGTGTTGGAATCAAAAACTATTTTCCAGCTGCCACATCTCAGTGAAACATGTGACACGAGATTCCCTGTATTTTCACTGTGTCCTAGTCAACATTTCAAGCTCATCTTTTATATTCCTGTAACCTCATGTTCCCCCTGATGACTGAGGTAAGATATGGTTTAAACACCCTTCTTCTTGCTCTTGTTTTGCTTCTGCTTTACATTCTTGATGTATCTGATTCATATCAGGGTTTTATTCTGGGCGTTTTTTTGGATTCTGGAAAGGTCAATCGATTGGTCTTGTGTGTAAACAGCTTTATCGTTGTCATGGTTTCCCATCAAAATAGGCATTAAAAAGTGCCATAATTACCTGCAGAAATCCTTTTAGCAGTATAGCATACGAGGAAATACTTTGAAATTATTTTCACAAGAACGTTTGCAAGCAGTTCACCTTATGGATCCATCCGTCATATTACAGATGACATTTGGATTTGAGAAAGGTCTCTGGAAGGCACACTGAATTCTAGCAGCTCCCATCCAGACTCGTACATTAACACGTAGTATATATATTGAAGCCGAGATGTATGCGCACGCAAGCACACCTGTGATCACAAGCACTGGAACATAAACACATAACCATACTGTAATGTGCACGTTGAGGGAATTCCATCGTGACCTGGTTTCCAAGGCTCAAGGATGCATTTAGGTCAAACTAATTCAACATCAGACACAGAAAATTATACTGAAATGCTTGAAAACAAAGAAATCTAAATGAGTTGAAGTGCCAAGTGCATAAAACAACATGTGGACCAAATATAGACCACACATAGAAAATATACATACAGTAGCATGGCTCATAGACATGAAAAGGTTTTGTTTTTTTTTAAAAAAAAAAGAACAATAATAAAATATTATACACACA
This sequence comes from Arrhamphus sclerolepis, assembly GCA_037176975.1. Taxonomy (NCBI): domain Eukaryota; kingdom Metazoa; phylum Chordata; class Actinopteri; order Beloniformes; family Hemiramphidae; genus Arrhamphus; species Arrhamphus sclerolepis. The sequence continues at coordinate 3,111,409 of JBAMYA010000019.1, read as the reverse complement.
AAAGAACTTTACATTTTTGAGCCAAAACTTGATAAGTTCATGAAATACCTCTAGCTGCGTAGGCATTTGCGAAGCACCTTGTGCTTTCTGCGTGCTGAATGTATAACATCTCCAGACCACGCTGGTCTGCATTTTTGTCCATTTAGTCAAGTGGTAGAGTGTAATGTGAGTGGGCTCGCCCCATCTTCCAGGGTTAATTGTATCATAAATTCACAAGCTGTTAAAAGACAGGCATGGCTGGAATTCACACTTCAGTACTCACTTTCTCACAGCTACAGCTCTACAGTCTGCGTGTGCGAGATGTGACCCTATTTATAAAGCAACAGGGTTATCGTTTGGACAACTACATAAACAGATAGAAGGGAAATGAGAAGAGAAAGAAAACACAAGCATTTACCTGATGTGCATTACATCACAGGAACCATTTGGTATTGAAGAGGTGTATTTTGACAAGGTTCTGACTCATTTTTCTCTTTCCCCTCACTTTCTTGTTAATCACACCATTTTGTATCCTGTTTTTGTACGTTATGTAGTTTGTACACCTAAAGGAAATTGTCAGTGCTCAGTACAGCATGTACATTAATGTGTAGAAGGGTCAAAACATGATCTAACACTTGTTTTATTGTAGACACAAAGCCCCGCTCCTTTTTAAATACAAGGTTTGGGAAGGTGTCACAGGTCCTCATGGGTCTGTGACGTACTAGACCTGACGCAGAATGGAGGGTAGGTCTAGGCCTGTGCAAAACACTCCACGCTGACCCCTCTGTGAGAAGCTCCCGGTTCCCAGGACCCGGTGTGTACGTTTGAGGGCAATAACTCAACAGGTCCCTTGACTTCCTCTTTCAGCCTCCTACGTTTTATGGCCCCCTTCTCTGCCATACAGCTGCTGTCTCCGCAGCTTCCATCTGCATCAACTGAATGAGGAGGGAGTTTGAGGGAAGATGATGAAGAGGAAGAGACAGAGATGCAGCTGGGATGAGGTGAGAAGCTGGTTTGATGGAACACATTTTTATGGTGGTCATTACAGATTAAATGATGGGCACATCCACAAAACATAAACTTTCCCACCGCCTTGAATATTCAGAAGGAATAACCTTCATTTAAAAAAAAGGAAAGAAAGCAGGAACAGGTAATTACTTGTTTGCACAAGGAGATCTGACACTTCTAGTAAGACATTGGGAGATGAAATGTTTTGGGAGAAATCTTTTCTTTTTTTTTTTTTAGAATTATTGACAAAAAGGATTTAAACTTATTAATAGTTCAAAATACATCAGTCCCAATTTTCACCATTTATTTGAATTTTTCTGCTTTTGTCAGTCAGTCATTTTCTATACCTGCTGCAAACCTTTTTTCAGAATTATGGAGGGTCTGAATGTCACCTGTCAACAGGTGAGGGGACAGGGTCGACTCAAGACAGTCGCCAGTCCGTAACAGCAACAAACATCGATGCTCGATCTTGCCTAACGTAATAATCAAGACCCAAGTCTGGAGTCCAAGGGACCTTCAACTGTGTAAGCCACCAAATTACAATAATTAATTGCATTTTTACTTTTATATCCATCCTTTTTTTTTGATAATCACATAAGGAGACTGCATTTCCACTTATGTCATCTTCATTACAAATTATTTCTTCTATAGATCTATAGTAATAGAATTTTACCTCATGACCACTTCTGGTTTTTTTTTTTCAAACCTTGAGGTTCCACCTTGGGTTAATGTGCTGTCTCATCTCAGCATTGTGACCCAGTGAAAGTTTCATTTCTATCATGTCAGAGGTGGAATTGCTTTGAGCCAGTCTATCATTTAAGTCCAGACTGAACTATTAACAACTACAGATAATCATGGCACTCAGAGGAGGAATCCTATTGACATTGGTAATCTACAAACATTTCCTCCAGTATTAACAGCTCATCTAGATAAAACCTGTTCTAGGGGTAGTTTCCTTCCAGGATCAGGTGTATTTAACTTGGCGAGCCCTTAAAATTCTCTCCTGGTTCTATCTGGTCAAACATTTTGTCTGTGCGTGCAAATAAAATAAAGTCAAGCCATTGATCTCTACTGATGTGACAGATGAGGGTGCTTGTGCCCAAGTCTGGAGGGCGCCTGAGGTCTTAATGAGTTAACAAGATAAAAATCAGTGAACTTTAATGAATGTGGGGCCCACAGTGAAAGATAAGTAAGGAGCCCTCAGTGCATGTTTGTACCACTGAAAGTTAAAAGTTAAGCAGGCTGGAGATGAGGACTGAAGTGGCATATATTTAAGCTGCTGTTTCTTTAAGATTGCAAAACACGGTCAAATGTAGGTAGGCGGTCCTGTGGTTCTGTCTGCATCTTTAACAGGAAATTTAATCAAGACAGGGTACTAGAAGTTGGCAACTGTTTATACCAAAGGTTCTGTTCTTGACAACTAATAAATGTGCAGAGGACACTGACTCTTCTGTCACTGTTGTGAGTGTGCAATAGTGTGTGTGAGTACATGTGCCATATTCCTGACCTCTGATCACACAAAGTATTTTAATCCAATCAGCTTCGTTTTCACATGACTGTCACACATTGCTGCTGCTATGGTAACCTGCAGAGGAAGGAGAGAAAGAACTGCAGAGAAAGAGAGGAAAGGGCACGTTGTTACATTATTAATTGCAGTGCATTTAAAATCCACTAAATGACAATGAGATCTATTATCTGTACTTTTCAACTAAGAATACATTTGTTTAACTTTTCACAGCACAAAGACAAGTATATTCATAAAAGAATACTGCAGAGCAGATATTTGCAACATAGACAAGGTTTGTGTGATCATGTCTTCTTAAAGCTGATTTAATTAGATAAAAAGATAATAAAGAATGATATAAGAAACCAAACTGCACTTCCTTTCAAAGGTGAAAAGGTTAACCTATGCCCTGTGGTTTGTTTTTGGCACGCTACCCTGCTGCTTCTCATTTTTTTTTCACTTTGACATTTCCTGTTCTATCTTAAGTGGAAGATTCAGACAGCCAGTCTGAAGACTCACTGTGCTAGAAGCCTCCGTCTGAAACCTTTTTTTCTCTCTCTTTCCTTTTCTTACCCTTTATTACCCTGGAAACAGCAACCTCTATTTTTCCTCTCTAAAACCCGTGATTTGGAGCTCAGCTAACAAGAGGCCATCAGCAGCAGAGGTTGCAAGTTTGGAAGGTTTTGAGCCTTATTTCTTCATCTGTGTCAGTGCAACAGTGAGCAAAGCACTCTCCCTGCTGGCCAAGATTGGAATGACACCGTTTCGTTTCAAGAATCTTGAGAGAACTAGCACATCAAAACAATTGAGGTTTTGTTTCCATTTCCCAATAAAACTGTAAAGCTATGAAAGAAAAAAAACAAAACATCTATTTGACATATAATGATACCATACATTTGAATGAGCTGAGTCAGCAAGCTTCCTTTCAGAACCTGGTGCTGACTGTGCTTAATACACACTATACAGTATAGAGCTTTTCCAGGAAGCATTTGCATATTCTATATTACTCAGAAGGTGAAGAGAAAAAAAAAAAGAGAGGCAGTTTTAATGGTGTCAAATGTCTTTCTCTACTGGAAAAGTTGTATGTGCATTCTGTGTTCTCAAAGACTGACGCTGACTTGCCGTCCCATTTGAAGAGCTCCTGTTAACCGTCAGTTGAAGTCAAAGGCCTGAGACAAAAAGGAAGTGTGTTTTGTGCAAATCATTTTATTCATAGACAGAACAGAAAAGGAGAAGGTGTCGTTTCCAGCTGAGCAGAGAGAAGTGACCACTTTCAAATCATATTTACCATTTCAACTTAACTGATACGTTGTCGACGACAGACTGTGTGTTTTGCAAAAGACATTAGGGTTAGGTTTAATACAGTTCTGGACAGAATTATTGGCATTCTGATTTTCAAAGCATGGGATCTATATTTATAGAGAAGACGATACCTGTCAGGAAGTACCAGAAATCCCATTATCAAAAATATAACTCAAAGCATAATAAGTAATCCCTCGAGTAATCACTCCATTTACCAGTGATGCTAACCAGCCATTTCACAGTCATAAAACTGTTAACAATGCTTTCAGAACATGATGCTCTGAAGAAACCCAGTGAGGGAAATCTGTAAATGATGGTGTGGATTGTGGGAAAACACCACATGAGACATATTGAGAACTTTGGTCTGACTTTGAGCAATCTTGAGATGCGGTTTAAGCCTCTTCCATGTGCTGAACACTAACATATTAGAGCTTAATAAGTTAAAAGCCACAAGGAAATCACAGAAAGGCACAAGTGCAGTCCGTTAGTTTGTCTACAAGCAAGAACAGGACAAGGATAACACCCTCCGCTATATTGAAATAAAAAAAAGAGGGGGGTGGTCCTCTCTCATGGCCGCATTTCTGCTTTGGACATTTTAGGAGTGAAATTAATTGCTTAACATCAGCTTACAAGGTCGAGATCCCAGTTCTTTCAGTAGAATAATGACCTGGAGATCACAAATGGATGGTTGAAATGAAAACAGTGTTTGAAAAGAAAAAGAAAAAAAAGGAACAACACCCGTGGTAACCTTTTGAAAAGAAGATAAAATAGTGCAATTCTTTTTTTTTTTCTTATGCCAAAAGTGTGGTCATGTTTTATATTGTGATTTTAACTAGCTTTTCTTGTTCTTGTCCAGAAACTTTGAACATTGTAGCAAGTTTCTGGTTCATTTGCAGCCGTTTCTGCAGCTATGAAGTTCATTTCTAGCAGATCACCACCAACTACACAAGGTAACACGTAAAAATGATGAAATGGCAGATTGTAGATGTTAAGATTTTAGCAAATCAAATATAATAACAGCCACCAGCACAGGGAGCGTTGGATATTGTTATATTTATCGTAAACATAGAATTCTGAACATTCCAGCCTCCAACTTGAAAGAAAGAAAAAAAAAGTTTATAAAGGTTAGCTGCTAGAAATGAACTT
>JBAMYA010000019.1:3064766-3089369 GCA_037176975.1 Arrhamphus sclerolepis | reverse complement strand
AGAGACTTTGTCTATGTGGGAGCATATTTTGCTCTAAAGCCTCTGTGTACTTTTCAGCATTAATGGTGTCTTTCCAGACATGTGTAATTTGCCCACACCACAGGCACTAATGCAATCCCTTCAGAGATACAGACTTTTGAACTGTCCACTGCTGGATGGTTACTCTCCTTTTTATTCCACAGGATACGGCATCCATAGTTTTAAAAGATTTCTGACCACAGAACAGTTTTTCATTTAGCCTCAGACCATTTTAGATGAGCTTTGGTCAGAAGAAGTGACCAGCAGCACATTTTCAACTATTTGATGTGTTGCTACTATCAAAGTGTAAAAATAAATTAATAAAAAAGCTGATATTTTGACCTGGGTCTGTACTTTATAACAAAACAACAACAACAATAAGAGTAATAATATAAGTACTATTTTACTATACAATAGGTATTAACATGGCTCTCATAGTCATAGTCTCATAGAGTTATTTATATATATGTGCATATAAGGAATACTAACTGTTCCGAGCAGTTCTGAGAGGCAACAAGAGAGAAAAAAAGGCAAACATGTGACTGGCTGGGTCCATTTAACCCCTTAAGCTCTTAAGTTCAAGTTTTCACATAACTCTCTTTTTTTTTAAGATGCCTCCTAAAGTGAGCTTTATAGCTAAATTTCATTTATCTAAATAGCTTCTTAAGCATCGGTACTTCTTAAGATTTGGGGATTCGGTACACTGATGAGGTAACTAAGAACCGGAAATTCCCCCTAGAAAGCAAAATTCAGGGTAAAAGAAACACCTCCACTCAGGAAGCGGATGTTGTTGACGTCTACGTAGATAGTATCCGGCTAGTAAGACGGCTAGCTGCTGGGCTCAGAAACATTTTACGGCGACATTATCTATTTTCTTACCCACCGGACAGAAAAGATTGTCCGATTGGACCCGCTCTTCAACAATGAAAACACTTATTTTTTGCTTTGTTTTGCATTCCAGGTCTGTCCATTGTCACTAACTGGTCTCGTTAGCGCCGCTGGCTAATTAAAACCGCGACAAATGTTCGTCCGATGATTAAATGTCTGATTTAAGAGAGCTGTCAAGGGAAGGAAATTATTAACTTGTTTCGGGAAAAAAAAGCTTCCGCGATGATAACAGGTGCTGGTATGAACAGGAACTCCTGGTTGCTGTTGGTTTGGACTTTTGATTAGTTCAGTCTAAGTCTAAGTCAAGAAAGTAGAGAGAAGTGAGACATGGGTTGTTTTACTTGTGTGATTACGGTGAGTTATAGGACGGTCAGCTGGAAAGACTAGATATTGTTGTTGTTTTCCGATCTGTGAAGAAAATAACTGGAAGGCAACACAGTGATTAACATATTCAGATTTATTTGACTCAGCGGGCTGGAAGACATCATTTGTAACGCTAGTTTTTTTGCATATCAGCGTTTTGTCTGGGATCACAGTCTGGGAAGGCAAATAGGTGTAACTACAGCTGGTTACCTGGTAGATTTATTTTTCAGGCGCTTCTCGATGTCTTACTTGAAATAACATTCCTATGAACTATTTGATTGCACTTTTGAACTGTCGGGGCACTTCATAGTCACTGTTCCACAGAATCCACAGAAGTGATTAAGCGTGTTCCCTGAGGTGTAGATTAATGGCTTTGTGTCTGCTTATTTTAGGTTTTCGTTTTGATAGGCCAACTGTTTGGTTAGGGTTGTTGTATAATGAGTAAACATTCATGCAGTGGCTGACTGGAAACTGATCTGTACTTGTGTGCACATTGCTGCAATCTTCCCTGTATACAACAATGCCGCCTGCCTTGTTCTTGTTAATGCTGTGTGGAGCATTATGCAGTGTCGGACAGGCCATGTCCCGGGAGGAGAAGCACAGGTTGAGGTGAGTTGGAGGAAAAAATAACCAACTAAGATCTAAATGTGGGAAAAAATATGTTACCCCTGGAATAATGCTGATTTATGTCCACTTTCACACAAGGAACCAAGTGGTTGAGATGTTTGACCATGCATATCAGAATTATATGGTAAGTTTTCTTTCCCTGCTGGACCCTGTTTTACTGTCAACCTTTCTTGGAATTTCGATTGTTTGAAAAGACATTGAGCTTCCAATCACTACTCGTATTACTTATTAAGAGTATGGTGACAAATGTGTTTTCTTGTAAAAAAGTTCATTTTGGAGAAAGAGATAAATACAGTGTTTTATTACAACAAGGAAACATGATGTTGGAATGTGTATGTTTGCATCCCAGGACCATGCATACCCAGCAGACGAGCTGATGCCACTGACGTGCAGAGGAAGAGTCCGCGGACGTGAACCTAGTCGAGGCGACGTGGATGATGCACTTGGCAAGTGAGTAAGCACGCTGCCTTGTTGTTCCATGTCTGCCTTATTAATGGCGACATCATGACAGATTTTCTCCCAGGATCTAGTTGTTTGCACATATTTGTCAGAGAGAAGTTTCTATGTAATATTACACTTATAACCTTTTATTAAAATCAATTTAATTCAGTTCAGTAATACTTTCTTGAAAGTGAGAAGGGAATTTATATGTTGTCATAACTTTTATTATTTAAGTTTCTTCGAGAGTCATTGTAGGTAGTTATGGCTATTTATTTATTTTTTAATTAAACCTTTATTTAACCAGATAAAAGACCCATTGAGATCAAGACCTCTTTCACAAGGGTGACCTGGCCAAGAAAGGCAGCAGCACACATCATGGTTGACAAGGCAGATAGAAAACAATTACATATAGAAGCACAAAAAAAGATAACATCCAAGCTGGGTTGCAGGGGATCTGCATATGCCTCTTAATGATAATATTATATGGTAATTTAACAGTGTGCAACTAACAAAATAAAACTGTTGAAGTGCAGAACCATTTCAGTAGGAAGGTGTGAGATGCTCCAAGTGTAATAAATAGATAATGTAGTTGTACCCATACCTATAAACACAATAAACAACGCCTGTGAAGAAGAAGTTTTTATAGTAGAACTGACTATTGAAGCATATTTGCTCTTTCCTCAAGCTTGAATTTTGGCCGCAAGATGATGATGTGCTTTATACTTTGTACTTCGCAGAGTAAAGATTTCTAACAGCTCAGTCTTTAGACCATTGCACCCCCAACACCACCACCACTGCACACACAAACACACCCACTGAAGAAAGTAGTGGGAAAGAGCTTGTCTAAATCGTTTATAGACTTGAGACTAGAGCGAGCTCTGAAATGGACAGAGTTTTCTAAACTTTTTTATATATACAGTTTTCATCTTTATGTCTAATGAACATTGACTTTAACAACTACTATTTTTCCCTGTAAGGTTTTCTCTGACCCTCATAGACACCCTTGACACTTTGGTGGTGAGTATTGTTTGTCTGTGATTTTGGCTTTATGACTGTAATTTGTAATGATGAAATAATGGTTAGATGTAGTATACATGAAGTCCAGGAAAATGACCAATTTTCAGATTAAGCCAAATTATATTAACAGCGTTTTTTCATAAGTGTTTTCCACTGCATAATATGCCACATTCAAACAGTGAACGTGTGTATAACTGAGCTTGCCGTGTGCTATTTCTCCCTGCCAGCTCTTGAATAAGACAACAGAGTTTGAGGCTGCAGTGCGGAGAGTCTTGTCAGATGTACGACTGGACAATGACATCGTGGTGTCAGTCTTTGAAACCAACATTCGAGTCCTTGGGTGAGATTGGACTACAAAATGTCAGGAGAATAGTCCAAATGTGCTATAGATAGAAGGAATTGGTGCATTCTATTTCATTTTATTGTGTGTTCATTCAGAGGTTTGCTGGGAGGTCACTCCATGGCTGTGATGCTAAAGGAGAGAGGACAGAACATGCAGTGGTACCAGGATGAGCTATTGCATATGGCCAAAGACCTGGGACTTCGACTACTGCCAGCCTTCAACACCAGCAGTGGTCTGCCTTATCCCAGGGTGAGACAGATGTCCACTTGCAGAAGTGTATGCTGCAGTTCAGCTTCCTGAGGCCAGAATTTTTCAGTTTTCATGATGATGATATAGGAGACAAAATCCAAGATGGGGCATTGTACCAAAGTGAACATTCAGTGCAATCTGTTGGGTTTTGGAATCTGCACTCTATTGGAATTAATTGGGCATTATTGCAGTGAAACTGTATTTAACTTGTTTTCTGTGTAAAGTGCCTTGAGTTGACTTATGTTGTGATTTGGTGCTAAATGAATAGTTCGATTTGAATTGAATCTGAACCGCTCTTTCAGGTAAAGAGCATAAAAAAACTGTTGTTGATTATTTGATAGCTAATGCTCCTGCAGCTGTGGCACTAGAAGAAGAACCAAGAGTGCAACGGTCATATATTTGCATTTCCTTTGTCGCTGCTCTACTCACATCTGTTACAGTCTTCTCATGGAGGCAGTTTTATAGTTGACTTGTTTCCTTGTAAAATCACCTAAAAATTTAAATATGACTCTCAAACGGACATTTCTTAATCTCTTCATCCGTTCTTCATATCCGTCTGTCTTATTGAAAGGTGAACTTGAAGTACGGCGTCAGGGGTCCTGAGACACGAACAGGCACAGAAACTGACACCTGTACAGCCTGTGCGGGAACTATTATCCTGGAGTTTGCTGCCTTAAGTCGGTTCACTGGGGACCCTGTGTTTGAGGTATCCTTTCATTTTATACTTAAATGCCTGCCTTAATGTTCAGTGAAACATTGTACTCAACTTTACTGACTTGTGTCCTGACACAGAAGAAAAATTAGCTCGCCAGTTGTCAGATGCACAGCTAGATGTCATGGTTGGCTCATCTGAAACTAATACAAGGTCTGTTTAGTGGGAGGGTCATGATTGGTGTTCTCTCTCCTTAAATACGCACTCTGCTGCATACAGGAGCCTGGATTTTAACCCGTCCTAATATTTCTGAACCAAAAAAAAAGGGCAATTATTTATTTAAGCTTTTAACATGACTTTTCATTCATTTGACTTTTTTTTTAAAGCAGCTATTGTGTAACACATAAGCTTCCATGTACATTTCTGCACTTGCTTTACTCAGACTTGAATAATCTGAAAAATAGTTCTTTTTTAAAAGCAATTTAGATTTCAGCTCTTTTTTTAATGAGACAAACTGCTTTCATTCACATTTTTTTTTTTTTTTTTAAGTGTGTAAATTTTTTAATTAACACATTTGAAGAGTTGATGTCCAGCTAAATGAATGATTAGCTCCGTTTGGACATTTATTGATGCTCCTTCCATGCCGACTACAATCTTTTTGTTTGTTTGTTTGTTTGTTTTGGAGAAGATCAGATTTAAGTTTTCTGGATTCCAGATATGGTAAATTGTGTTGTGAATTTCTCACTTTTTTGGGGCAAAAGATTCACTTAGAAACAGAAGCAGAGACCTGATTTGTCATAAATAGAAGCCAGGTTACTGTATGAGGCTAATAAAAACTAAATCAGCAGAAGATCAGGGAAAGCTGGAGCTTGCAGGCTTTGATTGACATAACAAAGCACTAGCCATTCCGGTGCAGCCTGGTATTTGCAGTATTAGTGGTGCATGTGCTATGTACTGGTGGGCCAGCTGTCACAAGCCAGAAACTATTGTAAGGAAGGCCACACAGGTATAGCACAGAGAGAGAGAGAGAGAGAGGGGATGGAGTGAGAGGAGGGGAGGACATGCAGCAAAGGGTCACTGACTGAAACCTAAATCTGGGCTGTCTTAAGCCTCTGTGTACGGAGGCTTTTTTTTAATTTAAAAATCTGATCTGCACTCTATTTTGGAGCTTTTTCTGGCAATGATAAAATGTTCCAAGTGTTATAATTTCCTCCAGGACAGCACAGTAATGGTTAGCAGCGTCAACTCACAGCAGGATGGCTCTGAAACCATCTGCATCTGAAAGCAGCTGCTCTGCTGGGATCTTTCTGTGTGTTTACTGTGTTCTTTGGACATTTGTGGTGGCAGTGTTGGTTTCTTTTTTGGTTTCCTTTTACCTCTGTTTAATCCATATTCACCATTCACTATTTTATTTTATTTTATTTTATCTAGCTGGATATATTGTTTCTCTGATTCTGATATACTGAAGTATATAGAAATTATGAAAATGGAACAAAGATTGATATTTTTCTTTAGAATGAGACTGGCAAATTTTCCAGCAACAGTAAACTGCTGAACAGGCTCTGAGTCAGTTGTTGTAATAGTAATAATTGGCAGAGAGCTGCTGGAGATACATTTTTGTTTTTGTTTTTTTAAAAAAAAAAAACAACAGCTAAAGAAAAAAAATCTTTGCACACAGCACCACGCCCGGAGAGCCCTCGACTTTCTGTGGGAGAAGAGGCAGAGAAACAGTAATCTGGTGGGAACCACCATCAACATCCACTCTGGAGAGTGGGTCCGAAGAGGTGAGTGGCGGGAGAGAGGAGGATGTGGTTAGGACCGAGTTTCTTGATTGTAGATGGAAGGGTGACGCTGGTCAAATAGCTGTTAAAGGCGGGCTTAAATGGGAATGTTTTAAGTGTTTTACAGTGACAGAGTGGGTGACTACAAACCAATATTTCAGTATCCTCTGGTTTCTGCTCAAAATGTGATGGATTACTATGTTTCCAGACAGTGGAGTTGGAGCTGGAATTGACTCATACTACGAATACCTGCTGAAGGCCTACATCCTCTTGGGAGATGACCTGTTTCTGCAGCGGTTCAACACTGTGAGGACACACACACAAGCACACACTCTTGCCAGAGTAATTTGATTGCGTCCTTGACTACATAATAAAATTTGTGCTCTTTGTTAAATCAATCTTAGTTGTTGGACTAAGATTGATGATTCTAAATTGACCCTAGCAGCTAGTGTGAGCACGTATGGTTGTTTGTCTGTGTGTGACCGTGTGATGGACTAGCGACCTGTCCAGGGTGTACACTACCTCTTTAAATGATGTCTGTGACCATCAAATAAGTAAATGGACGGATGAATGGGCTTGATATTTTCTGAGGTGTTTTATCTTCGGATTCATAATCATGAACAGAATGAGACACTGTAAAATTTATTTTTGCTTCATTATGCCACTCTAGCCTGAAGAAGTTATGTAAGCAATAAATCTGCTTTGTGTGTTCCATTTAGCACTATGCATCAATCATGAAGTACATTAGCCAGCCTCCTCTTCTGCTGGATGTCCACATTCACAAACCTCTCCTTCCTGCTCGCACCTGGATGGACTCTCTGCTGGCCTTCTTCCCTGGACTGCAGGTCAGAATTAATAGTTTAATCTGAAACACTTGCTGTCTCTATTGAGACTTTGCATCTTTTGTTAACTTGGTATAATTTGCGAATTCCAGGTGTTGAAAGGAGATATCCGCCCTGCCATCGAGACCCATGAGATGTTGTATCAAGTTACCAAAAAACACAACTTCCTCCCAGAGGTAATCTAACTTACTGAGTGCAATTTAAGAGAACGACATCCTGGGCTTGACCTGTACTGACTATAGGACTAAATAATCTTAAAAATGACTTTTGTTTGCAGCCAAAACAAAGAATAAGTTTGCATTCTGTGTGACACAGCTGCACTGCAGTTTCATCTGATGGTGCTCATTGCAGCACTTGTGATGAGGGAGCTGATCTGTTTGTCCTTCTGCGTTTGTCCTCAGGCCTTCACGACTGATTTCAGGGTACACTGGGCTCAGCATCCCCTGAGGCCTGAATTTGCAGAGAGCACCTATTTCCTTTATAAGGTAATTTATCAAGTAACTGTTACAAATACAATGAAGACGAAATGTCCTCTATCCTGCATTGTTTTTAGTGTTTGTTAGCTTGTATTTTCCAGCCAAACCGGTTCAGTTTCAATCCTTCAAAGAACTTGCTTCATTTTCCACACCCAAAGGGTCTCATAGAGCCATATCTTTGCTTCTTTTAGAGCTTCCCCTGAGAATACTCTATTTCTTTCTGTAGAGGAGCACAGGAAGGCAGTTTGTTTGCCCGTGCTTATTTCCCTTACACATAGTTGCAAATGCTATTTATAAATTCAGTAACAAACTGCAGTTGTGAAAGCCACTACAAGGAACATGAGGCAGCATTCACAAGCAACTACTGATGATATTAAAACATTAAAACATTAACCAGTAGGCAAACAGCAAATGTCAGCTGCTGTATAAATATTTAGATTTAGTAGACTACATGCTACATTAGCTTCATTTTTAAAAGAAAATGCACTGACTAAATATTTGTTGTTCTAGTTGTTGTCTGTGACCTTGCTCCTAGCGTGATACCTAACCTGTTCTTTGCTGTTCAGCAGTAAAGACTTGGTGCTACAGTAGCCTTGGTTTTCCTGCTCCAGAGCCAGTGCTTTGGTGGTTGAAACAGAAAGAGCTGGTTCAAAGTTGAGGGCCATCTTAAAACCAGTACTGGAATCACTGTGATGTAAAAGAGCCTCCAGCATTAACCAGAATCTACTCATTGTTTGCATTTCTGCATTTATTAAGTTGCTCCGCCATGAATATCATAAACAACAACGAACATTCTTTTTGGTCTTCCTGGGCTCCACTGATGATCTGTCATTTATAGAGATATGATTATACACCTCTGTTCTCCTGTTCTTCAGGCCACAGCGGACCCTTACTACCTGGAGGCAGGTCGCACCATACTGGACAACCTAAATCGCTTTGCTCGTGTCCCCTGTGGCTTCGCTGCTATGAAGGATGTGCGGACTGGGAGCCACGAGGATCGGTCAGTATATACAGCAAAGGCTCATTGTTTGTGTGATCCCAGCAGACTGACTCTGTGCAACAGTATATAAATATCAAATATCAGTTAGAGATTTAGATATGAAAAGATATGCATTTAAATTTTGTGAAGAAATTTTGTCCCTCACTTCTTTCCAAAGTTGCTTCAATCCACTCAAGTTTATACGTTGCTCTTTTAAAGTCCTGCCACAACGTTTCAGTCAGATTGAGGTCTGGACTCTCACGAAACATGGAGTTGTTTATTATGACAAATTTAATCCTGTCAGTCCAGAGTATTTTATTTCAGAATTCTTGTGGCTTGTTCAGATGGATTTGTGACCATAAACCATACTGCAAAGCTCCTTCCTTCTGTCAATTCTTAAAACAAACCAAACTTGTTTAGTGTTTCAGGTTTTACTGTTCAGACCTTTACTGAAAGACAGGTTAGAGCTCAGAAATGCACATATTTATATAATGATTTTATGATGGTAAATTAATTTAATGTTAATGATTTAAAGAATAAGTTCAAAAAGCTTATCAAAGGAATCATTTCAGTGACTCTTTTATTAAAAACCTACATGGATAAAAGTAGTCAAAAAAAGTTTTTTTTTGTTTTTACATGTTCCCCCGATGTGTTTTTTTTTTTCTTTCCCCAGAATGGATTCATTCTTCCTTGCCGAGATGTTTAAATATCTCTTCCTGCTGTTTGCTGAACCAGAGGATCTTCCGTTTGATGTGGAAGACTACATCTTCACAACTGAGGCCCACTTGTTGCCTCTTTCTCTCTCCACAGTGTCTCACCCCTCAGTTATCTCCTTAAACAAAACGGTAAGTGATAGGACTGCACCATAACTGCAATCTTACAGAAGCCAAGAGAGTATTTACCCACCTCAGGTAGTGACATGTGCCTGTCCTTACACTTAAGTCAGAGGAGGAGGAGCTGGATGACTCCAACTTTGACTGGACCTGTCCTAACACCCGGCTCCTGTTTCCTGACCCTGCCTTCCCTCGTAACCTGAGAGAACCAATCCGTAGCGTCATTGACAAGAGCTGTCCCCGGCCTGCCCCTTACAGGTAGGTAGAAATATCCATCAAGTGGATAATGTGGTATCCCTTTTGTCTTTAATAATTACAAAAAAAAAAAATAGAAGGTTAATTATTTTTCCTACAAGTGACTTTATAGAGCCTAGCTAAGGGTAAAATGTGCTATATAGAAACAGGCCATTTATCATCACCATTTGCCACCTCTAAGGGAACCGGGTATGGGTCGTCCCCCCTTGAGGGCTCAGGACTTCATGGCAAACAACCCTGAACATCTGGAGCTGCTGAGGAGGATGGGAGTCAGTCTCATCCACCTGAAAGATGGGAGGGTGCAGCTAGTCCAGCATGCTACACAGGTTAGCGCTGTAGCACAAATAGACAGTAACTTGGTGGATTGTTGTTGAAATTAAATAATAAATAATGAATTGCTGAAATAGTTTCTTTTAAGCTTGTCTTTTCTTCTAAACGGCACATTATTTTCACGCATTGTCATGGTTAAAAGGTGAAAATGGATATGAAAACGGAAAGTAGAAACCAGCTATAATGTATTTATAAAGTGTGTATTGTGCTATCTTTAGGAAAAAGCTTGTGCATTAGTACTGTCATCAAAATGTGAAACCAACAAGTGTTACAAGCGTTGTATTGTTTTGGTTTATACATTTCACCTGTATGTTTTTCATCTGGCCTCCTTCCACTGTTTTAAAATGCTCTCTACTCTGCTATTCTGCCCCCACTAATACTTAGGCTGTGAGCTCTGTAGCGGCAGAAGATGGCGTGCGCTTCATGCAGGAAATGATGGAGCTGTCAAGCCAGCAGCAGAAAGAGCAGCTGCCTCCAAGAGCCATTCAAATTGTCTCGCATCCATTCTTTGGCAGGGTTGTTCTTACCGCAGGCCCAGCACAATTTGGCACAGACCTGTCTAAGAGTTCCACCGGGGTGAGCTGGTTTTGTAGCTTTGCCAGTAGCTTAAATGAGCAGTTAAATGTTCTCCAGTTTGGTTTTTAAGAGAAGCATTCAAATTTTCCCTATGTTTTGAGAGGAAACTTCCTCTTCAGGAATGTTTTCATCATTAATTCTGTAAGAAATATTAGTGGTTACATTCTGCGCCAGAATCCAACACATTTTTGGCACTAATATTGTCATTTTTCCTTTTGCGTGCAGGTACGAGGGTTTATAACTGTAGCTGAGCCTTACAGCGGCTGTGCTGAGATCACTAATGCTGAGTATGTCCGGGGCCACATTGCTCTGCTCCAGAGGGGTCAATGTATGTTTGCAGAGAAGGCTCGTCACATCCAGAAGGCTGGCGCCATCGGAGGCATTGTCATTGGTCAGTATAGACGGCTCAAGACAGAAGATGACTACATTAGTGCACCATAACTAGATTATCTTGAACACATCCAGTCCAGCAGGGCCCTGCCCATTACATTATAACTGAGCAATTACACAGTGAGATTTATAATAATAGTAATTACCTTCATATGCAGATGACTTCTTTAAGTACAGTGACAGATTTCCTGAAATTAAACTATGAAGCAGACAAAATGCTTCGAATAAGCTCTTCATGAAGTCAAAAGATACAGTATTAAACGTGGCCATATTACACTCATTTTCAGCCATCATATTTTGATCTGACAGCTCTAGAGTAGCGTTGCACCCAGCATAGCAAAAATCTGTATTTATTTAAAAATTGCAAAGTCAGGGCCGCTGGGCCGCCCAGCCATACACAGAGGCCAGCCTGCAGCCCTGTGATACGTGTCTTGTTCTGGTTTCCTGTCTGCTTCAGTAAAGGCCACTAGAGTCTAAGATGTCTTTAAAAAAAAAAAAAAGAAGAACTGCAAAGAATCACAAGGAGAGAGGTTCTTTCTGGAGCTGTTTTGGCTCACGCGCGCTTTTGATTGGTTGTGTTCCTGGAGGCTTGCAGATCGTCAGTGACAATGACTCATGAACACACACAGCTCATTTTTCTGCAGACATGCATGTTTTCAACATATTTACACTTTATCAACATTCCCTCTAACTGTCCTCAGTACTTCAAATCCCTCTATACATCTTGAAACCAGAATCACTTTCTGGATATGAAAGTGGACACCGTGACAAAGATTACAGTTGGACGTCTCTGTTTGGCACATTAGATTCTGTTGTCTTTCAGTCATTCACCATCTGTAAATGTTTTTCTGTACGTGCCTTTGTGAGTGGGTGCAGGTGTAGGAAATCCTTTACAATGCTTGCAGTCAAGAAGTAAGTTAATGATGCTGCTGTCAAACTACTTTTGACTCCAAACTTGCTAACAATCAAGAATGCCTTAGAGTCAGCTTGCTGCAAAATCCAGTGGTATACTGGACCAGTCCTCCATGAAACGTTGGGGGGAGGGCAATAGATTAACTCTGGTGCTCTCCTGGAAAAACAAATGGCATCCACTGAGCCATAGTCGACCAGTTTCCCCTCTAAAGCAGAAACGCATTTCTCTGGAGACATCTTGGGGAAAAGAAAGCGAGATGCTTAGTCAGATGTGCGAGCAGATCCTCTGGGACAGGAGACGAACTTGAAACTTGATGCACAGTTGTAAGCTCCCACCTTTAAAATGACTGCTGAAGCTCTTGGTCTTGTGGGTGCACATGAGCTCCTGGAGAATGTGACCAGACAATTGAATTCTGTCCTCTAATAACATGAGAGACCCGTTGTTGCCGGGGGGGAGGGGACTGTCCAGAAGGGTGCGTCCTCAGCACCCTGACAGCAAGTATTTTGAGCAGAGGAATTACAAAACGTGTGCCTTTGGTCACATCTAAGATGATAATTTAAGGTTTGACTATAATTAGTTGTTGATATTGAGGCAAATTGACCCCCCCTCCCTTTCTACTACTTACAGATGACAATGAAGGCAGCAGCAGCGATACAGCTCCACTGTTTCAGATGGCCGGAGACGGCCGCAACACCGAAGACATCACCCTACCTCTCCTTTTTCTATTCCACAAAGAGGGAAACATCCTGTTAGAGGCGCTCAAGGAGTACAGGGAGGTAGAGGTGCTCCTCAGCGACAAAGCCAGAGACAGAGGTGGGACATTATTCCCTCCTATTCCTTCCACCTACCCCACATGCTGGAGCTCCTCATTATTCCACTTGTGTCTTCACATAATCACATCCATTCAGTTACACTCAGTTAATTTTGAATGAAAAATTCTTGACAAAAGTCCTCTCACAGAAGAAAAAAACTAAAATTAAATAGGCCAGTCCAGTTGTAATCCACTTCAGTCAAATTTTAATCCAGTTTCATTCACTGCTATTCAATTTAAATACAATCCATTGCAGGTATGTTTTAAATCAGTAAAATGGTATTTATGCAATTCCAGTTTCTATAAAAAGGTGTTTATTTAAAGAAACCACATGATTGCACTGAATCTTCTCTTTGATTCAGTTCCCTTTCCTGGGAATGAGGCAGGTTATAGTGGAGAAAAAAATAATCCCTCTTGAACAGGACGAGACCTCCAGCAGCACTAAACATGGTCTCTACTCCTGTTGATGTGGGGGCCAATCATCTGCCTCGACTGCATCACCGTGCTCTCATCTCACCACTGACCGAGCCTCATTATACTGTGTGTGGTTGGTTTCACAAAATAAAGATGGGTGTTACGAGTCAGCTGTTACCTGAAGCCGCCATCACCTGTGGTTAAGATGGGGAATGGACATGTACACCCTCATAGCATCCTTATTCTTTTCCTGTTTTTCCTCATTTGCCAAGTCCCTCTGTTCCCTGTAACCGTGCCTCTCTCTCCTCTCTTTCTTGGATTCTGTTTCTTTTTTTTGTAACCTTCTCCCCTTTGGATGAGCAGCAGCCATATTCAAAGGTAAACCTCTTCCTGGCAGCCTGATTGAAGGCAGTGAGTATTATCTTTTTTCCCCATCTTCCTTTTTTCTTTTACCCTTTGCTTTTTTTTTTCTTTTAAAGTGCTTGTATCCTTCCACAGTCCTCTGTCACTTACCCTTCCATCCACAGAATTCTGCTCGAGTGTGATAGCAGAGCTTAGTGCAGTCAGTCATCTGTTACACTCCAGCCCCATGCAGTCATGCATTTACATGGTTTTGGTTTTCATAAACAGTGTTAAGAGGGCTTAAAAGAGGTTAAGTATCAACTACATAACAGCAGAAGCAGCTGTTAGGAATCCATCTGCTCTTAGCTCCTCTTGATGGTGGGCCACAGATCATTTTAATTAATTATTTCTGTTAACCTTAACGCCATGGTGATCTGTTAGACCGTATCTGTATCAGAGTTGTAAGTCATACAAGCTGCAGTTGTATTTGCAACAGCCCTGAGTGTTTAATCAGGAGCAGCTCAGACTCGTGTCTTAGCTCATTTTCAATCCAATCTATTTCAGAAACAGATCCAACACTCTTTATTTCTTGCCAGATCCACACAACAGCTTTTTTTTCAGAATCCTTTTTTTTTTTTTTTCTTCTTCCAGTTGACTTTGGTTTGGTTATGCAGCTAAGTGAGAAAATCTCCATCCTGTGGGAAACATGACTCACAATCAGCACCATGCTGTTACAGTTGACAGCCTCTCTATGAAATCTGTACTATTTTTGACCTGAAATGGCTACCAGCAGATATCTCTAGATTTGTAACTGAAGAGGAGTAAAAGAACATGGTTTGCATTTGTGCTTTGGTCACATTTTTATAGATCTTGTGAGCCTTACACCTCTGTTTCCTTCTCAGGTGTAGACATGCAAGAAGAGGATTGTCAAACTGAGGCAACAACTCCCACTTCATTTGAGCCTATTAGCCAGTCACAAATGAGCACAGTAGAGCTAGATGAAGTGGCTCCTGAGGACGTTACTCCTGCACAGGGGGAGGTCGCTCCTGTAGATGAAGACACGAGTCCTGCAGAGGATGCGAGTCTGCCGCAAGAGGAAGTGGGTCCTGTAGGTCTGCAGGACAATGAAGCTCTGCCTAAAGTCGAGAATACAGATGAGCTTAAAGATGATACAGACTCGAGCAGCCAATCAGTGGATGAACTGCTGGCTGATTGGCAGGAAGACTTGGAGGCGTTCCAGCAGATGGAGAAAGATGAGCTCTGACGGTCATTAGGCACATCAGGCTGTGCGACTGGTTTTACCTGCCATAAGAAGAGACGTCGGGTTGATATATCTTCACATGCCTCCTTTCTTTATTTGATCTTTTCTTGGAAAGCTGTCTTGAAGCTCTGGCACTCTGAAACCCATCTCGTGCAAGGGTGTCCTACGTACTGTATCTATGGACCATAAGCGAGTTGATGGACGAGAGAGAGCAGTTCTTACCTCTCTTTCTCATAAGGTTCCAGTTTGTGAGTCGTAACAGACCATATGAAATGATATAGGAAAGTTACTTCTCACACTGTTCTCTTTCTGCATTTCTAACTACTTTTACTCAAATCCATTTCCGGTCCAACAACTCCTTTAACATTCAGTAATCAAATGACCATTTGATTTTATTTAAATGTGAAGATTAATTGTGATGATAGGTGTAATGTTTTCACGGTCTTGGGGCTAATCATATGTACATCCTGATGTGAATTAACGACCTCATTAATGTGGGGAATTGGTGAAGAAAATGTCTTTTTTTTATGGCTTAATGGCAGACAAACTTAACACCAAATTTAACCCCTTGGGAGAATATTTGAGATCCTCTTGTAAATATGTATATGTATAGATATATTAACTGAAATGATGCAGTGCTGTTCGCTCAGGTTGTGGTTCCCACCACAAACTAACAGCCTCTGGACCACGTTGGAGCAGACACACCCAGGCAATGTAGTGGGCTGAATTAGACACCCGCGGGTTGCCACAGGGGGGCGCTGTGTGATCTGTTTATTGTGCTGGACTTCTGCAAGGAAGTGAAATTAAGCCATTGACCAGACAGGGTGGAATTCAATAAAGATTGAGAAGGAATTATTTGAGTGTCTAGTTGAACTGAATGTTTAAGGTGGGTGTAAAATGGAGAAGAATGCGCATTATATTTCAAGGCGTGGTTGTAAGTAAATTAAATTATGAAGGACTGAAGAAAACTGTCAGAAAATAGAGGAAACAAAACATGTTGGCTTTTGGAAGAAATGGTACAGCTTAGGGGGAAGGTGATGATTTTGAAATTGGTTCCTATTCAACAGACATTTCTGTAAACGGTGGGTGGACTCCCACGTCAAATCACTTGAGTCAACATGACAGGTCTGTAATTGGAAAATTTTCAGTGTGCACCATGACATTACTGTCAGAATGATTACAGCTGTGTTGGAATAAGTACTCATGCTGAGCAGGAAAAGGTTGCCTTGTGAGGGAAAAAAAAACGCATCAAAAAAAGTAACACATCTTTCAAAGTTCTGCAAAGGACACAGTGATGACTAGTTTAAAAATGTAACTGATATGAGTCATCTTTACATGGAGGTTGTCAGTTTCAGTTGTGTTCAATTTCCTTTAATTAACTTGATTTTCAAAATAACATTGAGGGGAAAGAAAATATTTATTGAACCTCTTGAGAGCGTGTTCCGAGGAAAACAGACGTGCATTTGTTTTTCCATTGCTATTAATTTCGCAATCCAGTGCATTGCGTCACATGTAGACCGTGTTCAGCAAATGACCACAGTTGAAAATAATCCGATCCATCCGTCAGCTCTGCTTACGGTGTATGATCGTCATAGCTGGCTCGGAAATGCTCAGGTCCAACAGTGATTGGTGTGACTTGGTGGGGCACTCCTCAGCAAGATGGCTGCATTGCTGCGCGCAATAGTGGCATCCTGGTGAAATGACGCAAGAAGCCACAGTTTACGTTCAGTCCTCGCGGCTCTCTGCTCTCCAGTCTCCATAGCGCAGATCCCGCCCGGCACACACAAGCCCGGAAGACCGACCGGCTATCCTCTTGTGGACCGAGCAGACCCGGTTCATCTGAGTAAGTACTCCCCCCTCCGAATGACTTTACTATCATCTCGCAGAGGGGCCATTTATCTCCCACTTAGCAGCTCGTTCCCGACGGTGTGTTGTTGTTTTGTTTTGTTTTTTTTAAACTCGTGTTTCCTGAGTGAACCGTGATCGTCCGACTCGTTTCTTCCTCCGCACACGAACGCGGAGCTTCGCATCTGTCGCTGTTTTGTTGTCGCCGCAACGCCACGTTAGTTTTTATTTAGTATTTACCCGCCTGACGAGGTCTTATTTGGTCTGTGTGGGAGACACCGTGCTCGTGAGGCTTGGACGGCGTTGCTTCGGGGTTTTTCAAAAAAAAAAAAAATTCCCACATCCTGGTTGGCTGTTCCAGCCTGTCCCGCTGCACCCTCGTCCCTCTGAGGCCGTTTTGTGTGGAAGAAATATTCAACAGAGGGAAGACCTGTGCTGGCCGAGGCTACGGGCTGTTATCCTTTGTGGAAATCAAACATATACATGTATATAATTTATATATAGCCTATATAGCTATGGCTACACGTCTTGTGCCTCCCCCCAGAGGGGAACAAAGCGCCCAGTGTCTCCCAGAAGCGCAGCTGGACACAGCTGCTGGGCGGTGCTGCGGCTCAGGCCCCGGGACAGGACAGGACAGGACAGGGCTCGATGGCCGGGACAGGGTGCTGCAGGGGACTGTGAGCCTTCAGCTCCATTTATTTATTTTTGACATGTACTTAGAAACTGCTGGCTGGCTTTGTTCCTCATTAATGCCACCGCATGCGCCTGCCTCAGAGGGAAGACTGCTGGATAATATTAACACAGTGTCAGCAACCAGAATTAGATTTTCATGCACAGGCTCATTTACAGCTCATTATTAAAGCGTCTGTCTCCATGTACCCTTCTTCTTTTCCTCACACACTGTTTTACACCCTGCGTTGCCAAAGGGAAGTTTTCCAACGCCTTCCCTGCAGCTGTCCATGAATATGCCATATGGTCTTTACCTGCTTTGAACATGTTATCAACTTCAGATTCATTTGTTGAGTGGACATCATCATTCTGCTGTGAAACTAGGATGCTGCACACAAGGGCGTTGCATGGACTCCTGTCGCCAGCAGCTTACAACATGAGTGTGCTTTCCCAGCTGCAGTTTATTCTTGATTGATATGTCTGTCTTCATCTCTAAGCCCTCATCTGCCTGGCTTGTGTGTTCCTTACTGCTCACATACGGGTTTTCGGTGCTGTGGCTTGCAGGAAAGACGGAAACACAAGTCTCGCTCCTCTCTCCTTTTCTGTCTTTTTCCGAGGCAGGAGGATCTATTCTTAGTCCTCCTCCTTCCTCATCCCATCAATCATCAGCATCTGCCCTGCGCCCTTTTAGCCTCCAGCTGATGGAAAGCAGTTTACATGAGCGTTTGGCCCCTGTTGGGGGGTCATCACGCAACACCTGTGATGTCACTGCGTGGAGAAGAGGAGTGTTTCCATGGTTACCAGGATGTCTTTTCCGTCTATGGGAATGGCAGGGAGTTCCCGTGAATTTCTCACATCCACTTTGTGTTTGCTCTGAGGGCATTGTGAGAACGGTTCCTTGTGCCATCGGGTGTGATGAGGTTGTCAGTGCAGAGAGCACAAGACCAGCACAACACAACCCCCCCCACCCCCCGGGTTCTGGAGGCCCATCTGTCAGCATGACTGAGGACATTGCTGGATGATCGGATTGTTTGTCTGGCCAAACAATAATCAAAGCTTGAGCAGCAATTGCTGCGTCAAACGTGAAAAGTCTGTTTCCTTGTTTCTGGTGCGTGCATGTGTGTTTGCGTGAGTTTGCGGCCGCTGTGTTCACCCTGCTCATCATAGCCGTTTCTGTGTGCTGGGTCTGTCTTCGGACTGCTCGCCATTTATGTCAGCATGATTGACTGTGAATACTGCGCGCATGCTTTCTGTGCTCCTGTTTTTCACATGATGAAGCAGCATCTTTCTGCGTCCCCGACTGTGTTTACTCTTGAGTTTGTGTTCGGAGTTCAGCTGGAAATAGAGGCTGAGTGCAACGCTGATTTGTTTTTAATTTTTGACATTTTATTTTTTCTTAATCCTGTTCCTCATTCCCATTCTAACTCTGAAGTGACAGATTTCAACCCTTTTTTTTTCCCATCTCCACTGTAAATACAAGGTTTTCTGAGAGGATCTCTGCAGACCTGTACCTACATAACAACACTGTTGGAGAGTTCGACCTTCAGTAGAAGCTTATGCATCTATCACAAAGATATAGAGACATCACAGGTTGTAGTAGAGGAGTCTTTAAAAGCAGTCACACACACACACACACACATTTTATTTCTCCTATGACGTGCACAAAAACAACAGGAACTGACCTAACATCATGCTGAGATAAATTGTTTTACTTGTATCATTATATTAGATGGCCTGATCTTTGCTCTACCATAAAGCATGTCAGACTGTGCAGGAAGTACAACGAAGCAAACAAAACACAGCAATAGATGTCAGGTTTTAGTGCTGATTATTAATATTATAAAGGGGTGGATGAGTCTGCAAAACCGCATTTCACATCAGTTTATTTTTCTTTTCTTTCCACCTTATGTGCTTTAAAACATCATTCTAACATGTATCAGTATGTTAAATATAAATGCAAAAAACTACAAAAAGATGTTTGCGGTCACCAAAGGTTTGAAAATACGTAATTCAATGAGTCGCTCAGATGTTCAGGGTTCTATGACCTCACAGTGTCATCAAAGTCCAATGATCCAACTTCCTTATATTTATCTCCACTTAATGTGTGTGTGTGTGTGTGTGTGTGTGTGTGTGTGTGTGTGTGTGTGTGTGTGTGTGTGAGAAGTCCAGTTTGAGCTGAGCCAAGCCTCATTCTACAAAAACAACATTAACTTTCTCACAAATTGGATCTCATCACGATAAAGCTTGCGCTATTTCTGAAGCACACACCGGATCATGCCGGTCTGGTTCAGTCATCACCGTGTCAACACTGTCACGGGTGGTGTGTCAGTTGAGTGGATGAACAAGGCTGTGACACACAGAGGATTTGAAGTTAAGTTGGAGCTCAAAACGTAATGTATACTTGCCTTCGTCTAAATGTGCTCTCATAAAGATACCCGCTTCAGATAAAAGCCTCTAAAGCTGCAGCAGTGTGACACTAACCACAGCGTTGGCAGCTGAGCCGCAGTGGTTTGAAGCATTCAGTGCCTCAGGTTGAAGGATTATCATGTATTTGCTTAAAGATCTACAATAATAGAGTCTGGCTCGAAGCTGAAATTCTTCTGACGTATCGCTTCGTTATCGTTTCTTCGTGTCTTGCATTTGTTGGCTGTGTCAAATGCCACAAGAAGCATAAGTGCACTGCAGTATTTTTGGGGTTTTTACAGTTATGAATACATGATTGGTTTGAATAACTTGTTATATTTAAATAACAAAAGCATATTATTAAGCCACTGTGTTTACACTGTATAGTGCTTATGAGATCCTTCCTGCCCACAGCAATCACCATCTATAACGAATCTTTGAAGAGACTCAAATCATGATGACGACTACAACAACTGAATTTACCTTGGGGGATCAATAAAAGTATTTTGAATCAAATTTAAAGTGAATTTTATTATTGTGCTTTGACATTTGGTTTCAATTTCACATTGTTTCAAGACTGAAACGTATAAAGTAAATGTGACAGGCTACGACCTGAGATAAACAAGATGACATGACGTGCCACATCACGTCATATATTTATTTGATAAAATAAAATCCACAACATAGAAGCTGTTTGTGAAAACTAGCGTATCCCAACTGCTTCTATAGTAATTGGGAGTGCAGAGAGGAGTCAGGTTCTGTTCACCAAATACACTTGACTGCTTGATCATCAGCAAAATGATTATCTGTTCTATAAAAGCACAAGTACTGGCAACTTGCATTCAGCTGTTTGTTAACACAATGCTAAAGAGGAAAGATATGAGCAACAGCTTAAGACAAGCAGTCATTGCTGCCCATACATCTGGGAGTACTGGGAGTACTAAGACCATTTCCAAACTGGTTGATGCTGAGTCAGTGTTGGAGGTCAGCACTACAATCTGACTGCTGGACAGCTTTATTGCTGGTGGATATGAGAGTTACATACAGACCACAACACAACCGAATCCAAATGAATGGATCGTTTACAGAGTTGTGCAGACCTGTATGACAAGCTGAGGGTGATCCGTTCATTTGGGTCAGCTGTGCTGAGGCAGGGAAACCTGTACGACATGCAGGATGGCGGCCCTCGAGGTATGCAGCTCGAGACCCTCGTTTTAGATGGTCAAAGAGGGCTGGCGATGAACGACACACTCACTATCACTTGGAGCTATGCACAAGAAAATTTGCATCTTCTGAAAGATTAAAATGCATATTTAAGAAAAAATGTTTTTTTGTTACGTCCAACCATTGACATATATGCAGACAGAAGAAGAAAGAAGAAGAAGAAGAAGAAGAAGAAAAGACCATTTCCAGACAGCCGAGAGTGCATCATGTGACAGTGAGACATATTTTTCATCTGTTGAAAACATTCAAGATCTTCACTAATCTTCCATGACTGGACTTCCCAGCAGATTCAGACTATGCAATGTTTGAAAACAAACAAACAAACAAAATATATAATAAAAACGTGGGCGTTACATCTCAGACTCTAAAGAGCTCAGGTGACATATTACATGTAAAAGTTTATAACAGCATAATCAGATATATGCTGTTGCTTGTGTAGATTAAGCAGTAGCGGAGGGAGAGTTCACGGCTTCTCAGGAAGCACTGGACGGAGGAGGAAGGAGGAGATAGCTCACCATGTTTTATTTTAATATAGACAGATGTGATGTCCTCCAGAAATCTCTTACCCTGCCTATAACAACATATCTCACAAAACACTCTGCCGTCCAATGTCAACACGACAACTTGTGATCTGTAATGTGTGAAGTGGATGAAAATAAAACTGAATGGGTACCTGAGAGGTGGTAAGATGTGTGTTCTGTGCACCTGAAAAAAACCCCACATACTTTAAGTGCATGCAGGAAAAGCTAATCCTAAGCCTCTCTTGTTGGGCAAACATCTAAAAATCATTAAGATACGAGCTGTGTTTATTTTCAAAATGTCCAGCAGCTGCTGTTTTCAGATATTTTCTTTCCAGTTGAAATTGAGCGATCAGAAGATTGGATCTACACCAGGCAAAACTGAGCTGCTGTATTTGGTCATAGTGTGCACATATAAAGACAAAATGCATCACAAGCGCAATTTCACTTAACATGTTTTCTCTGGCTCAGCACAAGACTGAGAGTAATTTGGGTAGTTCCAACTCCAGCTCTGTGATAATAAACCTGCTCTAAATGCAGCCTGATAACAGGTACAATACCAGGAGAAAGGTTGAAAATTAAGTTTTTAAGGGATGTTATATATATCTGGTTTTAATCCGGATGTATGAAATTCGAATGAGTGGTCAGTGTCTTATAAATAACGTTCTATAAATGATGTCTCACACCCTGGACCCGCAGTTGAGAAAAAGTCAAGCTCCCCTCAAGAAGACTGGTTCCAGAGCTGTGTGTTGAGCTGAGCAGCTGTGTTTTGGTGGTACTTCTCAACCTCATGCACAAGCCTGGGCTCCTGTCCACCAAAGGGACGACATTCCATGACCGAGAGCCTATTTCAGACTACCAGTTTGGGCCCACATCCAGGCCAATCGTCATTCCTGCAGGTTGTGAGTCAACAGGAAGGGCTATTTATCCCTGACAAAAGACCTCCACAGCAGCATGGAGTTAAAAACACAAGCTACCATTTGTTCTAAATATGTTACTGATGGCTTAATTGACATCTGTGGGTGAAATCATCTGAGGCATCCTAATGGTAGTGGGAGTAAAAAAAAAAAAATGCCAGAAATGGCCCAGACTGAGCTGCAGCTGGCTTGATGAGACGGGTGCAGCTTTTATGCAACTGGGTTTAGCTGACGTTTCCACATCTTTGTTTTAAACAGCAATTAAACAATTCTTAAAAATCTTTAAATGCTTTCTTTAGTGCTGTGTTCCCCAGGTGCTTACAAGTGAAACTAAAAATACACACATCCAGCAGCACTGACGGGTCAGAGGTGAAGGACTTGAAGGCATTTAGTCAAATTAGACAATGGAGCGCTGCATAAACCCTGCTACCAGGCTACTCATGCTCATATAAGCTTACATAAATAGATTATGCAACTTAGATTATTTGGGTTACTTAATATTGTATAACGAAAAAAAAAAGAACAGAAAAGTCCTGAGTCAAGTCTCGAAGTAACATAGGCAAGTCCTGAGTCAAAAACTGCATGTTTCAAGTCATTTTAACAATGGTGCAATCAAGTATCATCAGTTAATCTTAATACATACTCACCAAAGGGAGAGAGGTGTTCTTGTTAAATCGTGATTGTGGTGAGAGATATTAATCGTTTTGTTCAAACGTTTTCAGTGTCAACGGGGGTCAAATCAACAAGTCTTTTTACATTTTGTCAAGTCAAGTTTAAAGTCACCAAATTAATGACTCGAGTCTGACTTGAGTCCGAGTTATGTGACTCCACTCAAGGCTTTTAACCTTGCTGCTGTAATATCCCAGTATAATCCATCCAGCTCGTAATTAATATGCACGCATTTTTAGTGGAAGCAAAAACATGGAGTCAAATGGAGATCAAACTGCTACATGAGAGCCATCCTCTCTTAGAAGCTATTTTTATTTTTACTCTTTTATACCAGACTTGAGTTTTATGACAATTTCATGCATTGTAAAATCCAGGGAAGACACCATTTTTAAAGGCAAGCGGAGGTATGTTTGGAGCGGGCTAGAATTTAACCACACACTGGTCATATGACTTCCTAACTTATTTACTATATGTTTGTAAGTGTTCACTGAAGATAAACTTTGTTGCAGATTTCTGTCCTGAAAAGTTAGCCGCGCCTTTTGACCAAAAAGACTAAACGGTTCCATAGTTTCCGCAAGTGAAGAATGCTGGGAGATTAATTTATCAGATCATTAATCGGCGCCCTTTTGAAACGAGAACACACATTTCCAAGCTACTGCAGTCCAAAGTTAACAATACTCAAAGAAGAATATGTGCGGTGTGTCATCAGCTCTCTGGGATTATTTATTATTCCTCACTAACTTCTCAAGGAATCATCTCTGCATGCATGGTTGGGCATCCGACAGTTTAACGCTTAAAGACCTTGTTTTTCATAGCTGTACTGTAATTTAAGATTATTCAAAAGAGTGTTAAAAATTAATACAAAATCAGTGCACAAGTATTGTCATTCTCTGCAGAGAAAGATTAGCAGTGTACAGTTATTAGAATGGACAGAAAACCTCTGTCTGTTTACCCATCTTGTTGAGAGGAGAAAGGGGAATTAAAGTGTTAAAATTGGACCCAAGAAGATGGAAAAAGCAGAAGAAAGTGATGAGATGCCGAGAGGCAGAGTGAGGAAGATAAAGGGGTATTGAGGAGAGCGCAGGAAACAGCGCAAGAGGAGGAATCAGAATCCTGAGGCTTCCTGCCAGATGTTCAATAACTCATTTAAATCCCTTTTCAGTCCCAAAAGTCCCAAGACTTTCTGCATTATCTTTACAGGAGAACTTTAGCTTAATACAACATAACCTGTAGTTGTTGTTTTTTTTTATTTAATTTTTTTTTTATAAATCTCGGTGAGCCTATTCATTGATTTGTTCAAAAATTAAAACAAATTGTATAAATTCTGAGGTGCAGCCTGCTTTATGCTCCCATTTACGAGAGAGAAAATAAATGATCATACATTTTATACACACGTTTACTGCAAATGTAAACACCACTACTGTGTTTATTTCTTCTTGCTTGTTAGCAGGGGTGAAAGTAGTTTTAAATTGTTGGTATTATTACCAAAACCTTCATCTCTCTCTCACTTCATGCATTTTAAAATAGCAAAGTCAAAACCCAAACAAATAAAAACAT
>JBAMYA010000019.1:3016527-3064666 GCA_037176975.1 Arrhamphus sclerolepis | reverse complement strand
TTAAATGGATTTTTTTTTTCTCTGTAGATTTAAAACCTTTTAATTTTAAAGTCATTGCTTTTTGGTTGGTGAAAAGATGTGACATGAAATACTTTCTACTTCAAGGTATTTAGTATGTTTTTTTTGTGTGTGTGTGTGTGTGTATATATATATATATATATATATATATGTATGTGTATGTATACACATATAAGCTACTATGAAGAGGGTATACCGTCACCAATTTGCCAAGTAAAACGTGTTTGGCACCCTTGAACACTAATAACCTCATGTTCGGTGTCATTAGGTCCTTGGCTGCATTGAGTGAAAGGTTTAATTTCTGGGGTGCAGCAATGGTTTGCATCTGAAAAGAATGGTGATGTGGACATCACACCAAGCTCATCTGCAGCTCCTTGGTGAAGGGCTGGACAGACAAACCTTTTTTTTTTTTCTGTGTTCTCTTTTGCAAATAGACTCATTAAATGTCTTTGCCAGTTATCCTGCAATGTGCATGTTTATTTGTGCATAAACTCTTTTTCTCCGGTTGTGATAATTTCTGATGAATATTAATGCAGATCATTCACTTATTTTGCAGCTTTTGGTGTGATTATGTATTTATTTTTCTGTTTTATTTATTTTTAAAGCAATTCAGATGGATGTGGGTGAGAAAAACGTAGACGGGTTTGACCTTGTGTGGTCGCTGTGTTGGGGAAGGTCCATTCTGCCAGCTGTCTCTTTAATACACATGATGAGCAGGCACTCTCACACTGAAACTCTATACATTTAAAGGCAGCAACAGTAAAAATATTAACCACGATTTTCAACACAAAATGCACCATCATAAGACTGAAAGCTGATTTTCAGTGACTCGTGATGCTGTTTTTATGCTGTCAGTTGTTCAGCTTTGATGTCACCTTAGTGTTTCTTCATTTCCACCCTCTTTTGAGTCCGGTCCTCACCCTGAAATCAGCCCAGTAAACACATCTTGCTCCATCTTGCTTTTACCTCTGGTCTAGTCAGAATCGGGAAAAAGAAAATGCTATCACAAGGAATATAGCAGGCGTGACCACATGCATGTTGTTTTTTTTAGGGAGTTTGTTTCACGCTTGTGAACTCGTTGGTACAAACTCCAGCTGTCATGAGGCCTCGGAGGAGGCATTTTATCCTGTAGTCTAGCCTGCATTAGATGGAACAATCCATTTTTGTGTGGTTTGGTCTTACCTGTACGCAGCATAAACCATTACAGCTCAAATTTCACTTAGGCTGCTGTACTGGTCTCTGGGGTTCAGCTGCTAAATGTGATCTGGAAAGGTCTTGCACACCACTTTCTGATTTTACACTTCTTTTCCATCTCTCTTTTTGTGTCTTTAAGCTATCTTTTAAGTTTCAGTTGTGTAAGGAAATTGTAACCACTATGCAGTCCTCATAATTTTTTTTGTAACTCGTCTGGGTTTTACAGGCCCAAGCTAGAATAAAAAAACAAAAAAACAACAAAACAAAGCAAACACTGGCCCCATGTCTATATATATGTATATGTAACAGCTCGTCTCAAGCCTGCTGCTGTTTCTTTCCCAGAACACGCTTTATCCATGTGCCTCTCATTGCCAGTCACGTTGTCAGGCTGCTGTTTCACTCAAGGATGGAGGCACTTCTGTGGAAGATCTGCACCTCCCTCCCGCCTTTGATTTTCCCTGTAACTGCTGTCCACCACGACCACTAATCATTTTCATTTACAACGGTGAGAGAGGACAGAGCTGCTCAACACCAGACAGCGGTGAGGGAGAGAACGAAGACCTGCGCTTTAAGCAACAGTCCACCTTTACTGTGCACCGGCTCTTTGGATGTTGGTGTGACTTGGCTTCCCTGGCTTGTCAGGCCGATCTATTGCTTAAATTGAGACGAGAGCAGAGGGAAAGCATTTGCTGTCTGGCTAGTGTAAATATTATGGTGCGCTGGCCCGGGAGTCGTACTGGAGCTCTGTTTTGTCACAGTGAGCATCAAAGCCGTACTTGACATCCTGCAACACGCAGCAACGATTCTCCTTCAGAAAGTCATGCAGCAGTTTCAGGTGCATTTGCTGTTGCGACATGACAATGCAGTTATTCACAGTGTGTGTGTCTGTGTGTAATATATGACATACCATAGTAACTGATCATACACTGTTTAAACAAAAAAATATCTCAAATTGAATTATATTCTTGGATTAAAGTTATGAAGTATGTTGGTCTGTAAGGGATGTTGGGCTACTTGTTAATTTTGCATTTCTGTCTGGTTATTTTATTTAACCATATCTCTTCTAGCCTTTCGCCCGAAGTGAGCTGGGATAGGCTCCAGTGGACCCCCGTGACCCTGTACAGGAAATAGCGGGTATAGATAATGGATGGATGGATATCTCTTCTATCTTGATTATAATATTTAATTTGAAAACTCAGTCCGGAAAAGCAGCAGAATTGAATTTTTTCGAACACAATATTTCACATGAAAAGTTATTATAAGGAAGATGAGTTCATCAGTTACAGTCCAGGAGAGAGATTTCCAGGACTATGATACATCTGGTATGGCCAAAAAATAAAGTTTCCCAGTACAACATTGATAATTTAAGGACTTTTGAGTTTTTTTCTGAACCTTCCTAACAGCTGAGCGCGCCCCTGGAGTTACAACTCCCCTTCATGGCCGAAGTCCTCATTTTGCTGTTGCAGTTAAGCCCTGCTCTTAAAGGTGCCTCAAGGAAAAACTGTTCCATATATGAAAGGAAAAAAAACAAAAAAAACAAATTTCACAGAACATCCATCCACGACTCTGCTCTCTTTCACTTCTGTTCAGCCAGTTTTTCAGGCTCTGTGGTCGTTCGCTCTGCCTCTGGCATAACCCTGTGTTTGAGAAACCCTCGCACACTGCTCAGCCTGTGAGCACAGTGTGTGTTTATGCAAGTATGTACACGCACATCTCCCTACACGGTTCTTTTTTTTTTTTTTTTTTTCTTCTTTTTTTGAGTTCCTCCTTTGACAAACTGACTTGTAAAGGCGGCTTTCACACAACTGTGAGCAGGTCATGCAGGCATGGGGAATAGTCTGGGTTTGTCAAATCCTATTCGCCTTAAAGGACCTCATCACGAATACCATCTTAATGGTTTTCATTTTCATGTTAAGGGTGCCGCATAGTCTCGGCCTGTGTCTAAGAAGAGTTGGTGTTTTTGTGTCCCTAAAATGTTTTAACACACTGTCCAGGTGATGGGAGCTATCTGCCAAATGGTATGGAAGTTTAGCAAGAAATGAATTGAAGCATACGTTAAATGGATGTGAAGCATCTGGACTGAGCTGCACAGATCCTGAGGTCCTTGTGTGCCAGTTAAGAATTTTATCCCTTTCACATGGATGTTTATCAGATTATGCTGGCTCTGCTTGTGTTGGTGTGAAAGATGGGGAAGATGGCTGGCGGGAGCGTCTCCGCTGGCCTGCCAGACTAAGCTCGTCCCATTGACACACTTCATCTTACAGGAGTCGGCGAGCTCCGAGCGGCGCAGTCCAGCTGGCTTGTGGGTTAAAATCACTGAGCAACGCCCCACTGTGGTCTTGCTTGTGGCACAGAGTCACTCGCTGGGTAGAGTTTGGTACTAAGTCCGATTCCAACTGGAGCTGCCAAGTCTAAAAGTGCATGCACTTATCTTGTTGCACAGTGAAGCTCATGCAAAAAAAAAAGAGCAGGATGATGCAAACAAGGGCTCTCCTTCAGCCTCTTTTATCGCAGGGGTTGTTCTCTGCAAACTCTCAAAGTCTATGCCGGTTGCAAATTCTGTCTCCTGTGTTTTTCAGGAGCCTGAAGAGGTAAAATAATTCAGATTTTGACCGTAAAAAGAAGCCAAGAAAAAAAAAAATCCTAGAAATAAACACAATTGTCAGTGGTAGTATGTTCTCTAAAAGAAAACAGTTTAGAGCAAAATAAACTTTTTTTAAGTTATTGGATGGCGTCTGCACCCAGTATCTATATGAATAAATTCTGTGTGAAAACCAGATTCCTGGTGTACAGAATATAAGGTGGGAACAAACATTTTGACCTGTGTCTTGCAACATTGTTCTTCAAAACCTTGCTCTCTTTGAATTTCCACATTAATGGGTTTTTGTGGCATTAAACACTCAGTGACCCAGTGCCTTTTTACAGGCCTCCCTGGTGTGTATTTATAGGTGTATTTGGCTTTGTAATAGTCCGCCTACGAGCTGTAACCCAAGTAATAGCAGCATGCAGATCCACACAGCCTAGCATTATCCCTGCACACAACAGCAGCTCTGGGTCTTCTGGGTCTATTTTTATCCTGCTCCTGTTCACAATGTGACGTTTCAATACACACAAATCAAAGCCCTTCAAACAGATCTTGCCCACACACTTGAGACCCTTTTGAAACTTCAGCTCTATCAAGGCTGTGTAAATCTCTCGGTGCACCTCCCCTTGTGGGTTTTAGAGGGAAATTTCCGTGCTTTGCTAATTCAATATTCACTTCAGTTCTACACTAATAACCCGAAGTGTAGAGAGGCTTCACTGTTCCCTCACTGCATCCTCTCTCACGTTGTTTTTTTGTTTTTGTTTTTTGCACCTCTGCTTCACTGTGCCGTAAACATCTGAAGGGTTAAAAGCACCCGTGTGTGACGATGCGTTAATGGCTGCACACCCGGCCTCGCATGGCACAGGATCCTCATTTATGTGACTTGTGCAAGAGGAGCAGATTATGCTTGAAGAGATTATCTCTTGTGTCTTCATGACAATGTGCTTCAGACTGCGTGTGGTTGCGGGTTTATGAGTGTGAAACATAACCGAGCAGTTCCAGAGTTGTTGTTGTCGTCGTACTAGTAGGAGGTGTACCAAGCTGCCTGGGATGGGCTGATAAGCGGATCCTTAGACGAGGACTCGTGCTCATGCCACAGGTTACGATGCCACAGGCGTCTACTCCTTAAACGTGTGTGTTAGTGTGTCGGGTCGCACGCTTGGTATAACTGTGAAATTCACATGTAAACTCAAGCTCCTGTAAATAAGCGTCTTTTCACCCGGAGACCCGGGAAAGATGCTTCATATAGAGGATGAGCTCCTCATCCTCATCGAGCAGACAGACCGTTCACGTATTTAGAGCAGCACTAAAAGATGGAGAATTCAAAGTGTCCTCGATATGAAGTCGGCATAAACAAATCCAAGCTTGATTTGTTGTGGAGGATTGATGCGTTAGCTGCTCCCTGCACCACCATGTACACCTGGCACTTTGTGCAGAGAGCTGGAGGCTGGTTGGCCGCAGTCTAAACACAGGAGTAAAGAGCGACCTCCTGTCAGCTTCAAACGCTCTGAAGGAGGGAGGAGGAGTACCGGCACTCTTTTGAAGATCTGCACTCATCCTGCCCATGCTTCTCTTGACCCTTGCCCCCCTTTGTCTCACACTACCTTCAAAAAAAAAAAAAAAAAAAAGAATAAAAGCACTCATCTTTCTCTTCTCACTGATGTTTCAGCGCCACAGATTTAATTCTGGTGATGGGTAACCATCGTCTGCTCCTCTGCTGTGTGCGCACGTGCATTTTTATTTATTTTTTTCTGTTTAACTGGGAGCAGTCGGATGGAGTCTGTCAATAGTGCTCTGACAATAACAGTATGATGGCATATGTGACTGACATGAAGATAATCCATCGTGTCACGTGCACGACCAGTCGCATTTATGTGATTGACTGACAGTGATGTTTCACAGCTGTAAGTCGTCCTGGTGGGTGGGAGGGTTTTACCGTCGCTCTTCTCATTATAGTAATTGCAGTAAGTAACCCCCCCCCCCAACTTGATAGTTTATTAATTTTAATAATGAATAAAAGAAATCTTTTAAAATCGAATTGCATAACAAAGCTTGTACCCTTCTGAATGCAGAGAGTTAAAAATGTGTGTAACCTCATTTTAGCACCTTTCTGCTCTTACTCTTTCCTCTTTTTGGCTCTTTCGTCTTTCAGCGTGTGAACATTTGAAAATAATGAGCGTACTAATTAACAAAATAAAAGCAACATTTAATGGAAAAATATAAATTTATCAGTTGTATGAAAAGTTATGTCGTGAAAAATTCTGAGAATATGATAAAAAAAAATAAAAAAAAGTGGTTTGACAACATGTTGTTAAAAGAGCAGCAACACATTACATATAGTGTTATTTATTAATTATTTTATTTAAGAGAAGTGCTGCCGCAGGTGTCCCAGTCTTCTTTTCATAGTCGCTTGAGTTCGTGAGGCTCACCGACAGCTTTCCTCAGATCCCCCTGCAGAGTTTCAGTGGAGGTGAAGTCAGGACTTTGGCTCGTTCGGTCGGTGTGTCAGTTCTTTTTTCAGCCACTCTTTTTCTGATTTGTTGCTCTCGGTATCTTTGTCCTGTTGCGTGACTTACTTTCGGCCAAGTAACTGAGAGCCAAATATGTGACTCCAGAAAACTGGTTGACACAATGACTGCAATGTCTCCAGGTCATGTGTCTGCAAAGCAAGCCCACATCACCACCCCTCCTCCGCTGTGCTCGACAGTTGGTATGTGGCGTTAACTCTGTGTTTGCTGCTGCTTTCCTGTATGGTCAAGCTCCTCAGCTTTTGACTTCTGTGTTTAAAGGACCTAAGCTACGGTGTATTATATCTCTAACTGTA
Source organism: Arrhamphus sclerolepis (assembly GCA_037176975.1). Classification (NCBI taxonomy): domain Eukaryota; kingdom Metazoa; phylum Chordata; class Actinopteri; order Beloniformes; family Hemiramphidae; genus Arrhamphus; species Arrhamphus sclerolepis. The sequence continues at coordinate 3,058,046 of JBAMYA010000019.1, read as the reverse complement.
TGATCATGGACTCCCCAAGTTTGCAAATAGTCTTACAGCCCTTCGTAGGTGGTGGAGCAGCAACAACTGCTTCTCTGACAGTCACTGCTCATGTTTCTCAGTTGTGTCAGGTGTCTAATATTCAAAATGGCTTATAAAATCCACAGAAATTATTGTTAAATACTTTGGCCCCCTGTGTGTCTGTACCTTTAGATCTGCTGACATGGCGATTCTCTTTGAAGGAAGAGCAAATACAAGAAGGTGTTGTAGCTTTTGATTCTGTTTGTGAGAAAATACGGTGCACTATTTTTTTTTTTTTTCCTTTTCATTATTTGTGTTTGCATTTCTGGATAATATTGGTTTTGTGTTGCATGTTTAAACATCTTTCCTGATTTAAGGAAACCTCTGTCTGCTACGTGGGCCACGCCAACAGAGACCGGGATGCCGTGGCATGTAAATGTCTTGTCCTGTTCTGAGCATTCCTAAAATACCATTTTACACAAGTTTCATTCAAACACCCTGTCCAGGATATGACTAAAACAGGAGGAAGTTGCTCAAAACCTGGACACTAATACGCATGTAAACACGCTCACAGAACGTAAGCCATAAAAATGGATCTAATTGGAGTAGTTTTGAGAAGTGATGTCAGCGAAGAGCACGTTGGTGATCGTTTGCATCCTGTTGTGTTTGTGGTGAATATAAAATGTCTCCTCTCCGTCCCTGCCCAGGTGTGAGTGCGATGAGGAGAGATTTCAGAGTGTGAGGCCATGGGCTGCACCTCGGCCAAGCAGGTGTCGGCCGTGCCCAACGATGAGGAGGGACGCGGCAAGGCCTACAGCAACGGAGACCTCTTCACCGGTCAGTCACAGCGCAACGCTCACAGCTTCATTTCACGTAGCTAATGGCTCAGCACAGAGCGGTGACCTCGCCTGCCCTTGCTGTTTATTCTGCTTCCAATGCTTCCAAGTTCTCCTTTTCAGGGAATAATAGTCAACAGCAGCAGATTTATTAGAGTCGTCTATTGTTGACAGTTCTTGTATGAGGAAGTTACCAGTTGATGATGAATATTTTACAGTCAAATCTAATGGGAGCTTTAACACATTCAGACCCAGGCCTCTGTTTAACAACACACTTAAAGTTCTCCTAAAACAAACCTTTTTGTCAGGTTTTAGAAAATCTAGAAAGATGTGCTGATTCTGGCTTTTTAAGCAGTTATTATAAAATGTTGATTTCTTGTGCATTTAAAAAAAAAAAAAAGAACACATAAAGGATATCACTTCAGGTTATAATTTCTCAATGTTGAATTTCAGCATGAAGTGTTTTGCTTGTGTGAAAATGTGATGGTTTCTTTGGGAAAAGTTTCCAGCTAAACGGTACTTTAATTAAAAAATTTTTTTTGACTGAATTAATTTGAAAAGAATGCGCAACAGATTCCTCAGGTGTCAGTAGACTCTTTCGTTGCTTCTGTAGCTTTAATGCAGCAGGCTGCTGTGGAACGAGGGATGGGAATGAAAGCCAGCGAAAAAGAGGTGATGGGTGGCTGAGGGATTAACAGCGATTAAGAACTGGAGCAACATGCTGGTGTGAAAGCACAGGGATGGATGGAGGTGGCAGATGATGATCCACAGGAGGTCCCCTTTCTCTACCTTTATCATCCGTCCCTCCATCCATCTCCTTTACCCCCCTTTGAGCCTCCGTCACCTCGCTTTAACTTTCTGTTCTCTTCCCATGGTCTGCTTTGTCTCCGACACCTTCCCCCCCCCCCCGAGTCCCACCCTGTCCATCTCTTTGCTTTGGTGTCTTGCTTCCTCGATTGTCTTGTAACGAGTAACAGCCAAAGGAGGGAATGAGAGGCAGAGGAGTGTTGGGAGTACCAGATTCCACTGTAATCAACAGAAAGCAAAGAGAAGAGAGATGCTGGGAGTAACGAAGGGAATGTGACGTTTGTTGATGCTGCCACTCATCGTTTTTTCCTCCCTCTCTCTCCGTCTCTCATTTAATCTCTGCTTTTCTGTCTCAGCTGGATAGGCCCTTGTCTTCTCTGCCCCTGCTCAAGGCCTCGTTCTTCCCTTCCTCTTCTCTCCGTCACTCTATTTTGGGTCCCCCCTCTCCCTCCTCCCACTCTTCCTGCCCTCATCTCCCGCTATTTCTTCACTCTAACTCTTTTCCTCTCGTCTCTTGCTCAGCATTAGGTCAAAACCTTGTGTCCTTTTCACATCCCTTTCTCTTGCTTACTCCCAGCAAATCTCTTTTTTTTTTTTTCTTTTCTTTTTTTTGCTTTCTGTTGATCAGACTGGAATCTGGTACTACCACCGTACGAGCTGTCTTCTTTCCCTCAGCTTTCTCCGTTCTCTTTACCTTTCATGTCTAAACACCTTTTCCGCCTCCAGTCAAACCTGCTCACTTGATCCAGTTTACATGGAATCACAGATATGGAGAAGACTGGTTTCCCGTCTTGATTACAGACATGCATTTCCCCCCGTTTTGAGACTGTGTCTGTCTTTTGTTTTTTGTTTTTTTTATCTCAGTGCATTTACACTGTGAGAGCCCCCCCCTCGCGCAGATTTCAGTGTACGATTATGTGTTTGTGTGTCCCAGATATTGGGGCTGTGTGTTCTGTCAGACTCCAGCCATACTCCCCCCTCCTCCCCCCTCCGACACACACACACACACTCGCTCTTTAGCTCTCACACAATAACCGGAAAAGGCTGAGCTCCATTACACAAACACTGAGGGACAACAAGGGGAAAATAGCAACACTCACTTTCCACAATATCATGCTAATGATGCCTTTTATGTTAACAGTGAGTGCAGATTGGAGCTGAGGTGGCATATGAACTCCTGTATGTGTGTGTGACTGGCTGATGTGGTTACTCAGGCAGTACAGAACATTGTACAGAATATAGTTACAGAAGTGAAGCATTTTGTTGAGGTGGTGGAGGAGCTGCGTAGTCTGTAGTATGTCTGAATGCAATCAGAAAGTACCTCTGAATCAGATACAGAGAAGATCGTAACGGGAAGCTGGCATTTTCTTTGAATAAATAGTTGCTGTCCGTTCATACTAAGCTCACTTTATCGGTGCGCAGAATGCAAACTCAGACCATGGAAACATTATTACAGAGTTGGGCTGGGCTAAACCTTTTGGAGCAATTTCTCTCCTCCCTCGAGGGTCCCAAATTATAAATGACTGACAACAGATACAGCTTCTGTGTTGCATTGTGCGGCTAACAAAAACGGCACACAGGAGCAGAGAAGCACTCCAGTGACCCGATTCAGGTCATCGGTTCAGTTTTGGTTTGGCAGAAAAGAATACGGCACCAGTAAATGAGGGCCTTATTATCACTGGTGAAGTGATAATAATATGTGATGTAAGAATATTTGGCAAGGTGGCTCAGGCGCCCTGGTGGTGAAGCGATGGTGAGCTGTAGCTGTTCTATGAGGCTCCACGTTTAGTCAGTATTTACAGAAACAAAAGCACAGTGGCGGTCCAGAATTGATGTATTTTTGAGAAATGTGTGTACTCACTCACAACAAGTGTGTAGGAAAAGCTACTAACGCACACGTGTCAGTGCAGCTCTATGCTGACTGTTTTTCGGTCAGTTTGAACTGGTAATAGTGGTGTTGTAGCTGGAACTGCTGCTTCACACCTATACGGTTTTAGGCTCAGATCCCCGCTGAAACCTTTCTGTACTGAGTCTAGATACTTTGGCTTCCTTACACCATCCTGAAACAGGATTGTTAAGTTAATAAGAAATTCTAGTTTGAGCTTAGGCGTGGGCATGGTTGTTTATTTTGTTTGTTTTGCTGCTCTGAGACGAACAAAATGATCGGTCCAGGATGCATTGTGTGGTGATGACAGCTGGGATAGGCTCCGGTACGAATGAGTGAAGGAGTAATGGCGGCTTAACGTAGGTGTGTTCCCTGCAGTATTGACTTTATAAAAAATGACTACGGACCATCTTGCTACAATGGTATGTCAGGAGGGGGGATACGCTGTATTACTCAGCATGTGAGCGCTCAGATCTTAGAACTGCAGCGTTGACTTTGATTAGAGTATTTATTAACAGTTAGATTGATGCCATTCTGGTCTCCAAACTTCTTCTGGCACGCCCACTCCCAGATGTCGAGGATAAGTTCATCCCCCATGCAATAATAGTTTATTAACACGGTAGCAGAAGCCATTAATATTAGCAGAGATACAGGGGGAGTTTTAGTGAAATAAAGGTCAACACGATAGCATCTTAAATAGTTAATTTTCCCTTTCATAAATCACATTTATTCAGATTAGTTTTGCTCCTGGATATGAGCCATTGCACAAGGTAATTGAATTCTCCTTTTGCTTGGCCTGTTGATTTTGCAGCTTATTTCATATGAATACACTTAAACAGTACGGTTTTATTTCATGTTGCCTCACAACAAACCACGACCATAATGATGTGAATATTACCATAAAGGAAATGTGAGTAATGTGTTAAGAATAATCGGTCTCTGAAGGTTTAACACGCATTTCTGCATCAACTTGGATGCTTTCTGGTATCAGCTGCAGTGAAAGGAGCAACTCCCAGAGGTCTTCATCAATGTTCAAACGCTTGATTTCAGAGTTGTCTAATTTGCTCTGAGCTGGTACTGTAACAATAATGTGAATAATTCTGAATGAAATTTGAGATAATACCATTTTAGCTTGTCTCTCTTGTGATATTGCACACAGTAGTTGATTATTTTTCTTTCATAATGGATTCCCTCTAGATGGATATTACAAAGTGCGAGTCTTACTTTGACATGAGACTTTGTGTTCAGGTGTAAATGTCAAGGCCAGACTTGTGATGGCCTGCAGCCAGACTGGCTGAGAGGGAGGACACACAGCAGGAAGGACAGAGTCACATCGCCACAGGATGGCCTGTTCTGAGAGCAGCGTCATACGCACACACACACACACACGTGACCAAATAAGGCTTTTTAAAAGACTCGCACTCATACACGCACTCCTTTTGGACATAATGCCAAACATTCTGGCTCAAACTTGTGGCTTTATCACAAATACACACACACACACACACTTGTGCACTTGCAGGGACTCTGGGATCGTCAGAGTCAGCACACAGCTTCTTTCTCAAATCAGAGGGGGAAAAAAAAAAAAAGATGTCCACATCACAAATTCACGACTTCTGAAAATAGTTCTTCCCTTTCATCTCTCCTCTGACAGTTTCCCTACCTCCCACCCTCAGCGAGGCCTCGAACAGTGTGACGAAACACCCATGTCATTTCTTGTGACAATGACTGCCACGCACACACAAATGCTCCTCACCAGTTTGTTACCGCTATCTAAACTGAAGCACAGTCTCTGATGTGATGTGTCTTGATTGGTGTAAGCTGGGTCACTTTTATCTCTCTATAAACGCCACATTAAGCTCAGTGACTCTACCGCGAGGGAGACGAGCTTTCAGTGGAATTTTTCACAATTCCTGCATGAAAATGGCCATTTCTGATAACTTTATCTGTATCCACCCTGAACTAACGGTTAGATAGCCTCACATCACAGTAGACGGTCCCTGTGCCATACAGAAGAGCAGAGGAAGTGGCCTTTAATTCTGTTTCCTGCTGTAGCACTGCATGTGCTGCATGTTTAGTGAGTGGATCCAAACTCTGCGCGCCTGTGTTGTGTTATAAAAGTGTTTGTGTGTGGCGGCGTGTTCAGACAGGAGCAGCTTTGCTCCGACTCGTTTACATTCCAGCCATAAACAGCTGAAAAGTAGCCGGCATTTGTTCCTCGTCTCTTTCTCTCAGGCCCTGCCAGCTTTCCTCCTCGTGTCCTCCACAAATTATCTCAAGCGAACTGCGTTTATCGGACATGCACAGTCTGCGTTTGGCTACGCGGTGATGCATGTGCTGTGATGAAGACGCACAGGTTGATCATGCTCAAGCAGACACGGGTGACCCGGGCAAATTGTGTGAGGAGCGGTGAGCCCTTCATCGGGTACAGACTGAGTCACAGATATAAACGGACAGACTGAGATACTGCTGATAGGGCGAGGGCAAAATACAAGGTATGCAGCAGATAAAGCCAAGTTTACTGAGTTTTTATGGGGATATCTATCACCATCATGCCTGCTTTATCAGTCCAAAGAGGTAGTCAGCAGAAAAGTCTCGGTCCCTGCATTGTTTTTCTCAGAGTTTCGTGGGCTGTGCTTGAATGTAAGTGTTCTGCATCTACTGTTTTTAACATCCCAAGTCATTTTTCACGGTGGATCCATTATTATCCCACACTTCTGATTAGTTTCTTAAGCCTTGTACTAAATTTCCAAATTCTTTTCTGCTTACAACGTTGTGCACTAAGAAGAAGAATCAAGTTTAAGTATTGTGGTCTCATCTAAATGCGTCTATGATGACTCAAAAGTGCACTGACACCATACAATGATACAACTATCAACTGTTCACTGTAGAAGGTGTGACTTGAGATGATAATAACAAGCACAGTACAAAGTATAATGTAGGTTCTCTGAACACTCCCCTTACTTCTCTGTTATTTGAAATAGTAGGTTAAATATATTTAAATGCATTTTTGGTTTGTTCAAATAAAGAAACTGATTTAAGATATGGTTTAATTTGCACTCTGAGTACATGTTTCAGATCCCACGTTCACAGATGGTTCGCGCTGTACATGTTGTATAACTTTTATTTTCTGTAAATTTTACAGGTGATGTGCTTCAGTGTCTGTCCTTTTTAAATACAACCAATCTGCTGCTGACCACACCCCTCAGGAGAAGATATGGAGATCAGCATTTGATGTAGAGATGGATACAACATAGCACAGACCTGCGCTGTCGAACAAAGCGTACTCTCTATGCGGCCTACGACGGAGTGTGCTCGCCTTTTCGTAGTGTCGTTCAAATTCTTCAGCTTTCTGCTGATGAGTTCAACACATTTGTGATTACACCGTTTAATTGAGCTACCACTACAGCTTGGCTACACCCTTTTATTGGTATCCTGTCTTTTTCCCAGCATGCATACGCGAAAAGGGAATCAGTTTATCAATCCAAGTACGTCAGCCTCCATCGTGATCCGTGTCAGTCGTGCCCACTTTCACTTTGATAACATGGAGCTTCTTGGCTTAACTTGTAGGCCACACACCAAAATGGCAGATAAATCTTTTGTTTAGCAAAAGAGAACATTTTTTTATACATAAAAAAAAGATTGTTGTTATTGTCAGATCAGATTAGATCCTCCAGTTCTTCTGGGACCGTGGGAACTGCAGGCCAGTTTCAGTCCAGCTTACATGTAGCTTCAACTGTGCTGTCTGGATGCTGGTCCAACTATGAGAATTCCAGTTCAGTTCACACTCAGGCAGACCAGGACGTGTCCGTAGTACCAGCTGTATGGTACTCCCCTCAAGGGTAGTGGACTACATAGTGATCAGGGGCTGATTTCAGACACAAAGCCCACTAACAGAGACATGAAGGCCCGATGATAACCCAAGATAAAACCCCAATGTGACGTAGGGAAGTTGTATTCTTCCTTCAACAGCTGTGCTTCAACTTGTAGCTGAACAATAGCTTGATTTCAATTGCTCTCCTCAAAAAAAAGAAAAAAATGTCTAAATCATTTCTTTAACACAGGGAGACATGTTTATCAGTCCAAATGCTAATTTTGTTAGCATTTACCCTCATTTAGACCCATGCAGGCAATAAATCTGTAATACACAAATAGTAATAGAACAATTAATTTAATGCTGGCTGCATTGACTCCTTCCCCCAGCTTCCAATTTGGCAGGTGTCAAAAAAGGTCACTTTCGAATCTACAAATTCTAAGCCAAATTTAGCTTTGTCTGTACTTCCAGTTTCCAGACTGCAGCTCAGCTGAATCCCTGCATGTTGTGACACTGCTGTCAGGTTCAGCTTCAAGCACAGCTGCAGGTTGAAATTGAGACGTTATGGTTTAGGGAGTATTTTAAGTGCAGCTATGTTAGCCACATGCTAACTTCCAACGCAACTGCCCTCAGTATTTTTTCCCCTGTATAATCAGATTATGGTTAGCCAAAAAAAAAAAAAGAAAAAGCCCTCCCTATCTGTGAATGAAGCAGGGATGGCTCTGACTAAATGCTTTTTTTGAATTAAATATCGCAGCGATGATGAGGAACTGCAGCTGGTCATTCAGATTTAGAGAGCAGACTCATAATCTCTTTAATTTGAGTGCTTCATCTATGCTCTACTGAGCCAGGAAAGATACAAAACAGTCTTTTCTTTTATTTTGTGGGGCTCTTAACACATCACGTATACAACTTTAAAACATATTTGACACCCAGAATGATGAGAGAGGGTCTCACACTTTCATTTTACCATTAAAATCATTGTTTACTGGCTGAACTCAACAGCATATATGATATGTACAGATTGGTTATTCTAAGCTTGAACATATGGACATTGTGGCAGTGTGTAATCTCGGATCAGTATGACATACATAATGCCAGGTTTATAGTCCTAATTTCTAGCGGCAGCAGGGAATGAGGACAGACGTGGTGGCGTTACCGTGCTCTCTGCAACAGAGCTGGTCTTAACTGTCTAAGCTGTCCGTGTTGCAGAGAAGCTCTTCAACTGATCTTTAATCCTGTCAGTTTGCTCCTTCCTATCAGTGTCCTCTTTTTTTTTTTTTTTTTTTTTTTAAACTCACTCCTCTTTCTTTTTTATCCTCTCGTATTCGTTGGACAGATTACAGCTACTGTCAGTGGAATAGTCTGCAGTAGTATTTATATACTGCAGAGAGAGTGCAGCAATGCTCATATATGTTTTAGCCTTTTGCTTGATGCGTATCAGGGTGCCTGATTGAAACGTGTTTCTGTTAATTTTCCTCCATTATTCATGCACATGTCTCTCCAAAACCCTTTCTGTTTCAGATGAATACAAGATGAAGGGAGTGGAGGAGGTGAAGTACATGAAAGGGGATGAAAACCGAGTGAATGCCCGCAACCAGGAGAACCTGGTGAGTGAAACACACACACACACACACACCAGCCTGTCTGCTGACAGCCTGTCATCCTCACACAGACTCAGACCTTTTCCTGACAGTTCATCAACTCAAACAAACGGACCAGCGTTTGCATCCAAAGGCAGGTCTGTCAGCTTGCACATACACAACCGTTTTCTTTCTTTCTTTTTTATTTTTATTTTTTTCGTTTTTGCACAAGAACAAAAACACACAAACAAATAGCGGGGTTTCTCACACACAGGTGGAGACAGCAGTCTGGTGTGTGTGTGTGTGTGTGTGTGTATAATGCGTGGCCTGATTGCATGGTTGGTTTGACTCCCTCCCGCACGCCATTTACATCCTATGCAGCACAAAGAAGTTTTATATTGTCACTGGGAAATTAATTTTGCAATCTAAACTTCTCCAACAACACCGTAAATAATTAATAAGTTGAGGCACATCTGCTCTGAGAAGCATCAGCTAAATATTGTGATACTGAGTCGATACAAGAGCTAGTTTGTTTGTTGGCTGCCTGGCAAATAGTGAAACTATGATAAGGGTTATCCATCCTGATTAGGGAAGTGAAGCAGGATCATACTGCGACAAATTATATTAGTGTAACTCAAAAATCATCTTTATCAAACTAACTGGCTACGGCCATGAAGACGACCTCTGAGTCTCGCTGTGTGTGTTCATTCAAATGCACTCATATGTTTGTGTAAATAAAAATATCCCCCTTTTTTTTTTTCTCCAGGACTTTTTTCAGTACGTCTGGATTCAACAAACATCAAAGCTTCATTTATGTCAATGAAAGCATTATAATTTTGTTTTCTCTTCTATTTCTCACAGCTGAAAAACCCAAAACACATATTTGCAAAACTGAACGACACGCACAGAGCAGCCAGTATACGTGGTCAAACCAGTGGGGTTTTGTTTGGTTTTTTTTCCTTGTTACTTTTTCTACGTTGCATTAGCATACGTGCACTTGTTTTGTGTTTGTAAAGAAACACACATACACAGGGAGTAAGAAGTAAAATATGCTTAATGCAGTATTTTGAGTCGGTCAGAATGTCTTCAACATTTTACTGCACCGAGTGTTTGTAGAAGAGAGCTTGTGTAAGGTGACTGACCTTCATCAGAGCTGATAAATCAGAGCTGATAACAGTTTTATTAGACCTACATATATCGTATCTGTGACCCATGTCCTACAGCTGCCCTGCCTTGCCAGCTGGCTGAGGGCATAATTTGATAACTCAGGTTTGATGTGTTGTTTGCATGTGTTGCTGTGGCTGCTTAGCCGATATGAGTTGTTTGTTTTTAACCTGTTTTTCCACCTGATTATGAAAACTAATGGTGCGTGCGCATCTGTTTGCAGGAGAAGAGTAATGCACAGTACAGAGGTAAACAACAGAAAGAGGTGGCTGCACCGAACATCAAGTCCAAGTAAGTGTTCTGTCTCCTTCATTCTGGCTTCAGAAAAGCACATGTCACTGGAATATTGTTTTAAATATTTATACTGTACATTGGATTATGTTTACAGAGGAAATTAGGAGGAAAAATGAAACGCAGTTAAGTTTCTCAGAAAGGATGTGTGTCACCAGGTGCTGTTAAGGCAACTTCAGAGTGATAATGGTGGAGAACAACAGAAAAGAGCTACCACTCTTCATATTTCAATACGCCACACCTTTGAATGACCTCATCACAAATGTTAGAACAGACCACTCACATTTTTTGTTTTTAACTGAGCAAGTTTTTTCTTTTAAGAAGTTATTTGTTCTTCGTTTTCTAGTTGACCTTTTTCCTTTTTTTTTTTTTTTTTCTGTTTCCACATGATTCGTCCAAGACTACAAGCATCAGTCGCGTTCACAATAACCCCCAAAACCCATTTTGAACAATTCTAGCATATAATGAGAAATGCATTTTTCCTCTGCGTTTGAAAGCATTTGTTTGGGTGTTTGAAGCGAGTTGATACCCAAAGGTTCTGAAACAACCCAACCACATCACTTTGTTTTGCTTGGTCATCTGTATCTCCACATTATTTCATATTATTCTGCATTAGCTGTTTCTCTGAAATTGGCAACATAAAGTTGGAGCAACAGAGTCATACACTAGAGTGGATCCTCTAAAACCAGTTGCTATGAACAGAGGTGTAAAGGTTCTGGTTTAAAAGGCAGGTTTCATACTTTGTCTCTGTGTTTTTTTTTGTTTTTTTTTTTTGACCAAAGCATGTCGCAGACTTCACACAAGATGTTTGTGACATCACAGATAAAGGAGCCACAGTATTAAAGATCAATTAAACAGTAGCTGAAGCTGCAGAAGTAATTCTGTGAAATTTCTTATTTTTTTGTTGTAATTTGACTGAGCTGGCCCTTTAATACACCGTCGCATCCACTGACTCCTCTAAGTAAATATTATGATGTGTGACATAGGTGATATTTTGTGTCTGGCTTTTATAATGTTGCCTCTTGGCCAACCTCAGACTGTGGATGTGCTAATGAGTTTCTGTGCCAATAATGGTGTCCGGTGGTTACGGGCTGTTTTGTCTTTGAATGACAGTTGAGGTTAATACTTGAAAGAGTCTTAAAATGTAAAATCATCTGTAGTCTTCCAAACCAATTCAGCCCGTGAGTGGGGCTTGCGTCGTGTACGTGTGGGGGTTGTCATGGAAAATTCTCATGATGTATTTGTTGCCTCCCGTCTCCTCCTCATCTCCAACCTCCAATTTCCTCTCCCCCTCTCGATCACTTTTCTGTTTGTTTCCCACTCCCTCTCTCTGTCTCTCAGCATTCACACGTCAGAGAGTCAGCAGGAATTTTTCAGGATGCTGGATGAGAAGATTGAGAAGGTGAGTGAGGGGCAACCGTGTGCGCGTGTGTTTTTGTGCTCTTCAGGGGATGCATGGGGGGGTGGGGGGTGGGGGGGGGGGTGGGGGGGTGTTGAGTCTGAGTGTTTAATGAAACAGCTGGGTCTCAAAATTTTAAAGGAACAGGCATCCATTTGTGTTCATTGTCATTCTGCCTGCAAGCGAAACATGAAGCTTCAAATGTGTGAGGGGGAGGAACAGGTGATTGCTGCTCTTTATCTGCCGGTTGGACGAGACTGTAAGCTCATGCACGGTTACAATCAGATGAGCAATGATCCACGTCATTTTTTTAACTCCCCTTTTAAAATGTTTCAGCACAAAAACTGTACAAGTTCTGCATTTTAAAATGACTTTTGTAAAGATCCTTTCTGCCCGCAGCTAGAACTATCTACAATAAATCTTTGAAGAGACTTAAATCATAACTGTCACTTCAACTATTTATTTCCCTTTGGGGATCAATAAAACTATTATTGAATTTAACTGAGTTAACATACAGTTAATTTACGTTCAATGCCCTCAGATCAATATTAGATAAAACTGTAACTGAAAAGGTGACCCCTGCAGTATTTTCCTCATGTAAAATGTTCTTCAGACAATTCCACAGTTGCTCCACTCAGTGCTTTAAAGAGGCCATATAACACTTTCTACATTTTCCCTTTATAGCTTTTTATGCATTTTAAGGTTACAGAAGCTCACAGAAGTCCACAGAAAAATGGAGTGATTCTCTCCCACGGAAGACGCTCCTCCACAATTATCTAAAATGACTGTTTGCAGTCAGAAGCAGACAGGAAGTCCTTCGTGTTAGCACATTGCATGGCTAATGTGGCTGGAGCTGCCATGGGCTTGTGCCGTATGTTTAGACTCCATTTTGAAATGCCGAGGCCTGTTCTGGAACAGCTAGAGATTCATCTGTTTCTCAGAGAATTTAGCGGCGCAACCTGGTCCCAACGTGATAATGTGGCGAAGTCTTTTATTAATGTAGTTTGATGGATTCTTATGGATGGATACGTGCTATTTATTTATTTGTTTGTTTGCTTGGATGTTCATCATATGGTAGCTACCTGAGTTGAAGATGGAGTTTTTTTGAGTCAGGCAGGCTTTTGGAGAAGCTTTGAAGAGGAAAATAAACCAGTTAACTGTCCATTTCATAGGAGAAACAAAACAATATAACTGCCCACCTGTCAGAACCATATGTATTATATGTTGCATATGCAGGGGTATATGCTGGGGGGGGCGGCTGTAGACGGAGTCATTTCAAGGATGTTATAACTAGGACAAAATCTGAATTATGCACTTCTCATATAATTTCTCTTTTCCTTGTTTTTTGCAGGGGAGAGACTACTGTTCGGAAGAGGAGGAAGATGGGACATAGCATAGAGGCCCCCCAAAAGTTATGCCCACAGAGAGCCTCACTGTGTATGTGTGTGTGTGTGTGTTTGAGTGTGCTGATGTGTGCCTGAGAAAGCGAGCTAAATCAGTGTTTTACCAGTGGGACATGGTTGTGACGGGAAACTGTTGGCGTGCGTGTTGAGTTTTTGTACATAAGGCAAAGATAGTACTTTTAAGCGCAAGTGAAGGTGTGGTTGGGTTTCCTGAGAGATAAGGAGGTAATAAAGAAAGGTTTCTACGGAGATTACAGCTATCCTCTCAGGCCCCTGAGCAAGTAAATGGCAACAATGAAGCGACAAACAGGTGAAAGGAGGGAGAGATGATGGGACGCGCACACAACGTTGGTAACAGAGCGAAGAGCCTGCCACTGTTGGGTCAAACAGATATTTCCTTGAATGAGACAGCGGAAGCTTCAAGACCCTTCGTCTGTCCCTCCCTATCTGCTCGCCGCCTCCTCATATGGCCTGATCCTAATTATATAATCCCTGCAGCTGGACAAAAGGAACTCACTAAATGTGGAGGCCCACTAAGAACAATCATCTTGAAGGATGTGTGGAAGACTGAGAAAACACACATGAAGAAGGAATTATGGCGGAAGCGTAAAAGGATGCTGAGGAAGAGGAGTCATCCACCTCTGCAAGGACCCACACTGAACTTTCTGGTCTACTGCCCTGCACACAGGCCAGCCCGGACCATGATGAGCTGAAAGGAAGGATGAGGGAGAGGTGTGAAAGAGTAAAAAAGTGGGATATTTTAATAAGAGACAGTAGGAGAGAGAGAGCTGGTGATTTTAGAAACTCTGAACTCCTCCTGCCTTCTAAAGTCAATGACTTTTCTTCTTTCATTTTTTTTTAATTCCTCACAACAGCCACTAATTCAGTTATATTTTCCTCTTCCTGATTTTTCTCTCTTTTTTTTTTTTGGTTTATTTTATTTTTGATCATCATTGTGCATTATCATCTTCATCACAACGAAGAACAGGCTGAGACTTCACATCTCAGAGCAACCACCTCAGTGTTCTCAACCCAGTGCTTCCTCCATCATAACATCCTAGCATACGCTAATGTGGACTCTTTTTTTCATTGCACATTCACACATAAAACACACTCGTTCCAGCGCACCTCTGCAGACGAGCACACCCGCATACCCCCTTCATTTTCCAGCAGACTGTCCTGTCCCACCATCAGAAGTATTCCTTAAAGCTCTGTATTTCTGCTTTGGTTCAGTGCTCACACGTCTCTATTCCCATCTGACACATTCACAAACACAAGCAGCAAACTGGGTTGAGATCAAGAGGGGATGCGTGGTTGCTGTGGAGACACAAATCTGGTCACTTTTATTTCATTTTTATTTCATTTGGTCTTTACTGAATACATCGTGTTGTATTATTTTGAATACTTTTTTCTATTAAAAATAAAAATGCAGAAGCTCTGAACGTCAATGGCATCCTAATATATGATATGATGTTGAACAATAAAATGTTTCTGAGCTCAGAACAACACACACACACAGACACACACACACACACACTGGGCTGAGTGATAGAAGTCTGTCATGTTCTCAGGATCCTGGGGAGTGTGAGGTCCGCCTGCTTTCCTGCCATGGTTGCCTTAAGCCATGCAGTCAGAACTGATCCATCCAGAGCTGCAAGGATGTCTCGCGCCACCTACTGGTACAAGATCAGTACTGCTTTCCAGCAGTTCCAGGGCTCTAAAGATGCAAATGCTCTTTCCCTGAAACCTAAATAAATGGAAGCATAGTTTAAAATGCAAAAACATGAAACAATTTAAGTATGACCTCATAATGTATTCAGTTAAACACAGGGAAATGTTTGTCTTTAGAATTAGATAAACACCATCAGATGAACACTTGAACATATTACACCTTGTCATGTATTAATAAGAACTACTAAGCCACACAGATGAAAGCGTGGAGCAAATTAGCAGAAGTGTAAGCGCCTGTATGAAAGCAGTGTGCTGGGTTATATGTAAACCAGAAAAGTGTACCTTTTGCCTTTTACTATACAGAAAATGCATATGTGTGTGTGTTTTTGTTTTTTATACATCATGTCTGCAATAAGATACCAACAGAAACAACTAAATTTAATAGCTGCCCAACAAAATTCTGTTGATCATCAGTTTTTTTTTTACAGTGAAGGAAAATGTTATATTCATAGTTCTGATAACGACTGGGCTTTTTCCATAAACAGCTATATGATGTGGTAATCAATATCTGCTACTGTGCACTGTCTAATGTGCACCCTGTGGGATGGGATTCTGTAATGCTTTTGAGTGGTAGAGCCTGACCGTTTCTGTAATAGCTGCACTCCTTGTCTCTGTGTGACACAGCACACACACCCTATTCACTTCTCATGACTCACTGGTAGGAACTCATAAGGTTAATCTCGGCAGCCCCGAGCAAATCAGCGAAATGAAAGGGTCCCTGTGGGCTGCTGCTCAGAGCAGCGCTCTCCCACACTGAAACGTAAAAGTGTTATAGGGAGGCACAGAGAGGAACGTAAGGGCACGAAATCAAGACAAGGGAGTCGGGGGGGGGGTACGAGAGAGGGAGAGAGCGAGGAAGAGACGGATGTAGCCCCTTAACCTCGGACAGGAATATGGGCAAGAAAAAGTTCTTTCCACCCTGACGCAATAAAAAGCTCTCTCCTCCCTGCTTTGTGTGTGTGTAAAAAGTGTGAGACCAATTATTGAGGTACAACATGTTCTTGGCTGCTATGCGACTTACAGCTTTGAAACTTCACTAAACTGTGAAAATCAGTAGTTTGTCACATATATATACACTGCCATTATTGCAGTGTTTTGAAACTGATGCAAACACACAGCAGCCTCTTAAACATGGAACAACTTGGGTGAGGTCATCCTCCATTCAATATATGAACAAACCTTTTTAATGGCTGACATCATTCTGTTACTCATTTTTAGTAGTATGGCTCTTATTGTTTGCAGGCTGAACTTGTTGCTCTTTTGTGTAAATATAAAATTAAGTCATCCTTATCTATTGATACCCAATCTCTTTTGCCACAACATTGTTGTATCACAGTACATATAGATATTGATCTATTTGCACGTACACTCATTACCTCATTATCTTTCTGACCTTTTCGGACCAAAAGTTATTGTGGAGATCAAATCCTGCATCATGTCATTTCTGGGGTCCCAGTTGTAAAGTGTGAATTGGGATTATGTTAAAGTTGGAGTTGCTGGTAAGGTTAAGCTGTACAAAATGAATAGAAGTCAGTGCCATGTCCAAATAAGGATAGCTGTGCAAACTTGTGTGCGTGTGTGTACATTGAGACATTGCCCGCGTAGACGGAATGAGTCAACTGTGAGAGGCAAAGTGATGGCTCCCTGCCTGGATGCCCAGCAGGCCTTCACTCAGTCTCTCAACACTCCAGCACTCCCATTCTGCCTAAAACACACTTTGGGGGACCTCTAGCAGTTCTAATCATGTTGTTTTGCTTTTCCTGTGTACCTATATTAATTTTAAATCCAACAATTTGCAAAAAAACAAAACAAAACAACGTTCCTATATGAGGACCATGTTCTGCTTTGTTCCTGCCTCATTCATTTGTATGTAAAAATTCTCTGTGCAGATGCCTGCTCCGGATTACATTGGCAAAGACGCAAATCACATGAGGGGGAGGCTAAGGCTTTAGTTAGGTAGAATTAGGTGCATTTGGATTCATGCTGCACACCCACAAGAAGTGACCTACTTAAAATCAAGGATGCCAATTGTTGAGGGGAGAAATGCCAAGAAAAAATGAGGAAGTGGACTGGAGGGACCGACTGAAGGTAAAAACCCCAATTTTGGGTTTCAGCTGGAGGGAAAAGCTTTTTTTTTTTTTTTTTTTTTTTGAGTTTTCTTGATGCATCACCGTTTCAAGTGACCAACAGTGTGGAAAAGATTGAAATTGATAGCCTGAAAGCCTGATTGGCTTATGGCTCTGCACTTGTATTGTATTTTGCTGCAGTCTGACAAATTCACATTAGCTGAGTAAGCAGCCAGCGCCGGGAGCAAAGACTTCTGACTTAGACTTAGATCCAGAGGAGACTGCACGACAGGAGGACACGTTTGTTTGAATGACATGCGTGGGAAAATTTCCACCCATCAGAGCCGTCTGACCACAGCAGGCGGTTTTGTCTCTGCTGGGTTATGTCAAGACACTGCAGTCTTTGTATATGTGTGTGTGCGTGTGTGTGTATCTATGTGTCAACATGCACAAGGAACATTTTCTAGGATAACACAAGAGCACCATCTGCTGGGCTGGGCTTTCACAATGATACACATGGGCATGTTCATACCCTCAGAGAATTCCCTGCATAGTCGGTCACTATCAGAGCTGTACATCAGCCTGGCAGCACGGTGAGGAAGCACTGAGTCCTGAACCACCCACCTACCACTCCACAGACACTCGTATAAATGAGCAAGCTTTTCCTGGCCCAAATCCCTCACTTCCTCTGAGCCGTAGCTCAAATACTTCATCAGATTTTTGTACAACATTTCATGCTGTGCCTGTAATATCTTATTCCAGATTTCCATTTTCAATCGAAGTAAGATGATCTAGTTTTTGGGATATGAATCTTATGACATGAATCATATGGAAATGCTGCCTCTCCATTTTTTTTAAACCACAATTTTAAGTTTCTGAGTATAGAAAAATAGTGTTGCAGAACTGTCTTCCAGTTTTTAGTATATTGACTATGTTTATACACACATTACCCAGCTATTAAAAGCTAGAGCAGGGAAGGCTTAGTTATTTGGGCTATGCTTTCTCTCGCCACAGTTTAGCAAAACTAAAAGCTTGGAAGCTGTTAAATCGTGTGTTTAACCCAAGCACGACTTAAAGAAAAAAAAAAAGAGAGAGGGAGAGAGAAAAAGAAGCAGTTCTGCTCTGTCTGTCACCCACAGATGGGTTTCTGGGAGACAAATGGCTGTGTGTCAAGTACACAACCAAAATTACAAAGCATTCATTTTGCTATGATGATGACAGAGCTCAAACCATGTGAAGAAAAAAAAAAAAAGAAGCTGCCCTGTTGTTGAAGTCTGACACTGGTCCAGTAGGGTGAGGTTGTTTTCACTGAAGAAGATGACAGTACAGTGACTAATGCTAGTGGAAAGAAAATATCATTTGTTTAATCTGTTATTTATTTGATCTTTTTTTTTTTCTTATTCTGGCCCAAAAGCTAAACATTCACTGCCCAGTTTGACCAGAGTTTTGGCCTAAAATACTGTTGATGTTTACGCTCTCCTGAGCAAGTGACAACATGGGGCAGCCTCCACTGAGTTTTACGTTTGTGAGAGAAGAAGAACTGCAGGTTCAAAGGATGAGAAGAGGTTTGAAGGCATGTAATTTAGGCCAGTTTATGTGTGACAGAAGGCTATGATAAAGGCAACTTAAACTTCTTCAGGAAAGCACTAGAGGGAGCAAAGGGATAATTCAGACAGAGTGAACCAAAACAAAGGATATGGCAGAATAGTCTCATCACCTCAGTAAAGGGAGCAGAAAAAAAACACAAAAATGTATCCTGCTTTATGATAATGCAAAAAAGTGTCTATAATAAAATTTGAATGACAGTTCAACATGGAACATATAAATGATCACTCTAATATTCATAATTTGGTGAAAGTGTAAGTGTGAAAATGTCAATCTACAATATTATAACTTATCTTTGGCAAGACATTCTAAACATGCAAACTCAAATCAGGAAAAGTTAGCAAATGCATTATAAAATAACAATAATAAAAAATTACTGCCTTATTTACAGGCAGAAGGCACCCGATATATTTCATGTTTTCACTGAGACACAATCCCAGAAAGAAGAAATGATCTCTATGACTTTCCCTTCCTTCTTCCTTTCACGGAATATAAAACATAACATGAAAAATCAGGGAACAGAATGTGATGAAGTTCTTGTTTTCCAGCACAGTCCTGTCAGTTCGATCTTGTTCACATACATCTATCCATGCCTTCCAGGCCTCAAACCACATTCCAAAAAGAAGTTGGGACAGGGCCAATGTATGGCTTTGGTGTGATGCTGCGCTTAATTCTTGTCTTTATTGATTATGAGCTGCCTGAATTCAACTTTAGAGACATTATCTGGGTGTGAGACTGATACTATATTAATGAAGTTCCAGCCTAGAAAACTGCAGGTTATGGTTCTCGCGTACATGTTGGACTTATGGCTAAAATGACAGAAGATCTCCAGTGTATCCTTAAGTGTGTTGGAAAATTATTGAAATGTTTAAAAACAGTGTGTCCCAAAGTATGTTTCTCACATTTTTCATTCTATGGTGCAGTACAATAAAACCATCCATGGGATGTGCAGAAAGTTCAGTTATGTGAAGGGTGAGAGCAAGAACGTCAGCCAAACACCTGACTTCAGATGCTTCAGATGACCCTGCATCAAGAGCAGCAGCTGATAAAACCACATGGGCTGATTTACCAAGTGCTACAATATAGAGCCTTATGATAACGTTGCTCAGAGACAGTATCAACATCTCTGGAGGTGTCTCACACTGGAAATGTGTATTGTGGTCAGATGAATCAGTATTCCAGATTTATTTTTTAAGAAGAACTATATGTTGTGTGCTCAGGACCAAAGATAAAATGGATCAGTCCTGGCTGTTGTCAGTAACTGGTACAAAAGCCATTTGTGGTGTTACAGGGTTGTGCCAGTGCCCTTGGAAAGGCAATTTACATGTCTGCAACATATTTTCCAAGGAGATCAAGCCTTTTTCAACAAGTGCAATGCAAAACTACATTCCACAGATACAAGGCTGAGAAAGAAGAGGGTATGAGTTCTAGAATCAACTGCCTGCAGTCCTGACCTAAGCCCAGGAGAGACACTGTGGCAAATTCAGAGCAAAACAATGACGTTCCAATGACCTTGTACTGGTGCTCACCTTATAACCTTTTTTGGACTGTGTTGCAAGCCTAAAATACAGGAAATTATGTATATTAAATTCAATTCAATCAGCAGGGCACCTATGACACATCTCAGGTTCATGCTGTCTGCAAAGAAATAAAAGTCATGTTAAATTTAAGGATCACACTACTGTGTTCCAACTTCGTGGTAGCAGGAATTATTTCTGCTGGATTTGAAAATGGCAAGAACACTTTGAGACAGTGTCATGCTAGAAATTTGTCAAAATTGTTTTTAAAAAAGTAAATAAACAAATGGGACATCTCATTCTGTCTTCAGGATGACCCCAATTCACATTTTTCCTTTTTCCTTAATTTGTTGTACACATGTTGGTATAAAATCCACTAACATGTTGTACTTGGAACTGCACAGACATGATTGCTGTCAGGGTCTGACGGCGTAAGTGTGAATTCTGCCTGATTTGCATGTGATAATAACATGGTCTCTGTGGTAGCTGCTTTTGTTTGGGTGTGTGTCTTCAACAAAGTAGTACCTGGCACACTGTAATGTGTTATATAAACACATATTAAATGCTTTCCACAGTGTGTAATGGACGTTGAATCGACATGTTGGTAAATTAACATGTTCAACATGTTTTACTTTAGTCAATTTGCATGTGTGTTTTTTTGTTTTTTTTTACATATGCAGGAGTCTAGCTGGCTGAAGTCACAGTTGATGACTTCATGGTCTCCAGCTCTGCAGCAACCAGATTTCTGTCTAGGGGCAGGGTGTGGAGAAGGAAAGAAATGCTCAGAAGACGTGCAGGAAGGAGGAGGCAACAAACGTGTGTCTACCTTAATTTAAGCCATTTAAAGATACTATGATAAACAATTATTTGTGATGTTATTAGAAAAGAAAGGGGGTAAGGGAGGTTCTGCTGAACAGGCAGCAGCAGCCAGCCGAGATGTAGGAGGGGTAAGAGAGGTAGAAAGCCCTCCACCCACCCTGTCCCCCTGTTCCACCTTTTCCCCCACTCACTCCACTCCTTCCCTCTCTCTCAGTCAGTGGGAGCTCTGAGGCAGGCGGAGAGAAACCTGGAAGCCACGATGCGAGCTGTCGGGACTGCGGGAGTCGGTGTGCTGTGGGCGCTTGTGGTCGCCCTGGCGCCCGGCGGGTTGGCGGAGCTGGTGACGGTGGTGCAGGAGCTGGCTAAGCCCGAGTCCCCCCTCCTGAGGCCAAAGGTTATGATCGCCATCGTGGCTCGCAATGCAGCGCACAGCTTACCGTACTACCTGGGCTGCATCGACGGGCTCGAGTACCCGAAGGAGCGCATAGCGATCTGGTGAGAGCTGAGCCGACTGGGATGCTGTTTGTGGGATGGGTTTGTTCTTACTTTTACGCATGGCTCCATTAAGCTTATTTCTATCAAGGTATGCACATTTCAGCGTGTGCACGGTGGTCCTGTGTTGGATCTGTTGTGAAAAGCAGCGTGCGTCCGCTTTAATTACAGCAGCGGACCTGTTGCTGCTTTTACGACGCGCTCACCTCGCGTGTCTGACGACGTCCAAATTGAACAGTGTGGGAGAAGATGAAAGAGCGTTGTGCATGTCAGGGTTAGGTTTAACCCTTAATCACGGCTTCCCTCCGTCTGAATCAGCACAAACCTGCGGAAACGAGCCTTTAAAACAGCAGGGCTGGCAGGTATGGGGAGGGAGGCGCACCCCAGGTAAGGTCCTGTGGACTGTTTGCAATTATGGAAGACAGAGCAGACAAGAGGGACCCTGCAGGTGAAGGATGAAAGGAGACATTGAGCTGGTCTGACAGCGCCAGGACTGGGGGGTTGAACTCTGGGAAGGCATGCGTAAAATGTGTGTGTGCCCTTGTATAATCTGGCTGTTTGCAATGCAGGCTGAGGGGTCATTTAAAAAAAAAAAGTATGACAGTCAGAAAATGCTTGTATGAACACAGTTTAGACTAGACATGTGAGGAAAACGACTTGGAAGACATAACCATAATATATATGCACTGGTGGGGAATGCTTGCAATGCTTCTGCCATCTTATTTTGGGATATGAGGAGTGTTTGACAGCTGCCAATCTTTTTTTTGTGTGCTTTCCCAACATTATTTTGCACAAACACTCCCAGCTACACAGTCAGGCAGTGGGTTTGACTCTTCAACAAAGCACTGAAGTGACTGAAATTTTCAATCACCAAAGAGCACCAGAGAGATGAGTCAAAGTGAAAAAAAAAAAGTATCTTTATATATTGTTTAACAGAGGAAGGGTCCCATCAGTTATGAGTGACCCCCTCTGATGTGCAGCCAGTGAAACTGAGAAAAATAAACGTTGCATTCTTCATTCTTCAAAAAGACATTGCAAATGACAGGAACTTCTTGATTTCCGGTTGGTGATTAAATCGGATATAAAAACACACAAGACTCATCAGCCTCTAACACAGGACTGTTAAAGACGCATCATGTATCTTTTTCTAATCCTGATAATTGATGTGTAGAATTTTCACTAATATTTTTAACTTTACTCTTCATCTGTCACCAGTTGTTCTGATATTTACAAAGAAGTATGCTTTTAAATGCATTGTGATGCCTTTTTAAAGGAACATTCTGGAGTTAAAACGACCTGGGTATATTATTAGGTGGTAAGCACCGTAAACCTTCATTAGGGACCAAAATGACATGAACTGAAGCAAAATGGTAATTAATGTTACCACAGGGGGCAATCTACCCATGTTAGAATAAATTGATAATTTTAGGCTCTGACAAAACTCAAAAATGTTATTCTAGTTAAGTGATAGAATAGATAGTAAATGTACACTTTCTGTACATTTGTCAGAAGCAAACATAACAGTTTATTCTGATTTAGATCTACTGCTCCCTGTTCTAACACTGTTATCTTGCTGTAAAACACATATTTTGTTCTAACTCATAACAGCTTTGATTCATGCCTGTTTGGTTTCTACCGACAGTTTACACTCTTTACCACCTAATAATAGTCCGAGGGTTGATTTAACACCGGTTCGTTTAGCACATTAAAAACCAGTTTGTGTGTACAGAATGAGGGTTGTCAAAGAGGCCATTAAATATAAGAACAGTAACTAAAGACTACTCTGCCTGTAGTTTGCCGTACTGTTTGGTTTCTGCAAACCAAGCAGAAGTGTGGCACTTTAAAACATTTAAAATGTTTCATACATGTCTAGTTGCTGTATATGTTGTGATTTTTCTAATTTGAAAATTGACTTTTTGTGGTTTGATTGGTTCAGAAAATGACGTGTTTTACTCAATGTGACTTGAGCAGCTGTGTGCTTTTGTGGTCTTCCTCATCATCGTCATTGTTGCTCATAAGTATGTCAAACCATCTGATAAATGCCAGATAGCAGAGCGACTCTCCCTAAAGAAATAACATAGAATTTTACAGCATGTCGTATTGTGCTAATTCCCTGTAATAAGGAAACTTCAACTGAAAACCTGCACATTACGCATCTGGTGCTGCTCAGATTATAAGGGAAGTGTGACTACAGTGTTGTTACTTTACTATAGTCTAAGTTATGGCAGGTTTATTTATAACCTGCTGTACATCTGTCTCTATTACCAGGAACTACCCCACAACCAGAGTTTTTGGGGAATAAGATCCTGGACTGTGATATAGTATTCAGCATGACCCTGATGAGTGGGTCACGGTGTTGACTTGGTACTGATTGGGTATGTTGCCAGCAGGAGATAATGCTCAGCCTTCTCAATGTTCCCTTTGAGCTTGAGTCTTTCCTTCTCATTCATCGACGCCATTGTTGTTTATGCAAACACAACAAAGTGAAATGTAGCAACCGTCTGAGTTCCTTTAAAGCTGATCTCATCGTTCTGGTTTAATTTTTGTGCCTGCTTGGCACCACTGTTGATGTCAAGTTAAAGCTGTTACAAAACCAAAGCTACAGTCAAAGCTGCTGAGTGGTGATTACATCACAACCAAAGGGCTAGTGAATCGTACTGCAATTTAACTTTGTAAAATGAGACTTAATTGTTCAAAGAAAGGGCAGAGGAGGAGGTCGGCCCTGTTACAGTCCTGCCATCAAGTTTTACCTCATTAGCCTGGCCAGCCATCCTGATCCTGAGCCACCCTGATCCTCTTTAGCACAAAAAATGACTCTGGTCCCTCTGGATCTGAGGGAAATGAAGCACAATTAATCAAGAACACTCACAGAAATATTTAGGCTTAATTAAAAAAAATATGTATTTCAATTTCATAAAATTTCCATCCATTTGAATTACATAGATTTAATATAAACAGGATAATAAACATTGTGTGGATACATACACTAGTTCTGAAGTATTTGGGTTTATTGGTATTATTATATAAATCTCATTCTTAATTGTTTTATTTACATTTGACTAACAAATATGCATCACCTTACATTTATTAGCCTTTTTAATGTTAAATAAAAATGGATTGAAATTTCATATGTAATTGGAATACATGAATCCTAAAATTAGGTCTAAATAATTCTGAGTGCTTAAAGAAAGTCTTTTATTTGCTGTTGCAGAGAGGGTTACATTTAAAACCACCGACTCAAGGTTACAGATGTGCATCTTCACCTGATGTCTTCATGGTGCCTTTTCCTGGAGTTTGTGGGGTACGGAGCTAAAAACGGAGAGACGTTTGAAGGAAAGGAAGAGGAAGAGGAAGAGCCCTGCACAGATTTTAGTCTCTGGTTGTCATTCCACTGGAATCATACACATTCAAGCATGTTTTGTGTGTTTTGAGGGGACCAAGAATGCTCTTTGGCAAATGTCATCCACAGTAGTCTACCACTGGTTGTCTTTAAAAATACTTATGTTGGTAAGCATTCTGTTCTATTTCCTTGTAGGAAATCAGTCCTCGATTCCAATAATTTGGTCATCCACTTCAGGTTTCCTCCAGTGTGTAGCCTCAGCCGCACATTGTCCTGACAGCTGGATGGTCTGTGAGTCCTGACTGATTTTCAAGTGTCCCTCTTTGCAAGTGGGCACAGGTCTTACGCCGCAGTGGCAGAGGAATGAGACAACCTCTCACACTGCTGTTAGTAGATGGAAGAATGCAAGGAATTAGAAAAAGGGAGGGGTGGGTGGTCGGGCAGAGAGAAGGTGGTCAACAATGATTGGAAACTACCCAGAGGGCATTGTGGGTTGGCTAATGCACATTCCCACTCTAGCACCTACTAAACCTAGCCTTCCAGTGTGATGGGTTTGTTCATTTCCTTCCCCATGCTTCATATAAAATGAAGTACAACATGCAAAAAGATCAAAACAAAAACAATTATTACAGATATAATAAAATCCCATAAATCTAGTTGATCTGTGCTGCCTGGAAACATGTTGCAGTTTCATGAAAATGTGAGCTGCATTAAGTCTGGTGCGTTAGAAAATATCTGGGAACCCATCAGGAGGGTTTGAGCGCAAAAGTTATTGAAATCAGTGAAAAAAGTTAAGTTGCCAGTTCAAAAAGCTTTCATCCTCTCCCAACTTACACTTGAGTTTTATGCCCAGTCTGCACAACTTGGAGCTTTTCGTAAGCAGCTTCAAAAGAAATCGCAGGGGATTTCAAACGCTGAGCTGCATACATTTGTCAACATTTCTTCCACAGAGTCTTCAAAACTCTCCAAAGTTTAGGCCACTCTGCTAGTAGTCTGCTCTCCACATTTCTGTTACAAGCTGCGTGCTGCTGAGTGTCTGCTGGCACTAATCACGTGACGGCGGAACGCTTTCCCAGGTGTTGAGCTTGAGGTGAAGATGATTTGTAGACTTGTCAGAGTGAATCCAAAACTGGAAATAAGAGTGCTGACATCACTGTCAGTACCCTGGGGACTTGCTTCCTTGCTTTTATAATGTCAAGTTGCCTGTTTACTCATTTTGTAATAAAACCAGTTGTCCCAGATTTATGATGAAACTCTTCGCAGGACTTTGCGGTCGAACTTTGATATAGCGTTTAATTTGATGACCAGCTTTTTACATTATATTTTATTGCACACAATGATACAGTTACAATTCTGAGGAACTCAGAACAGACAACAAGTGGCTTTTGTTTTGTTCTTTTGTTTTTTTAAAATCTTGAAAAGAACACAGATGAACAAAAGCCTCAGGCATGAAATTGCATAAGCTTAGAATTTTCCACAGATGCCTAAATAAGGGTTTAAGATCTCATTGACAGAAGTATTCTACATGCTGAAGATCCTGTCAGATAAAGTGGGAGCTGTTGTGTAATTTTGTCCTGAACTATGGAATATGACTTAACATACCATACAAATAAATTCCATTAAGTATTTTTGACAAGTGCACTGAGTTATGTGGTTATTAATGGACCATAACAAATTGCAGCTGAATGCCCAGTGAAAGTCTGTCCGACTGGATGATTTGTGCTCAGTGTGCTATTGTGCTACACGGTAGTTCGGTTTGAAAAGAAGCCAGGCTTCAGTGTGGAAGAGTTTACGGATTTCACCAGTTTGCGTGGCATTATCAGGAAGGAAACTTCTCATCTATTTGTGTAAGGCTAACTGAACAGCCTCTCCATGTTTAGAGTGAGGGAGGCTCTAATGTTCACAGCTGGACCACCAGACTCTGGGAGATCAAACTAAATGTCTATTTAGTGACTTGACTTGGGAGCTTTGAGTTTCGTGGAACCAGACATGGAGAAAATGTGCTTGATGATGTCATGCAAGGATTTTGGGGGAGCATTTGATCCAAGTGTACGGAATAGATTATCAGGTTGGACCCCGGTACTGACAGCATGGGCATTTGCAAATGATTATCGGCGAAGGTTTTTCTAGTGTGTGTCTGTGTGTGTTAGATCACAACACTGGCACTGAGTGCAACAAAGAGCTTGTTAAATAATCCACAAATGCCCTGCTTCAAGAAAAGCTATGAATGTGCAAGCTTATGTGCTTCTTCTCACATATGCCTGTGTGCTTTAGACCTGTGTGTGTGTGTGTGTTTTCTATTAGACGTGTTCTGTTCTGCACTTTTGGCTCAATCTATTTTTCTTCCATTCATGCTACCAGCGCCCCGTAAGACCCACAGCGAGCCATGGCTGTGGATAAAAATAGGCCAGAATCATCTCTGACCTGCAAATCAGCATCACCTGGGGAATCACATCCAGCCCATGGAAAACTTTAGGTCTTTAAACGCCTGTTTTGATTTTTTGCAACTCTTGGTGACATTTTCCTTTTTAGCGGCTTGGTGCATGTGAAACACTGGAACAAATGGTACAAGTGTCTTTCTCTGATTAGTTGTAAAGGAGTCTGCTATATTTTATTAACCAAAGAAGATATTTAGCATGAAACATATACCATGATTACTACAATGATACCGCTCCAACTTTGGCTTACAGATCAAAAACTTGGGAGTTCAAGTCCCGGCACTGTCAAGCTGCTCATGACCCCCTAACCCTGTTTGGCCCTTGAGCAGGGTCCTTAACTTACACTTAATCCCATCTGCTCCATGAGCAGCTGGCTGACCCTGGCCTCTGACCCCAGCCTCCTAACCAGCTGGGATATGCATGATACAAATTTGCCTTGTGGAATAAATAAAGAATTCCCACTACATAAAAACACAACATTCAGTATGTTCAGTCTGCTATCGTTTATTTGTATTCTTCTAAAAAAAAAGAAGAAAGAAAGTAAGTCTTAATTCTAAGATTTTTATGTGCCATGTCTTGGAATATTAGGTAAATATCAACCTTGATGAAAAGCGATAGATGATACATGAAACTCTATCTTTATTCAGTTATTTTAACAAAAATAGCAGCATATAAAATGCTAAGTACATCCCATGATTCAGTCACTTCTCAAACAATCATTTTCAGTGGGAAGTCTTGAATCTTGCATTAATCAAGTTTTCAGATGTTTGTAATAGTTCTCTTTGGGTGCTGCTACACAATTTCAATCAGGTTAAAGTCTGGAGTTTAACATTTCTATTGCAACAATATTCTGATATATATTTGTAGGCAAGTTTCAGTCAAGATTTAGCTGTTGAAACCACAGTCATCGATGGTTCATGGTCGACCTAACGACGACAAAATTCCCAGTTCCTGTGGCTGCAAGTTAAGTCAAAGTCATCAGCACTGCTCCACAGTGCTTAACAATTGATATGTACATTTGCTTTAATGTTTTCTCTTCGCTGGCTCTGTGTTTACGGCCAAACATCCTCTCCTTTGTCTTGTTTATTCAAATGACAAAGGACTTTCACTCCAGGGAAGATTCTCAGCTGGTTTGGATTTATGACTAATTTCTCAGTATTTCTCACGGTTTAATGATGGACTCCAAATTGTTTGGAAATGGTTATACAGCTGTTTTCAGATAGGTGCAAAAACAGTTGCTTGTCTAAAGTTGCAGGAAAACAAGTCCCAATCATATCAATACCACCACTGGGCGTATGGGGGTATTTGGGGTATGCCGTTTATTCACTGATGTGGAGCGTTTGTGTTTATCTAAAAATGTTGCTGCACATATTAACCATCCATCTCTACTTTGGACTCGTCTTTCTATAGAACATTAGTCCAGAAATCTTGTCTTTAAACATAAGACGGCTTCTCCTGGCAACAACTTGTGCAGTGTTTTTGTCTTCAGTATTTAACTCCAGGATGCAGCTGTCATTTTTTAAAGGATTTATCTATTTACTTTTTCTTTTCGGGCTTGTAATTTCCCTGACCGTTGCAACATTTGACTTTGAGGTGAAGTTAATGGGACATCCCCGCCTGGTAAGAATGGCAACTGTCCTTAATATACTCCACTTATTAAAGCCTAATCACAACTGTAGAATGAACGCCTCCAAAATTGTTCAGAAATTGTTTTATGTCACTGAATATGTGACAGCTTGTGTTCACTGCAGTGATGGAACAATAGCAGCTGTATATTTTAATTATGTGCGTGAAGGAATGCACATAGTCTATATGACTGTTATTGGGTTACTTTAAAACAGGCATTCGGTATAACTTGGGATGTACTATTTTGTTTTTTTATGATATCACTCAAATAGCTGCAAGGCAACTGTGGGAGAGGGAACTTTCTTTCACACCTGCTTATTAGGTGCTATTACCAGAAGATTACCATGTGGCTCAGTGGCCATTTTCCAGATACAGTGACTTCAGACCCTAATCTTTGCCAGCCTTGAACTAAATCAGCAAACTCTGTGAAGCTGAGGAGATGCAGATGACAATGAACCTGCCAACAGACTTTGCCCTTTAGCAAGAATATTTTCATGGGAAAGTCTTCTCTGTAGCCTTTCTGTCCAGTCACGTGCAGCAAACAAAGAAATGACTTTCCACTCTCAAGCTTTTTTAAAGCTCCCTCTTTCTCTCTCTACTGGAGTGGAAATTCTTGTTCTTCTGTTTGGATCCAGACCGCGAATTCTTGCTTAGATGCCCCATATGGTCCAGCGTACTTCCAGCACTACTGTCAGACCTTGGCAGTACAGGTTGACAATGAAAAAAATGAAACATGGCATCTTGGTATCTCATCAGCAGTCTCATCTGGAGAAGAGGGAGACCTGAAGCCAGATTAAATGAGGAAGCACAGAGGCAAAGATGAAAAATCAAACACTCTGTGTTTAGTGAAACGTTTGTAGAGAGACACACGCTCATGTTTTCATAGAGGAAATGTCATTTTTAGCACCATTAATCTTCCTGAGTGTCTCATAAATTTAACTGCCTGAATCCCTGCTCCCATTCCTTCCCTCTTTTCTTGACAACCTCCATCTCTCTTTCCATGATTCTCTGTTTTTTTTTGTTTTTTTAAATCTATTTCTCTGTTGTTCTCATATTGAACTTGCACTGACATTCCAAATATCATTGGTCATATTTGTGATATAAAAGTTTCAGAGCCACAGAAGGTAAACTTAAGCTCAACTCAGCTGAAAAACTTGAATTGCATTTTTTTTTTGAGTTTACAAAGTGCACAGAAGAGCAGAAACGTATTTTGGGTGTGTGTTTGTCACCAGCTTATCTTGTAATCATAAGGTGAAATCAGATCATAGAAAGTACTGTATCTGTTTCCTAAAACACACTGAGAAAGAGGACTTTATCCCAGATCGCAGCATTTCTTGTTTCCTTAAAAATGACATAAAACGGACACATCTAGTCAGTACACAGTAACAAAGTTGAGGTTGGAAGAGTAAATGGTCGTATAAAACCGTGAGAGTAGCCTTCACAAGTCTCCTACAACAATGAGGACTTTCTTTGCTTTATATCCGAGTGTGATGATTTTTTTTTTTTTTTCACATCTTGAATATGAATGTGGAACATCACACTTGAGTGCAACTAAGTCTGCCTTGACTGCTTTTGTTGACCCTCAGAGCTGTGAGGAATTTCATTCAGGAGGTTGCATATCACTGAACCGCCTACCTTTTCACCCTCCATCTCTAACCATCAACCCCCACCTCTTTCTCCTTTGCCCTCTTTGACCATCGAGAAGCCGACAGCCACGTCAGCCGTGAGACTATACAGAAAACACAGCACAGAGACGTCCACACAACTAACATAGTTATTATGTTTTAAAGGAATCTCTGGTCACGTCTGAAAGAGGCATTCTCGCTCCTTAATTACATGCAACACACAGTCACTATTGGTGATATTAGATAGTTTATTGAATCAACAGTCAGGTGGCACCAGCCTGCAGGGTCCGTTCAGACCTGTGTTTATGTAACAGGTCCGGTTTTAGAGGCGAGCCTCTGTGTTTAAGGTCAGAGTATCTGACACACTTTTCTGTAGTGGATAATTACAAGAGGTGGTGAGGAAGAGTGATGAAACTCAATCAGATGCTTAGATGTAATGTTTTCTTACTGTATTGGATTTTCAGTCGGTTGCTCTTTGCTGAGCCTAATTCTGCTGTCTTGGCCAGGTCTTGACACAGAAAAGACCTTAAATCTCAAAGGAAATTTATTTTGGTAAAATACAATTTAGATAACAATAAGATGGACTTTTATAAGCATGCACATGCTACAACCTTTGTTTAGGATAAGATGAAATTAAACTAATCAGCCACTACACTAAAGCCACCAATCAGATAAGGTAATAAACAATGGTCACCTTCTTGACTGTGATTTATGGTTCCACATGGGAATTATGCATGTAGTTTTTATATGCACGGGACCATTGTAGTTGATGTTTATAACTGTCCATTGTTGTTTGTATCGCTCTACAATTACGCCACCAAATGCTTGGTGGTACTACATAGTAAAGGAGCAAATAAAGCATTGCTTTTGTGAGCTGGAGGTCATAAATGCTGAGCAACAATCATTTTTCCTGATATTGTAGCAATCTCTCTTTCTACCAACTTGAAGATGACCTAGAAGTATGAGAAGCAAATACAAAGAAAGAAATCCAATGTTACCAAGTGGACCAGTTGCAGTTTTCATGTTTTTGTGCATGTAGCATGTAGTAACATATAGGTGCACATCTGGTTACACTGTGCGTGGCAGTTGTTAAATTGTAGAGAGGAAGATCTGGCTGCAACGCGGCGTGTCGACGCAGGCTGCAACAAATGTGGTTGGTCCTCTTGGTATTTCCTTCTACGCATTTCCCATTACTACTTCTTCTTTATTGTTTCTCTCTCTGTAGAGAGTTTGCTGAAGCAACAAAAACAATTACATTTATCAGCTCCAGTTCACATAAGACATGCTTTATTTTGTATGAACTATATATAGGAAATAAGCAAAAGGAGGAAACAGCTCTGCAACCTACAGTGCTGCAGAAAATAACCTGCACTGCCAATTAGTGTTTGGTGCTGTAATTACAAAGAGGCATAAAACAACAGCAGTCAAGCACAAATGCCAACACTGACAAAGGTCCTGTACTTAAGCTATATGTGTAAATGCAATAAATCAGAGATCCCAGTTAAGGTGGACGCATGCTGTTGGTGAAATTATAAACCCCTCTCTTGTTTAGCTGGGAGGAGCCAAGAGTGTCATCTAAACTCCTCCAGATCCCAGGCGAACATCCAGATTGACAGTCAAGACATTTTAATGTGGTGGCTGATTAATGTATACATTTGTGTGCGTGTGTGTGTTTCTTAAAGATGTTTTATCTAATCTCTAAAAATGAGGACAATAACCACTACAACAACATGTTAGAAAGTGTGAATCTTGTGTGGAGAGAGAGTGATTAGATTAGATAGTGAGGGAAGAATAAATGGACGCGTTTGGAGCGAAGCAGCGAGGTAGTGGTGGGATGTATAGGTGAGGGCTCAGGACACATGTGTTGTCCAGATGTTGATCATAAATTCAGGGAAGAGAGAAAGCCTAAGCCCAAAGCTGCAGGCCACAGAATAATGAGGCTGCAGCTCACCATAAACTTCAACAAAGTCACTTGGTGACAGTACGATGCAGGAGAGGGAGATCTATATTGAGGTACTGAGAGATGAAAAGGGGGGTTTATATCTAACCCAGCTTAGGGCATCTTTCTGTCATGTGCAGAGCTGCATCACATGTGTTTCTCTGCTGTGCATGGAGGGTTGTACAGCCATTTGGATTTTATTTTCCACTGAGAGATTGGCAAAATACTCCAGTGGATATGAGAGGAGCTACAGATTCTCTAAGGAAAGTACCTCTCAGCTGCAATGGCTGGTTTAGCCTGGAGGAAGAGGAAATTGAGAAGAACAAACACATACCAGCTATTGCCTTCAGAAAAGAAATAATCTCCTAAACTGGAATGGCATGGAGAGGGGCATCATCCATAAAAATGAAAGAGAGTATAAAACGAGGTACCTTACAGTACAGACAATGAACACAGAAGCTGTCAAAGGTTTATGATATCCATTAATCATTTATTAATTTGTCTTTTGATTGAACTGAATATTTAACATAATAAAACAAATTAAGCTGCAGTGAACAAAAATGGCATCCTTGTCTCTGTAGCTCTCAGTGAGACTTCCATCCATCCATCTTCCATCTTTCAGCAAGTATTTTGTCAAACGTTTTCTGAGGAAACTCTAGTTGTATCAGGCTTCAGAGTGCCTTCTCTGCACTGCATGTTTCAGATCTTTCCATAGATGAGAGCTCAGAGCTCATATAGAGTCATGTAAGATTAGATCAGTGTTTGTTTTGTTTAACAGCATGTTTACTTCCAGGATGGTTTAGACTTCAGACCTTGTTGTGCCCTGCATATACTCTGTTATGCAGATATAAATGAGAAAAAATGGTTTTAATTTAATCACTTTTCAAAAGGAATGAAGCATTGTTTCAGTGAGCTGTGAGGTGGCAGTAAATCTGTGTACATCTGTATGTGTTCTCCCAATTAAGCCTACAGAACAAAAAAAGGCACTTTGTTTGTGTTAACATGCCTACATGTAGTAGGTATGTGCCTCTTTGGTCTACGCATCACTTAGTTTAACACATCCAGAAATAAAAAGGCAACCTGAAACATAAAAGCTGGAATGGAAAATCTCTCAACATCCTCAGTTAGTGCTGAAAGACAGCAGGAGGCTTGGACATAGACGCATATGCACACTATGTCCTCATTTATGTTTTAGCTGAAGGCTGCAAATCAGGTGGTGAATCAGTAAAATGTATTTGCTTTTGGATGTAATAGTGGATGTGGATGTATAGTTTTCAAACCCAACAAATACAGACCGAAGTTTGCTTCAGGCTTTGACCGAGCGATTAACTGGACACGAGGAGACCGTGTCCTGCTGTGAAGTGCCTGTAAAAAACAAACAAAAAAGAAGGACTGTGAAGTCAACATTTATATGTGCTGAGTGGTTTTAATGGACTCTGTGAGGAATTCATGTACATTTTAAATTCTGATTATGAAATTCTGCTTATTTTCAGTTTGTATTTACCAGTACTCTATTTAGTGTCACAGATCACAGCTTCTTCAGACAACCAGTAACACACACTACACTCAAACCTAATGTTTCCATGTGCTGTGCCATTTATTGTGTGTGTGTGTGTGTTTTAAACCTTACCTTCAGAAGCTTCTTTATGTTAAATTTGAGCCTGGAGCCAAGTCTGTCATTCATAGACGACATGTAGGAGCACATTTATGTCCTCTGGTGATTAGCTATAGAAGAAACATATGGATTTGCATGCACATGTACTCATTACCAGTAACTCAGGTGTTCTAGGGGCACACATACACACAAACATACACACACCCACACACAATATAACAGATAGTCATCATAAGCATGCACACATGCAATCCAGGACCCTTTTACACGCTCATTAAAAAGTTTCAAACGAGCACTGGTGCAACTCATAAATAACAGGTCACACAGCGTAAAATGTTCCCAAACACACAGAAATTAACATTCTTACGTTCTGCAACACATTCTGCAAGAAGACACACATTGCATTATTAAAATTATTGACCATGCACTTCATGGTCCCTCTCCAGCTGTTTATGCTGGTTGAAGATTTATCTGTTTGAATGAAGATGACTGATATTACAGATACAGATACAAACGTTTGTGTTTGAGACCGAAAACAGTACAGATGTGGAGTGTGTATCTTTGTGGATTCTTGTGTTCATGTCTCTTCAGCACATGGAAAACAGGTACCTCATGTAGGTGCTATAAGACACAAGAGAACACAAGGAGGTGGTGGATGGGTTTTTGTGTTTCTATCTCTGTCCATCCAGTCTAAAATTGGGTGTGAATTTGGAGACAGTACAGCAAGGAATATTACAGCAAGCAGTGGAAAACTCCAACACACTAAGTATGTGTATGAGTTTGCGCACACACACACACACACACGTAGACACACATAGAAACACACATCCTGTTGACCTGTCTTTTTTAAATGACTTTTTAAATGCAACCAGAGGAAGGGACAGGTGATGTTTATTTTTACGATACCCACAAAAGTGAGCTTATTTAAGCTTTTAATTTCTCTTGCATAATTTTATCGCCTACAGACACACACTCACTCACACACAGTGGTTACAGTGTCTTCTCTGAGTCAGCTCATGTAGAAATATCTGCAAAGAAACAGCATACAGACCACAGGGCTGACAAACAAACAGCTGCACCTACGCTAAAATTCATTTTATTGCAATTTTCTCATAATTATGAGCATGTTTGTGTTAATCGGTGCTTTGTCAGCCTATCTTTGAAATATTTTAGACTGGATTACACATACTGCATCAGTTCATGTGTAAATTAAGTGCAAAATAACCATTGATTCTTCTTTTTTTTTTCCTTGCTAAGGCTTTGTGTAGGAATTTTGCCACAGACGTCTTTGTCAACACCAGCGAGAGTAGGAGTCGTTCTGTACAGGAGGATTATCGCACGTCTGCACCTGTCTGATAATGCTTTAACCAGAGAGCCTTGAAGAAATGTCCTTTGTGCGATGTGGTTCAGCAGACTTTGTTTGTGCTTCAGCAGTGCAGCTAATTAGTCAGCAAGGCCGCTCTTCAGCGCTGAGGTGGTCTGTTCTAACTTCAGACAATAATTAGACAAAACATCTTCTTACAGAACCACTTCTGTCCATATCAGAGCTTACACTGCTATAACCTTGTTTTTATTAAATCAGCTCTACCACAAATTGGGCTCATCTACTTTATATTTGACTATCCCCTGCTCTTTATTTCATGTCACTGACAGTTCTGGCATGGTGTGTTTGGGTCCAAGTGTTCAGCAGATGCCGCCCAAAAACAGGCTGTTTACGGTTATTACTGGAACTGGAGCTGTCACTCTTCATTTGAATGAAAGCCTGTGTTGTTTATGCTGGTTTTGCAGGGCAGCAACAGACCATAATGTGGACAACACCACTGCCATTTTAAGAGAATGGCTGAAGAGGGCCCAGCGTGTCTACCATTATGTGGAGTGGAGACCAATGGAGGAGCCGAGGTAAGTCTCCATTGGCTTTTTTATTTTCTTTGGTTATTAATGCAGGATTTGTTTCCAAATATAATAATGAACTCAGACACAAAGTGACATGTTTACACCAGGTCCTACACGGATGAGTGGGGCCCAAAGCACTGGCCTCCTTCCAGATTCAACCATGTGATGAAGCTGAGGCAGGCAGCACTGAAGGCTGCCCGGGAACGATGGGCAGACTACATACTGGTAACTCTTATGATTCAAGTGTGAATATGCAATAATATAGCTCTAGATAATCACACATTATCTCAGAATATTCAATATTTTTCAGGTTGATATCACTTGTCCTGACCTTTCTTGTGATTATTTCATTTTAAGACACTATATTTTAGTGTAGAGTCTATATTCCTGTGTGATGTTTGTACTCAGAGTCTGCTCATCTTCAGTTTGTAGACAGTGACAACCTGCTGACCAATCCTCAAGTGCTGAACCTGCTGATGGCTGAAAATCTGACCCTGGTGGCTCCCATGTTAGAGTCCCGCTCCCTGTACTCCAACTTCTGGTGTGGCATGACCCCACAGGTACAGTTTGGACCTAAATGCATCAGTCTGTTCATCCACTCAGATGTATCAGCTCATCGTAGTCTTGTTAATCTGTCTTTTCGCTGTCAGGGTTACTATAGGCGGACCCCAGACTATCAGCCAATCAGGGAGTGGAAGAGGCTCGGCTGTTTCCCGGTTCCCATGGTGCACAGCACCTTCCTATTGGACCTGCGGCGTGAATCCAGCAGGGATCTAGCCTTCTACCCACCTCATCCAGACTACAGCTGGGCGTTTGACGACATTATGGTGTTTGCTTTCTCAGCACGTCAAGCGGGTCCGTTTAAAGCCTTCAGCAATCCTGAAGTTTTGTAGCAGAGATGCAAATGAGTCAAGACAGATTTACTTAAGGTTGATTACTGAGAGCAATGATAAATGGACACATGTGTGCTGTTGGACTTAATATGTGCGTGTTTGTAAGCAGCACTGTTTGTAGATTTACGGGCTTGATGGGAATAATCATCGATATGGAACAAACAGGACCATTGCATTTTCCTGTTAGTGGACAGCACAGTCTTTGGCATGCACATGAAAATAAAATAAAAGCATTCATATAAACATTAACCAAAGGAAACTTTACAACACTTGCAGAATCCATTTCCTAAATTAGTTCCAGGACTTACCGGAGTGCAAAAAACACACACACACTTCCACAGAATTTAAATCTAAGTATTTATAGCAATAAATCACATTGCTCTCCTATATACAACACACCTTCTGGGTGTAGCACCTGTTTCCTTGACGATCCCTCGACTCTAGAGACGTGCGCTTAAAATTTAGAATAAGATCCTGATATGTAGTAATTCAGAATTTAGAGATGCTTTCCTTGAGAAGATAGTATGTTCAGTTTGAGCCAGTTTTCAACAGGGTTGTGCAGAGTAATTAATGCATAATCTGTAGTACATATTTGTTCATCATTTCACCAGGAAGTAAGGAGATGATCTGAGCTTCATAAAAGAGAGATAATCACCAGAGAGCTAGCTTTAATCTCAAAGATTTATAAAAAGACATAAATGTATCGAACTATTGATCAAATGCAGCATCTGACGGATACAGCTTACAGATACTATGCATACATTTAATATATGAAATAAAAATATTCAATATTTACTTGACATTGAACCACGATATTGATGTGATAGTGATATGAAGGACAAGTCAGTTTATTTATATAGCACATTTAATACTCATGGGCAGTTAAAAGTCTTTAATATACAGGATTAAGAACAGTGATTAAAAAGATTAAGCACTATTACAACTAATCAAGTATTAAAAGAAATATTTTGAAGAACCCATCTAAAAAGAAGGACTATTTCTTAGTTAAATAACTATGGAGGCATGTGGCTTAGCCCCGCAGCTAGAAGATTCCTGCGTTGATGAGGATTATAGTTTGTGCTGGTGTCTGACTGATTCTTTTCATTCTGTACCGATACAATCAGATCATCCATAATAAAATCAATATATTGATGAAGTTTGATAGATCATTACGCCACTTGTAAGCAGGCT
This sequence comes from Arrhamphus sclerolepis, assembly GCA_037176975.1. Lineage (NCBI taxonomy): Eukaryota > Metazoa > Chordata > Actinopteri > Beloniformes > Hemiramphidae > Arrhamphus > Arrhamphus sclerolepis. The sequence goes on along the minus strand of JBAMYA010000019.1, from coordinate 3,020,074 downwards.
TCAAAGTGAATACTATGCACATGTTGGAAGAGGTACAAGCAACCAGAGGAAGTCTTATTTCCATGTTTGTTTGAAATGTTTGGGTTAGGAGGTTAAATTTACAGAAGCCTCTGTGTGTTTGTGTGTGTGTGTGTGTGTGTGTGTGCGTGTCTTAGGTGTGCAGATGTATGTGTGTAACAGAGAGCACTACGGTTTCTTGCCCGTCCCTCTGAAGGCCCAGCAAAATGTGGAGGATGAAAGAGAGAGTTTCATACACACCATCACAGAAGCTTTGAGTGAGTGCAAACACACACAGACACAGCTGCATTCACTCCGCATGTTGCGACTTTACCACCTGACTGTCACATGTTGATTACCTCCCCTTTCCAGCTTTTATCTTCTTCCTCTTGACCTCCATGACCTGTTGTGATTGCATCATGTCAACCCTCTTCTTCTTCTCTTTGTTGTTTCTTTGTACTCCCCCCCCCCCATTCCCATCTCCTTCTCCTCCTTCACTGCCCTCCTCTCTGCTCTGAGTTTGAGTGAAGTCCTTTTCTAATTGTGGTTTTTCACCATTCACTTCCTTCCCCTCTCTGTCAATAGTTGACCACGACATCGAGCACTCTGAGCACGTGCACTCTCCCCCCTCACCACAGGACAAGATGGGTTTTGATGAAGTGAGTTTTTAGAGTTTTGGCTCTTCCTTCTGGAGCAGGAGATCAACAACTTCTGTTTCTTTCTATATTTGTAGTTTTATCAGCAAGTTCCACTTCCTGTTTTGTTTTTCCATGTTTGCTTTTCTTTTCTGCACCTCCTCCCTCGGCCTCCCCTCTTGCTTGTCTGATCTAATGCAATTTTTTTATTTATTTATTTTTTCAAAGAACATCATTTTAAGATACTGAATGATGTTTTAGAGCCCATGAAATTGTCTCATGTATTTCTGTTGAAATGTGTAGGTTTTCCTGATTAACCTGAAACGCCGGCTGGATAGAAGGACCAGGATGTTGAAAACGATGTCCTCCCTTGGCCTTCATGCCACACTGGTGGACGCAGTGGACGGGAAGTAGGTCACGAACACATGGCCATACCTGATGATCCAACCTGATGGATTTAGTAGTGCAGGAAGAAAAAGTCTGCATACTCTAAGCAACAAAGTTCAATACATTTAGCATATCAGCTTTTCTATCAGACAGTTTCTGAATTTTGATTAATGCCCAGTCCAATTTATTTAAAGGTTTCTGAAATAGCAGCCAAATAGACATTTCGTATTTGTTGCAATATGCTTGATTAATTTGTTTTCCATCTCTTTGCCCACTCCTTTGTCCGAGCTTTGATTGTCCAGCAATGTGTGTTGCAGCTTGACAAGTTGTATAATGTGTATGCTGATGTATGACGTGCATTATTCTCTTCACTACTGATCATACTTCTTACCTGTTGCTCCCTCAGGGCTCTGAATTCCTCCCAGCTGCAGGCGTTGGGAATAGAGATGATGCCGGACTACAAGGACCCGTACTCTGGTCGCGTTCTCACCAGAGGGGAGATTGGCTGCTTCCTTAGCCATCACTCTATATGGACACAAGTGAGAGCAAGAAGTTATGATGCGTTCATTCTGGAAAAAAATATAAGTTGTGTAAAGGAACACTTTCAAGTTTTCTTTAAGATATTCTGCACAATTAATGCTTTGCAGCTGATACATGAAACTTGACCCTGACGTAATCTATTAATTCAGCAATTTAGCCTCTTTGAGACATTTGCAATAAATAATATTTTAAAACTGTGTTAGGACATCTATGGAAACCGTAATATGAAAAAGGATATCACTTTTCAAAAATCTGTGGTATAAAAGTAAAGACACGCAGCATCTATGACATTAAAAGCAGGAAAACGATTCTATGTGATTTCTAACGCAGAAGTCATTTAGTGAATATCTCTTCTCTATCTGCTATCACATTTTCATCAGTGTGGTCTCCTTTCCCTCTCTACCTGCAGCAATCAGAGCGTCTCAGGCAAACCTATTGGTTTATAAACTATGTTAAGCTCAAAAGCCTTTGATAAAAAATACATACTGGACTCGAATCATGTAACTTTCTTGCAGGTAAGAGCAGCTTTTTAGGCATGATTACAGTCAGCAGTGATTAGCAATGGAGACTTCTAGGAGTTCCTATTGTGTGACCCTACGCTCATATTTGAATTTTATAACAAATCAACCTGGTTAAAAAAACCCTGCAGTAATTTAACATGTTATGATATCTAATTATGCCATAAATCTAGTCTTCCTGACTGATTGCAAGAGATTTGATGCAATCTGTGTATCCTTGCTGACGCTGCCTGTTTGCATGGTTGCTATGGTAACCTACATTCAGGACAACAAACCAGAATGAATGGTGGTGACCTGATTTTGCTACTACTGCAAATTTTAAATTAAGTTACAAGGCAGTGCCATAGATGGTTACTTATGCTTTATTAACATATCTGACAATCGACTGTTGCTGATAGAGTCATTTACCCATCAGTCCTTTGGTTCAGTCATTTGCATGAACCCATTGCCTTCATCACTCTAGTAGAAAGAGTTATTATTTACTCTGCCTTGTGAATTACACAGAAAACTATTAGAAATCCTATTTGATTGGTTTCCATTTGAAACAACTATCATATATGATTTGAAGCAGATTTGGGAAAAAACAACAATAAAACACATTTCATGTGGTTTTTGGCTGTTCAGACTGTCAACAAATCTATCTGGATACAATCTGTTAATGCAAACATTTTGATTCGGGCCAGCAGCCTGAACATAGTCCATTCCTTCTTTTTGTTCCGTAGTGACAACAGACACTGACAGCAGATAAACGATCATGTAAAATAAAACAAAAGGGGGAAGAAATCTGGGCATGTGGCAGAACGACAGTTGTTATTGTTCAATTTTAACCCAAGTGTTTGTGATCTTTGACCATCAGGTGGTTGAACGTGGTCTCCAGAAGGTTCTAGTTCTAGAGGATGATGTGAGGTTTGAGCCGAGGTTTAAAAGGAGGCTTCACGCGATCATGGATGACATAGACAGAACCCAGCTGGACTGGGACCTCATGTAAGAACTCTACTCTTACTTTTCCCGAATGTTCCTGAGATATTCTGTGTTCTTAAAATGATCTTATGATCAGTAACACTTTCTGCCTGTCTTATTCTGTCTTCAGCTATGTGGGTCGAAAGCGTATGCAGGTGCAGCAGCCAGAACAGTCAGTGGATGGTGTGGACAACCTGGTTGAAGCTGACTATTCCTACTGGACGCTGGCCTACGCACTTTCACAACAAGGGGCAAAAAAGTTGCTGGATGCGGAGCCCTTCCTGAAGATGTTACCTGTTGATGAATTCCTGCCCATCATGTTCAACAAACACCCCAAGTCAGTCTTTACTTTAGTGTCCTCTTGTTTAGAATCTCACTGTCTGTTCATATGGAAATAACATACATGAGTCATAGAAAGGAGTAGAAGTGTGCTTCAGCTGCACAGTGCAGAAAGCCACAACTACTGTATGTTCACAAATCCATTTTCACAAGGGGCCCATCTATGAGTAG
>JBAMYA010000019.1:2985214-3008255 GCA_037176975.1 Arrhamphus sclerolepis | reverse complement strand
AGAAAAATGCAAGAAGCACTGAGTTACACATTGTGAAGCACTTAGTAGGACCTTAGTAGAAGCCTTTTTAAGTTTTGACAGTTCTAATACATGTGGATATGTGTAACGTATGTGTACCAAGCACAAATTTATACATTCTTTTTTTTTTTTTTTTTCTTTCCAGGTGTTCTTGCATTTTTCTTTTTCTCATGGAGAATACCAGTTTTTCAAGAAGAGGTTCCATCATTAAATTATGTTTGGGTCCCCCTTGTGGTAAGAAGTGAAAATGCTGCTATGTCTACAGCAGTAAATACTTGAAACAGCAGTCATAGTTTGATTTGCATCACAAAGCATTTCATTGTGGCTCACTGGTGCTCAGTTTCATTGAAAGCCTTCCTACAGCATGGGTTTAGTGGTAATCCCATGGAAATTGTATTTGCCAGTGCATATGCTATAAGGACTCCTCCTCTATTTGTACTTGCAGAAAATAACTAAGAAAAATTAAGATCATATTTAGGTATTAAATGTGAGCTTTTCTGCTTTTTCTCCAGTAATGTAGTGCAAAGTGTTTCATATAATAATACTTTTTTTCATTTGATTTCTCCATATTCAAAGCTTATCTTTCATTTTTTTAGTGCATTTTTCTTTCTTTATTTCTCTGTGACACTGCTGCACTAATTCAAGAGGTGTAACAGAGTTCCCACGCATCCTGGAAAACCTGGAAAATGATTGACCAATTTTCCAGGCATGGAAAACATATGGAAACTGAGAAAAAAAGGGTCAAATGTCGTAGAAATGTTTAAGTTATCCTGTAAAATTATTTCTGTAATCACCTTATCTTCTGGGCAGCATTTATTAGCACTAATTAACACGAGGGCACAGTGCTTCTCTGCTTGTAGCCGGTGCACCACACCACCTGAAACTACCAGCCAATCAAATTTGCATTTCTGCTTGGAGCAGTTCTGCAACCCAGTGCTTCCAGTTGACTTTATCTTTTCAGACCATGTTAAGGAAAATAAGTCAATGAAAACAACTTTAGGAATTCTGTTGAATTAAAATACTCTGTATGTGCACAGATAGATAAGAGAATAAATTAGAGTGATTTAAAAACTTTTCATGTAGACTTAAGCTCATTAATTTCTGATGAAAGTAGTTGTCAACAGAATGAGATGCTCACAGAGACCACGGGGAAGAGGGGCACCGTTAAAATGAGAAAACTAACTATTACATGTTCATTTGAACTGCTGGCATTCATTATTTCTACTGTTGTTGGCATAAATGATTGTGATTTCACATGGCTAAATTAGCATTACAGCTATCAATCAGTCAATCTGACTTTATTTTGTAACTTCTAAGCAAATCAAATGCAATTCAAACAGTTTGACTGGTTGATTAAACAACAAAAATGCTCAGTAATAGACAGAAAGTAAGAGAGGCGAGAAAGTTGAGCTGGGACTTGCCCAGTTGAACATTGTAACTCCAGTTTACAATGTAGCTAATCAAGTGCTACGTTGTAATCTGTGGGTGTGTTTGCATTATTCTATGATACATTTGTCATAATTAATTTTTGTATTAAATAGCCATATACTGCACATCAAATGTCTGAGTAATAAACATAAAAACAATCTGGGCAAATGCAAGTTACAACTGTAGAAAAGAACACTTCCAAAGAATGAGGGGGGCAGAGGCATTAGTTAGCGTATGAGGTGATAACTGGTCTCTGTAGCAGCTGAAAAAGTCCTGGAAAATAATTTCAGGGAAAGAGTGGGAACCCTGAAATGACTTCTTTCCAGTTTTTTTTTTTAAGTTGCTTGTTTTTTGAAGGATTTATGAGCATTAAAACAGATTTTGTTTTTGTTTTGCTTGCTGGAATTCTGATTTTGTTCAACAATAAAACTAAAATATAAAACAGAAGATGACGAAATAAAACAAGCTGACTGAAACCTGTGTATTCTTTCAGACGGTGACATTTGGATCCTACATAATTGCGAATGGCTTTTTTAACGTCTATGCCATTTGTGTGGACACACTGTTCCTGTGCTTTTGTGAGTATTTTAGGCATTTCACATGCTATAGGCAAACTATAACCAGTGGCACTGCTATAATGACAAAACCTCTGAAGTCACGCAGGATATCAGGAGTTGAATTGAACTTTTTCTCTCTTCAAAGCTCTAAATGAAAATAATTTATTCCTGAACATTCACTGCTTATCCTCTCCTTCCCTGCACGTCTTTGCTAATCTCACATAATGCTTTGCTTCTCTGTCTCTCTCTCTCTTCCTGGTTTCACTGATGCACTTCCTCTCCTCTCTGCTCCTCTTCTCCTTGCCGGGAACTGACCTCAGGTGAAGACCTGGAGAGGAATGATGGTTCTTCTTCCAGGCCCTACTACATGTCTCCAGGTCTGCACAAGATCCTGCGCAAAGGAGAGGAGCGTGCCAAATCATGTGCTTCCTCTTAAGTGATGTGCAGCCTTTTACTGAACTTTATATTCTGACTCACTTCTCCATATCTGCTAAATGTGTGGGGATCTGGATGTTTGAGAGCAAATGCTTGAGGGCTAAACATCAAAACTGGATGCATCCTGATGTGGTCAGGGGTGAGCTGCTCATAAAAGGACATGCCGTTCTTCAGGTCCTCACAGAAAAGGCATGGGTGACTGGAAAAAAGACTCATTTTCTCTCATCAGCCATTTCAAATACTTGCTTTTTTTTTTCTCCACTGCTCTGTCGGCCCTGTTTCTTTGTTCTTCACTGTTTCCCTCTGCGGAGCTCTGCCTTACTGAGAGGACGCATACGCAGGATGGATGCACAACAAAACGACAGAAGCATTTTTACCTAAACTAACGAGGCCCTTCAGATGTACAGTTGCTGGTGGACTGTGGTAAAAGGCATCACCCTAAAAATAAGTGGAACCCTCCTTTTGCACTTTGGTCTTCTACTGTAAGATCATATTCTGTATGCACTTTCACATGCAGAAGTAGAACCATCTGGTTTATTTCTTACGTGTAGCATGATTTTTTTTGCTAGCTGTTTATGTTTTCAATTGGGTTTGTAGGTTTCTTTCACCCACCATATTTATACTGACACAAACACACAGTTCCTTAGCTGAACAGGTTCCTTATTTTCTTCAGCTACATGGTCATTTTTAAAGTTTCACTCGTACCCATAGATGTACTGTAACGCAGACAGAACCTTTGTGGGAGGTCAAGACTTTAAAAGAGATTTTCTGAGTGTTGCTTAAAAACTGAACAGAACCTTCTCAGGAAAGTTCTGAATGCAGCCACAAGTTCATGTGCCTAGTTGTGGAAAAAAAAACAAACAAACAAAAAAACAACACTATAAAAACAAAACAAAAAAAAAGGAAGTTCCTCCTACTCTGTGATTTTAGAGCTAACACCAGGAACCTTTGCGATACAATTTATAAAAGGATGTCAAAGCCATTTTTGGTATATTTTTTATCGGGTAGTCCAGATGTTGTGCTGATTTATTACAAAGCATAATACACACATCTGTCTGGACAGTATTCAGAGTTCTTTTTGTACAGGGCATTTTTTTTTTTTTGTTGTTTGTTTTTTTTTAAATTGATGAATGAAATCAATGAAAATGTTCATCTTTGTTTTGGAATAAACTTAAATGGTTGAAGTATTGTTCAGTGCATTTACAGAGGTTTTATTTGGAAAAAAAACTGAGGTAATCAGAAATGTTTTAATGCGTAAGTTTGATTTATTGAACGACTCTTTCGATAGTGTGGGACCTGGAGGTGAACGACGGCTCTGCAGGCCGACCTTTCTACATGAACAAAACCTTGAGGAAGATCCTTAACAAGAGGAACAGCAGGAGTTAAAGACAAGAGGTGGTGGAAGCAGATGGACAGAGACGGCGCTATTAACAGCGCACGGTACGAGCCCACGTGGCCAGAGACGCTTTCCAGTTTTAATTAAAGTGGGTACAAAATACAGGTGCACGCTATAATGAACAAACCATTTAAAAGTGACTGCGACACTTTGATTCATCCAAACACTATAAAATATTGTTTGTCAGTGATGGTTAACTCCATTGTTTAAAATTATTTTTATGTTGGATGGTGGACAAAGTTGAACCAAGTGATTGTATTTTTTTATGTGTATTTATTACTGATATATGCTTTGTTCTGATTTTTTTTCTTTTTTCTTTTTATAACCTTTTAAACGAGAACTTTTTATTGAAACAGCAGTTCTAGGGGCTGTTGTAAAACTGAGCTTTTCTCTTCTTTGTTTCTTGTAGTTGCCATTTCTCACCACCTGGTGGTGTCAGTCATTTTCAGATGTCTCGTGCTGTTGTTCAGCTGCCAATTCGGTTTGTGTGTTTTGTTTTTTTTAATCATGAAACAAACACCATTTCATCTGTGTGTTACCACAGTCATTTTTTTTGTAAACCTCAGACTGTCTCACAGACACAGACTGTGAAATGTATTTACCACCAACTTGTGTCCCCCCCGTGCCTTTTTCTAAGAATTGTCTCGCGGGGTGCCTATTTAGTGTCTAATGTACTTAGTTTACATTTGAAGATGCTTCAGCATTATCATCATTATTTTAAAATCAGCTCTTAAGAGATTTTTAACAGCCAGAGATGGAAGTCCATGTCGTTTCCACATTGTTTCTTTAGGTTTTGGCTGAAAGTGAAGCAGAAAAGTATATAATTTTATAATCAGCTGCAGTCTGTGTGTCCAGCCAGCACAAAACACACAAGCTTACACACGTGCGCTTTCATGGCTTTTTCACTGACAAAGGCAACGTACATATTTGACTCAGAGGTCTATGCAGCAAGAGCAGTAACTGTCTTTAGTTCAGTAAACAAATCATGTTTCTCACTGAAGAGTATTAAGGAGTAAAATCCCCGCTGACAGTAAAAGGTGGCAGAAAGTGCCCTAATTGTTCGTGTTAATCACACAATCAGGTGTATTTGCTTTTTTTCCAAAAATCATCAGAATGTCTTTAGACTTGCAGAATAACGCACATGCCTGCATTGTTTTAGCCACACCAAAGTACAGGTATGTCTTTGAACGTGTGGAGCACATACACTGCTCACTGTGAAAACCTTTTTAGTATCAGAGAGGTTTAAAGTTGCTCTTCACTATATTACACAACTGCTGACTCACTCTTGGAGGACCTATGAGCCCACTTTCAGTCAGTTATGGGTCGTCATGTTGGTAGGAGATGCAGTTATCTGAAATCTCTTAAAAGAATTATATGATTATGGTGAAATACCGTAAGGTGCGGTTTAGGTTTATTTCTTTACTTGCGTATTTACTGGACGCAAACCCCACAAAATCAAGAATTTTCTCACTAGGAAATACCTAGTTTGGTGTCAGTGGGAAATCATTGAGCAAAGCATCTGTTGACTGACTTGCACTGTGTCCTTTTATTTTACTGTCCTTTCTTTCTTCTTTGTTTTTGTTTTGTTTCTTTAAAAAAAAAAACAATCCAAAGTGGATATGAATATTAATGAGACTCAGGTTAATTTCTAGATGCAACTCGTGTTTTGTTCTTTTACTTTTTACTGTGTTGCCAAACTAGAGAGGCTGTCCTCATGGTACCTTGGAGTGACGGCGCTGCCAGACTCACACACCCTCGACACCCGTTAGGACAGAGCACGCCGGGACACGTAACCATTCAGTGAAAAGCAAAACAACTCCTCTCGTGTATGTGAGAGAGGACAAATGATGCATGTAATGTTAAGCATATTACGCATGTTGAATGTTGTCATCGCTTTGTTACACCAAACAACTGCTACACTCCCAGTTGAATTTTGTATCTTTTTTTTGTTGTTGATGTTGCTCAGGTTTAGTTTCATTCCCACCGCAGTGAATTCCATAGATCTGATAAGTGTAGTAAAAACTCTGTTTTTATATGCCCTGCCCTCCCTTCCACGTCTGGAAATAAGATTCTTTTGGTCAACCACAGTCAACAAGTAGGCACAAGTCAAACTTCTCTTAATGTGAAATAAAAAAAAAAAGTGTGGGACTTAACTTCCTTCAAGCTCACTAAACAAACTGAGGATTTCAACCAAAACTCCAAGCTGACTTGTTTTAAAACAGCAGTATGATTGTGACTCATTTATTTATTTATACAATGAAGGTTGCATGTGTATATAACACCTGTGTGCATGTTAAGTGCTCAAATGTTAATATATTTTGATGTCTTCAGCACAGACTTCATCTTTGCTACTACTCACCCTCCAGTTTTATAATACTAAAGTGTAAACACAGTCTACACTCGTTGAGTTTTCATTTGTTTTATTCAGTCATCCTCCAGATTTTTTTTTTTTTGGGGAGAAATTAGACATTTATTCATGAAACAAACTTCACAAACAATAAATTAAATTGCAACACTGTTATATAGACAAGTTTAAGTTCACCTTCATATGGAGTTTTGAGTCTTGTGGCTTTCACTTAGAGTAGCACAGTCAAACTTTGACACCAACTACACAAACAAATAAAACATGTGCCACAATCCTGTGAACTACACTAAAACCTTTTCTTTTCCACATTATACATATAAGGCTGTAAATAAAAAAATAATAATATATATATATATAACCTTGTGAAGATGAATTGATGACAGTTTAAGAAAGGAAACTTGTTATTGTTGACTGAAAATGAAATTAAAAAGAATAGTGCAGCTGTTGATGAAGGACAAACTCTGAGGCTGCTGCGGGCATCCGTGTGTGTGTGTGTGTGTGTGTGTGTGGGAAAGAAAGAAGGAGAGGGAGCACCTCAGGCATGAGACACAGGCAGTGAGGTCATGGCGTGGGCTGGCATAAGCGGTTGAAACATGGAAGGAGGAGAGTGTACTGCAGACACACAGAGAGAGCACATCGTTATTACAGTCACTTAATTACGTAATCAAAGCATCCATATGAAACACTGTAGTGAGGTAGAAAAAAAAAAAGTCATTTTTGTATCCAGTTTTTAAAATCATCATTCTTTCTCTTCTCCAAACTCCTTATATCTCCAAATTTAAAAGAAATGATTCGTCACTCAAGAGCAGAGCCAAAGGTTTGTAATTAGTGTATGTTTTTCTTTGACAATTACACAGATTTGTTAAAAAGTGAAATAAATGGAATTAGAAGTTGATTATCTTATTTATACAATAATGTAAAATCCTTTAATTATTTTTGTTATATAATTTATTTTTTCTTGGTTTTCATTTTATAGCTTGATATTTTGGTTTTTCTGCCCTCTATACTGTCTGCTGTTCCAATAAGACATTAAATGATGGCTTAATTAGTAAATTTGTTTTCCGTGTCTACATTTAAATTTCTCATTTCCTCCATCATCTACCAAGGATAAATATAATTTAAATTCTTGGTTCATGGTCACTGGTGCCATCAGTGAGGGGAAAACATAATTCATTCATAAAACGTCTGATGCTCACTGTCTATGAAGGAATGTAGTGCTGAGAGCATTGACCCCTCTGGGCCTCCGTAGGCTGTGTACTGCAGCTCCTCAGGGGTCGGGGTGGGCTGGGACAGGCGGCTGGGCTGGAGGGAGCTCATGGGGCTGCTGGAGGTGTGGTTGGGGCTCACGTGCTTTTTGTGGCGTGCTCGACAATTCTGAAACCAGACCTGGGTGAACGCGACAAAACATGTTTTCATTTCTTTCCCCAAAAGAAAGAAATTGCATTTAAGCAGTCACTTGAATTCGTGGGGAAAAAAAAAAAACTACAGCCATAATCTTTGGGGGTTTCCCCAACGAGATTAAAAAAAAAAAAAAAAAAAAACTGTCATGCCTGATGCAGTGTTTAGTCACTAAATCCAGTTACCTCATGTTGAACATATAAATATACACCTGAATGGTTCATAGTACAACAAACTTCAGCTTCTACAAGTCTCCTTAGTGACATGATCAAACTGTACATGCCATCATTTGTTTTGTCTTCTTGCACAAAATGCTCACTGACCTGTATGACTCTTCGACTGAGGCCCGTCTGCTCCGCCAGTTTTTGTAGGGTTTGAGCATCGGGGTTGTTGTCCTGAGCGAACTGAGCCTGCATCACCTGCATGTAAACACACACAGGAGAGTCATCGACATGACAGATAAGTTTACTGTGTGGTCCTTTCGCATAAAACAAAAAACATTTGGTCTGTCAAAAATCACTTCTACTGTGTGTTTGTCAGGAATCATTTGGGAATACATACACATAAAAGTAATAAGATTACCTTTTGGACATCACTCTGTGTAAACCAAGAAAGAAAAGAGATCATAAAGGAAACAGGTCTTGGCAAAACCATCAGTGTCATTCTGAAACCAGACATTTATTATTGCTTTGCTCCTGTGCAGCAATCGGCTCATCATACCATCAATTTTCCCACAAAAACAGCCACCTCAAAAGTTTGATATTTTTCTTTCAAAAACAAAAAAAAGGGTACAATTTGTGTTTATAGGTATGTAAAAAGAAATTTTTGTGTTGAATCGAGGAAGCATTAACACGTTCATGATGCATTAGTTGGAGTCCTAAAATTCAGCTCACATTAGCACTCATGTTTGATGCAGGCTGTCATGTTACAGCTAAATTACAGAGAGCATGTTAAAATATTGCTTTAAAACAACAACAAAAAAAGTTAAAAGCAGAAAAAGTCTGAATTTGATATGATTAAGTGGAGTGCCATTCAAGACTGTTCTTGTAAGCTTATTATTAACATGCCGAGTCATGTTGCACATTTCAGACCTACAAATTTGTGTTTGTCAATAGACCCAAAATATGAATTTGATTGCTGTGCATGTTGTTTTTAATTGCCTGAACTGTACAACTGAAATTATTGATGACCATATAATAATATAAAAAATAGGCTGTTTACCCAATACATACTTCTTTTAAGGCATGTCACAGTTTTAAAAAGAGTAAAAGTGTGATAATGCACCACCTCTCCCTTCTGCTTTAAGTAAAATACTAAATACTTGATTAGTTTTGTTTTTTTGTTTTTTTCCCATGGACTTGAAGTGGAGATATAGCTACAGTAATAGCATCTATAACATTTTATTTCCTTACATTTATCAATGAGACTGCACACTTGAATACTGCATCTAGTCTTCCTGTGCCACCATTAAATAGAAATAGATGCACAATGTCTGGAGGCCAACTGAGGAAATAATATCTTGATAAATGAGGTGTGCTGCAGTTTTCCTGCATGCTGACAGCGCTGGATCAAGAAAAGGAGCCCAAGATGTGCCCATTTAACCAAAAGTATTTGCAGCATGATCAAAATGCATCGACTTTAAATGTAAAGAAAATAAAAAGAAAATAGTTTAAGCTTTTTTCTATGCATGTAAAGACGTTTTTATTTGAAAACTGTTATCACTGCCACTGCTGTTCAATAAATATGCCTACTAGAAACTGCAGAAATGACATTCTGTGTCTTTGCATGTTGTTGGTGATGGTTGTGGACGAGGTTACAAACCTGCAGCTGGTCTGCAGTGAAGCTGGTCCGAGCTCTCTTGGAGGGCTTCGGCTGATTAACCTCCTGCTCGGTGGGCACAGCCCCCTCCATGTTAACACCGCTTCCTGCAGCGGAAACATTCATTAAAGCCGATTAGAATTAAAGTCCAACTATAAGGCATTGGAGCCAAATCCTTAAAATTTTGCATTCAACAATAAATGAATATATATATACATAATATATATAGCCGACCTTACTTTTAACGGGCGCTCACCTTTCTCCACGGCCCGCTTCAGGTTGTCCAGCATGCAGTCGTAGTGGACCCTGCAGAGCACCTTCCCCTCCACCAGAGCGAACTCCTCCCCGGTGGACAGCTGCCTCTTGCAGGAGAAGCAGGCGAAGCAGGCCAGGTGGTAGACGTTGCCCTTGGCGCGGCGGACCCAGTCTGTGGAGTGGATGTTGCGTCCGCAGCAGGCGCACCAGGTACCGTATCTTCTGAAGAGGAAGGCCACCAGACACGCAGAAAACTGTTATTTAAAGGCTGCTATACGTGGTGTTGGTCGGTGTTTTTTTTTTTTTTCCATGTTTGTTTTTGATGTAAACCATAGCAAGAAAACTCGAGGACACAGCTTAAAATATGCTTTTTCAATTAGGCCTAAATATAGACTTTAAAGTAAAACATTTATATATTTTCCTATATCAATTAGCCTACTTTTAAAATGTATTCTGTTATTTTTTTTCTGGTTGTTTTTGTTTCAGCATTGCTCTATTTTTTCATATAATCGTTTTATTAGGTATTATTAGGCCTATTTTGCACGATGATGCAAAAGCCATTGTTAATAAATGTTCATTCCTTTTGAAGTAAAACCCAGTAATGGTCATTAATTGAAAAAAAAAAAAACAGATTTGACTAGATAAATCTTCAAGAAAAGCGGGAAAAAATAAGTCTCGCACCTATTATTATTATCATCATCATTATTGTTATTGTAGATGCAATAAGAATCATCAAAATTTTGCCAGTATATGACTTGTAATTAATCCAGTCTCGGTTCGCTCTGCACCAATTTCGTTTTATTTTATTTTATTTTATTTTGTTGTTGTTGTTGTTGTTTTGTTTTGTTTTGTTTGTTTGTGGGTTTTTTTGTTTGTTTGTTTTTTGTTTGTTTTTGTCCGTTTGATCAGCGGTGATAGAAATTGGTTCACATACCGAAAGTAATCCAGTTTACAGAAAATCTCTTTTTCTTTGATGTAGCAGCTCGCGTGGCTGCCAAGTGAAGTCTGGCACACGCTGCAGGACAGACAGCGCACATGCCAGCACAGGTCGTTCACCTGAAGCAAAGATACGATGAATTAGCGAAAGACAAGAAAGTAGGCCGGTGTGAAGATCTGACAAAACCGCAGTAATCCAAATGCAAACACCTGAGGGAATAATAACAGACATATTAAAAAAAAATAGAGAGGAACAAAACAATTCTCAAAAATACAAAGCCAAAGCCTGATGAAAATAATTGTTTACCTTTAATAAATATTTATCCACTATTTCTTCGTTGCAGCTCGCGCACACACTCCTGCCCAGAAGAGACGCAGATGCCATCGCCCGAGGGGACGAGGTGCCTTCATCCAAAACTTCCACCGGAGCGCCCTTGGGGAGATCAAACCGGCAAGTTGACAGTTACGCACAGGAATCCGCCTCCAACCTGGATCCGTGATGCGTTTGAACCTGGCTCACAGGTCCCCGCCACCACAACCACTTACTGACCGCAGGTCATTCTCACATTCCACCTTAAACTCAAAAATGCTCAAACCTGACATAAAAGTTGAAGTTCAAAGCAATGTGAACAATCATTAGGTAGAAGAGTCGCTCTCAGATTGGAAAGCTTTCAAGAAGACAATTTGTTTGGATTCCAGAAGGAATTTTTCGAGACTTCCCCCCACCTTTTTTGCACACAGTCACAACTTTTTTGAAAACTTCTAAAAGTTTAAAATGTTCATTGGTTACTGTTCGTGAATAAATGATACGTGCACCAGCCTACCATTATGTCTCTCCTGTCCTCAGTGCAGGTGCCTTGCAGCTCTTCGTCTCCTTTGCAGTCCTCACACATGACGAGAAGCTGCGGCGCAAAGAGGATGTCTGTTTGTCAGACTTTTCGCGGCTGCCTTAAATGCACCACGCTCCTTCCCATAAATATCATGCCTCTCACTTTTCACCATGACAACGCCGGCGATTACCGCAATGACATTTTTAAGGGAAGGACAGTCATTACTTACAAAAACAGACAACACTCCAGTTCATACTTATCGCACGTGCGTTACGTTCTTGAGCTGTGAATTTGAGATGCGGCTGCTGCTCGCTTTAAGCGCGCGCACGCTGTGGTTAAACCGACTAGCACTCCAACCCCGCGTGTCAATCACAAAACCAGCACGAGGTGTTGAAGAAAATAGGGGTTGATTTATTTAATAACAGCAATTAAAAGCTTAAGTTTGCCACTAAAGTCTAGCCGGGGCAACCAAGAGGTGAAGAGGTCTCATTAACTACTTGAGTTTTAATTGCAGAATTCAGGGAGGAGTAATTTTCTTTGACATTTCTTCAAATTGTGAAAATACTGAGCTGTAAGCCTGTGGAGGGGCTGGCTTTAATGACACACAGAAGTCCACTCTGATTTAATTGGCCAAGCAATTTAAACTACTATGTACTTGCACAGCTGATCAGAAGCAGAAGCTGCGTCTGTCTTCCACTCACCTCATCGCCGGACAGCAGAGAGCCGTTGTCTCTGGCGTCTACAACACAACACTCTACTTTCACTTCACTTTTCCAGCGCATGGTTGTGTCCTGGACGGAAAAGCATCGCAGAATCAAAGTTTCTTTCTTCCTCCAGCGGGACCCCTGTTAGTTTTAGTCAGTCAATGTGCTGTGTTGTATCTGGAGGGCGGATCTGCATGTTTTCTTCTGGCACCGCCTCCCTTTGGAAATAAGCTTGTTGTCTGGTTTTATCTTTTTTTTTTTTTTGGACCCATTCACAGCTTTCTCCATAATTTCTGTTCCACTTTCTTCAAAGCCAACTCAAAAGCAGAAATTGAGTAAACGAGGCTGCAGAACTCTTGTTCACTTAACTGTATGCAAATGAATGTCATCCTTCAAAAAAAAAAAAAAAAAGTTGAGATTAGATGATGAGGCTGCCTCGGAAGCGTTTCAGATTTTAAAACGTGAACCCTTTTCCTCCTCAGGGTGGCAGTAGACCTTCAGATATTCACAAGCCTCAGAGGAATGGGCCAGCATGTGCTTGAGTGCTTGTGTGTTCTCTAGACCTGATAAATGACATTTGCATTAAGATATTCTCTCCCCCGGAATGGAAAATTCTCAGGGAACGATGTATTCTATCATCCTGCGATTGGTGTGATATTCTCCAAATTGAATATGTAAATGGCAACATCCTTTTTAATGGCTAACATAATGCCTTCTCATTTATAGTCACATGGTTGGACTGTGAAGATAAACACAGCAAGCATAACCTCATATAAATCAGATTTCTACAGATGCATCTCCCCAATCAGTCACAGGAAGTGAGCCATTTTAATGTCAAAAGCTGGACTGGAACTCTCTGACATGTATGCGCTGCATTGTTTGCGGTCTCTAGGAAAGGGGTGGGAGGGAGAGGCTTAAAAACAGATCTCACACACAGAATCAAAGCAGGGCTTGGGTGGGTCTGAAGGTCCATCTTGTCTCATCTCACGCTGTTTTTCCTTTTGTTTCTGTTGTCCATTTCTGCAGGAGTTTGAGAAAAGGAAGATGTTGTAAACGTGCTGTAAGACAACCAGCCTCGACTCCCCCCAGCCTCGTAAAATGAGATGATTCTGAAGGTGGACATGCTCTACAGTATCTGTAAACCCTAATTATTTCATCAACGATGCGCACATACAGTGTTTATATTGTAATTTCTGCCATTGACTTGTACCTTGCACATAATGAAAGAATAAAACATTAGTGTCTTAATGGTATCCTAAACATCTCATTGTACACAATGTAAAACCTTTAAATATGTTCTCTGTCTTGTTTTTTTTTTGTTACCTCTAGTGTCACCAGCTGAAAGAGGGATGCCATAGTGATCTGTTTCATTCTGTTAGATTGTGTGATGTATTTCATCAGTGGTTTCACTCGCTGTCCACCTCAATAAGAAATATTTCTCCTCACATTTTCCAGCTGTGCTGTCTGTACTTTGAAAAGACACACAAAAAGAGCTCATCTGGCTCCAGGTTGTTTTTTCTTTTTTTTTTAAAGTCTTAAGGATGTCAGCTGTGCCAGTAAAGCTTCTGAAGTCCAGAATGAATTAGTTAGGTAATTAAGGAGGAGGCACTTTCCTGTCGTTGTAATTTATAGTTAAAATTAACAACCTCAAATTTTTCTTGTCAAGTGATCTGGCAGTGTCAAGTCACCATTTGGTCATGGTCGTGCCTCAGTCCTGAGCTCAAAAGGCCCACTGATGTTGTCATCAAGAGATTAATAGGCAACAATTACCGACATTTGGTCTGCGTCAGTAAAATTCTTTGAAAGTCTGGTCACTGCTGCATTCACAACTTTGGGTGTTGGGTCAACAGTAAAGCATCTCTTCAACACTGCCTGTACAGCTTTTACATAACTGTTAGTTACATAAGTAAAAATGCAGAGCCTTGTAACGAGGGCTTTATTCTTTGTAATCTTCCCGTAGTGTCCCTTACTGAGTAATTGCTTGACAGATTGTTCATGTGACACCCTCTTATCGAGACCTGCGCTGACATTCTTCGTCACCTCAGAAGAAGCTCATCAAATGTTTATGCTAAACACACAAGCCACCCTTTAACAGATGTGTTTCCCCTAGATGTGAGCGTAATCACTCGTCCTTTTGAAACATGAGCAGTCCTAATGTGTTCTCTGAGCTGAAACAATGACTCCAACGATGATTGGATGTTATTTGCTTAATTGCAGTATGCACCTGTGGAAACATTTGCATTTATTCTCTCCCTCCTAATTTATTTTCTTTTTCGTATTGCAACCTCGAGCTAAGGAGTAGCTCCCCCCCTCCCCCGTTTGTGTGTCAACCCCTGGTGTGAGACTGAAGAGCTACATCCAGCTTTCTACTCTGACTATCCAGGATGTTTAAAACAAAAACAAAGAGAGTCTTCAATGACTCTAGTCTTAACCAGAAATAAACCTGTTTTGCAGCTTATTAAAAAAATAAATAAATAAATGAATAAAAACAAAGCGGGAGGAAAAAAAAAAAATCTGGTTTCCATAGCTAGTTTTCATGTCCATGACAACTATACAGGGTGTGCATTTTTATGTACCTCACCAGATAAAATAATTATATGCATAATGCAGGGCATGGTCTTTTGAGTGATGGCTGGCTGTTACTGGCTACTTAGTGCTTTGAACTATCTTGACTTCTGAGCTGAGAAGAAATACCTAACAGAGCATAAACATTCCTAATTACGGAAGCCCTAAAGGGCCATACATGCATACATTTTATTTCCCCCATTTTCTCGTGATAACGAGTTATTTTTCCTCGGCTTTCCCGTGATAACGACATAATTTTCCCATGATAATGACATAACTCCGCCATTTTCTCGTGATAACAAGTTATTTTTTCTTCCGTTATCCCGTGATAACGAGATACTTTGAGACGTCAAGGGCATTGCAATGCCCTGATGAAGGTCGATAGACCGAAAGCTTGGTGAAAAATGCACTTGTTTGCATGGATCTAAGTGTGCAAAGACTTTTTTTCTTAGTTTTCTTGAGATCTCAAATTAATTATCTCGTTATCATGGGAAAATCGGGGAAATAAAATGTATGCATGTATGACCCTTTAGGGCTTCCGTACCTAATAACGGCTATTATTCCATTTAAATATACTGAGAGACGTCTGTGAGAGGTTCTGAGTTGGCCTGTAAGGGTGTGTGGACACAGCGGTCTGAAGCAGCCATCTTCATTCCTAACGGAAGCTAACCAGAGGATGCAGGCTGGATTGCCTCTAGCTAATCAGCTTCTTTCTTTTGTAGTAGCTAGGTCCTCAAATCAAGGAACCTTCACTGCGGCTCATTTCAGGACCCTTCCAAGTTGACTAACTGGACCATTATCCGAGAGGTAACCAATTACGCTCCAACACACTTGGCTACCTGTAGGTCATCTGTACCACTAGGCTTGGTCGATGCCCTGGCAACTGCAACCTGTCTGGGCTGTTCACAGGCGGCCAAGTGACTGCAGTGGAGGTCCCAGCGGAGTGTCTCTAATCCTCAATTTGTTTTGATAGTGCCAATCAGACAATCTATGGGGCAGTGAGTTTGTCAATTTCTTTTTTTTTTACAGTGTATGCGTATCACAAAACAAAGTCCACCTCTAGTAGTACAAACTGGTGTGAGAACACATGCCTGCCCATTCACATTCATTTTTTGAATTTGTGTTACTACATGTAGTGGCTTTAATTTGACGTCGACATGAAACGCTGTAAACGAATTTGTGTGAACACTCGAGGTCGGTGTGTGATCAAGTGGTGCCGTGTTCCCCAAAAGCTGTAGCTTAAGTTATATCTGTTTTATACACAGGGTGAAATTAGACTTCAGTAGAAGGAAAATGGAGGCAGGAGGTTGGATCTGCTCCCACACAACCTGTTTAACTTACTAGGGACAAAAGTGTGTAATGAAGCATATAATGCCCTCCACTGGACATCTCTACAGCCTGTTTTATCTTCTCCACTGCAGTCAGCCAAGGCAGATTATTCTGTGTACACTTTCACAATTACTTTTTAATCTGCATTAGCAAATTAACATAATGACTGACAGTGGAACAGAAAGCTTATTTGTTCAGCGTCTCAGAAGTTCCTGCTCGTACCAAAGTTTCCGGACTGTGCTTTGCTTTGGTATGACACCAGACTAAGATGTAAAAGGAGGCCAGAATTTGCCTCCTGGTGGTGTGTGAGTGCAAAATGCATTTGTTTATTCAACATTAAAACTATGAAAAAGTTTTTGAAAACAAACTCACATTAACTATGTAGCATGCTGTCCCCACGTGTAATAATTTAGTGAATTAATTTAACGGAGTGCCTCACAAAATACCTTTAATATATGATGCAAGTTTTTCCCTTTCTCCTATCATCAATATTAATGATCGTTTCACACTTTCAAGTATCTGGATATTGTCATTCCACATCGACCTGATGGTTCTCTACCAGTGAGGAAATGTTTCAGTCAGATACTTTAGATGGAAAGCAACTCCTCCAGTAATTTACCCTACTTATGGTTAGTTTCTGCAGTTGCCATGGACACACAGAGACTAATGATGGCAAATTGAAAACGGTCAGTCATTTTAAATTGTGAAGGCAGCAGCTTTCTCCTTATGTCAGTAAAGAGAAGGGAGGGAGCCTTCAATTCAGCCACGTGGCTCTGTAGAACACGAACCTTTCATAAAACCTTTATAGAGATTTCAAGTTTGTAGAGCTACACCACTTACAGCTGTACAAATAGAACTTTTAATACTGAACTGGTATTTGGTGTAAGGCTTAGTATTCACGGACATCACACGCTCGGGTTGCCATTTTGTATGTCAAGCTTCACAGTGCGGCGCTGGTTATTTATTCTAATGCAGTCGTGCGTTCACAAATTACTGATGTTAAGTCATCAGAAATGGACGTACATCGTCAGAAAACGACGCCTGAACCACATCAGAGGGCAAAAGAGAGGGAGAAAATAGAAGTACGTGGAGACGCAGAATGCGTCCCGTTATATGAAGAAAATAGAAGCAACCAGTGCGATCAAACGGCTAAAAGGGATTATGAAGACGATCTGAAGCAGTGTTCTTCAACCCTGGTCCTCGGGGCACACGCTGTCCTGCATGTTTTAGATGTTTCCCTGCTCAAACACACCTGGCTCTTAATTAGACCAGCTGATGGCCATCTGATCAAATGTGACTGAGCAGGGAAACATCTAAAACATGCAGGACTGTGTGCCCTGAGGACCAGGGTTAAAGAACACTGATCTAAAGGACTTCATTTTTATTTCTCATGAAAAAAAAAAGCTTAAAATTTGAAGGAACTGAAAGCCTACAAGTCTCTGGAAGCTAACAATCTGTTTGTGTGCGTGGCTGTGTGAAGGATGTGGGCTACACTGGACCAATGGGACACGTCATGGTTGCAGAAAAAAGGTTTGTTAAAATCATGATTTGATTGTTGTTCATAGTTTCTGAAGTCTGTCCCCCTCTTTCTCCCCAAAAGAAAAAGTTTCTATACATTTATCCTAGTCCTACATTGTACACTTCTGAAAGTTTATTAAATGAACTAAGTACTGTATTTAGTAAGCTAGGTAGGAATGTCCATCTATATTAATCTTCCCAAGTTTGATTTGAGAAACATTAAATCAAGCAGCAAAATTATAGGCACAAATTCAGTCTTTCCTTCAACAAAAATCAGAACACACTTTAGATTAACATGTGGGAGCAAAGTCTTTGCAGTTTAGTCAAATGATCCATGTTTGTTGCTGCTGAGTTCTTCAGTGTTTGATCCCTCATGCGCTCCAATGTTTTGAGAACCTCTGGAAACCTTGTTTCACTGATGGATCAGTGTTGCAGCCATGAACAATGCATGTATGTTGCACTTTAGGACATTAATGGTCTCAAAAAGCTTGGTTTAATGCAGAATGTAAGTAACGTTCTCACTACACACTGCGTGCAGTGTTTGTGAATGAATCACTTGAGTTGACGTCATGTGAATACTAGTTACATACATAGTCATGGTTTACTTTATGCTTGCAACACAGTTTAGAGGGGGGAAGTGGTGGGTTCACCTCAGAAAGAGCAAAATGGAATGAATTAAGGTCTGAAGAAATCTCTTCATCCAGAAGGTGCAACTGGCCTCGAGGAGGCATCGCAATAAAATCACGTACCTTCCTGTAGCCTGGCAAGTATAAATGTGTAATTTCTTTCTGGAATTCAAGGACGCTGCCTCCTCCGGGTGAAAGGGAAAAAAAGAATAAATAAACAGTTTAAAAGCCAACGTATCTAAAGCTTGTCTGGCCAGCCATACTCATTCATTTCACGAAAATTGTCTCTCACGAAATGGGAC
Organism: Arrhamphus sclerolepis; assembly: GCA_037176975.1. Taxonomy (NCBI): domain Eukaryota; kingdom Metazoa; phylum Chordata; class Actinopteri; order Beloniformes; family Hemiramphidae; genus Arrhamphus; species Arrhamphus sclerolepis. The sequence continues at coordinate 2,989,775 of JBAMYA010000019.1, read as the reverse complement.
GCCTTCCAACCACAGCCATTTTCACTGGTACAGAATGTACTGAACCAGCTGCAACATACAGAAGCATCCAAAAGCCACTATTTAAAACAACCACGATGACAACAAAACTACTAAAAACAACTCTGACATTTAGACTGCAAAAATAGTAATTCACTGGAGCTCCTAAACCACACAAGTTTGGATGCTTGTCATGCCGCCTATGTCACGTAAGTCGTTAACTCTGATTGGTCATCTGCTTCTCCAATGGCGTACAACTGCACCTGTTGATACTGGTCCCTGGAAATCAAGGTGGAATCCAGAAGAACCAGTCTAATTATTTGTATCAAAGAAGGAAAAACAATGTCAGAAGGTTGCACAGGCTAGTATTGGACCATATTACATGGGTAAGTTGTACATCTTTAAAGGCAGTATTGATGCTGACTGATCTACGCAGGTTTTGGAGTGCTGGTGTCATCCAGACGACCTCATTTTATCGACAGTTCTCGCTTATTTTGCCCAGACAGCCTAATCACATTTTGAACCTTAAGTGTTGGAGCGGCATGAATTGGTGGTAAAACAGTCTGAATCCCAATATCACCTGTTGATAATATGAAATGAAAAATATGATACAGGGATGAGTTGGAGTTTGCTGCAACCCCTGAGCTTGATTATTGAATTATCTGTAGCTTCACAGAAGAAAAATGCGCTCTGAGCAGTGGATTAATGCAGCATGATCTGACACTTTACCCTTTCCAATTAGGTTAACATTATTTATAAAGCACAAACGGATGTCTAAAACTCACCAAGACCTACAGCAAAACCCTTATTATAAGAGTGCGAAGTTCTGTCAGTTGTCAGAGCTGAAGACACAATTTTCCTCTGAGCAGACGGCAGTCTTAATGAGCTCAACAGGGTACTCTGCAGGCGGCCTTGCACACTCTGCAACACCTAATGACTAATGTATGGGAGAAGAGGTTTAACAGTGCCAGGGTGCCCAGCGTGTAAATTATCAATTTAATTGAAGAGTTGCTAATGAAATCTATGAAATAAATCTTGTGTTTAAAGGATAAGAGTCCCCCCCTAAAATTTTCATTCTGTGATTAGAGATGAGTAGACGGTTACGCTCCATGTTCTGTTGGCTGTTAACGCCAATATGAAACAGTGAGTCTGCCTGCCAATTAATAACATTTTTCTGTTCCAAAAAAAAAATAAAAAATCTGTCAAAGTACAGATGCAACTCAGATTTTGTTGAGCTGCTTTGGCGTGTTGGCAGCACTCCTCAATGAACTGCTCATCCATTCAATGCCTCATGCTGCTCTTTCTAGCCTGAAAGTGCTAGCAATCATTGTCAAATGGTTTTATTGGAAGCATTGATCCTACCTGAAGCTGCACATTGTGCTTGGCACGGTCTCCATTAAAGCATTGCAGAGCACTGTTAAGGACAAAAATAAAACCAAAGGACTTGACAGATGCAATTTGCATGAAGTGATATTGTTTTAATAGAACCACTGACTTGAGATTGCTTTGGGAATTGAGGGCAAGAATGAGGATAGAGAAGCAGATGTACAGGGATCTTGAAACAGAGCACCATTCTTTTCTTTTTCTTAATCAGCTGTGGATTGTTTTTTTGTTTTGTTTTTTTCTTCTGATGGAAAGAATGCTATTTGTCTCGCTGATAGAGATGGAAACGACAATTCTCCATAGTGCTCTGCTACTTGAAAGACATTCTTTAACAGAGTTTTTCATATTCATGCAATACAGAAACTGCTATCATTATGCATTTGTTCAAGTTTCACGCTTTTCACCTGTAAAAATGTTGGTACAAATTACATATTGGAGTATTATGCTCTCTTGTCAAACCCCAACCCCTGTAATTCAACTAAACACAGGCCCTCGTGCCATTCCAAACAGAATGCATTAACCATAACCGTCACATTTCTAATGCAACAGATTTATTCAGTCATCCTCCTTGTAACCTTACTTCAAAAATTAAGTAATTGTAGAACAGCTGAATTTAGCATCCAGACTACTTTTTAAAGACACCATTATTTTAGCTGTGTCATTTTTTTCCCCCTTCTGGAGTTAAAACAACCTGAGTTGTATGATTAGGTAGTAAGGAGATAAAACAATGTAAGGCTAAGCAGAATGAAAAATGTGTTAACAGTAAAAAGGCAATTAATGTTAGCACTTAGGGACAATAGAGGTATGTCAAAATAATAAAAATTAAGCCTTTGACAAGATAAAAAAAGAAATTCCCCTTAAGTCATATTGTGGATATAGTCCCTACAGATAAACCAAGGTAATATAACATAAAATGAGTGACTTGGATGACCATTTCCTTCCAGTCACTACTATCTCTTTGTCAGTCTGTCCAAGATGAGCACCAAACTACTGCCAAAAGATGACAAAGGAGGAGAGTACATGGCCTCTATGGCCTATTTTGTCATAAATATGTAATTACTGATCTAGTTTGGAAGAAGAGACCATGAACTCTCCTCCTTGTGTATTGATAGTCGTCTAGTTTGTGGAACAAAGGTACGCAGCTTGTATGTACTTATAACAAGATTAAACAACAACTGGAAGGCAATGCCTGTACAACCTGTCCTTTTTTATACTCTTGTTCAGTTAAAAAGTTAAAACTACCTCGGTTTGGATGTATGGACTCTATTCACACCATCTCCTTAAAGAGTAATGATACGTTTAGACCTATGCAGAGGCTTAAAGGAATTCATTTTGACGTATCTCTATTACCTCTAACATTTACTGCCATTTTGCTGGAAACTAATATTCTGCTCTCTCAAAAATCAGCATTGAGTCATGTTGCTTTGGTCTATAAGCAAAGCCTTACCAATAAACCTAGGGTTGTTTTAACTGCTCCAATCCCAGGTTGTACTACAGGGACTGATATGGTGTAGTTTTAAGAATACTACAATATAATCTTTACAGGTGAATTTATTTTGACCTTGTCTAAACATCTTCAGCAGTTGTTGCAGTACTTATTGTATACCATACTGTGCTCTAACAAGATGATTCCTCACAAAAAAAAATCATATCTCTGATCCATGAATCGATCACTAAATATTCTAATTGAGTTTTAAATGGAAAAGCTGCATATTCGAAGAAAGCAGGTGTGAGTGTTGAGAGCTCAAAGTCCCTAAACTCTGCTGAAAACTTTCAAAATTTGAAAAACAGTTTTCAAAAGAAATTTGAAAAGTCTTGAAATGTAGCAGCATTTGACCTCACCTGCATCTGGCCTCTTAATAGTTTGTAAGAAAAAACAACTTTCCACTTGGTTGGGAAAGAATCTTACAAGAATTCAACCATTTATTGAAAGATTCTGAAAATAATCATGAATCATGCTAACATGAACAGCGCTAATTGAAATATTAAGTCATAAAAAAATGAGTTCATGATTTCATCAACTCCTTAAGCATGAATACAAACAAGTTTGACATTTCTGTGACCATCTTGTCAGGTGATCCACATGGAGTGAATCACTTCCTGTTGCCACAAGGGGGCGCTATGAGTATGCCCGAGTATGATCACATGGCTCTGTTCAGAGCAGGACTTTAATCATGCACAGGACTTCTGAGGCCTCTGGGACAACACGTACCAGAGTTAGAGAGGGTTGAATTTACATGGCAAAACGTCGAAATTTGGCGCCACAACATGGTCGGGTCCTCAGATGAAAACCTGAAAGCTTTGCAATTTATCATCAAGACAAGGGTGAAGATTACTCACATCAAATACAGTATGAGGTCGATCCAACTGGATCTCTGGGAGAAATTTGTTCAGATACGAGGCCTTCAAATCACAAAAATGAGCCCAAAATCACAAAGTCGGTCCAACGTGATGGACTTCTTGTGTTTTTTTTTTTTTTTAGAGTATGGGTCCTGAGATTTTCTTGTGTGGACTGGCATTGTGCATAAACCTACCAATCTTTGTGCAAGTGTGACAAGGAGTGGTAATTATGAATATAAATGGATACAGTAAGGGCTAACAACGCCACCTGGGAACTTGCACCCCACAGTACAACCCAAAGGGCAAAAACAGGAGTCTAAAAAGGACACAAGTTCAGGACTGAGAAGGCAGAGACCAAAGATTGAACAGAAAAAAGTGGTTTTATTAAAATACTACAAACTAATCAGAACTAAACCTAGAAAAGAATAAATAAAAGTTGATAGAAAAAAAAAAGAAAATGCAAACATTAGTGTAAAAAGGGATTTTTATTAACAAGCAATCTAAAATAACATTAAATCTTAACACTAAAATAAGTGAGCTGGGGCCGTCGGTGGGAGGCAGACTACCAGGATAGTGTCCCTCCTCCCCAGCCTGGGTGCAACACTACAACCAACACACACAACATGCAATAAAAGTGTCCCAGTGCCTACTTTCATGCAGAGGTCCTCACCACGGTGCCTAACCCCCCACCTGACGACACCCAAACTGCACTAAAAAAAGAATAATTCAACAGAACAAAACCAACAACCAATTATCTCCCAATTAACAATTTACATTAAAAACTCTAAATAAAGCAAAATTGGCCAAACAAAAACACTCGAGTGAAAACACAAATGAGGCC
>JBAMYA010000019.1:2958518-2981951 GCA_037176975.1 Arrhamphus sclerolepis | reverse complement strand
ATGCATCTCATTTTAAGAATTCTAGCCAAGCATTTTTGACTTACCACCCTGGCAGATTTTTTTTTAACTTAATATAAGATATTTTGACTAGATTTAGGAATGTAAGGATATAATATTCCCAAATCGAGTCATACAGACATACCTAACGTAAATGAAGAATTGCTCTTCAATAATAAAGTTTATATGCAAGCAACCCTTAGACTAGCAACGTACCAACTTTGATAGGTTTCGAGCAAAGAGCAAAGCCTCCACCAAGGTTTTAGTCACCAGGCAGCCACTCAATTTGGCACTTTCTATTTCCAGTGGGAAATGCCTGGAAAATGCAACATATGACCATTACAGGAGTCCATTGCTGTCTACTGGAGCTTTTGGGCATGACATTTACATCGTGTTTCATCAGCTTTAGAAAATAACCAAATATGAAGTAATCAGTGTGAATGTGAAGTTTCATTATCTGTGCAGTACATTCTCTTTGCCATGGTGAAAAGAAACACTCACTAACACGCTAACACTCCAAAATGTATTCAAACTCGCTGAAACTCATTGAAAGAACAACTGACCAACACACTTGTAGCATCAAAGCTTCTTTCACTGTCACTTTACACATGGATTTATCCTCACCTGGGGATTTTAGTCTTTTTAATGTTTGGTGTCATTCTTTCAAATAACTAGCAGCAGGCCACGCCAGGACTCGATTTACAATAGTTTATACCATTTTTTGTTCATTTTGTTGCCGCACATCCTGCAGTGCTGACTGATGTCAACGACATTCTTTCCGGTGTTGAATGTGTGTCTGCTATTAAAATTGTTTGTTTGTGCTGATAGCTGCCATGTTTACGTCAAAATTGAGATCTGAGTTTGAAAACAACAAACAGCAGCTGTTTGCTCTCTGTACACATGAAGTTGAAGTTGATGGATTAGCTGTATTTCAGCAATGAAACATAGAAAGCCACAAAGCTTGAGACAGAACAAATAGCCAGTAATCCCATCCTTGATCTCAGCACTTACTCTGTGAAATCTCCCTCTTCTCAAGTCTGCAAACATCTCACACCTCAGCAGGTTGAGTCATGTTAGAAATACATGCAGGATATACTGCAACAGTCATAAGATAGAAAAGTAGCTAATGTCCATTTTACAACCATCTCTTGCTAGCTACATTTATAATGAAAACTATAAAAAAAAAATACAATAAACTTTTGTATCCCAATAGCCAAATGCTGTACGTCGAGTCTCATACATGTAAATTCGAACAATGATGTATTAAAATGTGATGCATACATTTGTAAAGAAAAACAGAAAAAATGTACAATCTGCACCACAGACACATAATGAAACAGAGAAACGAGTAATATAACAACACAGGGTGCCTTTAGGGAACTCATTTTGTAAAGATCATGTGATGCAGAAAGTCACTCTTATAGGTTAGGACGTTTCCATAGTGATTTAATAAGTATACCTGCCGTGCATGTAATGAGCAGATTGCAAACTTTATGGTTGTTACAGCCGAGCTCGTCTCGACCCAACACGGCCCCAGGGAAGATGCAGAGGCCGGTGCGCCTGAAGCCAATCCACAGTTACAGCACCACAGCTTCAGCTCGACGCAGCTCTCCTTACAAGCTGCAAGAGTACCGTCATGACAATGACCAGCTGCTCAACAGCACGGTGAGTGTCACGCTGAAAACAAATCTGATTTGTTTATCCCATTTTGAAGCCATAACGGACCTAATTAATGTTCAAAACACTGTCTCATACAGTATTTTGGATGGTATGGAACATGTTGAAATTAAATTTTTTTAATTGAGTTTGTTTTATATTACGTTGCACATCAATTTTAAAGAGTCACACTGTGGTCTTCTCTCCCAAATGGATAAGGAGTCTCGCAGATGTTTGGCCACGATGGAGGTCTCCAATGGCATCTCGCCCTACTCCCTCCCAGTCATCAACAACTTTTTAACACCAGTACCACCAGCAATGAAGAGGAAAGACAGGGGGGTAAAGGTCACCTCCAGCAGCATCGTCAGGGGCCGCAGACTGCGCGCTACCACTGCTTCCACTGAAGCTGACACCAATGAGGTCTTTGCATCCATTTGTTTTGCCTGACAACAAAATTTTCCAAACCGATCAAAAGTTGTATAACAAAACTGTATTAATTAAATTCACACAATTAATCCAATCGGTACAACAAAGTTGTTCTAATTAAACAAAGGATGTACTTTATTTATTTGTGTGTATTTGTGAGAATGTGCGGTACATTTTTATTCTTACAGTTTCAAAATTTAGAGACAATATTGTTGACATTAGAGTTGTTAGAAAACTATATTAAAAAAATGCATCATTATTACAGTTTCCACAAGTACAATATCAGTAAACTTATATAGTTATTACCTGCAGACATTGATGCAATAAGTAGACATTTGTCTTGAGTAGACATTTCACTTTCTGTGATCATGGAGAAGATGTGTCATTTTTCTGCATCAGGCAAGCTAAATAGTAAGATATTGGATTAAACAATGTTCATTCCATTATTTTAAACAAAGAGGAATAGTTGTGAACCATAACTGTAGTGGAAAAAAATGTCCTATTCACCTATCATCAATACAAGGTCTTAGCAAGACCAGTCAAGATCTCGAAAAAAAAAAAAGGGAGATCACTAAAACCTAATCAAAGAAAATCAACAGTATGACTCATGGTAACGTTTAATCTAAAATGGTATGAGGAATAAACAGCTGCTTTGCCTTACATAAACCGCTTATTAGTGAGGTGAATTTATACAGGAGTGGGCCGTGGTATCGCCACAGTACATAATTGAACCAGTGCAAAAAGGGCATTTTTTTGTCCTTTAAATGCAGCAGCCATCATGCTGAGTGCATGAGTGGTTCAGGAAGCATGAGATGGAAAACTACCCCATAATCCAACCCCTAACCCTATTTATGACCTTGAAGTATGCAAGAAAATACTGTATGCAGGGGTCCTACTTTCCCATGATCAATACAAGATCTTGATGAAAAATAAATGCAGCTCTGGATGTAAATAAATATTGTGCAATTGTATAAGCTTACTTTGATACGTGCATTCTGCAATCAAAGCAAAAGATAGTCCAACAAAATATTAGTGTGTTTTTATTACTATTATTACCAATAGTTATGTAAAGACACAAAATAATCTATTCTGACTGAATTTGTTCTTGTCTATCACAGTCAGGTATTTGGAGTTTTATATCAGCCAACATGAATTTAATACAGTGACCCTCACTTTCCGTGTTTTGCTCCTTAGGACCCCCCATGGCTGAGGAGCTCTGTTCACCAGAGCAGAGTACACGTGAACATGGTTTACTTTGGCAAAACACTGCACCTTTCGCATGACCTGACTGACATGAGGGATGAAGTCAAAGTGTTTCAGCAGCACTGTGGAGGGGAGAACCTGTGTGTGTACAAGGGAAAGCTCCTTGAGGGAGGTGAGCGTAAGTTCAATGTGACAAACTGTAGGCAGACCTCACAGGACCTGAGACAGTCTTTTTTTAAATCTCTGTTTTCTCTTTTATCTGTTTCCTTAATCTCTTCCTCAGAGACATTTAAGTTTATTTCAAGGAGGCATAGAGGTTTCCCCTTCAGCCTAACCTTCTACCTAAATGGACTGCAGGTGGAGCGGCTGAGCTCATGTTGTGAGTTCAAACACAGGAAAAGCTCCCGACTCGGTGGCAGACTTGGACACTTTGGCTTTTCCAGTGTCGAGGGGGCATCCCCCTGTTACAAGTAAGATGTTCAGTTTTATTGAACACTTACTGTAAGTCCTAAAAAAACAGTTGAATATTATGATTATTAGAGCATATTCATCTGATATGGGGTTAAGGACACCCAAAGGTTACTTATGGTCAATTCAGCTTCACCAAACATACATTTGGTCGGACAGTGAAAGAAAGCTGAGGGAGGTGCTTTCTGAAAAGTGAGGCCAGTGTGGAATCTGACTGGTTTGTGGACATATGTTTCCATGTTTTCCCTTCCAAAATCATAAATTTGAGGCTTCAAAATGGTTGTCTACAAACTTATTAAGTCTGTTTAAAAAAAAAAAAAAAAAAAAAACAATGTCAAAAGTTTAAATGCAAAACATTTCTCCCAGCTACTTCGTTAGTAGTAGTAGAGATTTACTCTGCAGTTTCTCCCATGTTTGTGTGGCCATTTTTTTTAAAAGCAAGTTTCAATTCATTCTTTAATATTTCTTGCCCTATTTTTTTCTGTTGTGGTTCACATTTCGCACTTTCACAATTTTGGATGCAGCAAACAGATGTTTACTGTGAAACAATTGTAAAAACCAAGCGTACACTATTTGAACATAACAAAAAAGAGCTTAGAAACAAGTTGAAGAACAACACTGAAAATGAGCTAAAACAGTAAATATTATCGAGAAATGTATAACTTTCTCTTAAACGTGACATTTCTGACTTTGTTTATGAAATTCAAAACATAAATGTGGATGTTTAGATCATCATGTCAGAACAAAAAAAAACCCTTTTTGCAGGTTAATGGGCAGTGCTGATCTGACTAAAGCAAGAATTATTATGATTACCTTTCAGGTGCATCATAGCAATGGGTCTGGACAAAAAGCCCACACCTCCACCAAAGAGACTGATGGAAGATGGTCGAGAGGGATCTGCTGCTAGTCCAAAAAATGCATATGAAATGGAGACAGAGGAGCCCAGCCAAGCACATGGCATGCAGAGTCAAGTGCAAGAACAAACATCACCAGAAGAGGACAAAGTCAGAGATGGTATGATTTTACAAATAACTGAATGCAAAATGAAAGCATTACTTCCTCCTGAATAGAGATTAGCAGACTGCATAACTGTTAGACTAATTCATTTTTTGGTGTGTGTTTTTGATCTTTCAGATTATGAGGAAGACTTTGAAGCAGAAGATGAAGGCCCTGCAGAAGAGACACAAGCTAAAGAAGAGAAATCCCCATCTCCATCTAGTGAAAGTGTAAAGAAGGTGAAAGAGAAGGACACTTCTGAAAGTGAAGATGATGAGAAGGAAGGTGGGTGAACTTGAAGCTTTAACACATAAATCCCAGTTAAATATGTCAATATTCAAAATATTTTAGCATTAAAGGAAGTAAAAGTACTAAGTAATCATCTTCATTTTCCACTTTGAGAGTAAATGCTCATTACTATTCATGTATGTTTGAAATCTGGGAAATGATTTTTATTTTTATTTATTTATAAAGTCTTAACTTTTTCACTTAAAAGACATAAGGTCTCATTCAGGCTCCAGCTTCTCAGGCAGCGGTCAGGAAGAGAGTGAAGCTGAAGTCATAAAAGATGAAGATGAAAATCAGCCGAAAGAGGATGATGGAGAGGGTGCTGCTGCTCCAGCAGAAGAGAAAGACGAAACAGATCCAGCAAAACCTGCTGCTACCGGGGCAGAGTCTGCTCCAGCCAAAGACTCAGACATGCAGGACATCGCTGGTGATAGCACAGAGACCAGACTTTCTGACACCAATAAACTGAAAGATAACACCTCAGCAGACCAAAAAACAGTAGAGAAGAGCAAAAATGAGGAAGAGCAGGAGAACGGTGAGTATAAACCCACACATGGAGTTGTTGGGAACATGGGAACTGAGAAGACTGAGGTATTGCACGTACCCAAACAAATTGTACAGCTTCAATTCAGAGCTGGCGCTACACTCTTGAGGTCTGGGGTTAAGTGTTTCACTTAACTCTTTTGAATTTTTTATGATCCAGAGTAGGCTTAATATAAAAGTTGCTTTATGTTCCCACTTTGCATGTTAGTTACCCTCTGATATTTTCTCCTGAACAGATTGAAGGTTTTTTTTGTTTTTTTTTTCTGCTGATTCTTTATTATATTTGCTTTGTTTAAATACCGCCTTACTATTTTCATCTCTTGAACATCATGGATCATTGTGAACTTCAGTAATGATCATGTTTCCTTGTAGTGGAATCTGTGCAGAAGAGGCTGATAGAAACCATCCCGAAGAGTTTCCAGTGCAGCTCTGAGCCTGAACTGAGTGACACCAACATTGAGGAGGAAGAGCAGTTCTCACAGAAAGGTCATAAACAAGATGACAAATATACCTAATTCATTTTTAAGGTAATTAACAAACGGCATAAGACTTCACAGGATATTTGTAAACAGATGACTTTTGTTTACAGATGAAACTCCAGAAAACCTTGTCACGTGTTCAGAACATGCTGGTGTTACTAATGAAGTGGCAAAGAAACAGGAAGAGATTTCTGAAACAGAAAAACAGGAGGATGCTAAGCAAGAGCCTCCTGATAACAGTGACGGCGCCAAAGGTGAGAAGGTCAGTGAGGCTGAGGAAGATGAAAAGGCTGGAGAGGATAAAGCCACAGCAGAGGAAGATAAACTGGAGGAACAAGGTGAAGCACGGCTTCCTCTAAAGGAAGAAAATGTGGCACAAGATGACAAGACTGCAGATGCTGTTGAAGAACCTAAATCTGTTGGTACTGCAGAGAATGACGTAGGAAGCCTGGAGGAGAGCGCTGCGGAGGCTGACATTCAGCCTGACGAGACGGGGCAAAGGGCAAAAAGTGAAAAAGAGGATGAGTCATCAGTCTCAGAACAGAGTAAAAAGACTGATGAGGCAGCCGTTCCGGATAATGCAGAGGCGGAGGCAACGGCATTAAGTGAGACAATGGAGATCAAAGCAAAGTCCTCAGAGGAGCGAGAAGCCTTCAGCTGTGAAGAAGCACCTGAAATTGGCACTGAGAGGAGACAGCAGGCAGACAGCGAGGACAGAGCTGCGACAGAAACTGAAGTCACAGCAGAGAATTCAAGAAGTTTGCCAGGGGAGGGTGGAGACATCACAGTTCAAAAAACAGCAGCTATAAGGGAGGAAAACACAAACGATGAGAGAGGGGCAGATGAAAATAAAGAAGATGGTGAACACACATCAGGAGCTAAGGCTAGGATGGATGAAAGTCAGGAGGAAGAGGTTGAGCAGGGAGAAGAGGAGATGGAAAAAACTGTGGAAGTACATGAAAAGATGAAGCACCAAAAGTCTGTGGAGGAGAGTGAGCAGGAAGAAAAAACAACTTGTATGAATTCAGATGAGACAGAAGAAGACACCCAGGAACGAGAACAAAATAAAACAGAAGAAGAGAGCAATGATGAAAGTAAGACAGATGAAAATGTTGACAAAAAGAAAGACTTTGCAGATACAAATACAAAAGGGGAGGAAAATAAAGAAGAAGCTGAGAAAACTCTTGATAAGGAGGACAAAGTTGTAAATGACGAGAATGTTGAAGAGGAAGAAAAGACCGACCAAGATGAGGATGGTGTATGTACTGAAAATAAAAAAGTCAAGGCAGAACCTGAATCAAAGCGAGATGGTAAAAGTCAGGAGGGTGAAGAAAGTAGAGATACAAACATGGCCGCTGATGAAAAAGATGATGAAACAGAAAAGTCAGGGAAAGATGCTAATGAGGACAGAGTTACAGAGATTAAAGATGTTGAAGAACATGACAAGGAAAAAGATGCACCTGGGAAGACCACAGGAGGGAAAGAAGAAATATCTGAGATGACAGAAGAACCTGAAGCAGGTGGAGACGCAGACTTGGATAAAGAGAATCAGAAATTATGTTGTGAAGAAAAAGCAGAGTCACAGCTTGTCAATGACAGTGAGGCAGCAGAAGAAACAAAAACAACTGACGAGACACAAAATATATCAGAAGCTGAAAATGTTCAAGGAAAAACTGAAAGATCAAGTGAAAAAGGAGAAATTGATGCTGAAAATGGGGAGATCTCTGTTGAACCTGAGAGCAAGGCTCATGAAGGTGAAGAAGAAATTCTAGATGAAGAAAAAACTGACTTGAAAACTGAGCAAGTTGAAGAGAGAAATACAGACTATCTAATTAGAAATGATAGCACAGACCTCAAAGAAGTAATTGTCGTGTCTGAAGACATTGCTGAAAAGCTTGAGGATAGCAAGGCTGATCAGGCTCCAGACAATGATGTCACAGAGAGCGATGCTAAGGAAGAGGATAACAGTGTGCCAGATCAGGATGGATCCGTCAGAAAGCACTCAGAGCCAGAGATATCTGGTATGGAATCAGAAGAGGGTCCTAAATTAGATGAGAGTAAAGGCAGAGAACAAACAGAGCAACATGAACATGGTAATAAGTCTGATCTCAGCCATGAAAACAGGGAGTTGGATTTCACTGAAAATAACGATATCATTGGGAATATCAATGAGGTTGCTCCTTCAGAGGATCTGGAGAAATCTTCAATGGTAATAGCTGTTGATGGAGGAGGTACAGCCGGTCAAGCAGATGAAGACACACTGGAGTCCAAGACTGACAATCAGACTAAGACTAATGAAAATGCAGATGAAGTTGATCTCTCTGCTGTGGATAGAGAACATGAAGCAGATACAGAGGAGGCGAGCAACGCCTCTGAAGAAGGAGCGAGTGTGCTGTTCAAACCTCTGGCACAAAATAATAAGATGGATGACACACAACAGACTGTCACTGTAGATGTAGAAACTCCCGAGGCCTTAGCAGGACAAGCCAACGTAGATTTAGTCACAAACTGGATAAATATGCACCAAGGCTCAAAGTTTTTTGAGACGTTTGTTGAGCCTTTAGAGGATCTGAGGGAAGACATTTCAAATGCACAAGCATCAAACTCTGATGCTATAGAAACACCATCTACAGAGCTGCCAAGGTCAGAGAGCCTGTTAAACTGTGTGAGGATGTCTGGAGATGAAGAAGAGGCGAGAGAGGCAAGAGATGAAGAGGAGTCGTTCCAAATAGAAACTTTGCAGCCGGAGCTTGAAAACATTCACGGTGAGCAGTCTGAGAATGACCCCACCAAAGCTACACTTCAGCTAGGGAAGACTGAGGGGGATTACTTAATACCAAATGAAGTCACCAACCAAAGTGACAGAGAGCACGTAGAAGGTGCGGCAAAGTCAGAGGAGTACAAAGGAAGCAGGGGATCTCTAGAAGATAATAAGACTCAAGATGGACCAATACCAGGACCACATGAGCATCATGGGTTTTCTAAAACTGATGTTGAAAGCTTCTCAGGATCTCAACATTCTTCATTCAGAGGAAAACCTGAGAGCGTTACCAATATGGTTCCAGGCCTGAATATAAAACAAGCAACAACCACAGCTTCTTTAAAATCAGAAGATAATCATGTTAGAACAAGTCCAGATGGACTGAAACGTACAAGTGAAACCTCAGACAAAACAGAGAAAGAAAGCCGGCAAGTAACACAAATAACCGACTTCACAACATCTATATCTGCTGAAGAAAGCCAAGATGAGTTTCACGGTGTAGAAATCCAACGTAAAGCATCAGAAGGGAGCATCGTGGGAGAGAGAAGAGACGTGCAACTGATCCAAGACATCAAACACACTCTCAGTAAAGACAGGCTGAGCACGTTCTCAGTGGATGAGACGTTGTTTGGTCGCACTTCATATCCTTTACTGACAAGTGCAAGGACTGAGAGTAGACATTAGAGCTTCTTTAGAATGATAGTGAGATGATGCACTTTTAGTGATGCCAGTTTTTAAAGTGAATAATTAAAACACTTGCATATACAATCAGATGTTATTTTAATAGGAAGAGCATTAATAGCAATCATGAAATGAATACATCTGAATACATTATGACAGGAGCCTTCAAGTGTCTCTTGGCTTCTGTTTTTATATTACAATAGACCTTTTAACAGTCTTTATCCATACTTCACCAGAAAGAACAAGCTGCACAAGAAATTTCCACTGTTGCATAAAATGTTTACAATTGGCCGTCTCTTTTTATTGTTTGCAACAATAACATGTAGTTTGAGTGCGGTATCAGGTACAGCTGCTGCCACCTATTACCTGTAAACAGATACTCTTCTACTCATGCTTCGAGATGACTGAATAATTCATAGGTGTCGGACTCCAGCATATTTAGTTTGCCTCTAGTACACTTTACATTTCCACCTACTGGATCTAAGCAGTCGAGCTTTCATCACGGGTCTGTAATTGAAACTGTTCATGAGCATTTCACTCTGCAGTCTGACATGATTACACAGTGACATTATCAGCAGAGGGAACATTAGGCTGATGATAATTAGGTGGTTGCAATATTGTGAAATGTCAAGACACTCTTGCTCTTTATGCTACCTCTATTGAAAGATTTATTATTAAATGTACTGCACATATATGTGTATTGTCTATTAAGCTCATGTTTCGGGCTAGCATGGGTTTATATGACTGACAGCTTGTGTGATTTTTTTTTTTCCAGTTATGAAATAAATTAAAATTAACACATGGACACTTTCTTCCTTCTTTATATAAACACAAACCATGAAAATGGAAACATAAGCTAAATTTAAATTAAAATATATAAGTAAAACAGTTTTTGCATACTGAATGTAGTACATAAACCTAAAAGTGTCAAATTCACCCTGCTTCAGCTAAATACTCTGCACCAAGGCAAACACCTTGTTGTTTTGTTTTAGCCTGTGATGACCTTATAGGGTACAATAATCATAATGACAAAAGAGCGTTGCTCTTCATGTTCAGTTGCTGTCCTCAAAGCTGCCGCTGCTGCTGTAGGAGGAGCAGAATCTCATGGTGCTCATGGGATCAGAAACATACCCTGAGAGAGAGAGATACATTAACAAGGCTGACATTTACATCACAAATGGCTTCTCTTGTGAATAATATTGTCAGTTATAATAAGTTAAGACTATTTGCTTTTACAGTCCTGAATAAAACAAGTTATATTCTGCATTATTCTTATTGTAAATGAATCTCATGAAAGCTGCTCCTAGGATGGCCAATCTGCTTCTCCCACTTGATGCTGCAAGAACTCTTAATGTATATTCATCCATGACCCAAATAGTCCCATTGAGTTATCTTTTTACCACTGTTTGAGTCTTGCTGTTTAAGGAAATAAAGAAACCCGACTAACAGTTCATTATTGATTTTGCTCTGCTCATGGAATTTATTGACAGTCGGAAAAATATAGTAGGAGCAGCACGTTTCTTTATGCTATAAGTTTAAGAATTAAAACAAACGTTATGCAGAAAAAAGTGCACATTGATTCTGCAGACAAACCATTTCGATCGATGGGAGAAAACTGCATGTTCCTCCTGAGTTCCTCCAGTGAGAGGCCACCCGAAGCTCGGCGACGCTCGCTGAAAAAGAAAGTGAACGACCTCAGACACCTCCATGAATCTGCTGCAAAAACGACCTGTGTGCAGGACTATGGACTGCTACATTTACATACAGGAAGACATGCAGGATTACAGTAACTCATGTTAAAGCAAACACTCAGCATGTAATGTTTTACTCAGTAGCAGGCTGCTTTAACTTTCTGTCATAATACTGTGAATAAAACAGATGGCAGGTTGGGTGGCCACGAAAAATAATAGCATAGAAAATAAAATATGATCACTGAAATTTATTCTTTTGGAAATGGATTTTGTTGCTCAGAATTGGAGGAAACGGGTCTCATCCAGCTCCTGATGGAGAGCCAGGAAACTCGATACTTCAACTTAATAATCTGTCTTCATGTCGCTGGGTTCATAGTAACTGTTACCAGGCTCCAGGCCTTTCACACATTGTCCAGAACATCTAATAGAGGCATTCCTTCTATGTCAGGATACCGTGCAAGTTTTATATTGCATTTGCTTTCTTCTGTTTTGTGTTTGGTATCCAAGTAACTCCCACTTTTACACTAAAGTAACTTAACTGGTTACTGGGACAACACTTTTAAAACAGCTAATAGTGACAACAGGCTTTGTGCCACAAAAAAAGAAAGCCCAGAAAACACATCTGTGAAAGTTCTGTTAGAAAAACCATGAGACAAAACAATTCACTTCAACATCCCCTGTTGAGGCTATTTGGTTAAAGCTTTTATAGCTTTTTTTTTTTAATTATTTAGTTCAATTTTATTTTCTTCTTTGCATCAAAACATCAGTTTGTTCATTTTGATCAACAGATTTTGTTGCGGCCTGTATCATGGTCATTTGAACTTTTCCTTCGAACCTCTTCACTGTGTTGCTCCTATGGTTTATTATTTGAATCAGTTCCTATTTTATTTTGAAAGTGCACTTCCCTTCTGAGTTTCTGGTTTCTCCTGACTCCACCTGTTGGCCTTCTGTTTCTGTATTATCCTTGTCTATTTCCCTCGGCTCCTCTGTTGTGCCAGTTCTTACTGCTACTCTGTATTTAATGTTTTTAATTTGTTGGATATTTCTGTGAGCACTTTGGGTTAAAAAGAAACAAACAAACAAACAAAAGAAAAGACATTGTTTTCAACTCCTGCTTCCCTCATAGCCTTAGTTGGGGTCCTCTCATCACCTCTGCCTCGACAGTATGGTCCAAAAAAATAAAAAGCATATTTTTTGTATTTCTTTCATCTACAAATGACAAATATTGGTGATTGGGTATCAAACAAAAAAAAATCAAAGCTGTTTTAACATTGTCTATTTTCCCAAAAACTACCAACTGTTTCAGTTTAAAGGACCAATTATAATTAATTGCAGATCTACTCTTTAAATTTCCACAGACACAACACAGCTTTTATTCATTTATGCACCACCAAGAACTACTCAAAGACAACCTCTGCTTAGTCAAAAGAAACACACATCATCCGTACTCCATGAGAGCTACAGAAGCTGATCAAGACCTTATCCACGGGCCTCTTTTGTGATATGATCAGGGCTAAATGAGTATGACCATTGTGCAGCAAATTATTCTCAATCCCTTACTTGTCCAAGGGGGTGCTTGAGCTATTCTGCCTTTGAGTCCAGAAGGCGTAGGCGCGGGTGTTGAGAGCATACTCCAGTTCGAAACGAGAGCGCAGGGCAGCCACGTGACTCCGGCCAGGTCCTCCTCGCCCAAGCAGACAATCCGAGGAGGAGGAGGGCGACAGGGAGCCACTGCTGTTGCTGGAGGCAGGAGACATCAGCTGCGACACACACCAGCAGAAATGTTTCAGTTTACTGAGTTAAAGCAGCCGGAATGAGATGAGAAAATAAGGGTTAGTACCTACCTCAACATTGCACAGGCATTCCTCCAGGTTGGAAACCACCTCAGAGAATTCTGGTCTATCCTGATATTGAAAAAAAGACAAAGAAAAAAGGAAAATAAAATCTTCAAAGGTATCAGTCAGATCCCAAAAGCAATGCACACTGGCCTGGATGTTCTTCTCTAGTCCACCCACAAGAAACAAAGGTGAACTCTGCTTCTAAAAACAGCCCCTTAGATCTCTTGCCTCGCTTAGATCTCCTGCACCCTGACCTCCACCTCCACCTCCACCCCCAGCTGGTCAATTAAACAGGGGGGGAGCACATCTTTTCTGACTTCTAAGGTTTTTTTACCTTATAACTGAAAGAGGGTGCACATCACAACATCAGATAGTGGACATTACTGTTGTGCAGCTAAATAAAACTAAGATAGGCCTATATAAACCCAAAAAATAAGAAATGAATGAGTCATTATATCATGGGTTAAACTTTGAAAGCACATACAGTCAGTTATAACTTAGTAGATGTATTCAGGTGGGATGGATACACAAAAAAATTATTTGTCAGCCAATTGTGGCTTTCGTTAAATAAAATGTTCTCACATAGTTACACTAGGAGAGCGTTATCTCGAATGGAGACAAAAACATTAACTGGCGGCTGGTTGGTCAATTTAAGCAGGCAAGCAGGTGGGGGACTGACTATAGATGCAGAAATGTGGCCGTGTCTTAATGAGGTAGAGAAGAAAACATCCCAAACTAATTATGAGCATCACAGCACAGTGTGGGGAACGCGAACAACCATGCAGTAATGTGTCATCTAGGGATGGACCTCTGTCATTCATTAGTCCTCCGTGTGCT
The DNA here is from genome assembly GCA_037176975.1 of Arrhamphus sclerolepis. Lineage (NCBI taxonomy): Eukaryota > Metazoa > Chordata > Actinopteri > Beloniformes > Hemiramphidae > Arrhamphus > Arrhamphus sclerolepis. The sequence goes on along the minus strand of JBAMYA010000019.1, from coordinate 2,968,087 downwards.
TAAAGGAACACCTGACTCTGCATCGTTCATCTCTCTGAGCTTCAGTATAGCTAATGACATGAATGAGATTATGATAGTTTCCGTGCTGCACGACATGGAGCGGTTTAAAAAAAAAAAAAAAAAAAAAGACAAGAAAAAAAAACTTTAGAATTGTGGGAAATGCAAAAAAAAAAAAAAGCAATAAGAGTAGAAAAGTAATTCAGCAGAAAGTGAATTCAGGGTGTTTACCTCCGGGCAGGAATTCCAGCCTCTCATAAGAAGTGCAGATATGGGTTTGGGGATGGAGTAGCCAATAGGAGGACGGACATGATGGTAAGCCATGTCAGCTGCAGCAGCAGCTGAGGACAGAGGAATATCTTAAATTAACTATTGCAAAATTGCACAATGTTGCCTGGTAGCTTGTTTAATTCATATTTGTGTTTTGTTCTTAAGTAGGAGGTGCACTTTGTGCTTCTTGTTATTTAGCAAACATTAGCTCTAAGCACAGATGTTAAAAATAAAAATATCACATTTTTTCTCCATTTACTGTTGGGACGTAGTTGGGATCCTGAAATTCAGGCTGATGCTCATGAAATCTAAACATCAGGTATGTGTTGTGTGGAGTTGTAACAAGGGTTTGAGCTTTGATAAGTAATCTACTGGAAAACTGACCGGGTTTCAAGTGAGCAAAGGGGATTTCTCCAGTGAGCAGCTCCCAGAGACAGAGGGCGTAGCTGAACATGTCCGCCTTCACTGAGTAGCGTGTACACTGCGTGAAGACCTCAGGGGCCATCCAGCGCAGGTTCTGCACAAACACACATGATGACACAGACAGGTATGTAGATGCTCAAGTAGTGAAAACTGGCATGAGGAAAGTTCTGTTAGCTAAGGACACACTAACACACACACACAAAATGGGCACCAATTACTGGCATAAACACTGTGTCCTAACAAGGGCAGGTAGTTTGCCAAAACATGCTGCTCTCAAGAGATGCAACACACTTAACATCAAACTGCAGGCAAAGCACTGTGTAGCACTGACTCAGCATATTTAGCAAAATCTGCATGACGGCAGCGTTCTTCTTTAGCTGGTGGATAATTGATGGCATGTTCCAGCAAAGGCTCCCATAGATAAACAGCATGCACTTTGTTTTCCTCAAAAGTGACGTATCCTTTTACGGATGCTACAGATGGACAGGCATCTGGTTAAGGAGGAATTGAAAACTCCCACCTATAAGTTAAGTTTTTCTGTGTCATCGTGTGAATCAAAACGAGTAAACAGCACTGACCCCCGGCTGCTTGGTCATGTTATCCTCTTCTACAGACTGCAGAAATCTGGATTCTGCAGGGGAAGTGAGGGACGTTCATGAGTGAAAGAAAGATGGATGACAGTAAAGCCACTGTAAGCAACATTCCAACATTCACTTGCAGCTATTTTACATTTAATGCCATGATTCAAACCCCCCTTTCAAAAAGGCTGAATTGGTCGTGCATACATGTAAATGAAGACAAAAAGAATGTGATGACATCAACATGTTTCTAAAGAGTTAATAGAAAATATCACAATCACTTGGGTTCATGAGCAACAGGTGACATAAGAAGTGAAGATGGCTCTATGAGAGATTAGTGGGTAAATGATTCAACAATTTATGGTTACAATATACAACCTTCAAGGGACTTTTTCTTTTCCTTTGGGTGGAGTTGTGTGAAGTACCTGTAACTGTAACCTGCAGCAGCATTCACAGTGTTCTCAGTTTGGAGAATCAGCTGAATTCTGATAGGCCGACAGCATCACAAGCAACTTTCACAGCTGTTTAATGCTTTATTTATGTACCGTATATGCTGTGTCGCTCTTGCTGCAGTTACACAGACTGGATCTGTGTTACACGGTTTTGTGTCCACCTCCAGGACAATATGCAGTTTACAATTGACAGTTTTGTTAAAATGTAGTAGACTATGCAGAATGCAGGAAACCCACTATGTAGTATGTTGTGTTACTTCTGGTAAAAAATAAATAAATTTCCAATGTACAACTGATCCTTGCATACTATATTGCATAATCTATTTCATAACTGAGGTACCATAACTTACTGAGCTCACACTTCTTTGCTGTTAAAGATGTATGTTAATTTTATGTCTGTGTATGTAAGCCTGTGTTCTTTATGTAAATGCCTGCTGACAATGCTGCAAACCAATTTCTGTACAGGGACAAATAAAGCTATCTATCCATCTATGCAACACCACTGCAACACTACAGTGGGCGCAGCTCACAGCAGTCACCTTACTGGCTTCCACTTGTGCCGCAGCACAGCCCCTTTTCCAGTGGCGCACTACTAGATCAACGACTGAACCAGTACACTGTCAGCTACATTCAGCACTGTTTTGTTTTTTTTACTTCTTCCCATGAACTGATTGTAAGAAAGTGATTTATTCTTGATGAGTAGCTTGTCTGAAAACAAAATATTCCAACATTATGGGCAACAATGTATATACAGTACTACATCAAAGTTCATCAGACCAGGTCCTTGGGTGTTTTAAATGGATGTTTTAAATTTTTCTCTGCCCCAATATGCCTGATTCTAACGACTGGATCACCATCAGCTTCTAATCGAGGTCTGCACACTTCTGTTAATGAGCTATTCATCTGAGCCAGGTGTGTTGGAGCCGAGAAACAAGTAGAACATGTAAAGCAGCGGTCCTGAGGAACTTGGACTGAAGAACGATGCAGTAAGCAACATTGTATAATGATAAATAAGTAAAAAATAAATAAATGATGGGTGTGGAGTGTAAATCAAATCATTATGAAATTTAGGATTTTTGAGTTGTTTTATGTGGCAGATATTGGCCCTCATCCTGAGTAGATTTGAGCCTCACTCCCTATCATAATTCCAACCCCTAATGGAGAGCACCATGACTGCTGTCCACAACAGAAACAGTATGTCACTAGTCATACGTACTTCACACAAACACACTTCAAAGAATCAAAAATATCCCTTATAAAAAAAACATAACTGACTGAACATTTACATACAACAGACATGCACACAGAGAGACTGTGCTATCAGCTATTACATGGCTAACTGGCAATTTTTACAAATGTAATGGGAAAAAAAGAAGGAAAAAAAAATCACAAAGTCAGCTCATTTGTCAATACAGCATCAAATACTCTGGAGCATTTAAAGTAAATGAGTGTGTGTGCTGCACTGAAAGGGTTGTGTTTCCGTTCCAACCACTTTTCCATTGACCTGTAAGTTCCTTTCCGGTCACACAACATTTTTTTGTAAATTTGCAAAAACACAAATGGCATTGAAATCAGCACAAACAGTCATCAGGGATCTTCATCTAGTATTTCTAACATGCCAAAAACACAAACAGGGATGCCATAAATCAGGTAAACAGATCGAGTAATGGAAGTGATACACTTTCTTATATTTGCTCAAACTAGTTGTGATTCCTTCTTTAAAAGAATCCAACATGGTCATAATTAACTCTGATGGGCAGAAACATTATTGTGGATGTATCAACTAGTAGATTCAAAGATGGGTATGTCTCACCTCCAAAATCAGCAACCACTGCATGTCCATCCTCATAAAGCAGGATATTGTGACTGGAAGGAAGACATATATTCTTTATGACTGGAGTTATTTTAGACCACCCGTGTATCCCACCACACGTGTTTTAAATGTGGTACTGACCTGTTGAGGTCTCGGTGGATGATAGGCTGGATGAGGTTGTGCAGGTACTCCATGCCCTTGGCCACATCGATGGCAATGATGAGCTTGGACTGCAGGTCGATAAGCCTGTCCATTGACACATCATTAAAGCAGCAAACACTTAGTGCCAGATCAATGGGCCCTGCCAATCACGCACAGCACTTTAAACAGATCAATAGGACAGTCTATAAAGGCAGCACCTGGCCACACAGTTAGCAGAACACTTCATCTGGATCAATGATGATCCCAGCTGAGGTGAATAGATGGTGAGGGGACGCTTCTGAGGAGGATAATGAGACCTAAAACAGTCAGTTGCACCATGAAAACAGGGTTTCGTCTGTGGCACCACATAGGTAGTTTGAGCTCTTTTTTATGCCTAATTGTGTTAAAGCTTTCTTTGAAATGACTTTTAGTAAAGTTGTTGAGTCATATTAATGACTCCAAGGCCGTAACTCTTAACATGGTATGACATCATAACTCGCTAAAGATGATGAATGTATGACAAGAATGGAGATATGACTAGAAAATCTTATACTTTAATTGCTTACTACATAATATGGGCAGGATGTGAGGTTTGTAAAATAAAGACAGAATTCAAAAAATGGCCCCCATCTATTAAACATAGATGGAAGACACCTAGACTGGACTCCCCTCTATCAACAGAAAAAAACTCAGCTTTATCTAAGTTACACTTTATATAGTGCACTTAATATATGATACATGGTTTCACAGAAAACAGTGAACAACTGATGGTCACTGCTTCAGCCATCAGTGATTCCATTTTATCTGTGTGGTGATAATGAGACAAAAATAACACTAGTAGTATCTGCATGTTCCTTCTGCTGATAAACTCACTTCATGATCAGACGCAGTCACAGTAATTTCTCCCTCCTGTCCTGGTCATCTCTCATGCTTTTTTACTTACTAGAATTGGTCTGAGTGCCTTGTAGTTCTGCCTCTTTAAAAGCTCTTTTGCACGTAACAGATGTTCTAAAATGTGATATTTTTGTTTCTTGAATCAATTAAAGTTGTTTTTCATGTTTCCAATTTTTTTTTGGTGTGTGTATATCTCTTTTTAGCCATTTTGGATACCATACTTTGCCCTTTGTATGCCCTCGATGTTTGACATTGGTTTACAGCTCTGACATTTTATCTCTGTGACTACTTTGCAGTCTTTCTCTGTTTTCCTTTACAGTTTTGCATGTCCTGAGTGGTTTCATCTCTGCAGACACTAGGATTGCATGTATTGCTGTCCATGTTGCATCCATTTGCGTCAGTCCTTGCGGTCAGTGTACATCAACCTTTGGACTATTTTTCTACATATTACAGTGATTTTAGGACTATCTATGTGCAGTGTGCGTTTTCTTTTCATTGGTTTTCATTTCTTGGTGATATACACTTCCTCACCTCTTCTGCTCGTGTAGCAGGGAGAACAATGAACCTCCAGAGACGTACTGGGTGACGATAGTAAACTGACTGGGATCATCAAGACACGCCCCCACAAACTGGATGATGCAGGGGTGATTGAGGCGACAGAGGATGGAAACCTCTCTGCAGAACATATCCACATCTGACTTTGAGCAGTACGTGTTGGCTCGATAACTGCAGAGAAGTGAAAATCGAAGGTGTGATCAGTTTTCTGTTTCTTCTAACAGTGGATGGATGCAAAAACACTTGTGTGTGGGGAAAAAAAATACCGTTTTATGGCGACAATTTTGTTTCTGCATTTGCCTTTGTAGACTCTCCCAAAGGAGCCTATGCATGAAATGTATACCCTCATCAATAATATTATCTGATTTGTAAACACATTAGCTGAAAGGAAAAACTAACAGGAATGGACCTACCAGATCCAATAATTTCATTAAACTCCAGCTCAGAGAGCTGAAGGTGGAAATGAGATGGGAGGCTTGCCCTGAGCACCAGAACTTCTGCCTTCTCTGAAAACACAGTTTGAAGCCTCATTAACTCCAACAGAGAGCACACAGGAAAAGTTATTTCACAAACACAATTCCACATTAAGTGCGACAGGCAAATTTTCATACATGCATTTATTTTGTTTTTTATTTAATTTATTTAATTACTATTGTTAATCCCCGTGGGGAAATTCTTTCTCCGCATTTGACCCATCTGGGCTGCTGGACCCAGAGCAGTGATCTACCACGGTGTGGTGCCCACTGCCTTGCTCAGGGGCACCTCATCCATGGATGTGGACGTGGGGAAGGGCTTGTTCAAGCACTCCCGCCGCCCACATCATTGCTACCAGCCAGGGATTAAACCAGCGACCCTCCGGTTGCCAGCCCAGCCGGTACGCCACGGAACCCCCATGAACTCCAATTAATACAATAAATAAACATTGGTTGGTCTGAATTTATTCCATTAATGTGGTTGCATGTACTATCTGCCAGTTTAAATACATTTAGAGAAATAGCTAGAACAAACATTTGGCCTGAGTATGAATGCCTTCAAAGGAGACATACGTGATTTCCAAGTCAAAACCTCCTAAAACAACTATGCAACTTTGTCTTGGGTAACCTGATGCTGAAAGTCTATCATTCATTGAGCTGTTCAATTCTCAAAAGTAGGCCTACAATAACATCACAGTCAGATCAGAGTAAAATTATACAGTGTCCCCATTTTTTTCCCCTTCACCCAAGAAACATCATGCATTTGAAACTCCTTGAAAGCGGGCAGCACAAAGCTGTCACACCAATTTAAAATATGCACACCCTGCACAGTGAAGGAAGGGATTGTGTCTGGTTCCACCAAAAAAAAAAGGGTTGAAGGGAAGAGAGTGAACAGAGCTGCAACAGCATGCTGAAAAGGAAGATGCTGTATTGTGTCTGTCATATTTTGATAGTATCACATCGACATTTCATTAGGAAAATTGATCAACTTGTGAAAAAAAGGCTTAATACATCACCTTTAAGCCGGCTGTGAACAAACAGTTCTGCGGAAGATGAGTGTGCATGAAGAGAGATCTTTGCTAGTCTCAGTAACTGAGATGTTGCTCTTTGGGAGACTGTTACTTTCTACAGTTAATCCTTAGTATTTACTAACTTTAAACATGTGCTTTGAAACATTCATGGCAATAGGCCCTCAGATATGACACCACAGATAATTCATACCAGCCTCAACATGATGACAGTTACGAAGGATATTTGCTGCATTTCTGTGCACCTCACTACCTTTAGTCATGCTTTTGATCTTTCCAAGAGGAGAAGGAACAGAAACGTAGGACCCATCTGTAAGAACAGCATATTTAAGATTTTTACTTGGTGATTTTATAGGATTTCATAGCAGGCGATCATTTCTCAGGCAGAGACTCACCCCCTCCTGGCTGAGAATATTCATTGCACGGAGAATCATCTGGACGTTTGTAGTGTTTTAGTAATGTGACGATAGCATCATGGCCTAGAAGACATGAAGGCAGAATGCCATCAGGTTTCTGGTAAATCTTTCACGACAGCCCAGCTCTTTATTCACACAAACACACCTTTTTCATAGGCCCACATCAGGCACGTCTGCTCTTCTTTCTCCCCGCTGGACCTGCTGGGGTCACAGGCAACAAGGTTCATGTCTGCCCCGTTGTCCAGCAGGAACTGTACCAGGCGGATGTGGCCATGGAAACATGCGCTGTGCAAAGCTAAACAGAGTTGCAGCACACATGTAGGATGCAAACTTAGTGTGGATTCAGTTTCACAGGTAAACAGATTTTTAGACTCAAAATCTTGAAGTGTCTGTGGGATCACCTGTATGTCCGTCTCTGCCCTGATAGTTGATGGTGCTCATGGTGTTCTGCTTCAGCAAGAATTTGACCATTTCGAGATCTTTTCCGTAGGTGCATGCACTGTGGTATGAGGAGTGAGTTGATTATCACTTCAAGGCTACAGGGATCACATCTCAGCAGAATGAATCAGCTTTGCTTGACAGTACCTGTGAAGTGCAGTCTCACTGAATATGTTCTCCTTTGAAAGACTTTCTGTACCAGAAAACTGTATTATCTCCTTCACTGCTGCAAATTTGCCATTATAGCAGGCCCTATGGAAACACAACATTCACTGCAATGATCTAAGTCACCGACCAAAAACAAAGATTCCTGAAGACATCTGAGACTGAAAGCCATTTACAAGTGTAAAGGGGTGTCTCCATAAATGTTGACAGAGTGAGGCTGAACTTCAAACTTGCCCTGCAGAAGGAAACGGACAATCTCATGGTGGCCAAAGCGGGCGCAGAAGTGGAGAGGGACGTGATCTTCATTATCTTGGGCATTTACTGGTGAGAGGAGCAGAAACATTAGAGGATGCTCAACAATCATCCGTGCAATCACATTGTAATTAACCCCCCACTGGCTTCTGAAGAGGGAAAATCAGTAGATTTAGACTGTGGAGACATAGAACAAGGAAAATATATATTAACCTGTGTGATTATGTTTGACTGGCAGACCAAATATCTCAAGAGAATCTTAACTTGGATTCTTGGGTCTAACCATTAGCTTTGCTCCCATCACTCATCAGCAGTTTGATGATGCCAAGAAAACCTTTAGCTGCAGCCAGGTGTAGCGGCCGGTCACCAACCTCACCGCTCACATTCACATCTGCTCCAAACTTCAGCAGGAGCTTTGCCACCTGGAGGGCAGAAAGCAACAGCAAAAAACTTGGAAAAATCCCCCGAGGTAAATGTGACTTTTGGATTTTCACAAAAGGGTTGACTTCCGTGACCCTGAACACAGTAAAGTGGGTACAGACCCAGGACGGATGCATTGATCAAGTTGATTTCTACAAGACAAGAACTGATCATATGAGCCATTCACCTGCTCATAGCCATTGTAGGACGCAATATGCAGTGGGGTGAAAAACACAGCATCCTGAATGTTGACAGAAGCCCCATGTTGTAAGAGTATATCTGCAGCCTGGTGGGGAGGAAATGACAACATCTGAAGACACACAACCAGAGCAGCCCACATCTGCTGATGCTGTTCTCATACCTCATGATGCCCAGCTAATGTAGCAACATGTAGGGCTGTTAGGGCCCCGTAGCCCACCTGCTGCACATCAGACCCACCATGGAGGAGTGCAGTCACCAGTTCTGCGTTGTCCTGTGGGATGCCAGCAAAACAGGTAGACAGATATCTGCTTGTCTGACTGACTTTCTAACACAAACCTGCTGTGTTACACCATCACAAAGGATAACCAACACAGGCAAGTTTGTACTTGCACTCCACCATGTGGTAAAACACTACAAAGCTCTCAGTCAGTAACACACCTTTGATTTGCATAGTGACATGTCAAGACATCTGCTGGTCTTTAACTTTATTCACCTTGTAAGCAGCCATGTGTAGAGCAGTGAAACCATTCCTGGTCAGCCTAGAAGGACGGAGGCCTTTGAGCATCAGGGTGCGCATATGTGCACTGTTTCCTAGATAAAAATACTTTGTAGTAATACTTCAAAAAAATTAGACTAACGAAAATTAGATTGAAAGATGGAAGAAGAAGGAAAACTATCTGAATTATGTAGTGTTGAACAGTATTTCTTTAACAGGTACAGTTATATTTATTTCACATGTTTACTTTCGAACTGCTGACACTGTAAAGGTCATCTGCAGACAATAATGTCAATCAGCACCACAGTAATCCTTCCTTCCACTGTCACATTTTGCCAAGGACTTATTAATAGATTCTAGTAGTCATGCATACCTCCACATACACAGCAGAGATGCAGCAGTGACAGCCCCTTCTCTGTTCGGTAGCTCACATTCACTTTCTGAAAAGCCTCGTCGGAGCTGAGTGACAGAAAATCAACATCACCTGCTTGAGAAAATGGCAAACCCCCTCACACAGCAAAGGAATGGAAATGAGCAGGAAAACATCAGTTTATCTA
>JBAMYA010000019.1:2915434-2954984 GCA_037176975.1 Arrhamphus sclerolepis | reverse complement strand
GAAATGAGCAGAAAAACATCAGTTTATCTACCAGTTTACGTATCCTCTCGTACATTTTTACTTCCATTTCTAAAAGAAAAGAAAAAAAAATACAATGTTTGTCACCTGAAAGCAAGTTTAAGATCTGCCTGCTGACTTTCTGGAAGCTGAAAATCATCCTCGAGTTTCTCGATGATCACAGAGTACGACTCACTGACCTTCTTCTTCCACTCATCTTCACACGAACATGATCAGAATCAAACATAATATTCTAGTCATTTAATTTACACTGAGTATTATAACATGCATTCAGAAATATTCCATTGCTTTCTTAATACTGAACATATCTGCGAATGAGTTACTTGTCCATATTAAAGTCTAAACTCTGTTACATTGCATTGCACCGCTATGCTATGTCATCTTAAAGGTTTTACAGTTACATTAATCTATTAGTAGTGAACATGTGTGAGATTTGCTTTTGTTTTGTTTTTTTTCAGCTTCTGAAATATAAAAGTAAACTAAATATATAAACATTTGTTTGTGAGGTAAAGACTGATGGCAGCCAGAAGTAAAAGCCACCCTCTTCTTCTTGCCCTCACTACAAACCAGCTTCTCAGATGTCTGGACATACATGTAAAAATAATGATAATATAAAGGAAAAAAAAAAAAAGCTCTTTATCCTTACCTGTGCACGTCTGAGATGGTCTTGACTTGTAATTTCCCATTGAACAGCTGTTCTTCTTTTTATATGTTCTCTATAGCTTGGTGAACTAGTCTAAGACAGGAATACAATCTGTCACACTGCCACAATTGCATATGCGCAGATAAAGGGGGATCATGGCTGTGAGCTATAAATAAACACCTGTGAATGGAATGCCTCACAACTCTGACAGCTGATCTACCTCCGCTGTGTGTAAATACACATGCAGTATAATACAAAAAGGCTGATTGGTGTCTTGAAGTGTCCCACACAGCCTGACTGGAGAATATGGACAACGTTCTGAAAGCAGTGCTTTTATCACACATTTTGACATGTCACTTTGTAACTTCTTGTCCCTTTTGTACACATGCTGCCCTTATATAGTTTTATGTCCCTGTCTACAGGTGTTCATTTCTTGAGAGAGGCCATAACCATGCTTTTCCACTCTGAGAGGTTTTCAACTGATAAATTCAAAGGTTATGGCTGTGACTAATCAAGTTATGTTCATTATGGGCCAGCTCACATCTGTCCATCCCTTTTCTACACTCGGCTATAGTCACAGCTGGCTTTCCAGGCCATCACTGTCATGCCTGCTCTCTTCCACCTCCATGCTCAGCCTCACTGATCACCAGTCTTAACACTACAACTCCCAGGATTCCTCTGTTCTCATCAATATGGACTGCACCTGGGTCCTCGTCATTACCCTCATGTGTCGCACCTGTGTCCCTGACTATTTGTTCTCTGTTTCACCACCACTTCCTTGTGTAGTCTTGTTTAGTTCATGCTCTTTGTGACTTAAGTCTAAACCAACTTTATATTGTCTTGTATAAGTTTCATCGTGCTATTATTGTATCATTCATTAAACCTTTTAAGGTTAAGGCCGTGCTTGTGTCCAACTTTGCATTTCATCTTTTATAATCACAGAGTCAACACAGAGAAATATGAAATAAACAACCACAAATTACTTTTTTAAAATTAATGTATTTATTTATTTACAAAAATAACACCATACACCTATAAATTACAAAATATGGACATTCAAAAATGCAAAAACCTTGTAAAGTTCTGAAATTGAACAGAAAAACTTTCCAAGCAGTAATATAACATTTTTGGTGACACAAACCATAATCTTACTGTCAAATACAGTATTGACAATTGAATCATCATACAAGATAACCACCACTTATCTTGACTCCTGCTGATCACATACGCATTTACACCTGATTTACAGATGTGCAAACATTGCAATTTTAGTTGTTCATTCTCCTCTGCATAATGTCGTCATGTATTCCCTTCCTGAACTTCAACATCTCCTCCAGGTTCTTACAACGTAAACAATCCTGCAATGAAATTAGCTGCATGTTTTTTGGTAGAGGGGTTGGGGAGTCGCTAAGGATGGCCTGCAGCATCTCAAGAGATATCGTGAATGAGCTTTGCTGCTCCGAGCAAACAGGAAACAAACAAGCGTTCCACAAACTACAGCTGGATGCATCACCAGAGAACCTCAGGACTTCATTCTCCATCCCCCAAATGGAAAGACACTTTGACAGGCTGAGTCCAAAGAACTTCAGCTCTTCCACATAAGCAGGGGCATCCACACTGTGCTTCAAGTTGTCACTGATCCCAAAAAAGACAGTGACAAATACAGACTGGTTGTGGTGGGTCACACACAGTGAGTGCATGAAGGCTCCATTAGGTATTGAGAGGCCCGGACTGATCCAGCAGCTGCTGATGATCGAGCCCCCACCTACTGACACACCCGCTTCCAGTCTTGAGTACTCTACCACTGATCCAGATCCCACAGAGCAACTGGGATCGACGATGCTGTGCATAACGCAGCACTCAGAGGAGCCTTCTGAACTTTGGTCTACATGCACACTGAAGGCAGACGACAGGAGTCCCAGCTCTCTCCTCAGCGCCTCATCCTCAGTCAGGTGAAAGAGGTACTCTGAAGTAGTTCCAATGTGAATAAACTTGGAGTTGTTGAGAAGAATGACATTCAGTGGAGTCCCCTTGAGGATGTGGAAGATCTTTTGGCGGATTTTGACCAGATTGCTTTCCTCTTTGGTGACATTAGCAGTGTTGTTTGTGTATTCTATTGTGGCTTTCGGGCCCAGTGCTTGAAGAAAGTCCCCATAAGCATCTATTTCACAGTCCAAAGGGCCCAACTCTTTCAGGATGCTAAGAAGAGAATTTGCAGTATCAAAGTGGATATAATATGCACTGTCTGTGTAGACGAATTCAGAGTCAGGCACAACAAACACTCCGGTCTGCGTCTTACGAACAGCTCCACTCTCTCGCATCTTATTGATGCTCGGCTTGTGCAGAAAGTGCAAGCAGGTAGCACTCTCCATTTCTGAGTCAGAGGACCTCTCACATGCTTCCAGCACAAACACGCCATGGGTAGTTCCCACAGACAGCGGAGAAGGGTGGGCTAAAGCCGTAAAGCCAGGTTTATCGAACTTAACAGTCTGTTCTTCTGCTATACTATAGAGCTCTATGTCATCTGCACAGGTCACCAATATACCAGGCTTCATCTGTGATGGGAAATCCACATAAATGGCAAGTTTAAGCTCCAGCATCTGGTAAATGGGATCACCCAGCGGCAAGGCCATGAAGATCTTTCCCAGAGCACTGGCACTGGGTAGACGCTGGCTGAACCCACCTAGAAGATGTAAATAGAGTACAAGGCATTGTGAACAGGAAGTTGGTATTTGTGATGCTTTGTATTTTATAATTATTAGGTTGTTAGATTTTCCTTGTAAGGATATAATCAATAACCACTTTTTGTTGCAGACACATTTAACAGTTCTTTTTTTCCATCAAGTTCATGTCATTTGTTTTTATACATCTATTTTTGGATTTAAGGCCTGCAATACATTTTTTTTTTTTAAAAACTAAAAATACATTGGCGCAATTTAGTGCTAGTTAGGAGGTGAAAGAAAAATATTAATGTTATTTTAAACGTGTGATGTCAACACATGATTGCAAAGATGACTTAGCATCCATGGAAGCCTGGGTTTTTCAGGATAAGAGATGGACAGAAAATCTAAACATTATCAAGAAACTGCATGAGAAAATCTTTTTTTTTTTAAGTTTGTCAAAGAGTGATAGGAATGGATTTGCATGTTTCTCCTTCTACAGTGCAGTGCCTTGTGTGTGCATGTGTGTCTAAGACTAAAATAATACCTCATATGGAGTTTGTTGGTTGCTAACTGCTTACACTTTTGCTATTTCAGATTTGAGTACAACCCACAGTAGCCTGTCTATTAGCCTGCTGTTAAATCTTCAGCTAATCTGGAGCACACCTTGCCATACATAATATGAAAACTGGATACAAGTAATAATTTGGGATAAACAGCGTTGGGCATTTCAACCATTTTCTATTATTATTAATTGTATTTTGAGAGCAAAATATTTATCAATTAAAAAACAGGTAATTCATACTATTGATAACTAAATGCCAGCATCCCTACCTCAACAGATTAGTGTATTTTCCTGTATTGAGTCCATGAATTTAAAAAGTAGTAAATATGAATGAAAGGAAAGTGTAAAAAATGTAGAGGGTTATAACCTGCATGGATCATGATGACTCTCAACCTGCTCAGAGTTTTTCCATAGATGTCACTGAGTTGCTGTAGAGCATACAGAGTGGAACCCCCATTGCCTTAAAACAACAACAATAACAGTGGTAAAATAATAGATAAACAGAGAATGACTATGTTACATCCCAGATTCTGTGTCTCACCTATTTTGGATCCGGGAGGATCAGAGAAGACCTTGTAATGAGCTCCAAGTGGAAGCTCTTTTCTGTCCACTTTTTCCCTGATCTGCCTCTCATACGCGTCTCTCTGACTCCCGTCCGCAGCAGTCACAACCACTACATCCCAAAACTCGCCCGGCTGCACCTCTCGACCTTCGGGTAAAACAAACAGATCTTTAATAAAGAACAGCAGCTATTATCAGTCACACCAGGAAGGGCATTTAAACACCACTCACCGCGCAGAGAGTTCAGTTTTCTCAGCTTTTCTCTTGTTGCGATTTGTAGCTTCGCGTTTAAGTCTATACTCATGCTGACTTGTAGTATAATTCAAATCCAGTTGGTAAAAAAAAAAAAAGAAAAGAAAAAGAAGAAGAAGAAGTTTTGTAACACTGAAGCAAAGCTTTCTGTGCTCCTCAACTTCCGGGTCTGGTCACGTGGTAAGTTGTGTTTACAAAGTCATGAATGAAGCTCGCGGATGTTGTTTTACCCGTTTAAAAAAAAGAGAAAAAAGCTATTTACCTGTTAATATAATGCAACAAAAATATGAAGACTTTTTTTAAGCTGCTCCAGTATAAACGTAAACTAAAGAAAGTGATCATCAACGTTAAAATTAGCTAATATTTTCCATGAAATGTCTCATTACAACATCTGATATGTTCTTTATGTTCTATTACGAATAAAATATGGGTTTATGAGATTTCCAAATGATTGCATTCTGCTTTTAATTTATGTCCCAACTTAACAGAATGGGGATTGCATGTTGTGGAAAGTTGAATGTTGCCTTTTCTTGTGCTTTGATAAGATGTCTAATTTCACATATTTCAGTGAAATATGGTTGTTATATCATCTGTCCTTTTGATGTCCCCTGCACAAAAATCTTAAGTGTAATCAGAGGTTTTTCCACATAATCTTCACAAGGTACAGTCATACTTCAACCCTAATTTGATCTAATCTGACCCAAATGACAAAGAGAATAATGACTAAGTCCATTTTGCCCCCTGAGTGTTGATTGTGTAAATTAATCTAGATCCTTAAGTATACTTACAAATGAGCAGACTGTTTAAATGCGGCATAAACTGTATAATACCACAGTGAAAGGCATTCTACAAAATACCAAAACTACAATAAATTGCACCTTGCTACAGAAATCATTCACCTTCAGTAATAATAATAAACATGATCACAATCAACGTGCAAAGTATGTTGTGTTGAAATTAATTTGATTCCCATCATATTTTATTTATTTCAACTTATATTGCATTATAATATGTTGTAAAGGTGAAAGAAAAAGCTCAGACCTTGTGTTCTCACAATCATATTAGTTTGTTGCTGATCAAAACCTGAGAAAACACAAGTCTTTAACAAGTACTAAATACAACAGGCACGGGTCCTTTGATTTTCACGGCAGAGCAAAGTCAGAGCAACACAACTAATAAGACTTTCATTCAAGAATGTTTTCAACAGGTTTAATCAACAGAATTAGTGAACACACATAGTTTGGACTGCTTTGATGATTAAATGGGTAAAGCAGGTGGATTTATTCAGTCTTGTTTTCCATGTTTTGCTGTCTGGGAAACAGCTCAGGAACAACAGGCTGAATCTAAGAACAAACAATTCCTGGAGAGCAAGAGGAACAGAGGTACAAACACCTTTGAATTTCCGTCTCAGGCTGCGTGAATTTTAATAAGATTTGATTGTTTTACTCAAGAGTCCTCATCTGCTGTCCCTCCTGCATCTATTTAGATTACAGAAATAACAAGATTCAGGGACACAGCTGCAAGCTCTGTTTCTCTTATTTTTCCCGTGTCATAGAAAAGGTTAAAGAATGAAAATAATGAAGTGTGTATGTGTGTGTGTGGTGCTGGGAGTGAGGAGTTGCATTCCCACAAGACACCTAAAAACAACAAAATCCACTAGTACACTGTCACAATGTGTTTATTGTCACAGTTGATTCAAGAGTTTATGAAAGTGATATCTACAGTCATTGGATGCCTCATACAGGTCACACCAAAACTATAGTGTTATCTCAAAATCAAACCACACCATTCAACACCTAATGTAAAAGCTATGATTTTTTTTTATTATTGTAATAAAACATTTCAAAGTTATGATAAAATATTACACAGCACAGCTGGGAGCTTAATACAAGTTATACTGGCACTACCATTAAAAATATGGCTGTCATGATACAATCTGAGATTTTATTATACATTAATCACTTTGTACCCAAAATGTGATCAATTTATTAACAATTATAATTGCACAAAATAATCTTTCCTTAAAGTACTGTCTTTAAAAAAACAATAGCAGTTTAAAATCACTGAGTACCTCTTAATAACTGTGCACTTATACTCCATTCCTATCAGTTTTTCTGAAAACAAGCAATAAGTTCATTGAAAAAACCCAAAAACTACAAACTAATAACCCGTTGTAATCTCAGCGTGGCACAACTGCATTCAACTATGATTTCTTTTAGAAAACAACAACTCCAGAGCAGTGCTCAAGTGAGATGAATATGGGAACATTATGCCTCTTCTGCCTCCTGACACAACTTTTCTTCTTGTAGAAGATTGTCGTGTCAACATGCAGAGGGTGGGGCAGCAACCAGGCTCTCAGTGTTGGCCTCCAGGAATTGGCTGCAGGCAGAAAAAATGCTGTAAAAGCTGGAGGACAGGCCAGCGATGTCTGTGGAGATGTATGGGAGGACTCCTGGTGTGGCCTGGTTGTAGTAGGTTAACTGAAAAACAGCACAGCATGTGATATTGCATTTGTGGATTTTGATTTTGAATTTTGATTGTAAAGTACTGTGAGGTTCAGCGAAACACCAAGGACAGCTTCAGCAAATGTGATTAACCTTGGTGACAGAACTGGACTCCTCTAAGATGGTGAATCCAGCGCAGAGCACCTCTCCCCTGGTGTAGTCATCTGTGGGTGGGTGAGTGGGTAAAGTGATGGATCTAAGGGCGATCAGGTACGGGTCCCTAAGAGGGAAAAAGAAGAACGCATAAAGAAAGTATGAAAATACACAGTTCAGTCCCAGGAACATGGGCACATGTTTAAAATGGTGGACTATGGTTATTGTAAGTTTTAATTTTCAAATTTATAATGATCCTATTTATTTTTCAATTAGGATTTCAAAATTACTTATCAATTTGGGGCCTCTTTGTTCTATATTGTACTGAATCTTTTTTTTTTTTTTTACTCTTACAGCACTGGTCTGCAGAATTAAACATTAAAACAAAACTAAAATGATCTTATATTTTAATCATGTACTGTGTGACACATGCAGCAGTAAGAAAATTATATGCAAAATATTGATTTCTGTGGTTATTTACACTGGACATAGTTAAAAGTGGAACAGCAGTAAATCATCAAACAAATGACGGGTACTGTTTAAAAAAAAAAAAAGCTGTAACGGGGTAAAAAGTCATTTTTATGACACCTGGAATCACATGGCTTCCTTCTAGATGCCAGCAAGATAAAGTCTTTCCCTTTGCCCCCTTTACTGACGGAAGGTGTGACAACACGATAAAGAGTGTCATCTTCATCCGCCTGCTGGATCACCTCACACTCCCTGCAGTTGAAACACAAAGATAGGCAGTTAAAAACTACAACAATCTATTCATATTATTGTTAAATTGAGAGCAAACACTGTCATGAGTAAAAATTTGAATTTTGTCATTCAGCCACTGTTTTGTTGTTCTGTTCCCACTGTCGGTTGTTGTCATACTCTGGAGAAATCCAAGGTTGTTGTACTGTGGCACGATTGAAATGTGCACTGAGCCACATGATACCAAAAGCTAAATCAGTACATGTTACTGACTCATAGTGCCGGTCCCACTCTTTTCTCCGTCTCAGGTCTGACAGTAGTTGGAATGTTTGCTCTGCAGGGATGCTGGCGCACATCTCCACCTTGAAAAACAGCATGTGGTTTTCCTCCAGCGTGTAGAGCTTGACCTATGAATGTAAAACCTGTTTTTATGAATGGGATTTGTTCCAGGTATTAAGCATGTACATATCAGCTCTGGCTTTTGTAAAAACTGCAGTATTAAGTAGCAGAAGCACGGGGAAAAGTGGTGATTATGCTGATTTTGAGATCATACTTTTAAGCCGCAGAAAGTATGTCTAATATTTTAAGCGCCCACCTGTGGGTGAGCATTTTCTTGTTAAAAACAGATCCAATGCATACTGTTAAAAACAAAACAAAACGTCAGCTGTAGTGGTTCCAGAAGCTATATCATAGATAGAAACAACACCAACCTTATTTTTCTCTGAAGTTAATACCCAGTTGCTCCTGGTATCCATTAGTTTCAGTGCTGATACATTGTTGTAGCTCAGGTACATCTGAAAAGAAAAAAAAAAGGTTGTCTGAACCCATGAACTTGAATGCAACATCTTATCAGCTGTTATCAGTTTGTGTTATACCTGGTTACTTGGATCCCAGGGCACAGACAAGGGAACTTCAGTTTGCTTGCAGGAGATAATATATTTCCTATAATGATGAAAGGTAGAGGTCATATGATTCAGATACAAAACAAAGATGGGTGCAAACACTTTGACTTTAGCAGTGATCACACACATTTAGTTTTGTTTATATGCATGAGATTTTTTTTGTGTGTGTGTGTTCTACTACATATGAACAAAGTCAGCCAGCACCACTTCAGCTTATATTACAAAGGATTTTAAAATGTATATATTGCCATTTTTATTGACTTCCATGCAGCTTTTTCTAATTCCCAAACTTGAGAATCTGTGGTCTATGGTATCCTTTAACACAGGATATCATAGATCAGCATTCAATAAAATGGCAAAAAGGGGTGAAATCAAACCCAAACTATATCAAATCCATCTTTTTAGGACCAAAAATATATTGATGACAGGATATCTTGGAGATTTCTTTGATTTCATTTTTCCCAGTTGGAAGTCAGAAATTCCAAGCAGCACAGCACCAGCAGCTGTTATTACAAAAACTAACTGGTGGGACTTTAAATAGAATACAAAAGAAGATTATAGTGGAGGCATGGTGTTTAACAGCTGAACAATTAGCTTATTGTTCTTTACACACTCTGGACCAAAGTCTGTTCAGCTGTGATATGCTCCGATGTCATTTGCTGCTGTAAACTATTACTAACAAAGGAAGCTGCAATACGATGCCTGAAAAACATCATTATGACAGCATTGTTTCAATATTAACCCCAATATTTTAACACTATATCATGCTGGACACCTGGGTTTCTATACATTTCCTGTATTTTTTTTTTGTAAGTGTTTTTGAATTGAAGTGAATTTATTTTTGTGGAATTATTCATGATGCAACTTTGTTTAGGGTCCCTTTTGGAGCTAGAAATATCATTTCCTGCGAATAACAGCAGTAAACCTGCCTCAGCCCTCATGCCCAACGTCATTTCTACTAGTGTTATTGCTTATTGAATGTTGATTGTCTAATGAGAGGCGAACCTGTCAAGGCGAATCTTTTTTCTGGCTATAGCTTCCTTATAACGTCGTCTTCCATCCTATAAAACATAAGATACAAGACAACTGTAGTCCTCACAAAGGATGCACTTTTTTTTTTTTTACTTTATCTTCATTGCAAATCTTTAAAGGTAGAAACAACTGAGAAAACTCACCACGGGTTCAGGTCGTATCCGCGGCAGCGTGCGTGGTTTTCTGTCATTGTCAAATACCTCAAAGGTCATAAAGGCACTGTTTATATGTCGCAGAGGTTCTCCACCCTGGTATGCCTCAGCACAAACTCCCACCTCCATGCTAGAACACAGCATGTGTGCAGGCACAGAATATAGGTTCATGGTGAGATGAGCAAATCCACCATAAATATTACAGTTTTATTTTTATCAAGAACAAGAGTAACGAATAAGAGTAACCATAACGTTGGATCTCACCTGTGTTTGAAGGCGTTATTAACAATAGCTTTCAGCACCAGTCGATCGCCAATGTGAGAAGGACCACGAAAATGGAACATGTCTATACTCCTCAGGGTTGGATGAGCATTACACAAGCGGCTGCAATAAAATACAGCGACAAAAAGGGAGGTTGTTTTCTGTTTGTTTGCAATCTCTTTACAAACAAAGAACAATTTATTAGATTCTAACCCAAAACTGATATCTGTGTTTAGGAATATTTTAACTCTTTTGATTTTTTTTTTTAATTAAACAAAGGAAGGCAAGATTTTTTCTATTCTTTCATTCATTTATTGATGGAAACGATCTAATAGTCCATATTTCTGAGTGGCAAAAACATGTGAACTTCTAGGATTCACACATATTTAAAAATGACAGTAAAATCAGGAGCTTTGGAACACCGAGGTGACAAATCAGGTGTGAGCGGATGCCCTGCTTTTACTTATTTAGAGCACATGTCACTTTTGAAGTCTGATCTTCAATGAACATATTTGTAGAAGTATAAATATCACAAGCAAAAGAGAACTCACTGGAATGGAAAAAAAGGGTTTCAAAACCATCTCCACAGTTTGGGATTGTGTACAAATGCAGGAAATTCAAAGCAATAGTTTACCTCTGCAAGAGTGGACAATCAGCAAAAAAAAGCACAAACATGCCCATAAAGCACCAAAAAAACAGAGCAATTACAGTTACACTGAAAATACCCCTGATGTCTATAGCCAGTGTCCTAAAGATCAGGCTAATGAGTCACTTTCTTGCCAAAAACCCCAAAACTATATTTAAAGTGAATCTAATTATCCTTTTTAAACAGTAAAGGTGTGAATACTAAGTGCATACCTTGCTGCAATTGTAGCCACATTCTCCATCCAGGCCATGATCTGGCCTCCAAATGTGCTGATCTGGTGGTTTGCATGGGGTGGCAGCACCAGCTCCACACTCTCGACTCGTGTTCGCTCAGCTGGCACTGCTTCCTGATACTCCTGACATTCTCCTGACGAGAGAGCAAAAACAAGAATATTTTATCAGTCAGATTTTAAAGCCCCGAGCGTAATAAAGCCTTATGTCTATACCCAGCTGAGCTGTACTGCTGCTCAATAAGTCCGTAATGATCTCAGCATGGATGAGCCTCATCCTCCTCCGCTCGGCTGCCAGGCTGTACTCCATCTGCTCTATTTGTGTGCGAGGAATCACCTGTTTCAGCTGTACCTGTGAACACAGAAGAAACAAAACTCTTGCAGACCTTGAATCAAAAATGCTGTGCTGGTCACCTCCTCCTTTACCTTTCCAGCTCCGGTTCGTCTGGCAACAAAGGTGGCAAAGGCATGGCAAACCTTCCACTGCCTGTCAGCATAGAGGTCTTCACAAGTCACCAATATGCCCACCTGAAATGAAAAGAAGCCCTTACACACACGTCCCTTGCACATTTGACAAACCTTTGCGGTGCTGAAACTTCAAAGACACGTCCACCAACCTCCATGCTGGATGTGAAGGCTCTGTTGACTTTTGCTATGATGCTGACAACATTTCCTACCCTGAAACAGACGTTTCTTTTTACCATAAACATGCAGCAATGATTGTAGTCAACACTGTTACAACCCCCCTCATTTATCTGACAGAAAGTTCAGTCAATGGCAAGAACAAAATAGCTATTAGTTTCCAGAATTTGCTTTAAATTCTTTGATTGCTGAAAAGTACTGATTTATTCAAAAGTATTGAAATGTAACGCTTTATAAAGAATGCCTTTTTTCTCTTGTACAACGCACTCAACGTAATACATATTTACATATTCTCTCTCCAGTGGCTCAGTGCAGAGCAGCATTGTGGATAATACGTTACCCAATAGTGTGTTCAAAATGGATGTCATCCACTGATGCAGTGACACAGGAGCAACCGGCATGTCTCTCAGCTGAGGAAGGAGGAATCAAATAAAAGTTTAGCAAGGATTTGCAGAAACAAATTATAATTTATCGCAAATAATGTCAAATGGTTTAAACAAACAAAAAAACTCCAACTTGCAGATGCACACAGTTTATCACAGGACTGTGCGATAGCAGTCTTTTATGATTCCTGCCTGATGTTTTATCTCTATTTACAGTTCTTTTGTATTGGTTGTAATTATTTTTCATTTCTTTTAATAATTGACTGATGTTTCCATGGTCTCTGGTTGTTTTGAAGTTATTTTGCTTATATGAGTTGTTTTTATGGATCTTAGATGTGATTTTTATCTCAAATTGCTTTGAATGATCATTTTGCATCTCTTTATTTCTTCTTTGTAAGTGTCTCAAAGGCTTGGTACCACCCTGCGTATGTAAACCAGTAAACCCATATTCCAGTAAGAGCCCTGAGGTCTACTAACCAGCTTCTCCTGGATGCTCCCACAACAAGACTGAAAAACTGAGGGTATAGAGCATTTTCAGTGGCCGTCCCCAGACTCTGGAATAGTTTAACTTTTAATGTTAAAATTACTAACAATCTTGAACATTTTAAGGTCCTCCTGAAAACATTTTGTTTTCATTTTCAGAATAATTATAGCTGACTTGGTTTTTATCTGTGCAACTGTACAGCACTTTACATCCACTTCTTTTTCTAAATGTGCTACATAAATAAATTTTGACTTGACTTGATCTCTTTGCATCTCTTTCACAGATTTGCATCACTGCAGTCGTCACATTTCTAGTTAAACTGCAGTGAAAGCCTTTCTGAAACATTCCCCACCAGATAAACAGGCCGTAGAGTCCATCCACTTCAGCAGCTGTCCAACACTCAGCTCCCCGCAGTGATTGGCGTGGCAGGGAAGTACGATCTGGCTCATCTGAACTTCAGTGGGATTTCTGGACACTTCCCCACTCTCCTGCACGACCTGCGGGTCCAAAATGGTGCCTGCTCCTTTCTCCTCTGAAGTCATAATTTTCAACTACACAGACAAGAAAAAAATTAATAGAACTTGATAAAAGACATGCCCCACACACACACATTTAAAGCAATTTTGAAATGAATAGTGCATGATTTGTGAAGGAAAGACAGATTATTTAAGATAGTTTGTATATGTTAATAAAAGACCTGTGTTAACAGACATGGACGAAGTCTAGAGATTCTAGTTTGTCCACTATCAAATGAGAACTGCACCCTCTGGAATAAGCCTTTGATATCTGGCAACGTGACTTCTTCATTGAAGAATTGCTCAACAATTCTGTCTTCCCCACTGAAAGGCCGTGGATTTTAAATGCATTTACTTTTTTACAGTCTTCCTGAAGCATAGAATGTGAAACACTGCCACACTGACTTTGTCATAATTAAAGGTTGTGATATGTTTTTTTTTTTGTTTGTTTTTTTTTTAAGCTACTTGAAGACACGTCGATCAATGGGGCATCCACGGAACGCTTTTGTCCGGATACGACAACACCAGGGAGGTGCACATGTCACCTCTCTGCCCTGCTGTCAATGCCAAAACCTTTGAATTACTTTACAGAGAAGAAACATTACCATGCATTTGTAAACATTTCGCAGACTGAGGGGCATTAAAGTCTCTTGCATTTTCTTAGTGAGACGAGACTGGCACACAAACAAACAAAACCAGCGTAGGACTTAACTGCGAAAAACACACAAAAGTGCTTACTCAGTTTAAAGTTTACAGCTGAGGCTGAAGTCGGGATGAAGTCCTGTTGGAGTCGATAAGCGTCGTTTACAGCACATTAAAAGAAGCTAAGAAAGAGCGAGCTACGAGTCGAGCAATGCCCCCTTATGGCACCTACTCCTCAACAACATAACAGCTTTACAGAGTAAGTTTCTCCACTGCAAAGAGAGCGAGAGGGACAGACACCCCCTCCTGGAGCAGTCACGCTGTGCGCAATTTTTAAGGTGGAACTAAAGTACCTTCTCATTTGTTGGTGATTAAAAGTGCCATTCAAAATGTGGACAATCTTAAGTCAATTAAAACAAAACAAACAAAAAACAAACAAACAGAAAAATCAGTTCAACTTAATGACAGCAAATCATCAATTCTGTCTGGGCACTTTAAATGTCTGGACTTTATAAGCTTTAATTACGTTGGACCAGCTTAAAAAGAGATTTAAAGCATACATGCAATTTTCTGTATACGTTGTGTCATGGAAGTACATACAACAAATTTCAAATTTAATGCTAGCAAAGATTTTCAAGAATTGGCACATTACTAGTGAGTAGCACTGTAGCAGCTGTTTTAAACTAAAAATATATAGAATTTAGCAAGTTAGTGGGACAATTTAAAAGTCTTACTCCAGTACTCTTGTAATATTGTAAAATATAAATGTAAATGGAACTCTGTTTCAACTGAAACTACAGTGGAAACCATACACGACTTCTGAATTAAAAAAAAAAAAATTGAAAGAGAAAGTGAAATTCAAATTGATTTGAGTTTGTCTTGCTTAAATAAGCAAGACGTCCCTGAAAAATACCTTGTTTGAATGGCTAAAGATGTAGTTCCAAATAGCACTTACTTATTAGATTATTAATATTATTAGTACATTCTTTCAAAATGTGGACAGCTTTAAGCCTATCCTGTAACTTGATTGCTATTATTTTTTTAAATCTTCTTTGGCTCTATATTTAAAAGATGGTGGAGAGCAAAAATGATTGTAAAAATTAAATATTTGGTATACATGATCTATTTAAATATCTTACATCGTTGATCTTGATTATACCAACGTCAAAAAAGTAGAAAAGTATAAAGAGGCAGACCTTAAGGCAGTTGGGGCATTTTCATTGGCCGTTGAGAGCATCACTCACCGTGGCTCCACCTCTTCCATGATAAGCAAGATTGGTTGAATCGTTGGCTTGAGGAGGAGTGCGGTTGGAGTGCGAGAGGCTCGCGGCCGCGATGATCTGACAGATGAAATAACGAAAAAAAGAAAGAGAAGAGTTGTCCTCCCACACTAAATAATGTTCCCCAAAGGCAAAGGCACCCCGGTGCCGTCGGACAGCCAGGCACGAGAAAAGTAAGCTCAGAAGTGTTAATTATTGTGTGTTTTTTAGCTCGTAAGTTGCTCTCTGTTGTTCGCTGGACAGGCTAGCAAAGAGGCGATTTCCTCCTACTGAGACTGGAATTGAATGAACCGCCTTGTCTGCTCGCCATTCCTCCTCTGAGCCCTGCTTTACTATCTTTGGCTTATTGTGTTGTTGTTGGTTTTGTTGGGTTTTTTTCTTTTTGTTGTTCTTTTTTTTTTACACGGTCCAGCAGCAGTTTAGTCATGCTTTGAACGCTGGCTTTCCTACATTTTCGCAGTTATCCAGGCGAGAGCGCGGAAGGGAGAAAACAATAACACCGCCGCGCTACAGTACATTGTTTTCTGTGTTGCTCTCTGGAAAGGCTTCAGCCCCATCACTGCCACCAACATACTGTAAATGCCTCATACACAGCAGGCTGCTAGTGTTATTTGCGTACATTTTGAGCGTTTCACATAGAAATTAAATTGCGCTGTTGGTTTCTTTATTAATCTTTTAATATTTTAAGTGTACTGAATTTTCACAAGGCTTGGCTTGTTTTCTAGTCCCTATTTAATTTTTGGCATGGGCTTTTTTGGCAGCCATTGTTCAGAGGGCCTGTACCCGACTCTAGTCTCTCAGTGCACCAGTACAGGCAGATTTAACCTGACGTTTGGTTTAGTCATGTTTGTCACTTTAAACCTCAAATTACTTATTATTTTTTCTTTTTTTTCCCATACAGGTTGGCTCTTTATGTCTATGAGTATTTGTTACACATAGGAGCACAGAAGTCTGCACAGACATTTTTATCAGAGGTATGTGGAATTTGGGGTAAAGGTTCAACCATATATTCACATTCCCCTTTTTTCACTTTTTTTTTTTTATGTATTGCATTGCTCCTTTACCAACAGATACATTAAACATTATATCTATCTCTAGATAACTATTGCAATCCCATTTTCATAGATCCGATGGGAGAAAAACATAACGCTTGGAGAACCCCCTGGATTCCTACATTCCTGGTGGTGGTAAGTCTTGTCTCTTTGTTATGTAACACATTGTCCAGGGATTGTTTGTGTGGTTTTTGTTTGTGTCAAGATCTCTCTTGTCTACAGCGTTTTCTGGGACTTGTATTGTGCTGCACCAGAGAGGAGAGAGACGTGTGATCACTCCAGTGAAGCGAAGGCCTTCCATGATTATGTGAGTAATGCTTACAGGCTGTTGCACATATTGGTCTGTCTTTTTAAGAGGAAAGTGACTAAAGTAATGGAAGTGGCATATCAACAGTTCAGGTTGGGATTGTTTTGGTGAACTATTAGAACAAAGTCCGATCAAAATTTCCCTCTTAAGAGTGATACATCTGCCTTAGTGCATGGTCAGTTAGTTTAGGGATGGTAATGACCCTCCTTGTAAAGAAAACAGCCTGATTTCTACTTGTTTTTTGTTTTGTTTTGTTTTTATTCCCCGAATTTGCTCATTGTTTTGTGGTAAAAGCCATAGTGTAATCTGTACTATTCTTCTTAATAGCCTTATGCCATTAAGAATACTTTTTTTAATTTGCTGGTTGGTTGATAGATGGGTCCAACAATGAGCCTTATAGGCATCTGGGAAAATGATGCTGATGTCAGCATTTCCTGAGTCAGACCTGTGAGTAGTCTCCCCCCAATTCAAGCTCCCTTCTTCTGCTGTGAGAATAAATAATACCAACTGTGACTTCTGCACATCATCCTATAATTTTTATATGTAGCTAGATTTTTGAATGAGAGCTGTGGCTGACCACAAGCGTGTCAGCTCGAGTGTATTGCGTAAATATTTTGGATGAATTTGAAAATGAACAGCGTTGGAAGGAGTTGTATATCTGGACTTTGTGAAATGTCACTCAAAGTGTGTGCTTCATCTGGTCCAACATTGCTCACATTATGGTTGCACTTTCATATTTGCATCATATAGGTGTTTTGCATCTTAGTGATAATGCTGTTTTAGAGGTGGATGACTTTTTCACTTCGGCACTCTTTTTCTGCCTTAAGTCAATATTTATAAGAACATGGGAAAAATGACTATGCAGTTCAAGTAGTCGTTCATTCATTCATAGGTGATGCAGAACGTGATGGGTATAATAGGTCAGTGGCCTACCGGGAACTAGGGGGTTAAGATGAAGATGTTTCCCCTGCTTTTGGCAGATAGGGTTGTCAGGGTAACAGGCCTCCTGATCTGGCAGGTGACCTGGGATCCAGATGAAATGAAAAAGTGTGGCTTTGCCGTTTCAGCAGCCACATTCCTTGTTGCTCTTCATCAACCATAAAGGGAAGATATGTTTGTTTGACAACCAGCCATTATTGACCTTGCAGTTTCATGATAATTAATTTTGGCTGTCACATAATGTAAGCTTTTGCATTGTGTGAAAGTGTAGTGTAACAGTTAAAAACAATTAATAATAATATTATTATTATCATCATTATTATGATTATCATTAAGATACTTTATGTATTTATTTATTTTTTGGTGGGGGGAAAATGTAACCATTAAATAAAGCCATTGTGTATAGATCATCTTGTGTATGTTTATGCATTATTATTGTTATTACTATGTAATAATATTTTTTTAAAAAAACAGTCCGAAGATAGTCATTTTAAAAAAAAAAGTCAAAATAGCATAAGTTTTGAATTGCATGCTTTTGTTTGACATAAAGTGTTTTCTTTCCATGGAAAATAGAAAGCAAATGAGGGAACAATATAACACCAGTACGTGCATTGTGCTGCTGTGGTGCGGACCTTTCTGTGCGGTTAGTTCTCCCTCACATCTTGTGGTTGCCCTTTGCTCTGATGTTGGCTCTCTTTGTGATTATTGGGGGTCAGGAAAGTGTGTGTGTGTGGACAGTACTAGACCATGGACCCAAGCCTTTTGTCTATGTGTGGGGGAGGTGGGTTCTGCTCTGCTAGCCAGCAGGGCTTGTAAAGCCCCAGCGTATTCACACTGGGCCTGCTGAACACTCCCTAAGGGCTCAGTTGCCGCGGTGCAGTGACTGATTGATGGCTGTCACCGAGTTTAGGGCAGATTTTGGGGTGGGGGGTGGTGGGAGTGGCATTGTGGCATATGCCCGGCATCCACCACAGCAGAGGAGCTGAGGGAATAAAAAGAGGAGGGGGTTGGGGGGGTAAGAGCAGAGGGAGATGAGAAGTGGAGGGGACCTGCTCGATGTCACTGGAGAGGGAGAAAGAGAGCATCCAGTCAGGATCCAGAGTGGGTTTTATGGTGTTGATTGATGGTTAAACATTTACAGGCTAAACATTTGGGTTGGTTTCTTTTTAGTCTTGGTTCCAGTGGAAGAAGTGAGGCTGGTAACAGCATGCAAGCTCAGGAGTCAGTGGTTGGGTGGTCTGTACTGTGGCATAAAAACCTATGTAGTTTCTCCATCATCCCCTTTAAGATGTTTTTTTTCTTTTGTTTGTTTTTTTTCTCCTGTTTTCGTCTTCCTCTTCATATGCCCTTGCTTTTGCACAATTTCCCCAGTTGGCCTCTTGGACATCCTCACGCTTCTACCTTTTTTCGTCTTTCTCCTCCCATCCCCCTTGCCCTCACGCCCCCCTTTGTTTTTTGCAAAAGGAGCACAAGCACATCCGCTGCCTCTATGCCCTTTTGTAACCTCCTTCAATGATCCAAGTATTTGCTTGGCTGAGATAGCTTGTGTGGTTTTAAGCACACATGTATATGTGCTGAATCATGATGGGGGCGGGGGGTAGTCTGGCAAAAGGTCCCTTGGGTTGTTGTAAGGAAGGCCCCAGACAAGAGTCCCGTAGCCTCAGGCGGGTCTAAAACATCTGCCTCTTTCCGGTACCAGAGAGTCTGGGGAGAGGACAGGCTAATTTTTCACTGAAAGAAACGTGGGGCTTATTGGTACAGTCCACCAAGCACAGCTGTCAGCTTCAGATGAACACGATAGAGATCTAACGCAGCATGCCGGGGAACTTGCATGCAGCTTTTCAGTCTGGTCAAACAGTTTCTACTCTTCTATAAGGGTATGTATTGACATTGTTTCACAATTTTGTGGTCGATGCTTTAAATACAGATACATCTCAGAGACAGAATACTTTAAGAATGGGGAATAAAATACACTGTTGTTTTATTTCTTCTCTTTCTCTCTAATAGGAACACTATTAAAGTAATGGTGAACATTTCTATAGAACTGTTTTAATTAACACTGTTAAGAATAACAACACAAAATATGATTATTTGTAGTTTATATAAATAATGATATGATTAATTTAAAGATCTGAAGCCTCTGTGAGATGAGTTTGCTTTCTCCAGAGTTGCTAAAGCTGCCTTCACACTGCACAGTTTTAAGGCTAATTTGCAATTTGCTCAGCTTGATGACAAAAACACTTGATTGAAGGCATATCAAGATCAGCCCGTGCCATTTGGCATTTGATCTTTATGAGTGGACCACTTAAATATTCCTTTCGGACACAAATACTGTCTACTTGTCTGTTTGCACCACAGGTGGACAGAGAAAATGTGACTGCTCAAATGGATCTTCACATTTATTTAAAATAGCCAGCAGCTACCATTCATACTTGTTTAAACTGAATGCAATATTTCAGAGCATGAACCAGACTGAGTGGGTTAAAACATAGGAGACATCATGTTAGAGCATCTGCTTTGTGTCAGACTTGGCATGTTTTGAAGCATTAATATATATCATTCTGGGGGCTCCTGGGTCAACAGCTGTGTCTACTTTAATGTTTTGGATGCATTCAGATAAACCACCATAGCGCTTTATTAGCATCTCCTCTAGCCTGTGTGAAAAGGTGTAAAATACTCAACTAGACCTATCTTAAGGGGGAGATGTCATACAACATTCAATGAAAAAGAAATGCCAACATAGCAACAAATCATTGCACAAACAACTTGGACCACTTATTCATTTCCTTGGACAATTTTTCATAAATACAACACCTGCTTTGAATCTTTTCTTGTGTCTTTGCATAAGTGTTTTGTTGCCAAAATGTTGTTTGAAGACCAAGTGGTCTTAAGATTGGTGAAGAGTAACTTGTTTGGTTACTGGTCAGTCATGTAGTGTGAACACCACAGTTTTTCAAACCTCCCAGCAACAAATTGTGTTGCCTGAAGTTGCCTTTAGTGGGTCTGCTACTTTCCTTGAAATTCGAAAATGGGTAAGAATAGTTTATACCTTAAATGCATATTGTGCATGTGAATCAAACGAAAGCATTTTGGCTGGCAAAGATGGGTGCATGGAAAACTGCTTACTAAAGATAGTGACTCAGTCAAAATAATGGAAGTTAAAGCATTAAGAAAGCCTATATGGCTTTCTTAAGACTGGATGAACTGGTTGCAGTGGATTCCTAGTTCATGATCTTTTTCCTGACTGATCTGTTTCTGCTGGTTGTTCCTGAAGCAGAATTTAGTGCATGAAAAAGGATACTAAAATGCTATGAAAAAAATAATTTGTTCTCAATAAAATACTTTCCATTCCCATTTGACAACTTAGAAAGGTTGTAAATAACAAGACTATATTCTCACAGACATTTTTAAGTTAATTTTGATGAAATGGAAAATGTACTTGGAATGCAGACATCTGCCATGGAGTTATATTATCATTTTTGTTCATTCCACTTAAATAGATTACAGGCCTATGAGCTAGAGCTTTAGCTTCATCCTTCTTCATTCAGTGTCATAGTGATGTTGATGTACTTGCTTGTAATGATTACTTGTAATCATCAGATATCCCCTTTACTTGAGTTTGGTTTCTTTATGTAACATTTGCCACTGTTTATCTGTTTGAAGCAGATTCTGTAAATCTCTGTATTGTGGATATGCACAGTGTCAAACCATTCCTTACAAAAAATATCATATACCAATAGTTACTAATGTATCATTTAAATTGGAAGTCAATGATTTTAAGATTTGTCTCACTGTAACATAAGCATACAGCATTTCCCATATTTTTATTATAAAACTGGTTGAATGTGTAATTCATAAAGTATATGCACTGATGAAATGGGGAATAGTATGCAGTATTTCCACAAACCAGGTAGCAATTTGTGGTGCTCCCCTGGTGCCGGTGAGGGAATCGAGAGTCGCGGTGTCGTGGCACTCGGTGGAGTCGGTCATTAGGGTGCATGCAAAGTGTGTGCAGCGGTCAGCGTTCAAACACACTTTCTGAGACAAAGTGCGAGACACACTTTCAGCTGATGAAATCTGGTGAAGTCAAACTGCCCAAAACAATGTGATGGTTTCCCAAAATTTTACACCAAAATATATGGAATAATGAATATTTTTAAATATTTCTGTTTGTTTGTTACATTACATGTAATTGTAATGGATGTTGTAGGAGAGAGAAATAACATCATGGGAGAGACAAAAACACCCTAAATATGTTTAGAACTACAAATCAGCTTTGTATTGATTCTTGTTTTTGTTTTTTTTATTTTGTCATTAAAATAGGTCATCACTTCTCAAAATAACATGAATAATATGACTTAAATGCTTCGTCTAGACCCACATTAGCTACATGAATCTTTTTTTTTTTTCCCTGTATTGTTAAATGTTATAATATAAAATTTAACAAAAAAAACTGTTATTTGGGCTAGAACTGCTCGCTGTACGTCCAACCCTCCTCCTTTATCTGGGCTTGGGACCAAAGTGACCCAGAACAGACACTTTGGCAGAGATACTGGTCTCTGCTCTGACTACAGCTGGGAGCACTGGAAACCTGCTGTGAGACTGACTGCCTCCCAGTGCTTTGGGGTGGAGGGGGGCTTACGGTATTGCGACGACCAGCCAGGCCATCATTCTAGTCTATCGAGACGCACGCAGATGCTACACAGACTGCATACATGTGAATGCACTGCAACTGCAGAATGTCAGAGTCTCCAAAACATCCCAAAAATCTCCAATAACACTAGAAAAAGTTGCTAGATTTGTCACTAGTCGCTTTTGACAAAAAAAAAGTCACTAGGGGAATTAGGAAAGTCGACAGATTTAGCGAGAAAGTTGCTGAGGTAACAACACTGCTCCGGTGACTGGAAAATTCAACTTTGCAGTGTCTACAAATAACTTTTCTTCTATCAACTCTTCCATCTGGAAGAGGTTTAATTAAAATTTCCATGATAGATTTACCTTTCTCAATCCCAATCAGTTCCTTTCTGTGAACCATGGGATCTGTGTTCAGATTCTGAGAGGAACGGACTTTCAGAGTAAAAGTTTAAAAAAAAGAAAAAGCATGTTAATGTGCATTAAAATAATTGTCAGTGTTATTATTATTATTATTTTTTTAATACATTAATAACCAGTTAATGCGCCCAGCTGTAGGAAAACAAAATTGATAAAACTTGGTTGTCCCATTAGGCAACTGCCATAAGGTAAGTTTCTGCCCGAATCAAGTGTCTACATGCCCCGTGCAGTTGGGCAGCCGTTTATGTCGAACTCTGTCATACTTGGCATGCATGCATGCTTCTCTCTCTTTGTGTGTCTTTGTGTAAACAAGAATCATAGGGTGAAAGAGTGCTATGAATGAACCGAATTTTGATCAGATTTTTCTAAATTTCAAAATCACATTGGCGGTGTTATCTGTGGTGCTGCGCCACACGTTGGTCTATGTGTGGGAAACCCTGATATGTCTTCTCAAGCATTGTATTTGACACATTTATAATATTGGTACATCCTCTAAACCTGGATCTGGTGATATGTTGAAGTTCGACATCTTTGCAAACTAGCTAATTTGACCTCAGACCAAGCAGGCGCGATAGTTGTTTAATGCCGTTAATGAAACCTTTTGATGTGTGATTTCGTTGTGTTCATTTGCTTGATGAACAAATGTCACTTTACTGTGCCAGTAAGAGTTCTTACATGATCCTTTGGTTTGCATATAGATGACCTGTTTGGGCAGTTAAAATCTGGAAAAACAGGCTGTGTTTTCTATACGTACTGAGTCTTGTTACATTTTTACTCTCTAACGGCAGCTTTATTAGATTGAATTTGCCTGTGGGGCACCACCTTTTGCACTGGGTCAAAAAGTTCTTCGTGTAAAAAGGGTCTAGTTTACAGAGTGGATGGATTTTTTAAAAATATATATTTTGATATCTGGGTAGAAACACTACATATAATAAAGTGGAGTAAGAGAACACGCTTGAGTCGTGTTTAACTAAGGCTGAAGTCTCATTTCCACTGTATAAACAAAACAACAGCATTCACAGATGTGCAGACACTCAGGACCTTGAGGATATTACTATGTGCATACATTAGATCACTAGCCTGGTTTTTAGCAGGAATATTTCCGCTTGTGAAACAGATAGGAAACCTGATAAATGTGTGTGGGGTTTGGTTTTTGGTATAGCACCAGCTCAGCTAATGAACTACTACAATATGCCAAAATATAGATTGTCTGCAACTGTGCTGTTTTACTGCAAACTCCACTGTGTAAAACAATTCAACCTGATATTGTCGTATTATGGCTTGTGGTGTACTAGTTTTTGCATGTTATTGTCATCTGGTACATATATGTACAGCTGTTGGTGTATTATTTCCCGATTGATGCTGGGTATGGTTAAGGATTAGTCAGTTGCACCTAGCTGACTTTTCAACACCATCCTGTGACACTACCCAGTAAAGAAGTGGGATTGGTGCTGCCATTGTCCTGCTGTTAGTGGGGCTTTAGGAGATGTGACTTTTCCTTGTAGCCTCACTTCTCTTCCCCTTGAGGTATTTCACAGCGGCCCTGCAGTGGCAGCCTGAGCAGATATAATTAGGGAGGGGGCAGTCAATAAAAGGGAGTGTGTTGGCTATTGACCAGTAATTTCTGTAGGACTACATGGCCCTGGAGCTTCATGTGAGCTTGGATGCTGATGCATCCAATCTTGGAGTGATTATTTGTTGTTGGCTTACATCTACTGCAAAAAAATATGAGCATCCTGCACATTAAGAAATTGTTCTAAGGGCATTTCAGGGTATTTCTGTCTTTCTGTAGCTGTTCTCTGGAAGCTAAACCCCACAGCTCTGAAGACATTAGCTCATCTCAGATTGCTTTAGCTGCAGGGAAGAAAAACTCAGTCAATTAGGAGCGTGTGACCGAAGCAAATGGCACATTAGTGAATTAGGGCTGTGGTTTGAGCAGGAAATAGGCCCAGCTTGCCCCTACTGTGCAACAGCACTTTGGAGCCACTGCTTCAATGCATCCCACTGATGCTTATCTGATCCACTGGATTCTGATCAACAGCGCTCAGAGACCTCAATAAAGGCGTCATTAATACCTTATTGAGGTCTTAAAGGGTGATGGGTCAGTTTGTTTAATGATTCTTAAACAGGAAATACATTTTACAGTATATTCACAGGTCGGAGCGAGGGTCATGGACACATTAACCAACGTGTTGCTACTGTACTGGATTCCTCATCAAGTGTTCTAGTTGGCTAACAACAACAAATAAATATGTAGATTTTCACCCTTTTTGTTGCATTTAGCAAGGCAGAGCTTTGTTCTATTAAAAAGTAAGGTAATATTACCAGTCAGCTTATAAAATGTATTAATGTGAGTTATTTTTAATCTTGCTTTTTGCCTTTTCTTAGAGTGCAGCAGCAGCTCCCAGCCCTGTCATGGGAGGGATGCCTCCTGGTGAGGGGATGGCAGGAGGACCAATGCCACCTGGTTTTTTCCAAGTAAGTCCATCTCTATGCTGATATTTCTGGGGTTGAAATTTAAATATTATATCAGTTTTCTGAGTCAATTTGCTCTGGGGAAAAAAAAAATCACTGCTCGTATACCACAATGGTGTTTGTATTGCTGTTGTCTGTTTTGTGCTCTGCTCAGTGGACTTGTAGTAAACATCATAGATATTCTATCAGGCTGAGCCCCTCCTGTGCTGTAAACAGCCTGGCATGGCCTGGCCATTTTCCCTGATGGAGAAATCGAAAGGTGCAACACCTTCTGTAATTCAATATCTCATGAAGATAAAGTCTTTGCAAGCACCTGTCTGTAAGTGACTCATTAGAGGTGGAATGAAATTGATGTTGCTCTTCCACCACCAGAACTAACCATTTCCAACAATTCCACCAGTTTATTATGAACTAGAGGCCATGGCAGCGACTCATTTTACTATCATGCTAATATCAAACATTTTAGCATCTATACATGAGGATATGTGCTCATGCTTTACATAGCAAAAAGCAAAGGAGGGGGCTCAATTATAGCCCTCCCTCTGTCAGATCAGCAACATTAACTGCACAGTGCCAGTGTTTAGTGTTATTATAAAACTAATTGCATAGAGCTTAATTGATGCTGTTAATTCAGGGAAATTAGCACTGATAACATACTGCATGCAGCAAGCTTCTTAATGTCTTGACTGACAGGCAAAAAAGCACACATCTTTTCCATCTGTTTCTTGTCCCTCATTCTAGGCTGTCATTTGCTTGTTTTTCCTTTCTTCTCATTTTAACTTTTGTGGATTATTCCTTTAAATTAGCATTATGTTGTACATTTTGGCACCACACTTGGGCTCTTGCGCTCCAACTGTCCTCTGCCCTGCAGTAACCCTGCTTTTCCCTCTGCTTTTTCTCGCTCTGTCTTTCTCTCTTCTCATCCACCCATCTATTTCTGTTCCATCCTCCCGCTTGCCTCTTCATCTTATGTGATGCTGCAGGGTCCTCCTGGTCCCCAGGGCTCTCCTCACCCTCAGCCTCCTCCCCCTAACAGTATGATGGGACCACACAGTCAGGTAACACTGCTTTTCTTTCCAACTTTCTCTCTTTCTTCTATTTTTCTTCCCTCTGGTTTCACTGCATTCATTTAGGAATGCTGGTTGCTAGAGCTTATGCTTTACACTTCTGCTTTCTTCTCAGCGTTTAATGCTTATAGTGCTTTCAGTATTCACAGTATATGACGCTAAAAAATAAGAATATTATTTCTGAGAGAAATTGTTGTGCCTTCTTAAAATTTCAATGATCAATTGTGTTTACGTTTTAGTCCTTCATGTCTCCTCGCTTTGCTGGAGGCCCAAGAGGTCCCCCCATAAGGATGGGCAACCAGGTACAGCTAAAAGCATGTGCCACTCACTCCCCTTCAGACAACACACTTCCAGGGCTTCTTCAAAACCAGAAAATATTATAGAACCAGTTGTTAATGTTTTGACAGCTAAATTACTATCTTTCAACAAGGAAAAGAGGTTTCAGAGCAGTATTTTTTTTTTCCTTTACTACTCTGGAAACAAGCACTGCTCATATTAGGGTTTTATGTAAAAGAAATAGTCATGGAAAACATCTGATTTGTGTTGATCAAAAGTATATAATGATTGATAAACACATTACATGTTTTTAAAAGTACAATTTTGTTGCATCTGTGTTTTATCCCTGGCAGCCACCAGGTGCAGGGCCTGGTCCTCATCCCATGTTGCCCAACATGGACCCTACACGACCACAAGGTGGGAATGAGTGCTGACTTTACTTTAACTACATCTACAAATCGTGCAACATGTACATTATTTTCTGGTTTCTCTGCTTACCTAAACTGCCTTTATCCTTTGTCCTTGAAGGCCATCCTAATTTGGGGCCAATGCAGAGAATGAGTGGCCCTCGAGGCATGGGGCCAATGGGGCCTGGCCCTCAGGTAGGTGCCTTTTTTTTCTTTTTTCTTAAAGGAGGATATGCCACCACTGCTTTGGAGATTCCTTGAATCTCAGACAATTGTATTAAAAATTTTGTGTTTAATTTTGGTTACTTTGATGTTGATTCATTTTATATTTATGTGTCTGGTCCTTGAAGTCTGTTTTTTTTAGGGGTTTGGTTTTTGTTTATCTTCTCAGAACTTTGGTGGAGGTATGAGGCCTCCACACAACAGCATGGGTCCCGGTATGCCAGGAGTGAACATGTGGGTTTGCTGTTAGAATATTTTGTTTCATGTTTTTCAGCTTAAATGTAAAAGAAAAATTAACCCCGTTTTTTGCCATTTAGGGGCCCAGGGACAGGTCGACCATGGCCCAATCCTAACAATGCCAACTCTGTAAGTATTAATTTTTACCCAGAAAAAGTGTACACGCAGATTACTGATTCATATTGTTTTCAGTGCTTTTTTTCCAAGCTGTGTATTCTGTAGTTCTAGTCTGGGATGTAATTGTAGTATTATATGTCATGGTTTTCACAGACACTTAGACAGGCAGCCATAATAGTATTAGGATGATCAAATGATGAATGATGACAGTTTGAGGTGAGGGGAGGGTTTGCACTCCCATTTCTGGTCTGTAATGTTTGCATCTTTGGTTTCAGATGCCTTACTCATCACCCTCTCCTGGTGCATATGGGGTGAGAACACATCCAGTAGTCCTACATTCTTCAGAATGTCTAATACTTGAAAATAATACTTTTGAGTTGTGGAGCATAACAATAATAATGATGCTAATTTGTGATTGCCTCTCCAAAGGGGGCGTCTGGAGGTGGGGGTCCTCCTGGAACTCCCATTATGCCTAGCCCTGCAGGTTAGTCCTTTTCTGACTTAAGTCGTGATACACCAGCCTTTATAAGCTTTCTACAGCACCATTTACATGCATGATTGCGTCTTTTCCAGATTCAAACAATTCTGGTGACAATTTGTACACTATGATCAACACTGGACCTGGCAACCGAAATAATGTGAGTAGTCCTTCATTGCTCCCTTCGTTTTGTTGGTAATGATGGATTTATTCATTTTGAGTTAAGTATAAGCATAAGTTAACAGAGAACCTTTTAAAATACACTCAGGGTCAGATTTATGAATGAAATGGGACTCGTTTGCTCATTTATTTTCTATAAGACACCACTTAGGTTGTTTTTGTATGAAGTGCATGCATGTGCACTCTGAGATTCACTTACAGAGGTTCTGTCATCTCTTTGCACCAGTCTCACCTTTATTCCCTATTTTTATTTTTTGTTTTTAAAATAAACAAACTGCTTACGTCTCAGTAATGTGGCCTTCTCTTTCACCATTGTAGAGCAGACCAAACCAATGCAGAGTTTAGTTTTCTTAAAACTACAACAACTTCAGATAATGTAATGTAGTGGGTTCAAAATTTCTGAATGGGGTAAATTTTACCTCCTTTAATGAAACTAGTGTGTAAGCAAAAGATTTTCAAAGATAAAACTGCTAGAATTCTGGTTATTCTAAAGTACACAAACAGTATTCCAGGGTTGCAGTATCTGCCTGGCAGACTATAAAATAGATTTTTATAGAATCAAAGCAAATGCATTTGTAAGACTGGATTCTGTTTGGCAGTTATTTGATACTGCAGTCTACTGTTACACTAACTGATATGATCTCAACTGAAATGATCACACCAAGATATGTATTTTCAGCAAAAACATGAGATGAATTATAGCATGGAACAAACATATTCACTATTTATTAAGTTGGGATTCTTTTATTTGCATTAAACATGACGTTTCTTAAAGAGTGCATGTAATAAAAAAAATCTATGACTTTGAGCTGCTTGAACTTGAACTCTTGGTATGTATATTGACATTTCTGCTGTTTGTGGGTTGAAAGTCAAGCTGTAAATTTGGATGAAACTTGTTCTTGCACAGCTAATAGAATCAACTTTAGGTGCTGATACAAGCTATGATGTAGATGCTCTGCATCATGAATTTCATGTATTTAAAAAAAAAAAAAAGTACCTAAAAGTGTTAACACCCTTCAAAACAGAAGCTGGCAGACTCCCTCGGCTTCAAGTTAAGATCTGTGAAAACAAGTTGATTTTCCTACATGTTCTAATTTCTCTTTCACATGCTTCTGTGTCAGGTGTTGCTAAACCTCTGCTTAGTACTTCAGCTTAGTACAGGGATTGTGTCTTTGTGCAGTAGAACTTACTACAGACTGCATTACCTTCCTTTTAACCTCTCAGAGGTTTGTTAAATGGCCTTGGCTTAAAGACTTGCAGTGTTATTACTGCTGGAGTCAACACCTTGCATTGATAGAGCTTGTAACTTGCAGTTATTTGTGATCTAAATCTAACTGCTGATGAACTGTAACAAGAGTACATGCATTTTTTTTTCTTGCCTTCCTCCCTCCCTCCCTTCCTCCCTCCCTCCCTCCCTCCCTTCCTCCCTTCCTCCCTTCCAGTTCCCTATGGGCCCTGGCTCCGATGGGCCACTGGGAGCCATGGCTGGGATGGAACCACACCACATAAATGGATCACTAGGTAACACTACCCACTACAACATATTAAATGAACGTGACACAGAAGTGTTTGGGTTTCATTAAAAATAAATGTACAGTGTATCAATTTTAAAAATTGTCACTCGATGAAAACAAATAAAGTTTATTTTATTATTTTCCAACTGTGCAGGCTCTGGTGATATGGATGGAATGAACAAGGTGGATACATATGAGTGTCTTTTCCTTTATTGTAGTTACAAATAAAAGTTTATTTTTAAAGTTTATTTATTTATAAGTTATTTTAAAAGCATGTCTTCCATGTTTCTAGAATTCCCCAAACAATTTAAGTGGCATTAGCAATCCTCCTGGGACCCCAAGGGATGACGGAGAGCTGAGTGGAAACTTCCTTCATCCCTTTCAGAGTGAAAACGTGAGTCTCTCTTTCTCTTCTCAGTTTCACTCCTCAGTTAACCACACTGGACTGTGACTGTAGCAGTACAGCGATGAGATCGGGGCCAGAGTTCTGTCAACCATGCAGTAAAGCCACAGTTCCAGAATAAAAGCATCAGTACTCACCAGTGTGGCAGCTTTTTGATCCAGGAG
This sequence comes from Arrhamphus sclerolepis, assembly GCA_037176975.1. Classification (NCBI taxonomy): domain Eukaryota; kingdom Metazoa; phylum Chordata; class Actinopteri; order Beloniformes; family Hemiramphidae; genus Arrhamphus; species Arrhamphus sclerolepis. Next base: position 2,924,934 of record JBAMYA010000019.1, on the reverse strand, counting down.
TTAGGAAGCAATGATGTGGCCGTTTGTCAATCATTTCCTCTCTGTGCTTCCACAGTACTCTCCAACTATGACGATGAGTGTGTGACCACCCCCCCAACGCCCTTCAGCCGTCACCCAGCATTATTGCCATCATTCCAAGGATCTAAACTCACAACAGGACATGGCCAAACACATCAGCGCCAAATCAGGGACAAGCACCATTTTGGTTCCACACTAATGCCAGAATGCTGATTGGAGAAAACTTAAAATGGTTTGCGACTACTGCTCCTTTCCCAAAAATGAAGGACAATTTCTCCATTTATCACAACCCCTAAGTGTGACGAAACCAGCTACTGAATTGCATACATGACACGTTTTATGTTTTTTGCAGATCCCCCCTCCCCCTCCCCCCTCTCTAGTCCCATCAACCTCCTCAGCAGACAGGAAAATAATGGATGAAGTTTACCTCTTGTACGTTTTAATGATTTCTTTGTGGTGCAAGATGTGCAGGAAATGTCAGCTTTTGTCACTGAACACTGGAGAGTGTGCATATGCATTATGAGCTTGGAAAGTCTTTGTCTTGTCATTTTACTCATCACCGCGCATACTGTCTCACAAATATCAGTTGGCATTGGACTCTTGAATTTGCCTTTTACTCGATAACCACCTTTATTAATAATGTACTATTCTTCCCAAGCCCGCCCTTCTATTTAAAGAGATTTTTACAGATGAAAATATGTGAAAGAAATATGGCTTTTATTGTGAAAACCTTTCAGAGCACGTTGAAGCTCAGGTGGTTCTTACAATGTCATATTGATACAATTTGATCAGCTCATTTTCTTATTGTTGACAGCGAAACTACTCTGCACTCTAAGCTGTTTAATTTAAACAGCCGGACTGCTGTTGCGTGGTGTCAAGGGAAGCCAGACTTTGGCATAAGAAGTGAGTGCATGAGTGCTGAGAATCTGTGTACAACATACTACCTAGTGCTGCTCTTCTCTATATGGACACCTGCTTTAAGATGTGGTGTGTATCTCTTTACCTGCCTGTGCTTAACACTCTGTGCTCTTCATTGTCGTAGCCTTCTGTGTTATGTCTGTTTTGGTTGAGTCATGATGAAATGGCTGTGGATGGGTTGCCCCCTTTGATCTCGTACATATTGGTTGTTCATATCTCCCTCCTGTATCACTGGTCATTCCCTTGGCCCCGCCCCTCTTTTTTGCCCACCCATATATTTTTTATATTTTGATACAAACTTTGACTACATATATTGCCCCAGTTATCCAGTTAGTCTAAGCTTTTTAAACTGATTCTAGTAGGCATCATTATAAACTTAGCAGCAGTCTTGTAAATGTGATGAGAATTTTTTGTTTCATTCTTTTTTCTTGTGAACATTACGCATTATACACATCTGTCCTATGTTGCCTTTATTTGCGGATATTTTTTTATTTTAAATTGAGGAAAGATTGCTTGTTAATATAATTTTACAATAACTTACCAAATGGTGTGTGGGTTTTTATTATGACTTTGACATTTTGTACTGTGAAGTACCACCAGTGTTGTTATCCACAAGTGTTTCTTTTTAAACCGACAAAAAAAAACATGTGTAGCATATAAGAGTTTACTTCATTGTAAAAGGTTTAAAGGAGTGTTTTGTCATTGTTGTGAAGCCAGAGGATGCTGTATTCATGAGCCCACCACATCAATAAGAAGAAATCTTGGAACATGACCTTCTTGTGGAAGAAATACTGTCCAGCTCAAGCTCATCAGGCTCTAATGTGGGAAGAGATGAACCACACGTTTTGTCATTACACAACAGGTTGCTAGCAGAGTCCTGCATCAAATGAATACATTTAACTTTTGCATTTTTTTTTTCCTCCTCCCTTGGTGTGGTTGTTAAGTCACCTTTACAAAACTGTCCCGTTTAGTTCCTTGTTCAGTATCTGTACATTTCTCTTCCTTCATTGCTTTGAGTCTGTTGCCTCTACTATGATGCCCACTGTATCTGTGTGGGCTTTCTTCATGATCGTTTGTGTGACTGTGCCTTAAAGCAACACACCGTTCTAGTGAGACGTGACCAGGACGACAGTCCAAAGTTCCTTTTGGTTGGTTTTTGACGTTGGCAGCGATAGGAGACTGCAAAATTGGATAATCTTTCTTATTCAAAAGCAAATGTTTCAAATTAAATTGAAACTGATATTTTAACATGAAAAAGTCCTTTATGCTGCTTTAAAGCAAGTTTTTCCTACATTTGGTGAGGGTCTGTAAGAATACCTGACTTATACTTCCTGTTTGACTTGGGTAACAAAAAGGAAAGAGAGGTGATGTCCTGTGCATCTCAAAATTGATAGATGCAAATGAAATAACACTTCTCATGTGTAATTGCTCCAAAAAGATCTTCAAATTGATTTGTTCCTACATTTATTCAACATCTTTTTATTATTAACAACAAACTAGGGCAGTGGAGGCTAACTGAAAGCTTTAGGAATGATGAAAGTGATAAAATGCATTTATTAGAACAGAACAAGGATCAGCATCTTCACACATTAATGTTCCAGTGGAGAGGCAACTTTGCTTTGCATTTTAGTTCTGTTTGAGAAATTAATTTACATTAAAAAAACCATCCTTCAAAGGCCTTCAGCCAAGAAAAAAAAAAAGTAACTTGCTTTTATATAGGGCTGTCTGTTCAAAATCATCAGAAAGCAATAAAATAAAAAGCAAGTAGCATTTTTATGAACCAGCTGATTTAAAAAAAAAAACAACAAAAACTCACTATCTCCTTAGTTTCAGAACCAAAATGAAAACCTTTTTTTTTTTTGTCGCTTACCTTGCTCTGCCCTCTGGTGGACTTCAATGGACTTGTCATCTTTTGCCCAGACATGTTTACAGTACCTGGAAGAGGGTGGAGTTTTCCATTTTACTGTAGATTCGGCCATGAATCTTGAATGTCTGCTGTTGGGAGGATCTGACAGTGTTTTGGTTCCTGTCTCAGCAATAGGAAGTTGAGTTGAGCAGCTGGCTTGCCTCGACAGGATGTGGCCTGGCTGGGCAGCGGCCAAAATTATTCTGACTTCAGCCACACAGTTAAAACTGAAACCCGTAGCAACACTAAACAAGCGCATAAGTTGATCCTATATTTTATTAAAATGTAGGCTCTTATTTGGTGTCTGGCTCAGGATCATTTTAAGCTTTATTAGGTTGTAGCTTACTTAAATACCACTGGGTTTAGTTGGTTTTTACAGAAATCATAACAGTCAAGAATTGCATTTTAAAAAGCAGCTCTTTTATTACTCCATGAAGGAAAAGTTCTACAGAAACATGCATACAAAAGAAGAATTAAATTCCTTCACCTGTAGAAAAGATACTATTAACAGAGAAGTTACTTTAAACTCTCAATGCACATTTTATACATAAAAAAACAACAACATACATTTGAAGTGTTATGCAACATTAAGGGCACTAGATGGCAAAAATCATAATAAAGTTGGATATTAACTCGTATCAGGACCTGAATGCAACAGACCACAACTCAGATTTATGCATGTCTGCAGAGACTGGAGTTAAGGTATCTTCATACCATGCCACAAATTTATTGCTTTGCAAAACAGTAAACAACCATGTTATTTTATTGCTGAAAACTATTGTGTACAGATAATTTACCTGAGACCATTTTTAGAAACGCACACAAGGTGATAATGCAGATGTCTGGGGCTTTCCAAGAAATCGATGTTCGATATTGTTACTGGAGGATAAAAGCAAACATTCGGATAAATTTAACTTAAAGCAGATTCTTTCATGAGGTTTTTCGTGTCATACTTGTCAAACTATAAATACTCCTGTGCAATGCAGAGGCCTACTTCCAAATCATCTATCAAATTACAGTTTCCAGAGGATTTCACTGTAATCGTCATGTAAGAAGCAGCCTGCTGTGGTTTACTTTGGAGAATTTATAGCTGAAGATGAACCATTAAGATTTCCATTGAACATGGTGGCAAATCACCCCTGTAAGATGTAGAATGAGTCAATATTTCAATTGTAGTGAATTTCAAAGTAGATCTTGCATCTCCTATCGTGCCTCAAACAACTCCTGAGGTGACCTTTATCGTGTTTCACTCCATCTGGCTACAGAGGCCAAGGGTTTAATCTGTAGCCATCACAAAGAAGCACGAGTTCAGTTCAAGCTCAAAGATTGTTTTATGAATGCACGAGAGCAGGAGGTCAACATTAGTGCCCGTTTCAAAAGATTATGGTAGAAGTTATTTTTTTTAATGGTTGAGAGGGACCCGACAAGTACACACAGACCTGAAGTAGTGTAGTATCAGTAAAATATAAATGCTATAGAATGAACCCATGAGCACCTTCTAACCAAAGTCCCCTCGTCAGACAGGCGGAATAACTTGATTACAAAAGACAACTTCTTATTTCATCTTCTCCAATAAAGAACGGACCTCCAGTGGATCGTAGCCCCAAGGTCCCATTGCTCCCTGGGGATAAAGAAAGAAGGATGTTACAGATTAACATTAAATTTCACTGAAATCAAAAGAAGAAACTGACATCTTCAGAAACAAATCTTTCTCATGCAGCCTACATTTCTTCCATGGCTATCAGGAACCTGAGTCCATGCCAAGAATTCCACCATTCTTTGTGTGTGCATTTTTTTTTCTTCCCCCTCTCCCTCTTTCCACTGCTTCTTTACACGCGATTGCGTGAGTTCAGGTGCAGTGAAAGACTTCCACGCCCAAATATTACCGCACATTACATAATTCCACGAGCAAGGGCAACGTGCAAAAAAAAAGTTGTGTAAAGTGTAATTTAAAAATCAGAAATAATTTTAACACAAACACAACACCAAATGTTGAAACAGACACACTATTTCCTGACTGTCAGAGATTTAAATTTGTTAACTCGGGTTGGAACCATTAATCAAACTCTATTACTTTTTTTGACAACAGCTTTAATGTCCACAGGTCCCAAAACTGGAGTATTTGGGGAAAAAAAAAAAAAAAAAACACACACAACCAAAACATCTGTCTTTTGTGCATTTAATTCTCACAGAACATATGTATGTTTACTGATATTAATTCCAAGCTGTGTTGTAATATTTGAAATTGTTTCATGATACAATGGATTTGGACTCAAGTGACATCATGTCGACCCCTCTCTACCCCCAGACACAATACCGATATTAATATCTTTACATGGGTTAAAAAGGGGTAGGCTACGATACGCAAGGTTTATTAAAAAAAAAAAAAAGAAGTCTATTTGAACCTTTTCAATGCAGAGCCAACTAAAATATCCAAAATGCCTTTTACCGAGGAAACTGATATTAGACTCCTTTGACCTATTTATCAAGTCATAGTACAAGTATTTTCAGTGGGTGATGGGTCTGAAATGCAACAAAACCTGTCTGACACCTGGACACTTATCCTGCAGTCATGCTGTTGTAACACAGAGATTATATTTAGCACTTTCTTGATAAAATATAAGTGGATTGCAGCAAATGTTGTTATAAAACCTCATTAATGTCGTTCAATATCGATCATTTGCCTTCAGTGATGTACAGGTTAATCATATCAGAACAATAATGCATTTCCATGCTTTTGCATCTGTACAAAGTTGTTTAAAACATGGCACTGGAAAAAAAAAAAAAAAAAACAGATTCAACATCAAATTATAGCCTACACAAGATTTGCAAACTACTGCATCCTGTTTTTTTAGTTTTTTTTTTTATTATTTACACGTTACAGAATTCCATCCCATTTTTATTTTTTGGCCAACAAGTGACAGCTAACCCATCTAGAACTTGTTTTGGTATCACTGCTCACCTTGTAGACAATCCTCCCACCTTGCAGCACGTAAAGCCTCTCAGGCAGAGCGCCATACTTTATGGCTGCATCATTACTCATCTCATCAACAACAACAGGACACAGAGGTTCCTCCTGAACCAGGATCTTAGCTGCAGAGAGTCTGTCCCCGAGGCTCTGGTGCTGATTGATGTCAAAGTTGTTGTTGAAGGCCCAACCATCTAAGACAGAGGCAAAGAAAAGGTTTTCACTGAAATTATATTGGGTGAAACTTAGTGGCTCAACCTACACCATAAAAACCAGTTGCTGAAGATCATGGTGTAAGGACGTGGCTGAAAAGGGACCCGTTCTACTAGATCTATGTGGTATTTCAAGCACATCTGGTCACAGCTTTTAAGTCCTGTGGATAGTTATCTGATTCAGACTTACCTGTTGAATGAGCTTCAGCGACGTAGATGACCAGAAAATCAGCTACATTGCCGAAATCTTTGACGAGTTGCTTGAACTCGTCAAGTTTGTAGATAAACGGGGGTCAGGTACAACTTCCAAAACTCAACACCAGCGGTCTGCTGCCTGGAGAGAGCAAAATATGTAAAAACAGAGGTGATCGGAGAAACTGACTGGGACAAAAACCCAAGAACCCAGATACCCACAATAATTCACCTTTCATGTATTTGCAGATGCTGGTTTTCTCCGTGTCCATGGTGATCACAGGTGAGTCTGGAGCTTCTCCTCCTACAAAAGCCTCTTGTCCGAGTGACAGCCAGATGTGCCGAGAAGCGTTTTTGATGAAGGCGAAAGACATAAAAGTCAGGCCCCAATCCTCAAACTTAAATCTAGGATTCTGGGTCATTGTTGTCTTTTCACCCATTTTCAGGATCAGCTTCCTGGCGAGGCTTGGTGAGAAAAAATGCAAAGTTCTGAGGACGACAGTGAGGACTATCATATAGAAAAGCATACACGCTGTTACCAAATAGACCACCAATTTCTGGAGAAACATGTTTGCTCCTTGGTGGACAAGATCTAGCTTTCACGACGTGGTTTGAACTAGACTAGTAGACTGATTTTTAAAAAAAAAAAAAAAAGAAAAAAAACACGGTCACCTCCCACTCCGGTAGAGCTGCCAACCGTTGCGTTCAGGGCCCCTCTGTTTGCTCGTACTTTCTAGCACCGAATAGAACACAACGAAATCCTACACTGAAGCGGCAAAATATTCACAAAAGTAATTCTGCTTCCGCAACAGTTGATGATAATTAACCTGCTATCACAGTTGGTGAGTTAAATGTGTCAGTGAGCAACTGTTTAAGAGTAAAAATGCAATATAGTTTTCCCATTTTTTTTCCCCAGCTGAGATATGACCCACTCTTAACTGTTACAAGCTAATTTTAGCAGAATTAAGTTTTGTTGGCTCACTCTGCAGCTTAGGTAGTGCATTACTAAATTATCTTGAGATGAACTAAATAAGAGGAAGGACCATTATAGGGTATATTTCCAAGGAGAATTTCCTAAAGATTTGTTGGTTAAAAGGAAGACACCTAGTCATCTATCCTAATTAATTTTTACTTTGATACAAAAATAGAACATAAAAAAAAGTCAAAACCTAGTCTGACTCTTCTGGATTCAGTTTTGATCTCTAGGGTACTTTGACTACAGGCACAGAAAAAACTACCTCTGTACACTGTTGGATAGATATTAGGTAAACTATACAACCAATAACTGGAAAACAAGCGTGTGACAGAGAGGATCAGAGTAACATCAACTAAGGGACAACAGCTGGTTTTTGACAAACCTTTTTCGGGAAAAATTAAATAAAATAATAATACCAACTGAGTGACTAATAGGGTCAATATAATAATTTCTGCTGTAAAGCTGGACATTTTATAAAAATGAATTAAGGAAATTTTGAGTCAGCCCCCAGTGGTTAATTGGGGAATTGCGACTAAAACACAATTCCCGGTAGGAGTCAACCTATAAATAAGAATGTTAATGACTGGGCCAAAAGTAAGTCAATCTCCATTCATCTCGATCTTGAATTGTCCAACTTTTCAGAAGAAATGTATATATATATATATATGTATGTGTGGTGTGTGTGTGTGTGTACATGTTACATATATGATTTAAAACTAGGATTGGAAAGGGACAGAAAATTACCTGTAAATTTCTGGAAAAATGGCAGAAGAAACAGCATCACAGCAAAGACGTCCTGGGTAGCCTTTTAAACTGTCAATTAATCGGTCTGAGCTGATTAAGTGATGCACCAGCTTTTGTAGAAACACTTTTTGTATTTATTGGGTAACATTTAGTTCCTCAGATCAAACGTCTGTGCACTAGTTATATTATCAAAGTCGTAAGCAGATGTGGCCCTGGAGCTCCATCAGTGGCTGGAGGCCCCTAACTGTCCTGATTTGCAGGATTCAAGACATCATCTGTCGAGTGAGAAATGCAGAGTACAAGGGGAGTGGCCTCAATAGCCTTAATTCAGAGTAGAAATCAACTGAATTTGCTTTAAATCTGATTGTTTGAAGGCATCTGTTTGGAGATATTAGTTCAAACTTTTTTTTTCAGTTAAGTTATCTGTACTGAGCCATTTCACAACAGCAGTCATGTCCCAACAGTTTACACAGAAACTCTGTGCAGTCCAGTTAAATACAGCCGTTACGTTCCAGTTGAGCCAAATGCCAGTACATGAGGCAGTACTGGGGAGATGAGGCTCTGTCCACGTGGGTGGGGGTCACGACGTCAGGGAGTGCCACATTAACTGCAGTTATGACATGTACATACACAAAAGTAAAGAGAGCATGATAATGAAAGTGCCCAGAAAACGTCTTCGTCTTATTGGCATGCAGCCATCTCCTTTCTAGCTTTCTCCAAGTCGACTTAAAAGCACTCGGTTTAAAATGAAACCAGCGATCAGACTCTCTGACGCGGCCGCCTTCTGCGGGTTCACCGTCTTGCTGACTTCACTGGATTTGTTTGAGAGTACCGATTAGAAGACATTTTGCTGCATCGTGTGTGTGTGTATATATATCCTGTCAGTGTGGCTCAGTTCGTGTCGGTGCACTGAAAACTCGTGACCTTCTTTCTGTCAGCACACCCTCTTCCCCAGCCAGGCAGTGAATGTGACCATGGTTGAGTGAAGGGGGTCGGAGGTAGCCCGAGGGTGGGAGTTGTGGGTGTGGACACCGCCCCCCCAACCACCACCACCACCAAAAAAAAAAGGGAGGAGGGAGGCCTTAGGTTCAGCGCTGCAGAAAGGAGCCCAAGGGTGTGCGTGTGTGTGGTGGGGGAGGGCTGCATGGCCTCTGGGGTAGGGAGGGCTCGCCATTGCCTCATCCACACCCCCCTTCTTTGCCTGACGCTTGCCCTCCGCAGACAAAGGCCTGCTGAGAAATCCTGGTTGTGGTTCAGAGGGAGAGCAGCTGGCACAGTGATGTGGGTGCTGGGTTCACTAGTCCAGCCCTCACTGTTTAACGTGTGTTGGGTGGGTTGAATGGACAGCAGAGACTGCTGGATGCTGATGCTACATCATGAGATGATAGCCGAAAGACTTCCTCAAACTTTATTCTTTTTTTTAATGCATTTTATTTTGAAAGTTTTGAAGGTTTTTTTAAACAAAAGACATACAACACACAGATCACAGCACAAATACAGTATACTGCCATACAATAAGAAATACATATCTCAACAAGTCAGTCCAACAAGTGATAGTGTTCTTTA
>JBAMYA010000019.1:2894392-2906097 GCA_037176975.1 Arrhamphus sclerolepis | reverse complement strand
CGCACAACTCAAACCTTTCCCCAAATTGAAAACTAGCAACAGACCTACTGTGCTCTCGTTCCGTGGGCTGAGATTTGCTGAGAGTTAGAGTAGAGACTAACGGAAAAGGCCAGGTCTCTTTGTCACAAACTGTGACCTTGGCGTGAGTAGCAGGTCACTATCTGTGGAGCTCAAAGCTTAGAAGGACACGTATGAGGTCACTAAGTCTGAGCTGTATTTAGGAGCAAGGTCAATTAAGGCTTTGAAGGAAAGCAGTAAGATTTTAAAACATATGAAATCTAGCAGAACGCCAGAACACAGGGGTTTTCTGTGTTTCTTTCTTTTTATTTATGGTAATTAGTTTAACTACAGTGTTTTGGACAAACTGGAGACAACGCAGGAAGAAGTCAATCTTCATTGTCCAGAACACTATTCAAAAGTAGACACAGCAAGAAACCCACATGGCATGAATGGGATTTTAAATTCCCTTGACTGCTGCCCTCACTGCCGACTTCATTGAAATCGTTGTAATCTCAGACATCTCTCATCTTAACAAGTCCAGTAACATTGAGGAGAAATATATATATATGTAGGCTATTGATACAATATCTGCCATAAATAAATCAGCCTTCATAAACTTCAAACTAAATAAATGTAACATGTATGGGGTGCATAAAATGGTTGCAACTTGCCTATAAAGGTTTGATGCAGAGTAATGAAGACAACATACACACAGAAAGTTGTGAATAACATAATTGCATTTATTTCCAGTGAAAGTGACAGCTGATTGAACAGCCAACAGGATAAAGAGGTCCTGGTTGTCAGCCTGGTATCACCCAGGATAGCGCCACACAATCAATCTCCATGGTAACTTGACTTGAGTCTAAGTTCAGCAAGGATATCCTGGCTTAATCTCCTATCTGGCAGTACCCATTTGTTTGTTTGTAGAAAAGTTAAATATGTTGTGTAAGAAGTGCTGGATCAGGAGGAAAACTCAGGTCTCCTGGACGACACTGAAGTGTTAATCCAGCATCACACCCTCAACCTCCAAGAATTGAATTCTTTCACTCATCAAACAACAGAACTGATATTTTACAGCAGTATCGTCCAAAAGCCTGAATGAAAATTGCCTTTGGACATCTGAGGGCACATTTGGGATCATGGTACCATATTATGTATTGTTGTTAGTCCTCATTTCAGAATTCCTGTTTTATGAAAGACTTCAGTGGTGTTTGGCAGTGAGGACTCATGCAAGTTGATCTATCCAGAAATATTACACTTTTAAGCAATCACATTATTGCGGTCAGTGTGCAAAAGCAGTCTTGAGCATTTTCAAATTTTGTCTTTTCTGTCTCATTTTATTTTTAATGTTACCAGAAAAAAAAACACTAAACCTCCTTCTTGCTAACTAATCTATATGTTAGTGTGTGTGTGCATGCACATGTGTGTATGTTTTCTTGGTATCTATTCTCCCGTTAAATGCTTTATGATGGCAGTATTTTTATTTGGTTGTTTTTGTACACAATCAAGGTCTAATTGAAAGGTACATGATGATGTCAGTCATCCATGCCACCTCTCCCCTCCCTGTTTTTTTTTTTTTCCACTTCTTACTTTATGCAGTAAAATACTTGGCTTCACATCAACAGGCCTTGAAACTTTTATACAAAAACACTTGTGTATACTAACTGGTTGGAATGAAAAAAAGAAAGAACAACCAGAATTTGCTAAACAGAACAATTTGTATTTCTTGAAAACAGACCAGAGCTGAAAGCCCTCTGTTACACAGTTCTAAGTGAAACCAGCGTTGGTCCTGTGGTCCTCTGGCAATGGTGGATTGTTTGCGTAGCTCGCTTTGCCTCTTCTCTACTTCTTTGTATTTCTGCTTTGACCCACGACAAGACAAATGCAGAGGAGGCTGTGGACAAACAGCTGTAGGCGGGATATGTAAAAAGATGTTCGTTAGACTGAGAATAACTGAGAGCCCTCGCTTTCTCTTTTGTTTGTTCTTCTAACCTTTTCCCCATATTCCTAAACATTTCCTCCCATTTTCTTCCCTTGTTTATGCTCTTTCCATCTGTTACTCATGTTGTAATACCAGTCTCTTTTCTATGTTGTTCTGTTTTCTTTCTCCATGAATGTTATCTTTGCTTAAATTATTTTCACTATTTTACGTATAGTTCATTTATGTCCTATATCCCTTTGATTTTCTTTCCAGAACTTTCTTTTTTTTTTTTGTTTTTCTTGCACACAAAATGTTAATAATATCTCATGGTATGTGAGAACATTATCAATAACATTGTTAAGAGAAAATTAAATTTGAAAAATTGAGTTAAGAAAGTTGGAACGAGGGACGCATGGTCGCCTGGACGTGAGTGTGTAGGGATATCGGCTTACTCTTCACAAACATTTCCTCACACACCAGGCTCTTCCTTCTCCTGCATTCTTCTCTCTCTTATTTTTTTATTTGAGTTTTAAGTTTTAATTGCACTCATAAAATCTCTATTTTTTGTCAAATCATCATTATAAGGCCATATGAATATCTTTTTAGAATAGAAAATAATGAAGACATCTATTTTTTTCCTTGCATTTCTCTCAACAGTTGCATTTGAATTCTCTTTTTAACTTTCCAATTACAGATAAAATCTTTTGAATGAGATGCTAAACATACCCCAGTGGTGCTACATGTGACTTTATGCCTCCAGTTAAGTTTCTGAAATGGCCATACCTGCTTGTATTTCTCTTCCTTGAAATAAATTCATTGCAAATTAAATCAATGAAAGACCCTGAACAAGTCACCAGTGCATCATAGGCCCAATAAAATCAGTAAAATTAATTCATTGTATGAAAGTTGAACAAAGTATATCGATTTAAATAAACAGTATATAATTAAATTTCTTGGATGATAAAACTGGAACAAATTTATTGCATGGACGTTTTGTACAAACGGAGGGTTAAGAGTTTAGTAAGTTTATTTGTCCAAAATGGATGTATTGCCATGTGGACTACAATCCCTCAATTACAGCATTTACGCTGGTAATGAATCCGCATGACATTATTCTTACCGTAGCCAGCTGCACTTTGCCAAAGAGCTCTCAATATATCACAAGAAGCTACAGTTGTAACAGCCAACAATTATTCCTCAAGGGAGCATTCACAGTATAATAGGATTTTAACATGTCACTGAAGGCATGGATCCAATTTTAAACTCAATAGTCTTCCAGGACAGTCAGCAGATGACTGAGTGGGATCTATTTCACTATTTATTTTATTTTTTTTTAATTTTAGAGTGAGATTAGGTCACTGCTTTGCTGGCTTAATAAAAAAAAAAACAACAACTTTAATATCAGCACATTTCTAGAATGAACTAGTCTTCATATTTTGAGGAAAAGAGTCATCACACAGAAACAGTAAACCTACATTCCTCTCACATCTGATGCAGCCTGCTTAGTAATATTGTCCTTGGTCATTTCCTAGAGAACGGTTTCTACTGCTCAGAGAAGGATGCTGAGCTGGGTGATGCTGAGGGAACCCTGATGCGATGTGGGCAGAGCCTGCCGCTGCCAGCTGGGGGTCATTCAGAAGGGCTTTACCCCCAGAGCCTCCACTGCAGCAGACCTACACCTGACCTCCTTCTGCAGGATGGCCCTCAACAACACACCGGGTAAACTGCCACGATTGTTCTGGTTTTGTAATCGACAGTTGTTCATTTCCAGCTCTGTGTGTTTCCTGTCTGGTATAGTATTACAAAAAATATGCAGGTACAATATGTCTTTCATTATTTTTGCCATCAGATGCAAATGTATGTATGTTGCTGGAAAGATTTACAGAGTCTCAAAAGACTCACAAAAGGGATTCAAACTACAATATTTATGTTACACTAATGCAATTTTTTGTTTTGCAATCTTTAACTACTGTTGGCCAAGTTGGAAGGAATTTTTTTGGTTGTAATGTTTTAGCTCCTTCTTTCCTCTGTATGAGTTCCTCTTGATCAACATTCATTTCTCCCACATTGTCTCTCAGTATTGTCACTGCAGCTAACAGGAAATTGTGCTCCTGAACAGAAAGAGAGGAGGATCAAGTCTTTATTAACAACAACGATGACAAAGTCTGCCAGTAGCTTTCTCCAGTTCTGGCTAGCATTAGCCCAGTTTTTCCCTGGGTGTGCTCAGGGGAAGGGACAAAGACGATACCTGCATGAGACAGGCTGGAGAAAAGAGTGCTCTTCTCACATCACTCAGGGGCTTTGGACAAAATCCATAATGAGCCAAATGACAGGAATGATTATGTAGGAGATCACAGCAACGCATGGAGAAATATGACCTGGGTTCCCCATTCAGCAGGGCAAAGATTCCCACCATAATACACAGTATTGTAAATGGTGACCCTTCATGGGCTGCAATTATGCCACCAAAACAGGTGACTCCTTATTTATCCCCAATGTTGGGTTGGGTTTAACCCCTTTGTGTCATCAAAGCCTGTCAGATGGACACACTAGCCAGTGGCCTCTCAGAGTCAGGAGCCATCCAACCCTCCCCCTCGCTCTGTTCTTAAATGTCCATTCATATCCTCTCACTACAGGAAGATCCTGTTTCATTTATCCATAAAATCAATTTGGATGATAAGCAGTTCTACCTGTTGTGTAGCACCATCTTACTGTATCCTTAACATGACGTTTGCAGTGGTTTGATCTGTAACTCCCTCATGATGAATCTTTAGCTTTGGTTAAATATTTTAGATCTGTGAGACTAATTTTTCCTTTTTTAAAAATCTTATTTTAATGTAAACCGAGAGACAGCTTAGAGGGGGAGGGGTGACAAGAGGGAAAAATGACAGTGCTGCCGGTGGGAAGGATGAACCAGGCCGTGTCTGTCAACAGGAACTGAGCGGTTCAAGCTTATATTCTCTTTCTGTTTTTATCCTTACAGAGGCTGCTCTACCTTCCAGAGGACCCCGACGGGGGCCTCACCCAGTCTAGGCTGTGGTGCCAACAGGGCTCTGTCTTCTGTCTCTTACCCAATCAAACAGGAGAACTCAATGGTCTACAAGATCTCCGGCATCCATGGCACATCTCAAGCAGGGTTTCAGGCTTGTAGGTCAGTCCAGGCTTTGGAGGTCTCAAGAGATGGGATGGCGGAGGCTATGCATGCTAGCAACAACAGTAATGGCGTATGTGCAGTGAGCTCTGTAGGCAGTGCTGTGTCGGAAGACGTAGTGCAACAGTTTAATAATGAAAATGACTCCTCCCCACTGGCTTTGTCCCCAATTGGCTCCCATCATTCAGCGCGGCTGCTCAGTGCTAGCAGTGTGAAGAGACGCTGTCTGTCCCTGGCCTCTCAGTCCTCCTCCGCCGCTGGCACTGGCGGTGTGACTTCTACCGGTTCCCCATCAGCTTCTGCTGCAGCCTCTGAAGAGATCAGTATCACCGCCGTCCTCTGCTCCTCCCAGATGCCAATGGTGGCCTGCGTGAACGGGTTCCGCGCTAACCTCTCACCCAGCCAGACTAGCAGCGCCGGCTTCTCTTCCTCTTCCTCTTCCTCCTCTACATCTCCACCCTCTAACTGCTGCCCACAGGAAGCCCCCCAAAGGCCCCCACCTCACAGCAGCCCCCAGCAGGCCACGCTACAGGAGAGCTGTCAGCTGTCCTCACCTGCCACCTGCCTGCTGTCTCTTTCCTCCTCCTCTTCGTCCTCCTCTTCAGCGTCATTAGTGGAGCCAGAGCTGGGCCAGGGGCAGAGCCTGGGGCTGTGTGAGGAGCAGGGGTCCGTGCTGCGGGGGCGTGGGGCTGGAGGACCAGCCGAGGGAGGAGTGAGTGGAGGAAGAGGCTCGAACGGGTTAGGACAACTGATGAGTGGGGCTGTTATGTCTGGGGCATTGCATCAGGGGGCAGAAGCTGGGGGATTCCTGGATGGGATTCAGAGATCTGGGGCTGCCCTCAAGCAGGAACCCCTGGATGATTTCTCTCCCAGTGAAGATGAACTCTTTCAGCACCACTATCATCATCACCACCACTTGAGTGGTCACAGTGGGCACCTTCGTCACACTCACCACCCACCTCGATCTTCCATGCCTCCTCCATATCACTTGCACCAATACCCTGGTCCCAGTCCTGGGGGTCCACTACACATCCAGAGCCAGCAAACAGTACCAGCCTCTTCCCTAGGACTCAAACCAAATTCTGGAGGGCCTCCTGCACCCCACACAGCCCCAGAGCGGGAAGACGTTGGAGGAGGAGCGCTGGCAGATAAACAGGTGTGCCGCTGGATTGATTGCAGTGCTGCTTATGAGCAGCAGGAGGAGCTTGTGAGACATATAGAGAAAGTTCACATCGACCAACGCAAGGGCGAAGACTTCACCTGTTTTTGGGCAGGCTGCATTCGCCGCTACAAGCCCTTCAATGCCCGCTACAAGCTGCTTATTCACATGAGGGTCCACTCTGGAGAGAAACCCAACAAGTGTATGGTGAGTCATCTTAAACCACTTAATTATTGAACCCAGACCCGCCCCATAAAAAATGCCAATGGTCAGTTTCACAACACGAACATCTAATATTATTGACAATCCCTTCATGGTCAGCTTCTATACTTTCCTAAATTTCCTCCCCTTTAAGACTGTTTTACCCCAGCATGCACCATGCCGGGGTAAAAACATCTGTATTCAGAGGCACAAAAGGATTTACTTCTCAGCTCATTCCCTTTTATCATAAATTCTGGTTTTGTTTTGGCTGCAAAATATGGTTAAGACCTGTATTTTTCTCAGTGGATGTTTGTCAGTTGGTTTATTCCACCAAAGCTACTATAAGAGTCGAACCATCTCATCAGTAGAAATAGATTTTTTACAGGTAAGTCTTCAATTCCACAAAATAACACACTAATCAATGTTAAGCTGTCTCTCCCCCGGCTCTTTTCACAAATGGAAAAAGCAATCCAAACCTTAAGAAATATTTCATCCAAATACACTATTAGTCCACAATTTGTGCAGGTTGAAGCCATATTTATTTTCATGAGCACTCTGCTTTTTGAGAAGGGATTCAGATCATAAAAAAAGCCAACGCACATGGTTAACATAACCAAACAATGCCTACACTTGATCCTTTTTAAATGGGAGTTTTAAAAGTTTAGCTGTCCCACAAGTATTAAGTGCATTGGCTTCATATCCAAGCTAAACACAAGGAGAAATGCAGTAGTCTGGAGAAGGGAGCCACAGAGGGATAGTCAGAAACATTTGCAAGTCTTGCTCAATTCACGGTTTTACCTAAAATCCCTGTCAGAAGTGCTCCTCTTCAAGCAGAAAATCCAAATCCTGATAGTTACTGAAAAATGTCAGCCTGTGACAGTACTGTAGTACCTGGTTAGTTTTAACATCTGGGTCAACAGTAGCTTTGAAAGCTGGCCGAAGTGAGAGTCTTCTATTTAATAGTTGCATTTTGCATATGTTTTCTGAGACGTTCATGCTGATTCTGAATGATACTGATGCTTTCAAGGACATGTGTGCACCGCATGCTGACTGAAGACGCAAGCTCAGCTGTTGCTGCTGCTGTCTCTACTTTGCGTCGCTGCAGGATATTAGTCTTTCTGCTTCTTTGGCCAAGTGACAATAGAAATTTGGAAGTGATTTTACTGTGTCATTCATGCCGACATCTTTAAGTCTGCTTTAGGACTGAGCTGTATTACAAGCTTACATGTGTCTTTTTTGTTTTGTTATTGTTGCACTGTCTAGTGTAATGCGGGTGAGTCTTTGCAAGAACAGGGATTGACGTCTGGGTGACAAATGACAGATCGAAGCTGTGTGACTGTTTATACTGTGTAGGTATACACAGAGAAAGTGTGACTTTCTTTTTGGGGATATTTACCATATGTGAACATGAGAACAATTTGACTCAGTTTGAACAAGCCACTGGACTCTGTCTGAGACATGAAGCAGTGAGAGACTGCAACACACCTTGACCTCCACATTGCCCTTATTTCACTTGCATTCACACACACTCACTGCAGTGCATCTATTTAAAAATGGGCTCATTGTGTCCACTCAGTCTCATAATACAAAGTATTGATTCGGTGTACAGTACATTGACATTTAACGCTCCTAGATTTTTTTTTTTTTTTTTTTTTTGACAGAACCTAAACATAAATGTGAAATGTTTTCGAGCTTGAATCAACACATCTAATCAGCAGGGATTGCATGTATGTTGATCTGGGACTTCATAGGATAAACTTAGAGGCCCCTGGCAAAATAAACGAGCTCTCTGTGTGTATTTGTAAGTGTGTTCTTGTTTGTAGTCTATACAGATTTAAGTAAGTACTCCGCACATATAGGAAGCCCAGTGTCTCCCTGTGCATCTGCATTTTAGCTGTTCTTTTCCCATGTCCCTTATTTTTGTCTGAGCTTGTGAGCCTTTTGCCACTAGCACTGATGCCTCCTCTGTTTGTTGTGCTCATGTAATAGACAAAGGCATTCAAGTATTTAAGCTATTCATATGGAGGAAACAGATGAGACATTCTCTTTTAGGACCAAATTCTCTTGAAAAAACAGATCTGATCCTTTTATTATCTTTCCAGCGGCAGCTTCCAGCAGGCACTCATGAAGGAGGCCTCTGCTGACATCCAAACATAACACATCTCTCTCCCCTTTCTCCCTCTCTCCTGCTCTTGCTACAAACAGTATATACTTTTCTTCAGACAGCTGTACAGCATTTGCTTCATGCTGTGTCTTGGCTGGAAAAAGTCATTATCACAACGCACAGGTCGTACCTTGAACCCTACGTGGGCCTGTCACACTCTGTACCTGGACAATATTTTTCAGAAATTTCCCCATTTGAAAAACACATCAGTCGCTTCCATGTGTAGATGGCCTGGTTTGAGGCTCATGAAAAACTACTGCTAACTTTTGGATGGTTTGTTTCTTTCCCACTCCCCTCACAATTAAAGTCAGCCCTGGGTTGTTGTGCAGGGCAAGTGAGTGCTGAGGGACACTCGGGCGAAAAGGAAACAACATAATCTCTCTGCAATATCCTGTTGTGTTTCATGCCTAATTCACTTGTTGTTTTAGTTTATTACATTTTTTCCTGTGTCTGCATAAATATTAAAAATATATCCAGCAAAAGTAGGCCTGTCATAGTCCTGGACTTTGATATTGCTCTGGTTCGTCAGAGTCCAGCCTGGTGGATTTGAAGTGTCTGAAGGCTGCACTGTGAGCTATGTAGTTTAGAAAATATCCTCCTAAACCACAGAGGATCTGAGTGAGTGTTTCCATGGCAGCATAAGAACATCGGGCCCTTGCCCTTTTTGACATGGTTGTTTTGTTGAAATGCAACCATTAGATGTAAAAAACAACCTTTTCTTTAAATGATTAGCTGGGGGGGGGTTGTGCGAAGTGCCTGGAGTCTGTAGTTTAAAGCATGACAAAGTTGTAGAATATGTTATCATCACATGAATTTTTATAGTGTAAAATTCAAATCGAAGCACAGTTTGAATATGCTGATTATGTGTGATACTGTTTTATTATGAAATGTTTTATAATAAGCAAAGGGATTTTACTGTTAAGACTTTATTGGCTCCGAAGGTGTGTCAGGGCCATTACCAAATTAAAACTGAGGTTAAGCCCCTGATTCAACTTTTCCTCTCAATGCTCGTTGTAACTGGAGCTGTCTGGGCACCGGCTGAGGGTGGAGATTGACATTGACATTAATGTGTTGAAGCCTCTGACATTCTGGACCGTCCAGTTGAACCACTGTGGCCCATGATTACTTGCTCTGGTGTTGTAGATTGTTCAGTTTTTGGCCAAATTATCCAATATTTACATGCAGAGTCAAGAGCTATCTTTATGGTTCACATACAGTAATCAAGGTCAGCGGAGGAGAACATGAAGGCTTTCAGCATGTCAGTAAGAACTACATGCCGAGGATCCTCCTGTGAAGTTGCCTTTTAAATCTAAAGTGTTGGTTCATATACAAAGACAGGATTAAATAAGAGTCTGGCAGAGATAAACTCTTTGTGCTTTATCTTAAAGTTCAGTAGCTCTGCTATTCATTAGAAAAAGTAAAGCAAAGTAGTTCATTGGGTTGCTCCTTGGTCTAATCTTTCATCATTTGAATTCATTCATTCATCATTCATTGTTGCTTATTCTCCTTAGTGGAGACAGACGGCCCAAATTCTTACCCTCCTTTTCCATTCAGTCGTAGTAGTCTTGAGAAATTTATTTCAGCATGTTAAAAACATGATTAAAAAGGCACAATATTTAAAGAAGAAACAAAAAAAAAACAAAAACCTTTTCTGTAGTTTGTTGTATGATGTGACAACCAAATCAAAAACTTTGAAATAACACAAACCTGTCCCTTAGATTTGGGCAGACTGAGTCAGAAAATACATAATTCAGTGAGCTGTTCATATTTGCATGGTACTGTAACATCATAAAGCCTGCTCTGACTAGAATTTATCCTTGTCCTTATCTTTTACTCCAACACGCTTTATACTATCCACCATATACTGTTCCTCTGAAGTGGGCAACACAAAGCTGTAACACCAGCTTCAAAAGATGTACACCATGCAAAAAAGAAAGGAAGCATTGAGCGGCATGTTTTTGGATTTAAACATTTAATTGAAACCTCACGAAATTGAGGAGAATGTAAGTCTCTTTTAACACAATGCCAATGAGTAAAAACATCAGCAGTCATCTTAGACAAGCAGGAAAAGTCAGGATCATTGCCAAAGAAATTGAATTCCATCATTATACAGTGAGAAGCAATATTCAGAGGAGAGCATTCAAAAAATGCCAATCTCGTGAGTAATCGATGTACATAAAAATTGTGTAAATACCTGGGAAGAAAAAACAAACTAAACAATGGCAGCTACCTTTAGATTACTCAAAGCTTTATCTGAACAAACCCCTAAGACATCTGGAACAATGTCCTTTGGAAATATTAAAACAAAGTAAAGATGCTGAGCCATCATGCATAGTACCACATTTGGCAAAAACCAAACACAGCCTATATACATATAAAAGCACATATAAAAAACTGTGAATCACGTTGTTGGAAGAATAGTGATATGGGCTTGTCTCACAGCCACAGTTCCTGGGCAGCTTGCAGACATTTGGTTAAACTAAAGTTTTAACCTTTGAGGCGTTGAACCCCTCTGTACGTACACCCGGAGTCAGATGTAGAGCACTCTGAAGTCAAATATGAAGTCATCAGCCAGACATCTAAAGCTTGGCTGATTTGGGAGGTCATGCAACAGGGAAATGATGGAAGCACACGAGCAAGCTGTGGATAAAAGAATGCTCGCAAACATCACGGAATTGAAGCATCATTGTAAAAAATAAAAAAAATAAAAATAGCGGGTCAAAACCTTCTCCACATATTACAGAGAAAGATAGAATTCCTAAAGTAGTGCAAGCTGTTGAATCATGTGGTGTTTTTCTTTTTTAAATAAATAATGATGCAGTGTATGTCATGTGTTGTTGTTCATCTGATGTTGTGTTGTTTATCTGAGGGTCTCGTAATAAACAGATGTGTTTTTTGTTGTGTCATGACATGTAAAACTATTTATTTGAAGGAGTGGCAACTTTAGACAACTTTATTCATTTATAACACACATTTCAAACACAGAGGCAAATCAAAGTCCTTTACACAAGCAGAGGAATGCATCCGTATGCACTTTTTTCCCCCCACATGACATATGTATATGTTCCATAACTCAAAAAGTGCTCTTGGCAGTGACAAGGTAAGTGTG
>JBAMYA010000019.1:2877152-2892764 GCA_037176975.1 Arrhamphus sclerolepis | reverse complement strand
ACTTTTTTCCCCCCACATGACATATGTATATGTTCCATAACTCAAAAAGTGCTCTTGGCAGTGACAAGGTAAGTGTGGGTGGGTGTGTGTGTGTGTGTGTGTGTGTGTGTGTGGAGGGGGGTGAAGGGGCATGACAGGACAGAGTTTCATCGTTGGTGAGGTATTAACTTCTTCAGTTCCACTTGAAGAGCCTCTGTATCATTAATTTCTTCTTTCAGCTTTCTTCCCTACCTCTAATGTTTTAGATACATAACTCTGTCCATCAGCTAGCCCATTTGTGGATTTTTCTTCTTCCACACCTCCTCCCCAAGGTCCTCCGTCATGGTTCGAAACTGCAGGAGACAAGGCCTTTTAGTCTCAGTCTCCTTTATCTTGTCCTTTTTTAGTTCTGCAGGCTTCTTCCACTTACAGATTTTCTCATAGAAGAAAACATTCACTTGATTTGTCATGTCTTTCAGAAATTTGAGCTGTTCTTTCAACCTCTCATGCTCATTCAGTTGGGCAACCTTTTTTTGCTTTTGGAAAAACCCCCTAGACATAATACATTTCCAGCTGAGAGATCTGAAGTGAAGTCTGCTCGGTCACACTGAGGTGCAGCCTTTCTCATCCTACGCCAAAGGTGCACTTTGGTTTTCAAAACAGATTTGCTTTAGCTGTTAGTTTTAGTTTAGACACTAGAGGCAGATTGCAGATCGTGCCAATATACAGGTTGTGTTGTAGTTTGGGAGATTGAGCGTCTAAGGTCAAACATAATGACAGGCTGTGCAGATGTGACTGCAGGATATGATTCGTCACCACAGCAGATGTGTCTTCTTCGTTAAGCCAAAGCCAAGGGTTTACATCCACTTCCTGGAGGGTTGATATACTTTTCCTGGGGGTTTAGTGGTTGATAAACTCCGTTTTGATCTGGAAGGTAGGCTGCTTCCTTGACCACTTCCCAGAGGCAGGAAGACTTCATAGATGGTTCATTTCTTGTGAGATATGCTCCCTGTATGGTTAAAAACGTGGAGGCTGACACTTTTTAGTTGTCTGCTTTTCATTTCACTTGTCTAAAAAAAAAAAAACAACACAAACAGACTAAAGATTAGTGTCTCAGTGGTTCACATTGTGTCTTTTCCTGCTAACTGGACAGTGATGACTTGTGTGATAACAAGAACTCTAACCCTTTTACATAAGAAACACAATGTTATCATAGTTAATCATGGTTATCAGAAATTAGATTTACACGGGTATTGGCCTAGTTTGAATAGAAATGTATTATCATTAATATTTTTAAGACAATATTCCTTCCTTTTTTTGCTATTTGGGATTTAAAGAATACATCTTATTATAATATATTACTTATTTACAAGGGATTAGTTTGAGTGTCTAGATTTTCATAGGTTAATTTAAAAAATATATATAGTTATGATTTTTTTTGCATGCAGCAAATTGCTGCAGCGTCTCCTGTCAATTTATGTCTCTAATGTTTAATTTTAGCTCTTGTTTCTTCAAGGCTATCCATCCTGCTGTTTTTTTTTTTTTTTTAATGTTGTATTCATTTTTTTTCCTTTTCCTTTTTTCTTTTTTTTATACACACATCCAAACTAATACAATGTAATATGGTGACATCATGTGTGACCTCCTCCATCTCCAATAATCTTTATCTTGAACGTCTTGCTAACTTTGCAATCTCTATTTCTTTTTATACAGACTTGGACTAATAAACAAATAATAAACATCAGGGAAAAAAGTGCCAGCAAAAGTTTATTTTCAAGTCTGGCGGAAAGTAAATACAGAAATTAGCCACGCTAGAATGATCATCTCTCAACAGAGATTTCTATTCGGGGACATGTTGTCCAGTGCAAGCTGGACTGTGTCAGGAAACATGGCAGAGTGGACCACTTTGTACGAACCACTGACTTTAGTTTAATTGCCTTAATAATCCAAAACAAAGTAAACAGGGATGGACATAATAAAATCAGAAGTGAAAAATAGGGAACTTGAAAGATAAATAAAGTGACCTCCTGTGATGCACAAGTTGCATCATGTAGTCTTGCTGGAGAAGAGCAACGTGTGTTCATTTCTTATGCAATGACCTATTGCTCGACTTCACCCAAATTGTTCCCAAAAGTGTCACCTTCTGATAACCACAGATCTAAAGCTGTCGGTGCTGAGGATCTGCTTCGTAATGTCTAACATTAACTTTTAGCCTTTTGAAGAAAATTGTATTTAGTTGCACAGTGAATGTTCTGAGAAGTACCTCTTGGGTGACTGTATTGTTTAAGCAAACAAGTAAAACTTCTTGAGCGTACAATATGTGCTTGGTAACCAGATCTGTGACTGATAAGACTGGCTTTCTGTTAGTTAGCTGGGATCTAAAACATCCATGACAGGAAACTATTTATGCTATATAGGTTGCATTTGAGTGATGCTTGCTTTTAGAAATACCCCACAGGTAACATTCAAAATGGATATGTGCACGACATGATTGGTAGAAGCCATTCTTTCTGTTTTTGCAAATGCTGCAGATGGGTAGCTACAGCTACCCTGCTTTCAGCCTAACAGCCCGGTATCAAAGCATACAGGATTCGCTACATGTGAAACACTTTAATTGCATTTGTCTGGAATGCAGTATTTTGAGTTTCCCCATTTCCTCAACATTTAATCAGCCTCTGGTATCAGAAACCTGAAGACCCAGGGCTGCGGCTGGACATACATTACACAGGGATTGTGTCATAATTGTGTCCCATCCAAAACCTTAATCAGTTTAACCTCTCTACTGAGTCAGATCCTTTTACTAATATAAGAGAGATATGGAGCTGGGGTTGGAGTTTGGGGTCTCCAACATGTTCAGCGGACTGTTGAAGGGTTGAAAACACCTTCACTGCACCAGTAAGAATGTGTACTGATGACAAAAAGCTTTGGGATCTTTTTCAAAACTATTTTCCTTTGTCTTTTTTTTTGTTTCTGGCTCCTACCATAGTATTGTTTTATATATATATATATATATATATATATATATAAAATTGTGCCACAGCAGCCACTCTGCAAACACATCCACCAAATATGTTAGTGGATAGTGTGTGTGATATGTGTGTTTTTGAACATCTCAGCGCATCCAGATATTTGGTTATATGTTTTGTTGACTTGTCACTGTTGCAGAGGTCAGTGCATTTAACAGAGCCCAGAGCAGCATCCACCCCCAACCGCCCCAACATCTCCAACAAAAATAGCATACAAGAAGGACATTTGTACCAGAGTGGGACTACTGTCGTCCCTGCAGAGCGTAACTCTGGGATGGCAGTATCCTTTCACCCAGCCAGACACACACCATGCCAGACTAGCCCAGAGCTGAGGCAAATATATGTGAGAACAGAATTGCTACCGTACAAAATAAACACCAAGAAGAGTATGGGTAAATTATGGAGCGAAAGACATGTTTACATTTAGGGTGTCAGGTTTAAATTATGTGCTGCGGTGCTCTGCGGTTTGTATGCCGGGTTTAATTTGAATGTTTGTGAAAATAAGTGAAGGCTGAAAGAAATGGAGCCGAACAGGCAATCCAGCTCCTCTGATGTCATTGTAAAAATGACACTTTGTGCCCAAAATTCATCACAAATTACACTCATTGTGCACATGAGCGTATTTTTGTATTTGGATTTTTGCAGCCCATGTCATTTATCAAATCAATGAGGCCGCAAGATCGCATCACTGCAGAGATTAATAATGAAATTGAGAAAAGATGGATTTGAGAAAGAAACAGGACCAAAAGCCTTTTTAGTGTGGTACACAAGGACAAAATACACCAAAAATATTCAGCTTTTTATTACTACTATGATTGTGTGACCTGCAGAGATGGTACTACAGAGACATTGACATTTAAGCTGGGATTTACCTCTCCCCTATACAGTTTTATGTCCCATTGATCTCTGTCTCCATGTAAAAACCCCTCGTCTTTCTTTCTGCTCACTTTTAAAAACATCTGTTTCACGTTCAATCTGCTCAGCTTCGGAAGAAGTTTAACATCAATGTGAAAAGGTTTATACGGCATTTAGAAGCAGATTGGTTTAGTTATTCAGCCAGGATTACTGTAGAAGTAAAAAGCCTCTAAGTCGTAGCATATCCTTTTGTTTTTCCTTCTGCTTTACAAGCTTCTCATAACAGCAGTCTTTCATACTATCTCACATAACAGCTGTCATTTGGACTGTGCTGCATCCAAAATATAAGTTTCACCTGCATCATTTTTACAGACACAAGGCCAAGAAATTTCATTTAGATCGTGCACTATTTAAAGTTCTCTACAGCCAGGAAACAAATATAATTTGTGGGAAAAATGTTGTAATGTGTCTGCTTTCTAAACTGGCAAAGTTTTGTTTGTGGCCACTGAGTACAAGGTTTGGATTCACGTTATAGCTTCTGTAAACATATGTCTGATGAGAGATTTTAAGGAAATTTTGTATTCCATGAACATTCAAAAAGTTTATCATTGTATACCAGTGGTTAGCGGAACATCAGGATTTGTGCCGTTGGCAGGTTGCATGGGTGCATTGTAATCACATGCAAATGGGGTGTGGTTTTCCTCTTAAATAAATATGTTTTCCAGCAGGATAGTAGACACAGACATGAATCTGGGGCCTGAATAATTCAATATGAAGAGAGTTATGTGGTCAACTAATTTATTGCAATGTGAATGAATTGTGATGTGCCTGTTGAGAATGTCTGAGCCGTGATTCGAATAGACATGTTGAATGTCTACGACGGTCTGATATATTGCAACCAGCCGTATCCACATGGCTGGAAACTGGACCCTGAAACCCGCAGAGAGCAGAAAAGAACATAACCTTGGCACACCGAGGAGTGAACAAATCTGAGGGCACAGTGGCATCACAGTTGCACCACATTTCTTAGGCAGCAACTTTTTTTTTTTTTTTTTTTTTTACCCAGAAAGCTTTGTGGTCTGGTCCTATTCCAACGGGTTGCACAAATGCACTTTCTTCTTGTTCACTCTCCTTGAGTTCCTGGGCTGGTGTTGATCATAATGCCAAGTTGACCTATTGTTTAATTTTGCAGGCATGTTTTCTGTCTAAATGCCGGCATGTCTGGCATCAAGGTATTTGACTTGGCACCTCACTGGGCTTCTGCAGTGTTTATTTGTTGTCATGTCAGAGTTACACAGAGTCGATTTAGCAGGCATTGGTCAGCTGTGTCAACTTCTGCATTGCGTGGGCAGCGGATAGTTGTATTTCTTTACTCTGCAAGTCAGGATGATAAAGAAATACTTTAAGTTAAAAAAAAATAAAAATAAAAAAATTAAATTAAAGTCAGTAGACAGGATTGAAAAATACATCCATCAGCTGAAATAACAGAACAAGAATGCAAATGAGAAGAATGTGCATATAAATGGAAATAAACTTTGGTTATGGGCAGAATAAACAAATTTTTTTAACCACAGAAAGAATCCATATTTTAAAGAAAATAAACCCTAAAACACATTTCATACTGTTAGAAAACAGCTACTGGCAATGTACTTTGGTTTTCTGGGTAGACGCTGCGGTTTAGTGGTGGATGTTTTCTCCCTCTCTCTGTCGAGTATGAATGGTTAATGTCAGGAGTTGTCAGAGCGATGGTATCTTTCCAGGCCTGTGGCAATATCCAAAGATACCAGTTTCTCCATTATGAGCAGCCTTGATAGACACAAATGCACTCACGCTGGAAGGAGAAAATGATCTAATAAAATGGTCATTTCAAAGCATATATTAATAATCACGCTGGCTTACACAGCATTTATCAATGTAGTCTAAAGAAGAGCAATAAAATGGATTAGTTGACTGTAACATTGTCATCATTGGCTGCACATCAATTAGCATCCATCATCCCCAAATAGCACTAGAATGAAATGGAGACATGGAGCACATTGAGCCGTACAGACGTCCATTGCAGAGTGAGAGGAGCTTATAGGTTGAAGGGGGTGAACAAGAGACAGCAGGAGAAAGCGAGAGTGAGAATGGAGGGCAGGTGTGAGTGAAAGGTGCTGAATAGATGTAAGTGCGGGTGTCAGAGGATGCCGTAGCTCATGCTTCTGTAGCACAGGATCCTGCATTGACTGCCAGTAACACCAGTAGGGGCGCTGGCCCGGAACACAGATCATGTTTAGGATTTTCATTGCATAACCCCGAGTCTGTCCTTTTTCATGCCGGGTTTGGATTTCGAGAATGGGTTTATAATTTATGGCTCGATGGTTGCTAATGCTTGTGGTCTTGGAAGCTTTGTGTTGCACTTTAATTAGCCATTATAAATGGTTAGGATGGCTCTGAGCATAAACACTCAGTCATGAGACAAAGACGGATGGCTCTTAGAAATGTTTCACAAAAGGAGAGATCACAGGATCATATCTCATCGCTGAAGTGAACTTACGAGTACATTCTCAAAGGGAGTGGTCATGTGTTATTAGGGAAGATGAAAGCCAAAAGATTTATTACAGTGCACTATGTTTAAAAACCAGAATGCCATTTCTTAAATAATTAATTGAGAGTATGACAGATTCTATGTGTGAAAGTGGTTGAAGATTTTGCAGTTACGTAGTTTTGATTCATATAAACAGCTTCTTTTTCTTGGTAAAGAGCACTGGCATTGATGTGATCATAAAACAAATATCTTGTTTGTGACAAAGAAAGTCTGTTTTATTGTTAATTCCTCATCTGGTCCATGGTCATTTAGAAGAATATACATGAGGCAGTTCATGAGGCATGAAGTTTGGCTTTCTTCTAACGCTGCATGATAATACACGTATCCTTCTACCAATTGTTTGACTTTATCTATTTGACAATGTTCACCCCCACCCCCCAATTTGGTGAACTAGTAAACTCCAGACTGGAAATCACGTCGTAGCACGCTAATCTGGTGCAGGGCTGCAAAGCTGGTCAGCATTTGAATGAGGGCCTCTGAATCAGAGCAGGTAAAGTGGTTCCATAAAAGCTTCTGAGTTGTTGTGCTCTGAGGCTCGCACCGTGCCAGTCCTCCACCTCGGGAACAGAGGTTCAGATCCATCACTGCACTTCCCCCTCAATCTTCAGCAAATGACCTGTGAGAGGAACAAAACAGCTTGGCCGGCTCATTATGTGAGCAGCCTCATTTAGTCATCATAGGAATGCTTCCTGTTGTGCCATCCACCTAGGTTTTAATCTGGCCCCAAAACTACTCAGGCACGAGTGCAAAATGGCTGTTAAGAACAATTTCTTTGGTCATTTACATGACTACTTCCTCCTACCAATTTATCGGCTGAGTTCTTGCGCTGTTTTCTTGTTCATTCGCATCTGGACAACACTCCCCCCTCATCCGAACCTCCACCCACCCTCCTTTTAGCCACTTGCAGTGCATGGATTTCTATTATAAATAAATTCATTAACAGAACAGCACAGAAGGAAGTGGAGAAAATATGCTTTTGGGACATGCAAAGCAAGTGTTTATGAATTAATTTCCCTCTTTAAAGGACTATTCCAAACATATGAAACTGGCAGCTAAAAGAGTCCCGAGTCACTGTGGAAGTGATATGTGTAAACTAATGTGAATTTTTTAGTCAAGCTGTGTTTAATTTTGTATCATGATGAAGCGCATGAGAAACCTGCCTCTCCTTAGCTGTCTCGTTGAATCATATGGATATAATTTCATCCATTTACGTTTTTCTGCTCTTTGCTGTGGTTGCCACAGGGCATTTGGAAGCAGGCAGATTAAATGCACATGTTCCTCTCATCCGCAGCCGGGCCGCTCTGCTGCACAGCCTCCCCACCGAACAGATCCTGAAGTGTTGGTGGTTTTCCTTGCTGGTCAGCTCAGAGAAAGACACCTTGTGATAAACCAGCTCATTCGCCCGCCCGCCACATCTTTTTTTTCTTTTTTTTTCATAGTTATGATGTTATACAACCTGTTTTGCGCATTGGCACTTTATAACATGTTTCACTTGGCTGTGTTTTCATTTGCAACCCTTCATCGTGTCTGTCAGACTCTGCAGTAAAGAAGCCTGGACATATAAACATAAAACTAATTAGAGAAAAAAAAACAACTGCTGGTTGTTAAGCTCTTAGAGCATTTTTCTTTTATGTTAGGGGGCCTTAAAACATAAGTAATAGTGAATTTCATGCTAGTTAGTGGGAAAACAGCTCAAAACAGTTTTCCATCATAAGTCAAAGGCAGGACTACAATTACTGCTCAGGCCCAGTGAGATATATTAGGATTTATGAAATATCAAGGGATTCCTTTTCATCTGTGGCTACATCATCTGTGTCACAAGATTATATTCTTATCCTTAAATTTTTTAGGGGGTACTTTATAGGTGATGACCTCAGCTAAGAGGACCACAGTCAGATATAAATTTTCAAAACATAAACCTTTTCACTTCATCATACACTCCCTCCACATATTCATCATTTCAGGGCATTTATCAAGACTTAAATCAGATTTGTGTTATACATGTCAGCAGCCATATTTCCCCCAGCACCCGTCCATAACGGCTCGTTTGTTCCCATCATGCGTAGCTCCTGTAGGTTGCTAATGAGCTGCTGCATGTGAGGAGAGTTGTACACTGCTGCCTTTTACTTCTGACACTGTTTGGCCTTTTCCCTGCCAGTCAGAAGTCATTTCCCATGAAGGCCTCAGGCTCAGCGCACCTCTGCTGGTCTGAGTACCGGGCCCATAATCTGTCTGTTGTGATCGGCTGTCTGTCTACCCGTTCAACCCTCCCTCACCTGCTTCAACCATGTCAGGACCCTGCTGTCATCCCCAATGTTTACCGAGCTACTGAGCCCCCCAACTCAGGACTGAGATGGTGCCAAATGAGTCTGAAACCCCTCCAGACTGCCAACACCACTCCCTTCGTGTGGCGATCCTCTGGTTAACCCTAGACAGAGACTTTTCTAAACATGTTTAAGGCAATTAATGTGATTAGCACCATCTAAACTGTTTTCTTAGGTAATATCAAAGGTAAAATCAGTCATCTAATGGAAACCTCAGCCACCAGCTCTCTGTTTATATCACTTTAAACTGTTTGTACTTTCTACACAATTTAGATTTCAGTCAACTCCTCATGGATGATGTAGGACCCTACTGACAAACAGTATATGCTTCTTAACGTAGACATATTATTTTTAAAAGCTTTTATTGTGATTATAGTTTTAACTTTGGTTAGTGTAGTTGGAAAAACACAACTGTCCTAGCTCACTTAAAAAATAAATAAAATGAAGACTGCTAATGCACTTTTACGTCCTTCAGTACCGCAAGTATTGGTGCATTTAATTTAAGCAACACTGCATGCTGTAAATATTCAAAATGAAGTTGACAGTGAACTCTCTAAAAGGATTCATTTAAACCAGCGGATTGGCCACACTTAAATGTCTTAAAGTTTTCATGCAGGGTTGGTGGGTGCCGGCCCTGCCTGGAGGTGGCAGTGCCTCTTGGTTTCCCATCAGGCAGGAAAACCTCATGCTCAGTCTGTCTCCCTGCATGTTCCACTCCCAGAGTAATAATACTCTCTACACGATTAACACGCTTTCCTCCACGGACTCCTAACTGTAATTTAGCCTCAAATTTGTATTGCGTTAAAGAAAGCAATGAAAGAGTAATTATTCTCTTATACGTAAATACACACATTTGGCATGTCAATAATGGCTCTGTTTGTTTTCCAGAATCAAATGCTTGGCGCCATATTCCTGCATGGACCGTGTCTGTCGCGACTGTTAAGCCAGTGACATTTTTATTGAACTTTCCCACCATCGTTGCTGCTCTTTTTCCCTTAGAGAGGAATCCCTCATCAGTTTTCCTCATCTTTCTTTACATTCCTTCTCAATGCAAATTTGTGTTGTTGTTTCATTAAGCAGCGGCCATTAATCTGTGATTGAATTGCACACTTTTTTACATTTCATATAGATAGTTTTTTTTGTCCACGTTTGTTATTTACTATCAGCTCATTAAATTGCTGATTATTATGCAGAATTTAAAGTTGCAAGTGTTTTCTGAGTTAGAGTTGAGTTGGAGATATTTCATGAACTTTTTCTCTGCTGACATCTTTCCCAACATCAATCATATATATATATATATATAGGGTCTATATATATATATTATTTATTTTTTTTTTTTTTAACATTTAGGGGTAAGTTCTTAAATGGTTGTTTTATGTTTGAGGTTTTCATTTGTGTTTTGGCTGATGGGAAAATATTTTTTTTGCAGAAGGTAAAACTTGAAATCTTTGTTATTGTTACAATAATATCATACTTGTGGCATCATTATCCAGCAGCACCTGAAATTGATTTTAAAGCTTCCGTGTCAATTTAAAAGTGCCAAAAACCTCAGACACCGTTGTATGTAGTATGTTATAGTTTGTGTAGGTTTTGTACAGTAAAATCTACTTCACAAGCTCAGTATAACATTTTTGCCTGCGTTCTAATCTTTGACACATTATGAGAAAGCAACTGTATAAGGGGTGAAACAAGTGTTGCTGTTGTCGTTTTGTTTTTTAATTCATCAGCCTGTAGGCCTTACAAACCTTTCTTGCACCTGTGCGTTTTGCTGCCATATTTGGGCAGATTAAGACTCTCTCACTGAGCCACACCAGCACATGCACAAACCCACAGATCAGCATGGTCACCCAAAACGGCTCTACCATGACGGGTTTCGGTTTCACCTATATTAAATGGAGGCTCGGTGAATAGAAGGCCCTGCCTTTGCTGTTTGAGTGAATGAAGGAGACCAGGGATGAGTGCTGAGCCTAAATGTAGTTGAAGGCCCATTAGAAGAATGGTGTCACTCTCTCCTTAGTCGTAACCCGACCTGTTGTCAGCAGGCCTCAGTAAAGGTCAGACTACAATGGACGGTGCAGACTGCAGGGGTTCTGTGATCTGTTGTAAATGAGCTTTTATTGAACTGAATCAGTAAACCAAAAAAGTGACCGTCATACTTACGAGTGGAAAACCTTTCTCTTTGAAATATCTCTGACGTCTAAGGTGAAATGTCATGACTCACCAGACTGAACACTTTACTATTTGAACTCTGTTTTTGACAGTATTGATAAAATCTTCTTGGTGGCCGTACAGAAGATAATCACAAGCTCCTCCCCAGTACTGGACTCACTGATGTCACAGTGATGCTGAATACCTATATCAGTAAAAGTCAAACTACGCTACACCTTGTTCCTCCTTACCAGACGCCTGTAGGGGGTCTTGAGAGGGACTGCCTTGCTGAACAATCAGCCATTTTTTTTCTGCTTATAGGAAGAAACAGATATGCGAGAAGCATCATGAATGATTCACATGTTAACAAATCTGTGGTGCTCATTGCCTGAGTGGTTGGGATCAAATGAGCCACGCTGGGTCAGATATGAGCTTGTTTACACTCACTGTCACTTGTCAGTCTAATGCACTATACACAGCAGAACACTTATCTCATGCTATGCATTACAGCCTATTAACCTGTACTGTATGGCACACTCCAGTTTCCCCGAAATTAAGGTGATGGCTTTGAGGTATGGGTGTACACTTGAGCATCTGCATCTCCATCAAGCTACATCAAAGGATCTTGGATTGGCAGTGTAATTCAGAGTCATGGAAAAAAACGCTCACAATTACACCTCCCAGGTCCAGGAGCATGTCATTTCTTTTCAGAAGAGGGTGAATGTAGAGGTGATGTAGCGTGAGCTTCATCTTGTGAGCGAGGAAAAGAATGGAATAAATTCTTTCTGTAAATGAATATTTTTATATATATAATAAAATAAATAGAAATGTTTCGAGAGTCTCTTTTCAGCAGACAGCATGGAAAACTAATAGCCAACATTAAATCATGTGCCCCTTTATTGTAGCATGTTCAGGATTACACCAGCTGTTGTTAACAGGTTCTGCAAGCAGTATTGGATCTTATTATGGTCGTGGAAAGTTCAGCCAAATAGCTCCTACATGTGAATGACTTTCTGTTGTCATGGATACTACTTATCATAACAAATGTGCCAGAAACCAGAAAAAAAAAAAAATTTCAGGAGAACTGCAAAAATGTTTACAAAGTCATAGTTCTAAGAGATAATAGCTCAGTAGAAAAATCACAATTTGACCAGAGTTACCACAAAAGATTGCCACTTGAATTGGTGCTACTCAAGTGGCACACATACACACACACACATATATATACAGAACCCACACTGAACCAAGATTTGCCAGTTTTACACTGATTGATTTCTTTTCTTCCTGCATGCTTGAGGGAGTTAGTTTGTTTCTCCTGTGTGGTCCTGTGCATACCTGTCAGCAAGTGGTTGTGTTTGTGCTGCAAACGGTGTAAGCCGTCTTCCCTCCTCCCACAGTTCGAGGGCTGCAACAAAGCTTTTTCTCGTCTGGAGAACCTGAAGATCCACCTGAGGAGCCACACGGGGGAGAAGCCGTACCTGTGCCAGCACCCGGGCTGCCAGAAAGCTTTCAGCAACTCCAGCGACCGAGCCAAGCACCAGCGCACTCACCTGGACACGGTCAGGCACTAAGCGGATGACATGAGTGGATTAATGTTTTAACCTGTTTAACATATTTTAAAGAGAAAAAAAAGCCTGGATTGTCAATGTGTTGCTGTTTAAGTGTTCCCATATGTCAAATTCAGGCTACTATATATTTCCAATGCAATCAAGTCTGAAATGAGATAATGTTGATAAATTCCAATTAGTTCTCAAGAACTAACAAAGATTGTTCAGTTCTGTTGTGTCCTCATACTCCATCCCTTTTAATAAAAACAATAAAACTGTATTTACATCTAAGCTTTGCCAACTTTCACATCTTGGAAATGTTGGAGCTTAATTTTATCTTTCAACCTGTAAGCCATGCGGCACTGTCACTCTTTCTGCTCTGGCAGTGACATGGCTCACATCATTTAAAGATCAGTGCCATGAGGCCAGGATGCCGTTTGCTCTGTAGCAGACTTGGACTGGGGCTGTGAGCTCAGACAGAGCTTTGCCTGTTTCTCTGACCTGTGCAATAGGAAGGAAAGGTTGAGTCAGTCGCCGCTGCCACTCATCATGTTGCAGTAACCTCACCAATTTACCACCCACTTTATCACCCACACCAACACTTCCATGGAGCAAATGAGTAGTTTTGTTCAAATTTTGTACTGAATTCAGCTGGTTTGTTTCCTTTACCATATATAATGCATGCTTTAAATTGTTGCTTTAAATCAACTACTGCATCAATTTCTGATGAAGTCTTACAAGGGTTGTATGCAACGGATTTCTGTCAAACCTATAACCAGATGTTTATATGGAGCCAAATTTGATTATAACTTTTTGCCATGCTGAGCTGTATCTTATTAAGTTAAGTGACAATAATTCAGTTTATCTACCCTGAAATCTAATTTTTTTATCAGGGCTGAACTATCAGAATTATTCACAACCCTCATTTTGGGAAATTAAAAAACAAACATTCTATGAAATGGAAAAAAAAATAAAAATAGACGAGACTCCAGGATGGAAAGACAGGTTCCACATGTACAATTCAGCTCTAATGCTGAACAAAATTTCAGAATAATTACTGAATAATTCAGTTGTGATAGAAGTGATGGAAATAAGAAAAAAGAATATGTTTCTTTTATCTTTAATTGGTATTTTGGAAGCCTTAAAAAGTAAACAGCTCCAAGTTTGTTGTAGACGGTTTCATTGTGATCAGAAATGGTTAAAAAAAAAAAAAAGTCTCTTTCATCCACTAATTTGTATTTTATTTTATTTTTTAGAAAGCGGCTGAAGTAATTCATGTGAACAGTGTTTTCCTGCCATCATAGTGATTTAATTGTTTCTGTATTTATTATTTTAAATCTTTTAGAATTTCCATCGATGTAGGAATGTGAATGTGGACTTTTGTTATTTTATCAGCGGAAGGTTTTGCTCCGCACTCACATTTTCCACAGTAGGCCAAATGATACAGCTTATTGGGGACTCCGATGCTTATGGCTTCACATTAACACCCCGCTAAGGTCTTCGCGCTGCATGCCAAGCCATCTGCCCTGCCAGAAACACTTAGGGGGAAATAATTTCCAAGCTTTAATAATACTTATTTTACACAGAAGTTGTGCTGGATTTTTTATTTTTTTTTAACAAGATTCTGTATTTCTTTTGGTGTGACTTAGCATAATAGCATGATAAAGGTGAATGTTGACTGGCAGAATCAACTCAAACATTACACTTTATTCTACTTATATTTATGAAGATGACAAAAAATAATTAAGTAGAGGATGAATTCCCAATTTGAACATGGAAAAAAAAAAGTGTCATGACTATGAGAGTATTTTTTGATTTGCTACACTCACTCACCTGATCTTTTTCTTCACTTATTACAGTCAGGATGTCAGAACAAACACGAGCATGTAAACTAATAATCAGAGACAGTTTTAAAAATATTCTTCAACTGACTGTTTCTCTTTCATTCTTTTTCTGCTCTTCTTTTCTCCTTCAATATAATGTCTGTCACAGCTGAAAGGTAGGACTTGACCTTTAACAATTTTCATATTTCTCGTCTCTTAGTTAAGCTGCTTCCCTTCACATTTCTGTTGCATCATCTTTAGCAGTTCTCTGTTTTCCCACGTCTCTGTCGCTGTTAGAATAATGACTTTAAATTTATTTTTGACGTAAACTATTTTCTTGTCCTCACAGAAACCATATGCTTGTCAGATCTCCGGCTGTACCAAGCGCTACACAGACCCCAGTTCTCTACGCAAACATGTCAAGATCCATTCAGCCAAAGAGCAACAGGTGCATAGAAAGGTAAAAGGATGCAGCGATTGTGTTTAAAGGGAGCTTAGCATTTCCTAGTGATGTATCAAGAAATCATAATGACCGTAAGGGTGCGTTCATGCTCATAATTAATCACTTCTGGCCCAAACAAAGTATAACATTATACATTTAGTTTGGTTTACTATAGAAAGTCCAGGTTGCGTGGTGTTTGGATATGTCTTCTGACATCAGAGGGAACAAAAGTCACAACAGCAGAAATATGGAAAAGGTCACAACCTCACTGGACAGATGGTTTGGTTCTTTTAATTCTTGCCTTTTTGTCCTAAATGTATCAGTCCAGATGCAGCTCCACAGATGTAAAGGCCATGAACGTTCCTCCTTTTTGCATCTCTTGATGATATGACTTCAGCTTGTCTGCAGGAATGCTAACCACACTGTAACTTGTGAAATGTCATTTTTGAGTTTTTGAGGTCTAAAATAGTATATTATTTTGATGTTCATCCGTTGCACCCATGTAAGTACCCTTTTGCTGCAAACACATTTCATTCTAATGCAAAACTGTTCTCTCAAAAGTTTGTGTTGTTGTTGTTTTCTATTAGATGTTGTTTTAGCTCCACAATCTTCCTTTTATTGAACCAAAGATGCCAATTGTGAACATCCACTAAGTTCTTTAGTAGTCGTTTGTTTTTTCTTTGTCGTGTTAGTTTTTGATGTTTTTCCGTCCATGTTTCACATTTTATCTTTATTTTCGTTTTATTTCAGAACTATTCTGCCCTCACATTTTTCATTTCTTCCTACACTTGTTTCATAGCAGGTATATAGCAGATATACATTACTACCACATTTGTTTTACTCAGTGGTAAATCCTTGGATTTGTTTTCTGTTACATTATT
>JBAMYA010000019.1:2828380-2877052 GCA_037176975.1 Arrhamphus sclerolepis | reverse complement strand
TGTTTTCTGTTACATTATTCTTTTGTCAAATTTAGATTTATGCCTGCTGGGACTCAGTCTTTGTTTGGAGTTTTTTGTTTTTGACTCCTTGCCACTTTTTGGGGGGTCCATGATTTGTACTTTTTGTTATTGACTTTCTTCACCAGCCCTCTTCCTGGATTTGGGTCTGAGTGTGTGTCCTCTCACGTTCACTCTGTGACAACAAGCACATATGTTTGGCTTTCCCTGTCTCGATTACAACATTCGAGTGCAGGTGGATGATTTTCAAATTTTATTCCAAAACATGAGGACTGGAACTCAATGATTAGTTTTGCTGCCTTTAATTAGGCAAACAGACTCACATTTCAACATAGCTGAGTCTTCATTGTTTCCCTTTTTACAGTTTCAGATAAAATCAATGCATTTCATTTTTTCAAATACACAAAGTAAGCAAAAAAAGTAAGGAAATTTGTGTTTGGTAAATAATTTCTCTGTTGTAACAATACTTCTTGGCAATGAATGCTATACTGTTGAAAAGCCAGATTATTCCACTTTTAAATGGTGCCACATTTGTCAGAAACACATTTGTGGGATGAGCAGCAGAGCTGAGGGTTTGGAGGATGTTGTGTTGTTTTTTTTTTAAATTTATTTATTTTTTTGCTTTCAGTGATAAACATTGGCAGCAATGTACATTTGTACCTTTTACATTTTCACTGCCAACATCTGAAATAGGTGTGTTTTTCAAAAGGCTGCGAGTTATTCAAGTTGTGCTAACTAGTACTGGATGTTAACACAGCATATACATTCTTTCTGAAATCCACTTCAGAAGTTGTCATTTTTCTAACAAATACAACAGAACGAGGAGTTTTGAATCTACGTCAGAGATTATAGAGGCTCTCATAGGAATAAATGGACTAATGGATTTATCACAAAAGCACAGAAGCAAATGGAAACAAGCCATTAGCATCAAGCTAACCTATTTAACTGTACTTCCTTGCATTGAACACCAGGGGCCATGCCCCGTATTTAACAGAGACGCTGCTTACAACTAAAACTATTCCACGTTAGAATGCGATATTTCTGTGATGCGTTAAATATCACAGATCTGTCCTTTTCTTACCTCAGATCAATGCTTCTACACACTCACTTCTTGCAGCTCTAGAGACAAATCATGTGTTCCAGCCATCAACTCTGAGACTGTCAAGCTTGGAGTAAAGACGGACACAAACGCAGACTTTGCAATAACAAGAAGGAATTAATCTTAAGGATTAAAGTATGCATTGTAACGCGCGTAAAGACAAAGTGGTTCCAGTATTCATACAGGAAATTATACAACACAATGTTGCTGGGTTGGTGCAGGGTATATGTAGGGAGGAGACCAGGTGAAGCAGATGAAGATGATGATGGCACAGGTGAAGTCCATGACGATGAGAACTGAGGGATTCTGGGAGTCGTAGTGTTGGGGCCGGTGATCAGAAGGCTGGTGACCCTGACCGAGGTAGCTGGGAAGGAGCGGGCATGATAGAGACCTTATAATGACAGGTGTACACCGTATAGAAGCATCTCAAGGAGCAGTGACAGCGAAAGAAGATATGACAAAATATGAATTTAACCAATTCAGAGTGAAACATAAAATGTTGGATGACCTAAAAAATGTTGGATGTATCTTACTCTAAGCTATATCTGGGTTGAGACCCTCTATCTTTTTCCCGATCAGGCCTCCACTATGGCCAGACCATGTACACATGTTGACTGTTTGAGTGAACAGGACCACAAGGTATACAAACAAACTAGCTTATACAATCTGTCCAGTGAGTATTATCCATGTGGCTTGTTTGAGGAGTTTAGAGGAGTTTAGAGGGTGTGGGGGGCGTATTTGATAATCATTTCCCCAGCAATAGATCAGGTTTGACCACATTTCATCATGCTCATGGTCAAAAGCCCTTTCTCTTCATGACTGGAAGTGGGTAAATAACAGAGAGAAAGGGCTCATTGTTGTGTGAAGGGCTGGATAGTGGCAGGCTGGATGATGTGTTCCTTTGCTTGGCGTCGTAAAGGGAAACACATGTGTGCTTGTAGCATTGTTAATAAGCTGTAGTGCAGAATACCCCAGTGGCCAGATGTTATGGACAAATGTCAAACAAACGCTCTCACTCCACTCTTGGAGTTGGCCCAGAAAAGAAAACTGTTAAGTGTCGTTGTGGAGAAAAGAGAGCCTCAATTACATGAGATGTATGCTTTGCAGAGTGCTCAAAAGGATCTCTGGGAGACACATACACTTACATTAAATATGTAGTATCTCAATATGATATCAAAAGTAATGTCGACTCTAATGCTGTTAAATGCAACCACACTGAAAATGTTGACAGATAAAATTATCTGTTCACGTGGCTCATGGCTGTTGACGATAAAAGTGATGATAATCAGAGATTGGATGGATGTTTTGATGACAAAGAGTTTTCACAACCACATAATCAGAATGTGGAATTGATGCAATGACAAAAGTTGAGTTGACAGATGGATGGATGGATGGATGGTTGGGTGGACTGAGAGAGTTGAGCTGAGGATAGAGAACAAAGCCTAGTAGTTTTATTGTACTTGTCATGTGCTGAAAATAAAATAAGCAAAGACAGTCTTATTAAGTTAGATTTGACTTACTGGTTCAAATGACTCATATGACCACTGCCAAGTTGTCATGCCTGTTAGCCTCATCGCATTATTAATTCTTACTATTATACACTCCAGTGAAAAATAACAGCCCATATATCAAAGTCCCAACATGATGACCAAAAACAAATTTGATTTTCATTTACTTCACAATTAGATTTCCTGTTTAAATGAACTCACATAACTGGATTCAAATTGATGAGGAATTATGTCAGTTCTGAGTTTGTTCATAATTAGTTTAATCTGATAGTCGTTAAATGCATGGAGAAACCCACTCTTCACTTCATCCTGCCAACTATCAGACAACAACTGGCCTCATACCAATCAGTGCCAGCGGAAACGAGGAACCAGGGGACGCTCTTGTATCTCTTTTCCACACCATCCTCCACACACTAAGCAACTTTGCATCAGAACCTTTCTCAGATTTTATCTCTGCATTCAACACTATCCAGCAGCTCAAGATAATCCATAAACTGAAATCACTCTACCCCCCACCTCCTGCTGCAGCTTTACAAAAGCATCATTTATTCAATGGACCAATCAATAAGCCTACTCAGCTGTTTCCTTCAAGTTTTTCACCTCGCCAGCAAAAACAAACTCATTAAAATCTCACACAATGCATCCAAAATAATCAGCCTCCCCCATCCCGGCTTGTCAGAGGCAAATGATTTAGCCTTCACATGCTTGGCTTAGCATTTGCGATGGCAAACAGCCCCAACCATCCTCTGAACCAGTTCTTTACGCTTCTACCACCTGGCCATACAGTTATGGTGGAAATGAAGCTCGCTTCTAAAGAAGCTTTAGCCCCTCAGCTATCACTGCACTAAAGAAGCGACTGGTTCATCTCATGTTTTTATTTACGATCCTGTTAGATTACAATTATTGTTTGCACCTGTATACAAATGCACAGGAGTGGGATAGTGAATGTACGATACGTTGG
This sequence comes from Arrhamphus sclerolepis, assembly GCA_037176975.1. Classification (NCBI taxonomy): domain Eukaryota; kingdom Metazoa; phylum Chordata; class Actinopteri; order Beloniformes; family Hemiramphidae; genus Arrhamphus; species Arrhamphus sclerolepis. Next base: position 2,873,466 of record JBAMYA010000019.1, on the reverse strand, counting down.
TAGAGGGATATTTCTTATTTTTTATATGTAGACAGGAATGTGTGTTTTCATTATGTTCCATGTTATGTATAGTGTTTTTGTGGACAGTTTTCTATTCTAACTGCTCTCCATTCAGCTTCCATAGAACTGTATCTGTACCTATTTGTTTATGACAAAATTGGAAGGTGTTAGACACAGAAATTCTCACACACAGAAAACGCTTGTGCAGACTTATGATAACATGACAGCAAACAAATGATTTCTGGAAAAAACAAAACAACAAAAATAACAGTGTTTTATACACTTTTTGTACACACACAAAGTTAAAAAAAACAAAACAAAAAAAACCCAGAAAACTTTGTTTCAACTACGAGGAATTCTATCCACTGTGCCACCTAAGTAGAGTCTTGTCAAAGGCTTATTATAGAAATTTATTTTGACATATCATCATATCATCATATTTGAATCAAGGCTAACATTAGTTACCATTTACACACATTCTGTTATAATTCAAAACTGTCTAGATTCACATCATTTTTGTCCCTGATGTAATCTTACACAACCTTACACTCATAGTTATGAAAAGAGGTGTCAAGACATGTTTAAAAAAGGGTGTTTTTATACAATATCTGTTTAATATTTTGGACAAAGCATGTCACAGGAATTTCTTTCTCAGGAAAACTTGTCATCTGTTGAAGAAAAAAAAAGGCCATAATGTTTTTCCTTTAATTCTGGTCAGTTGGAAATTTCTTTCTGCCTACATGACATAATAAGCATTAGGTCTATTCTCGCCTCTAACTTGACAAAAAATCATTCATGGGACTGGAAATATGTGGTTATCGAACAGTCTTTGTCCAGCACAAGCCAGATGAGGCAGGTTTCCTTTGAATTCCTTTTCTTTCATTCCTTTTTAAAATCTTGGTTCCATCTAATGGAATTTCCATCTGTAATATGTGTTCAGTAGTCCCAGTTACTGTTGGCAATGAGAGGAAGTGGAAACAATCCCAGATTGGCTCTGAGTTGGGCAATCTTTTACCCATAATGCCCAAGGTCAACACATGGTCAAATGGTCTTTCGGAATTCCTTTTTTCTATCATCATCATCATCATGATCAAATTATAGCAAGAGGGAAAAAAAACATGAAATCTATTTAGAATCTAACCTACAAATAAAAAAAATAAAAAAAACTGAAGGCATGTTTTGTTCCTATTCTGTTGTCAGAAACATTTGTTCATTTATATGTGATATTGTATTCTTCAGCTCCGGCCCTGTCCTCACCTGGAGCAGGACATCCTGAGCGACTGTCTGTCCATGCAGCAGCTCCAGAGCTCCACCTCCTCGCAGCACCTCTACAACAGCAAAGATGGTCGTCCTCCTGCGCTGGGTCCAGACATCTTCACAGGTGCTAACAAGATTCTGGCCAAGCATCCGTCACCATGACAGTGTAACGTCTTCCCCTCATGAAGGCCTTAAGTAATTCAATACTCATGTCAAGTAAACAACTCACTAATCGTTCATTTTATTTTAACAACGCGTGTTAAAGATAAAGCTAAAGTCAAAGTAACACAAATTCAGGGATTTGTGCGCTTAAAACCTGCTTAAAAGATATGAACAATAATGCACTGAATTGTAGAGTCAAGCTTTTCATAGATTTTCTATTCAAAAGTAAAGAATTGCCCCCATGATGCTGCAGAGTGAGTATTTAAATCCACTAAATCTGACCTCCCCCTAACACTGTAAGATTATAAATTACCCTACTATGAGAAGCATTAACCTTAAACTCACCAATCATGCTAAGCAGATAGCATAATGTTCTGCCTTCAGCACAGAGTTGCATCTTCCCTGAATGTCACATTCTGAAGAACTTGTACAGCCTACTTGAATTGCAGAGGAAAATTGAGGAAAATGAGGATGAATTGGATTATTTTTGTAAAGAGTAAAGTTAAAACACACCACTGCAGATGCTGGAGGGACTACAAAACCAAACCAGAGAACCACATGTTCAGTGGATTGAAGAACAAGAAGACAATCTTGCACCGTTACGGGACCGAATGTGCAAATGGTTATATAGTTATATATTGTATAAAATGACAGTTATATATTGTGGATTCACTTTGTGAAGAGCCACTGCTGCACCGTTAAGTTTAGAGGGCCGTGCAGCCAATTAAAGAACTGAAGAAGAAAAGTAACTAAGTCTGAAAGTGTGTGGGTTTTTTGCAGAGCCATACTGAGAGAGTGGAGGGTCACTGCCAACATTTACCTTATTTATGACCTGCTAGTTTTACAAGCCTTCACCAGACAGCTAAGATCAATGAATAAACCATTGTGGCAGGTCATGATAGATGGGTGGACTCTCCTTTTTTCACTATTGTGTTCACCAAGCCAACAGCTTGGTTGCATCATATCGTGATATGCCCAATATGTGAGTAAGTTGCATCATCTAACAGTGTCAGCTTTGTCCACAGCTGGAAGGCAACTGTAAATATTTAACAGCTGCAATATGTGCGTTCATGATTTCTTCTAAGTCATTGGTTTGATTAAAATGATGTTCGTCCTGTAAGTTGAGTTCACTTGAGTTGATCTGAGATCTGTCAATCTGTACCTGTAATACCAATTGAAAAGGCAGTTTATTGAGTCAAAAGTCTGGCTAATAGCATCTGGCTTTTGTCTTCGGTTCTGTGTCAAAATTGCAGGTGTTAACTTGACATCTGGGTAGAAATGTTAATTTTGTGAATGCGCACAGCACTCAGAGTTGGGTGAGCTCCAAGTTTCAAATTAAACATATTGGCTGAAGCTTCACAAAGAGTATGGTTTCCATAGCTGGTGAAAGTTACTGGAAAAAAAGATACTATCATCGTCCTTTGTACTGTAAATCAAGCCACTTTTTTCCCAGGAGATTTTGTACTCATGGCATATAGAATTGCAAAAATGACTCTGAGGTTTATAGTGAGCTAATCTGAATGTCATTGTTCTATGGCCACAAGATCGGTTCCTCAAAATTGACTTCCCAATGACCATTTCTCTATTACCTCTTTAATGAACTGCTTGAGGATGGAATATACTGTAGCTGTTTAAACTGTGGCCACAAAAGACTGAATGTATCTGTAATATTGATGGCTGGGGAGTACTTGTTCAAAAAAGGAAAAAAAAAAAACTGGCCAGCAATGCAGGTCTGACTGCCAGAAATACCAAAACCTGGCAAAGCAATCACAGAGTCATTGGTGGTAATCAACGACCATGCCAACATTCCTGCAGATATACTGTGGTAATTTTTGTGCCGTCAGGCAGCAAAAATCATACCCATGGAGCACTCTGGTCAAACATAAACAATATACACTACATAAACTCCCTTTAATTGCTTCTGCACATTTCATGTCAACAGATTGGCTGTTAGAGTATGCTTGACATTTATGGAGGATGTGTTACAATCTCGTACTTTCGTTTAGTTTGTAATTCATTATGGTCGTGTTAACCTGTCTGCTTGTCATGCAAAGATTGGAAAAATCTACAAACAGAGCATTTTATTCATCACATGTGGTCTTTACACGTTCATTTTTCTATTTGATGAATTTGGCTGCCACTAAAAGTCAGCACCACATTGGACCAGGAGAGTTGAATGGATTTTAACAATCTAAAAGACAAGAAAGATGTCCCGCAGCTTCCGTTTATGGACACATCTGTCCTTGTTTTCTGCCAGTACCTCATCCAGGCCCCCTGCTGCTCTCTGTTTTTCTTGGTTATTGACAACAGTGAATGCTCAACTTGTCTTTGAATGCCAAATGCGGCCTCTGAGTCTCTGCCTCCCCTGTCTCTGGGTGTTTTTTTGCTTGTGCTCTTGTTTTAAATGGTTTAAAGCACCAAAGGAGCTCGCTCGTGAAGCGACACCAAAGAAATCAAAAGGGATTTCTGCTATTGAAGTCCAAAAAAGACTCCAGTTTGGAATTCAGGGTGTTGATTTATAGGATATGAGTTTCACCTTTTCTTATTCTAACGGCCAGTAGGATGTATGAATTAAAAGGGGCACAGTGGCATGCCGTCATTAACACTTGTTGTGCAGAAAATGAGTCATGCTTCCAGTCAGAGTTAATTTTTTCTTTCCTGATCTCTGGTAATAAGTCTCTTCTTATTCACATGGTTGCAGTACGACTTACGAGAAACCACTCACTGTTTTATAGCCTGTAATTAAAGTGTCCCCTGATTAACCAGAGGAAGGACTGATCAGAGTTTTAGCACGGAGGTTTACATGCTCCTGCTGTTTTGCTGAATGGCTGATAAAGCTCTCTTTCTCGTACACAGAACAGAGCATTTCCATTTACAATCCATAAAATCTGCCGTGAACTCAAACTGTAAAGTGTGGCATCAGATCCACTCTTTTCTCTCCCCAAAAGCAACTAATGATAAAATTGAGACAATCGTAGCCATTATTTGTCAACGGTTTTGCTGGTTTGGTAGCAGATGTTCAGGCTAAAGGGGAAAACATTTAAGGTCTGTGATTGATGATTTGGGTGTAATGAATCAAGCTTGTAACCATTTCAGAGCGCTGTCAGATCAGGCATGCTTCCACTTGAGAACAGCTGGGCCTGGAAACTCTAAAACCAGGAGCACCAATCTTTTCTCTACCTTTCATCTCCTCCTGTCTCGAGCTATTGTCGCTGGTTAAATGCCTTAGACAGTCAGTGCTTTCCTCATGGATGTTGGGAAAGAAATCAGCCCATGGACAGAGCAAAGCAAGGAAAGAATAAATTTACAGTTCCACAAGAGGTGGTCGAGCTGAGTCTCTCCTAACAAGATTTGGTGTCAGCGATGTCAAGCTCTAGACTGAACAAGCCTCTGGAGCTGAGGCTGAAGGAATTTTATTGCTGAAAAGTGAGGAAAAATTGGAGCAGATTCACAGAATGAATTGTCCAAGATAATCTCAAAAGACTAGTAGACACATAACTCTCTTTCATAAAATATGCTTAAGCAAAAAATGGCCAACTTCTGATGTTTCCAGCTTCCTCTTTTTTCTTTTAAAGTGCACAAGCTTTTTTAGAAACATTTTTTAAATAAAATGCAAAAAGATTATTATGAAAAGTAAAGGTTGCAGCTCCTAATCCACGTGGTATTTAATCTGTTTAGTTTTTTGTTTGTTTGTTTTGTTTCATTTTTGTTTGTTTTTTTGTTCGAAATACTTCTTTCTGAAAGGTTTAGAATTCACATCTTAAGAAACGACCAGAAAGTGAGACATTACTATTCTAATTCTCTTTTTTCTCTACACACTAATTGAAATACTTTAGCAGATATTTGCAAAAACAGCCCTTCTTGAAATAAGACTAATATTCCTAAATGTAGTCAAATCCAATATTAATTGAACAAATCTGCCAGTGGGGTAAGAAAATTTTATTTGGCTGTAATTCTTAAAATATATAATATATATATATATATTTATTTTAAAATAAGACTATTTTTCTCGTGTAAAAGAAATGTTTAACTAGATTATTTTTCTATTTAGACAAAAAATAGGACAATTTTTGTTTGAAACAATGCCTTTTTTTTAACTTTCTTAGAAATTGGTTTTTGTAATGAAATTTCGTGTGTGTAATAAGAACAGGACAAACTAGGTCGAACTCTGTGGCAGCACAATGTACCCTGAATTACAAACAGCACAAACAAAGAGAATTTTATTTTACAAAGCTCTCTGGTTGGTTGAAGGTTGTCATAACAAACTCTTGTTGCCATGAAATGGCTTGTAATTTGCTCAAAGGCAAGCCTGAGCGCAGGATCTTTGAGTTTACTTGGCACATTTACTGAATTAGCTTTGTTTGTCTTTCAGGCCTGTATGCTGGCTCCAGCACCCCCCATCACAGCGCCTCAGTGGAGCTCCTCTCCCCCAACCCCGCCTCCATCACCGACCTGCCCTCCCGGCACCACCGACTGGACCGGGACCTCGTTAGCCCTCATCACCTGTCTCCGCTCACTGCTATGGATGGCGCAAGGGATGGGTGAGTTCCCTGTGTATGTAAAACAAATTGTTAATGTATTCAGACGTAGAAATGTGCCATACTAGCACTGTGAAGTTATAAATCTGTGAGCAAGGTGGCAAAAATAAACATAAATCAGCGAAAAAGAGCACTTTTCCTGATTAATGAGTGGAAAATCCCATAAACAACTATGTTTGACATGTTTGTCGATCCAACTAATGAACAAGAGCAACAAGAAAGAGACACACTTTGTTTCTGGTCAAGTCAACATGCAACACACATATCGATTTATGGAAATACATTTCCAGGCAAAGACAACAACATGTTGTGAATGACAGACTTTCTTAATGTGAAACTATGATCACACTTTTCTCATCTATTTTTCTGTCTGAATCCAGGCTAAAACCTCTTAGATCATGTTAGGCTAAGCCTTGTTGTCCTGCTGAGTAACCCATTTGGCTTTCTTACTGGAAACAACATCAACTTCTTGACCTCTGAAGCATCCCACATGGAAAGAGGGTAGTGCTGATCTCCGTTCGGTCAACGTGACACATGACCAGCTCTGTTTTGGGCTCACATGATTCACACTTCAGTGCTAGTAACCCGTCTCAGCGCTGCCATAGCATAATCTGTTTTATCCTCAACAGATTCTCTACGTAAAATGGAAAAACTCTGCAAACGGTGCATATTGTTCTAATCTGCTTTGGTATTTGTGTTTTATAGACCCTCATTCACTGCTCTGGATCAGCCGTGCGACAAATAAAAACAACAAACTTTATTAATTATACCATCTCAAAAGATGATGAGTCTTGCTGATGATTTTGAAAATAAGAACATATGCCAGTAAAACATTTTTTTTATAGCTTGCCAGTGTTCCTGAATCTTTTGCAAACTATCAAGGGAATTCATGTATCAACTCTAACCAAACACATCTTTTTATTAGATACCAACTCTTTAATAGACAACATACAAAGGCCACAGCTTTTGGAAGTGCAACTGTGGTGCTCAAGGACACTTCAGCAGCTCTTTTCTTGTATCTGTTTTTTCCTGTGAGTGTGTGACGCACAGCATGTTTCCTATTAGTGCAGATGATTTCCCCAGAGAGCCTGCAGAGCTGAGTTACAGAGCCCGAGTGTCGTCAGGAGGCTCAGCGTGTACTGTACAAAGCAATGTGTCTAAAAGCAGGGGGAGGTAGAGAGTGAAAACAGTCCTTTACAGTTTAATAACATTGGGAAAGAGTGGATGGGATCAAACATCATAAACTGTGTGTTACAAAAGCGATTGTGTCACATAAGCATGCTTTCTTTCAACTCTGTGGTAAGCTCTTTGGGTATCTGTGTGTGTGTGTGTGTGCGTGTGCACGCTGTTATGGGAGAAAATACAACTTAGGCGTACACCAGAATATGGTTTGATGGTTTTCTTGCTCCAAGAGCTGCACGTACATTTGTACTCCTGTGTGTCTCTGTGGGTGGGGAGTGAGTATACATCTAGTAGTCCAGGAAACACACATGATCGCCAGTGATTGTGAGGTACGGCAGACTGCTTGACATCTAGCGCAAACACTGCGGCGGGCCGTCGTGATGTAAACGTCCGAGGTCCGCTCAGAGAACGTCAGGATGGCCTGGAAGCATCTGGAAGGTGGTGTGTTGTTTCAAGCCTTGAAAGCAGGAGAGGAACCATGTCAAAATTACCTTGTGGTTTCTGCGCCTCCTTTCTCAAAAGAACGCACAATTACCAGTGCGAGGATGGACATGGAAAGTGAAAAGGACCTGAGTAGGGGATACTAAGTTACACAGGGAGGTAATATCGGATTTGAGACATGGGTCTGTTGTTTTGCATTGATGAGGAACATCATGGTGAATGTTTTTTTTTTTTTTTGTGTGGGCAGTGTGGTGAGAATCTCCTTTAACTGAACACATCGAACACAAATCTGCACAATAAGTGATCTCCCTTCTCCATTTATAACTTTGCTTTCCCACCTTAAGCTCATGTGTACTTGTGGTGCGCTGACAACACACCATTAAACATGTAGCAATTTCCAACTTTGCAGATTTCATCAAATCAAGATGTTTAACCCAAAAGCGCTCACGATGTTACACACACACACACGCACGCATTCAATGCCACACCGGAGCATTCTTATCTCATCATCGCTCGAGTACAGATTGAGGTGGTGGGGTAAAGAGTCAAAAAAGCAAGCTGGGTCAGAGACCTGCAAGCAGCCAGGCATAAAACATCTACTTACGTTGGATGCAGATGGAGCATTTGATTTACATGCTTTAAAGCCTTGAGTATTCAGGCTCCTGCCAAAGTCAATATCAGCGCTGCACTTGTTTTTCCCAAACGGTTTAGCAGGACATTAAACATTTTGACTAAATTATCAAACTAACCTGCCTCTAGTGTGGCAGCCTCTGACCTCATAGCTAAATGTGTTTACTCTGGCTCAAATGGGCCATTTAGACTCTTTTTACTTTGCAAATACAAGTGTCATTTTTCTGAAGCTAATATTAAGATACACTAGTTGAAATACATTTGGCAATCGCGGTACAAGTGAGCGTGTGCGTGCGTGCATGTGTGTAGGGCCTCTGTCGTAGAGGCAGCTGCTCAACCATGGCGGCCTGTGCTCACAGAGAGATGGGTGGTAAATGTTGTCATTCACTGCTTCGGGTATATGTGGTTATATAATTGCAGAGGGGGAAGGCTACTGCCTTCACCTGTGTATTGATATTAGAGCCCCTCTACAAATATTAGTCTGAGGTGGTTTGATACCTCAACAGTGATTGACACAGGCTAATTGAATTAGAGTGGCAGCACAGAGCTACATTAAGAGTTCCTGTTCTGAACTCTTGATACAGCTCGTAACTCTACACTGTCCTTATTCTAGTCATTATCATTCTGCGAAAAACCTGGAAAATACATTTCAGCGTTTCAAACCAAACATAAACCATTTTGAGGTAGCTGCTCATGGCAGCATGTGATCAGTCTCTCATTTTGTGGTTCTCACTCCTCAGACTTCATTAACCACACAAATGGTTAACTCAGAGAACAGACTTAGATTATTTACAGACAGAATTCCTCTGTGGAGAGTGGTGATTAAAGATGGGTCCTTTGTGTTTGGGGGCAGTTATCAATCTGGGACTAACAGACATCTCTCAGGGCCTCCAGGATATCCTGAGCCCTGGCTGTACTCAACATACTGGGGCCTGCAGGGCTAGCTTAGCCTTAGCTTAGCTTTAGCCAGGGTGCTGTTGTCTGTCTCTTAAGCACAATTTTAGCTCGCTAACCAGAAGCAGAAGCGTTCCCACCGATCTGCGCCAAAAGAAGCCCCTGTCATCCATCAAAGGGGCTTAAAGGTTGGCTACAAAGGAGGGGAGATGAGAAGGGAAGCACAGGGTGTTTGTCCAGATTGCGGGGTCTGTGGAGGACAGGGTCTGATCCCCGGTCCCATGTGGGACAGCTAGCTGCAGGTGAAGGAAGATGAACGAGGAGCGGAGCAGCACTGTTCATGAATCTTCATGTTTCCTCGCATCCCAACATGCCTGCGTACAAAGAGCCAAAACTTCATGGGTAGTTTCTGTTTAGTAAGACATTTCGTGATGTTTCTGGACAACAGTTGCAGGCCAGCAGCGATGACGTCCGCGCTTGAATACCTGAATAGACGATGGTTTGTGTGGACTTATGTGGCTTCAGGGCAACTTCAAACAAACCATTCAGGCTTCTTGCTGAAGTATTCAAAAGGCAAAAGTTTAGTCAAGACCCTGATCTCATTTCCAGAATCATCTTGATCCTCTATATTCCTCATCCTGCTCCACCAGCAGAGATCAACAAATCAACGGTCAAATAGCTCTGTCACTGCAGTCAGGCAGAAGTGGGTGGGTTCACTGGAAAAAGCCCAGTAATGCAAGATGGTCAGTGAGGATGAATTTCAGGCGATAGATTAATGTAGCATATGAAAGATTCCCCTCATACCTTGAGCCTGAGTAGCCAGTAGGCTAGAGACTAGTGAGAGCAGGACCAGGGGGCAGCTGGCTGTGATTACCTTATGATTCACTTTAGCTGCACATAGAGGCAGCTTGTAAAAATATGAACAGTATAACTGTTTCCTGAGTTTGTGCTGACAGCAGCTCCTGGGGGAACACTGCTCTCAGCAGGAACACATGGCCACACTCTGGGCCTGAGCCAGCACATGGATTAGCCAAGTCTGCTCACAGCTAGCTTCTTCAGGACTGGAGTAACACAAGGTGCTACACAAGCATCCCCAGTTTTGTAGCTGTATACGTACAGTCCAGTTCAGTCCACTTACAATATGCAATTTAACTGATTAACGAGCTGATTTCACAATGATGGAAGTATAAGTAGAGAGACATCAGAGCAAATATCTTAAATTCTCCAAGCAGCTGTTATCCTCAAACTCAATGGACTTAAATGGCAGTTTGTGTCGACAAGGAAAAGTTATTACAAAATGAATGCTATATGTTGTATGTGAAGGGGGGCGGGGGTTGAGGATGGAGAGCTCTGATAACTCTGCTTCCAGAAATTAATTAAATGAACCAATGGTAATTTGCTGTGGATAATTCTCCCCTCCCACCAAACTGTTGCTGTTGCAGGACTGTGCTGCTCTGTCTGGAGCGTCTGCGCAGTTTCGCTCTCATGCAGACTGAGACTGTACATACATGCAAATTCCCAGCTGATGAGGAAGCACTATCACCTGTTGGAAATTTGTTTTTCACTGCATGGAAGTGTGAGAAAAATGTGAATTACATGAATGCCACATTCAGAAAATAACAGATTGGAGGCCCTGATTCCTATCATACTGAATTTGATATGTAAAAATAAAAAATTTAATAATGTAAAAAAGGTCGTGTGTAAAACAATCTACTGTTAAATGTAATGGCTTTCAAATAAAGTGGAGGGAGAGGTGCTTTTTTTTTTTGTCCTAGAATGAAGTGAAGCTGAGAAAAATGTATATAAAAGCACATTTACTGTACTACATTTATTTCATGGCATTCATTCATACATTTATGAGACAGGTGAACAGAACAAAATCATAAAGGTTCAAAAACTATTACAGAAGCTATGGAATGTCCTACAGTATTTTGTATACAGTTTTACTGTGATATGAATTGGTAAAGGCAGAGACATCTGGGCCTCACAGTTTTGTCTTGTAGCTAAATGTAAAATAAATGTCCCATTGCTAGGAAGGATTTTAAACTTCTCACACTTTCTTGTGACAATAAAATCTCCCTCAATCAGTCACTCTCAAAGTGAAGTCAAATATCCTGCACAAAGCCTTTTGCCAGCTACTGAGAGCTGGGTGGGTTGCCCATCACGCATAAAGCAGTAGGTCATATAGTCGGCTCCAGCCAGGCCAGCAAAGAGCAGTCATCTGAGGGCTCGACCGCCTCCAGCAACACTCTGTCATCACATTCACGTAGCTCTTAGTCCAAACCATATGCCTCCGCAGCACAGCGGCACATAGTAACACAGCAGCAGTTTATGTGTTGGCATTCCTGATATGCAGTCATAAGTAGCTGCTGAATATTTGGGGAGATGATTGGCCCTCTCCATTTTTAAAAGCAGGTCTGTTGCTCCTGAGTCTGGATTTGAGCCTGTTTCATTTAGTTAATGTCAACTGCACGACATTAGGTTGTTTAATGGGTAGTTTTTAAAATTGGTGCAAACTTTTACATTAATTCGGAAAAGGTCCCCTGAGCGCATGACAGTATTATGACGGAATAAGCGCACACATTAAATACTTTTTCCTGTTTATTTAAAGTTGTGCTGAAGTAACCCTCAAGAAACAATTACACACTTTTTCCCAGGTTACAAAAGAGGATATAGCACCTCTAAACCTCCTCTCTGAGTAATCATGAGGTTGACTTTTATTAAATTGATTATTTTCATTTCTGCATTGAATATATATGAAATAATTCTTTTTTTTTTTTTTTTGTAGATAGAGCCAGTGGCCGTCCAAACAGAAGGTCACCAGATCAGTCCAGAGCCACAGTCCCAATCCCTGATAAATGAGGAAGGTTGTGTCAGGAAGGGCATCAAACTGTTTTCTGCTATTTAAGTAAATGGGACATTAAAGGGGCTTGAGTATACGCTTGACAAGTACTTCAAGTCTTACAGTGGTTAGCAAGAAAGAAATAGACATAATTTGTAGAAAATAAATTTTAAAAATAAATAAATAATGACAACTCGGTTAAATCGTGTGTTATCTTCAGGAAAATTAAGAGTCAATGAAGAGAGACTGAAGTTGGGACTTTTAACTTTTGATTTAATCAATAATAGTGTAACAATGCAGGATGGAATTCCTCTCATAAAATTGTAGTCGTTTTATTGATTATGAATGTGACTTTTACGCTAGTTTGTTATCATCTTGAAAACAGCAAACTGATCATGTCAGACTTCATGATCTTATGTGAAACCTGGTGCTTTATGATCCTGAAGGTTTCTGCTTCATCCATCCATCCTCTGCTTCTCTTGCTGGAAATTGTGAGAGCTTTAATTTCACACAGGAAGTATTGGAGAGCGAACCGCTTTAAGCAGAATGAAATGGATGAATACATTTTTAAAAATCAGCTGGTGGTAATCTAACATTTCACATTTCAGCTTTGAATTCTTTTGTTTCCATAATGATTGTTCCTCCAGCTTCAGTGTGGCTTTTGGACAATGAGACTGAAGTAAAATTTGAGTTTACAAATGTGTGTAACACATCAACACTTTTTGTTGTTTAAATTATTAGTTTGCATTAAAACTGGATCTAACAATGTCGAAAATAATCAAAATTTTACATGACTGAAAAGTCATATGTGTTCCTCTCTAAGCCACAAAACTTGCAGTTGCTGCAGTGGGGCAGTTTTCGGTGTGTGCATGTGTGTGTTCACTTAAATGCACACTCTGCTGTTTGTTGACTTAAGATCATAATATGTGGCAGGAGGTCGATTACGTGTGGGGAGCCCAAGTTTCCACACGCATGGACTGTTTCTTCTTGTGTGTTTAGGATCACTAACTGCTCCACTGGGTTTGTTGGATCATGTGGCGAGTGGGCCAGCTTGTAGCTCTCGCTTTGCTTGAGACGTCATAATGCATGAGGCATTTTATTGGAAATTTTTTGAGACCGTCACAAATGGAGCAATCGTGAACTGAGGGTCTTAATTTCATCCATCCTTCCCTCTACATCTCCTGCAGGGTGGCGGGTCCTCTCATGTCTCCCGGGGTGAAAGCAACGGGGACTCCTCCGCCTCCTCCTCCACTGGAGAAGCAACATGTCCACCCTCACCACAAGTCCTACCCTCACTATCACAATCATCAGTCCACCAATAACGGTAAGACTAACGCAGGGACTGAATGCAAAGTTGCATCAGTTTTGGCCTGAATGTGAATGTTCTTTTTTTCTTTTCTTTTTTTAAATCACCCCCAAACAAAAATTTTATTAAATATAACTTAAGGAAGGCAGATGAATATGACTTGAGAAATAGTAACATGTGGTAGACCCATATGAAAAAAAAAGAAGTCTTCTCCTTGAGCAGCTATGCTGCCCTGTGGCTCTGTCGAAGCATTTTTACGATGGAGAACGATTAAGAGTTGTAGACAGAGTGGGGAGAACCACATGCAGGAAGCCTTTTGCTTGCAATGAATTAGCCAACAAAATGCTGGCTCATGCATTCAGCCGTCTCTCAGCGTCCTAACACGGCAGGCTCAGCTGTCACTGCCTGAGCCTTTTCTCTAATTCTCTAAACACTGTTTTCCCTGTAAAAATCTACACATGGACGTCTCTCTAACCACTCTGCGGTCTGGGAGTTGCGTAAAAGTACTCCAGGAAAGTATGCTTTCCCATTATCAAGAGTCCTGTGGTTGATTCTGGGTACAAACTTGAGACGATGGGGACAAATGCAACACACTATGGACCTGGCAGAGCAAGCACGAGCACAAATATGGCATTGTTATAATTTTAGATTGAAAAGATTTCTAGCCGGATTTGGAAACAATCACCCATAGATGTTAGTGGCAGCTCATCAAGTCTGGCTTTTATTTTTCTCCCACCTCCTCTACATCCTCCCTCATTTCCTAGAATACCAAGGCAGCTTTCAGAGCTGCTTCCATTTTGGAGACTCCTACAGGATGGAGCAGGCTGTTGATGGTGTCCATGTCCCAGGAGATTCTCACATCTACACATCCCATCAGCAGAATGGCTTCCACATGTCCACCAGCAATGCTGGCTCTGCAGGTGAGGACATTTTCTTTCTTTAATTTACAGCCTGCATATCAGAATAAACATTGACTCAACTCTTGGTAGCAAATAAACTCTGCTTCATCACATCTGATCCAGGCTTCAGCCTGTCTGAGGAGCTGCAAGGGGGCGTGGGGTGCCAGTTTTCCTCGAGCTCGGAGGAGAACATTTTCTTCCAGGTGGGCAGTTTTGACCGCAGCTTGAGCCACATGTCGTCCGTCTACACAGAGACATAAAGCAACACTGGAGCAAATCACGCTTCCTCCACACCTACTCTGCAGTCCAACTACTTCCACATGCATCTTCATGCACCAAGTTCCCATCCTCTTTAGGTCTAGAAGGCTACTGGACTCCATTTCTTGGTTGTTGAAGACAGGTCCCTTCTTATTCAGTACTCACTGACTGCTAGGGAGTTTCAAGAACAGAGACAAGTCCAGTTATCTTGTATTTAAGCACTAAGGATTAGCATGACTTGGATCAATTCTAATCTACACAAACAGGACATAATACAGCATGTGGGGTGGAAAAAAATGTAAAAGTTGGCTAATCAAAATGTAACTGTGATAGTTTACTGGCACTGGCAATAGAGGTTGCATAAATGTAGCATGTGAAGTAGGCTAGGAGAGCAGTTCCCAACTTCTGTGCCTCATAACTCTCAAAAATGAAGAACTGCATTCTCAGAAACATTGACAGTAAACATAATGTAACTTATCAATACAAGTCTGTATTTTGCTGCTTTCGTATCCTTGTAAAAGGGCCACAAAATGAAATTCTCTTAATTTAAACTGAAGAATACGTCCAAGGCCAGATGTTTTAAAAAAAATATTTTCTCAATTTTAAGAGGATTAGTGGAGCCCTACATTAGGTTAAATGACTTATATTTTATATTTTTGTTTTTAAGAACGTTTTTGAACAAGTTTGGACCGACACAGTTTTTAATGGCATAAATATTGCCAGATTAAAGATCATCTTTATTGGTCAAGTTCTCATCAAGAATTCAACCCGACTTCAGTACATTGGTGCTATACTCGCACAGTTACAAGACAATCAGACCAAGTTTATGCAACATCTTCTGTTTCAGTGTATGAAGTTGAGACACTACAACCCGCGGGTGTGCTCTGCATCCTTGTCGTGTTTTTCTTTCTCTGCTCTACATCTTTCAATCTATTCTAGACTGAAGTGTAGCCAGGAATATATCATTTTGCTGTGATGTTTTAACAGTGGAGAAAAAGTTTTGCATTCTTTTGTTTTGTCGTTATGTGTCTTTTTTCTTCTTGAATTTATTTCTGGAGGAGGATTTCGGTTAAGTAATTCTGCAACGAGCAGTGCAACCCAGCTCCTACTAGTATTATTATTATTATTATTATTATTATGATGTATAAAATGTACAGTTTGTTTACAACAATCATTTTAATGTTTGTCACTTCTCAATTCAAGGAATAAACAATTGAATGTCTGCACAGTGTCTACTTTTTTTTTTAAAGTAAAAATCACACATTTGTCCATTTGAGTGAGGTGGTTGAGCTTTAGTTTACAAGCACCCTGAGAAAAACCTTTAGGCTATGGGTATTTTGTGCCCCCTAGTGGACAACGACTAATACTGCAAAAGTAACTTTCATCAGTTGGAATAAAATTAGTCTTGTGTGTGACGGTGCCTCATTTCTGCTTCTTCCTGCTGATGTAGCTCTTATAATAGAAGTTACTGAAGAGGATGATGAGGGTGACGCAGTAACCAAACACCATCGCGTTCATAGAGTCGGGGAAATCGCACTCTGTGAACAGGTTGTAACCTGTGTGCAGGAGGAAGAGCAGGAACTGCACCTGTAGAGGCAGACGGCGCGTTTCAGCTCGGTTTAAGCACACATGAAACACCTTTCATGCAAATGTGGAGCCACTCACCAGCTGCAGCGATGTCAGATATTGTTTCCACCACAGGTACTTCTGCATGTGAGGGCCGATTGCTGCCAGGCCGTAGTAAGAATACATGACGACATGGACAAAAGTGTTTACCAGGCCAATGAAGAACGCTGCAGAAGGTGGTGCAGACAGAGGAAGGCATGACAAGATTGCAAAGGGTAGAAAGGTATCAAAAGCTACAATAAAGTACAGTGTAATTACTGACAGTGAATTACAGTTTGTGAATCATGTACGGTATGGGGTATTAGACAGTAATTACTCGTGAAGAAACAGGCAGCATTATTCTATTAGTGGATAGGATCCAATTTCCCTTCAAAATGTAATTTCCCTTTGGGATTAATAAAGTATTACGGAACTGGACCGCGCTGAACTGAATTTGAGTTAAAGTACACGGCAAGATAGGATCAGTGTATTGTTGGTTTTAGGATTTTCATGGGATTAGCTGGAGCTCTGCGGTGCTTATATTAATTCAGAACAGTAGCAGACTTACACTGTCCCCCAGCCACATACTTGACTCCTGCCCACCAGTTAAAGATCATGGTGCCATGATGGTAAACATGGAGGAAAGTTAGCTGACTGTTCTTCTTCCTCAGGATGAAGAAGAGCTACTCAAGACAATCAGAGGACAGTTTTTCACACAATCACAACTCCTCTTACACCACTAAAGAACAGCAACGATATCATATTGTCATGGAAATACCGTGTCGCTGAGCTCTATGACCTTAGAGAAGAAAAACCACCAGCACACTCTGGCCATCTGCAAACAATATCACATTATTCACCTCCAGATGTATCTTTCTCTCAAATATGCATCAAAAGTGGGTTTGAAAGTACAAACATTTGTACAGGCAGCACATAATGATTACATATATCCAGTGAGTGATTTTCTTACCCTCATTGCCAGCGGACTAGTGCTGTAATCTACAGGCTGACAGAGGAGGCTGTAGCTCGAGAGCCAGGATGTAACCAAGAACTGAAAACATTCAAGAATTTATATACAGTTAATAAAAATGATAATATTTAGTTTCCCGACATATTTGAAAAAGCAAATATCTGATCGTCTGAAACAATGTTTACAGATAAAAAGTGGTGGCCTTTGAAACTGGTATTTCAGAAACAACTGCTTAACTGTCCACGCATCCTGACATGAGTTTCAGCATGTACTTGCAAGAGAAATGACTTCATATTAAAGACATCTGAAGGTTTCTCACCTTGTTGTCAAGCACTTGTCGACAGTTGTCTCAATGGCCATCACTTTCAAATCATCTTCCTATTGAACTACTAGATATTATCATACCACATATGCAACAGATGCAGGACTAGTGTAGTCAGTGTCACTCCAATGTTTGTCTGCACCATATGGCGACCCTCTCACAGCTCAAATAACTACAATCTTTTTGCGATTGTTGGTTCAGCACTGTGACAAGCTACAGATGCTGTGATGACATTTGGGGGGGTTCTTGGAGACTTCTTTTGACATCTGAGCTGCTGTTGTCAGTTTCTACCACTTGCAGATTAGATTCTTTACTGTGAAGTGATTCCTTCTTTATTTTTTTTATTAAAAAAAAGTCACTCTACAAAAGGAAAGTCAGAATCTCACCCTAGGGAGACTTTGATATGTATCAACTAATCTGGAAAGTTTGGTGACCAGAATGTGACCAGAGTGTTTGACTAATGCAAAGGTTTACTTCACTTGGTGACTGATCAGTTTTTGTTCGTTTTTCACCACCTATATAACTAAAATGTCAATCATTTTCACATCATCTTCAAAAATTCTATTTCCAGAGGTTACACTGTCCCCACCCCTCCAACGAACTTTGCTCAATTTCAGGAAAGAATATAAAGGTAAAATAAAACAATTGGCATTTATTTAATGTTAAAATTGAACAAAAGGCATCTAAAACACACCTCATAGCACATATACGCAGACAGGCCAACCATGGCAAAGTTGTAAATAATGAGAACCAGCTTGAGGTCAACGGGTTCTCTGTGTTTCATCAGACGAGGGCCGACCCAGACCACACAGAGGTAAAGCAGAAAGATGAGTGACACCGGGACAGGGGAGTAGACCAGCGGCCAGGGGTCTGTCCTCTTGTCTGGGGGATAAGAGAGCTCTGTGTCTGGGTTTTTTCAGTAAACAGGTGTAAATATATCACAGGAAACATCTCTACAGAAGCCACAGAAGCTGCTTTGATTTCAACAAATGTTGACCACTGATTTTTCATTTTTGGTCCAATTAGTCTATTCATAAATACTAAAATACAGCTTTCTATCTACAAGTAAAGGGATCTCTGCTCCTAACAATCCCAGTTTAACAACAAATATGCCAGTAATGAGATAATATTATTAGTGTCAGTGGAAAATCATGTGGCAAACTATAAAGCAGTGACTGTGACGGTACTGAACACACCACTGGACTATTCACCTCGCACACAGCTATAAGTATGTGGACAAAATGTGTAGAAAAATAATAAAAACACATACCTCCATTCTCTATTATCTTCTGGTGAGCAAACAGGACATTGGACCATGTAGAAGCCATCTGAAAACATGAGATAGAAAAAGCATAGGCTACATGTCGAGCGCTTATAGTTGAAAATACTGTGATGCTCACCATGCAAACTGTGATTTATTGACGAACTTCAGCAACAGCGCTGGAAAACCTTTGGACACTGCAACTGTTGGTAGCAGCCAAAGTTCAAGGTGCCTCCGCTCGTCACTTGATGAATGGAAGTAGACTGTAAACTCTGCGATCACAGGTGGACCTCGGTGAACAAACTAAAGCACAGTTGTCTCGTATCGGTGTCTTCCAACCGATAAACTTCGTAAAAGAAGTGAGCGCTAAGATTTGGATCACTTCCTGGTTTCTTCTTCCTTGCAGGGCAACGGACTGGTCTCTCCAGGACCAGTCATTACACTCTCTGTCCACTAGGGGGTGCTGTTTCCGCCAATGTGGTTCTTGGCGTCAATGTGTTATAGGAACTATAATCAATTTTTCATTTTTAGCCTTTGCTGAACAATATGAACTGAAATTCCAGCATTATAGACCCTTGGACGCAATTTTGTGTCTGTAGGAATCCATTCAAATCACTTTTTTTTATCCTGCTCTTTAAAAAAAAAAAAAAGTATAAAACATGTTTGAGCAGATCTGCACCATTAGGACTGATTGATTTAAAAATAAAGCATTTTTGTAACAAGCACATTTATGTGTTGAATGGTTTTTAAACATGAGCATTTTATGAAATTTTACATTAAAGAAAAATATAATAGTGATACTAATCATTCACATACACTATATTGCCAAAAGTATTTGCTCACCTGCCACGACTCAGGACTCGTGCAGGCCTGTCAAGTTCATCCACACCAAACTCTCTCATCCATGTCTTTATGGACCTTGCTTTGTGCACTGGTGCACAGTCATGTTGGAAGAGGAGAGGGCCATGTCCAAACTATTCCCACAAAGTTGGGAGTCTGGAATTGTCAAAATCTCTTGGTGTGTTGAAGCATTCAGTTCTTTTCACTGGAACTAAGGGGCCAAAAGTCCAGCTCCTCAAAAACAACCCCACACCACAATCCCCCCCTCCACCAAACTTCACACTTTTCATAATACAGTCAGACAAGTACCCAGACTCATCCATCAGATTGCCAGATGGAGAAGTGTGATTTGTCACTCCAGAGAACGAGCCTCCACTGCTCTAGAGTCCAGTGGCAGCGTGCTTTCCACCACTGCATCCGACGCTTTGCATTGCACTTGGTGATGTATGGTTTGAATGCAGCTGCTCGGCCATGGAAACCCATTCTACGAAGCTCTCTCTGCTCTGTTCTTGAGCCAATCTGAAGGCCACATGAAGTTTGGAGGTCTGTAGCGCTTGACTCTGCAGTTGACTGCAGACTCTCCAGTTTACGTGGCCTACCACTTTGTGGAAATAACTGAATTTGCGTGAAGTACATTGAAAATTATTGTTTTTAGACCATAAAATGGATCATGACAACTTGGTATTTTAAGGATTAAAATCTTTGGGAATACGGGTTTATTTTTAAAACATTTTTATAGCTTGTTTTTGATATGAGCACATTTTTGTGTTGAAGGAACATTAACTTTTTTGAAGGTGTATCTAGGGATTAAGAACACAAAAGCTGAGTGGTGCTTATTTTTTTATTATGATAATAATAAACAGGTTTTTTTGCATACTTGATGCCATCAGCCGATATAAAATCACATGACAGTGTGATATTATACACTTTATAGCAAAAGTTCATAATGACAATGATTAAAAACATCATCTAGATTTAAAATACACATATCAAAATGCTTCTATGTTACAGGTGAACCACTTTAAGACCTGGGCTCATGGTGCTGTTCTATAATAATGCCATTATTGCAACTACTGCTGCCCTCAAAACACTCCAACATGGAAAGCACCATGCAGGACTCTTTACAACACTAAGCACTTTCCTCTTTCACAGTCTTGAAGAAGGAGCTGAGGCAAAGCTGTCTTCCTCCCCCCTTAGCTGAAGACAGTCTGGTCTTTTTTGAGGTGTCAGATTTCTTGTCAGTTTTTAGGCCTCTGTGCTTCTGCCTTTTTCCATCCTAAGACAAGAGACAAGAACAGTCAACTGACACAAGTAGCATGTTTTGTTGACACACACACATTATATATGTTATGTATAGTGTATATACACACATATATATTCCTATATAATAATAATAATAATAATAATAATAATAATAATAATAATAATAAAATAATTACTTTAGACAATAGCAGTTTCGGGCATGTTTTCCAGTTTTTCAAACCAGGAAATAAAATAAAAAATTTAAATCTAATATTGATACTTTTACCTTGTAGGTTTTCTCCTTCAGACTGTCCTCAGAATCTAAAAGCTTCAAAATCTGCAGGAGAGTTGAGATGTCAACATTGTGCTGCTTTTAGATCCCAGACATTAACACATGAACATATGAAGCAGACACGTTTTCTCTCATGTACTGGATTTCTAAAGCACATTTAACTCCATTAACCTTTAACATTTAACCAAAACAGCAGTCATCAGTAATCAGAATAAACCCCTTCACTAACTGCTCCTTCTGACTAGTGGCTTTTTTGTATTTCACTTTAGATTCAGGTTTGTTGATACAATTTTTTAATAATTTTATTTTTCACAGAGAGTGTGTTTATGTAAACCAAACTAAAACATGGTCGTACTTCCTTCTTTGGGTAACTGAGAGATAATATTAGAGGTGAAGATGCAGATTGTCTGGTCTCTGTGTTCCTGGTGCCAGAGTCTGGTCTGCATTGCCGGCAGTAAGTCGAATTTGTCCCCGGAGAGATTTGGACTCCGCCAAGGCTGCCATTTTACACCGATTCCGTTCATAACCTTCATGGACAGAATTTCTAGGTGCAGCCCAGGTGTTGAGGGGATCCGGCTTGATGACCTCAGAATCGGGTCTCTGCTTTTTGCAGATGATGTGGTTCTGTTGGCTTCATCAGGCCGGGATCTCCAGCTCTCACTGGAACGATTCACTGCCGAATGCGAAGTGGCTGGGATGAGAATCAGCACCTCCAAATCCGAGATCATGGTCCTCAGCCGGAAAAGGGTGGAATGTCCTCTCCGGGTTGGGGATGAGGTCCTGCCCCAAGTGGAAGGAGTTCAAGTATCTCGGGGTCTTGTTCACAAGTCAGGGAAGGATGGATGACTCGGGGCAGCATCTGCAGAGATGCGGACGCGGTGCCGATCCGTCATGGTGAAGAATGTGAAGCTCTCGTTTTACCGGTCGATCTACGTTCCTACCCTCGTCTACGGTCACCAGCTGTGGGTGGGCACTGAAAGAACAAGATCGTGATTACAAGCGGCCGTAATGAGTTTCCTCCGTAGGGTGGCCGGGCTCTCCCTTAGAGATAGGTTGAGAAGCTCGGTCATCTGGGAGGAGCTCAGAGTAGAACCGCTGCTCCTCCGCATCAAGAGAAGCCAGATGAGGTGGCTCGGGCATCTGGTCAGGATGCCTCCTGGTCGCTTCCCTGGTGAGGGCACGTCCAACCGGGAGGAGACCCCGGGGAAGACCCAGGACACGCTGGAGGGACTATGTCTCTCAGCTGGCCTGGGAACGCCTTGGGATCCCCCCGGTTGAGCTGGAAGAAGTAGCTGGTGATAGGGAGGTCTGGGCTTCCCTTCTTAGGCTGCTGCCCCGTGACCCCATCCTGAATAAGTGGGAGAAGATGATGATGAAAATGCAAACTGTTGCTCAGAATCAACCAGTGCTACAGGCTGGATCACAGTTTGGCCAGCGTTATGGCCTGCGTTGGTGTATCCAGGTGTTGTTTAAATCCTTGTTTCTCCTGTCACACAGGGGTTCCTCCAAGTTAGAAGAGGCCTGCGACATGTATGTGAGAGCTGCCAACATGTACAAAATGGCTAAAAACTGGTGTGGTAAGAGTGTAATCATTGCTTTCCCTTTGTTTATGTCTGTGCATACTTTTCTTCCTTTATCGTGTAACATCTTCTTTACAGCTGCAGGCAACGCATTCTCTCAAGCTGCTCATCTTCACCTGCAAATGCAGAGCAAGCACGATGCAGCAACTAACCTCATAGATGCTGGGAATGCCTTCAAAAAAGCAGATCCACAAGGTAATCACCGTTCATTGCCTGGGGGTATTTAACTGTTAAGACTTGTGTGTAATACTTGTTTTGAATGAAATTGAATAATGCTCCTTTAATCCTTTAATATAGTGTTTCAGAAAATATGTACAAAAGCATAAAATTAAATCAAAATAAATATCACTTGACCAGCTGTTGGAAGGTTGGAAGTGTAGTTGAAATCTCCTGAGAGCCTCATGAGTGTGTTGGAGCGTTGATCGTTACTTTGCAACAGCTGTGCTGATGACATCACAGGCAGCAGCTGCAGGTAACACAGGTGAACTGTCGATAGACAGCATGGATGGAAACTCACAGCAACAGTTCAACATCTGGGGTGCAGTGGCGCCCTTTCACAGTCTGAAATTCAGCACCAAGATAGTCTGAATGTGCCCATAATGACAGAGCGGACGCAGCTTAGAGGCCCTCAGCCCCCTGCTGTGACTGAAGGAAATCCTTTACAACGCGAGTCTGAAACACAGTAGAGTGTTTGGTGGGTTGTTGCTGGATGGTGCAGCAATTTAAAGGAGTAAAAGTGGCTCTGTGCTGCATTATTGTCACCACATTTAATAAAAACGCTCATTCAGGAAAGTGACAAATATGGCAAAAGAGAAGACAGGAAACTGAAATGACAACAGAATAGATTAACTGCTGTTTGCTCGAGCAGAGGGAGACGTTTCTACAGGTTAGTGACACTGATGCAGTCATCTGCTATAAAATTGCTTAAACGCTTCGCAAAATGGAAAGTGACAAATTCAAGTCACTCACAAAAAAAAAATCAGTGCATTAATGACGTCAGTGGTCATTGTCGCTGATGGTTCCAGCAGATATGACCAGAGGAAAGCACCGGGTGGATTCGGTCATAGCCTCTCTTGATTCAGATGTGTGAGAGCTGGACATGCTTTTATGTGTCCTTTGAGTCTGAAAGCTGTATAACACGTCCGCCATCATTTGCTAACAAGTACTGCAAGAACCCCTGCCCCACGTCTGCTGGTCTGTCTGAGGTCTCTTGTGTGCCCGTATCGACTGAAATCTGAGTACAGAGGCGTTGAAGTCTGGAAAAATGCAGTTCTTCCACTCCCTTTCTGTCAGAACAATAAACACGTCTATTTTACCTGCTAATGACATCACACTTTCTTCTTTCCAGCTTTACATCCTTGATCTTTTATCCTGAGCTCATTTGCTTTTTGGATCTTATTCTCGTCAGGTGGTTTTCTGAAAGCTCAGTCATCCACATGTGGTCAACTTTCTGTTGTCATGGTGACTCATCGTAACATTTGTTTTAATTGTTTAAGTGTCAGAATTACCTGCAGAAAACATTTAGGCAGAGCAGCATTCAAATAAGTGTAAAAAATAAATCAATAAAATGTTACAGAAATCCTTTTTTTTTTTTTTTTTACAAAGAGTTGCAGTTGCTCAGAGCTGCCACTTGGGTGCGCCATTCTTGAATTATTTAACGTTGAATGTTCTACAAGCTGCTGGACTACTTCGTGTGACGTGTAGTACTGTGTAAAATGATTTAGGACCTTGAGGTGAAGAAACACAACAATTTGTGGTTTATCAAAATAGAAATTGATGTAAATGAAATGAACTGGTGGCAGGTTGCCTTGTTTATGGTTGTTTGTTCCCAGTTATCTCGAGACGCTGCCACAGTTCATCTGTGGATTTAAGGTGTCTGGAATTTTCCAGACTGAGCCTGCGTGTGGGGATCAGAGCTCTGTGAGGGGTGTACCATCTGCTCTTATTTGTTTTCTCATTTTATTTTTTAGAACTTTTCTATATGTTTGGGCTTGTTCTCATGCTGCAGATTGAATTAAATTTAAATCTGATCACACAGACCCCAGATGACTTGACTCAGCGTCTCAAGTACCTAAGTGCTTTTCCCAATGTTATGTTTAATGTCGTAACAGAAAAGCGTTTTTTTTTTCTTCTTTTTTGAGGTGGGCCTGAATTACATTAATGGTTAAAGGGATCATATTTCCAGGGGCTGCTCATGTTAACACTCAAAGTGCTTTGGATTTCCCGTCACACCCACACATTCACACACAAATTTATATAACACTCTTTGTGAATGCACGGAAATAAAACACTCTTCACACGATGCCTCCTGTGCTTCTCTGCATTAATATAGATTACACTTGGCATGTTCCCTGTTCAGAGAAGACAGACATTTGGTTATGAAACCTAAGCAATGTACTGGTCTAGGGTCAGTCCATCTCCAGCGTATGTTAAATCCCTACACATTCACCTAAATAGTTATTTATTTATGTTTTTTGTAACCACAGACAACACTACTCACCTTAAAATGGCTTTGGTTACAGCTCTACACCTTTTTCCTCATTGGGTGAACGGGGAACTGTGGTTTTGTAAACAGTTACTAGCAGCTGAAGTTAAATTGTGTGAAGTTGCATGAAAGTGGAAGTACCAGAACAACAACATGAGATTCTGGGTGATGATGCCATTAACTGGTAACAAGATCATAATGCCAGATAAACTTTATGATCAAAGCTGATAATGATGAAGATGTAACTCTCACGTGCTTGTATGCAGGTATTTCTCAGGAAGGATGTGCCAGTAAGGTGATGTTTCCTAGATTGGTGTGATGTGTGACAGCTGGAATTTTCCACAAGTGTGAGACAGAGTGACATTGGATCAACATAAACTTGATGGACACGCTGGTGGTATGACCTTGATGACGGTTGGAACAGTCTCGGACTTGATAGTCAATAATTTGCTTTTTTTTTTTAGTCAGATTTTACTAAAGACCTATTTCCTTTTTTGGGACGTCGTAATGTCTCCATCTTAACTCAGTCCATCTCTTTTGTGGTTTAACGTCTTTGTTTAGGACACAAAGGCTCACAGAATCTGATTTTGTGCTTTCACAGTCGTAAGGAGAACCAAATAGCACCAAATAGCTTTTACTCCTGGTTTCTGCTTCATGTTAGATTGTATCTCCATGTTTCCGTTTCATTTCATCAGTTTCTCGTAGTGTAGGAAAATTAGCTCTGAAGCTCCACCTCACAAGAAGTCACGACTGGCTCTTTTAAGCAGAAGATGAAGTAAAGCTCCAGAGAAACCGTACTGATGGCTGATTTTGTTCATGACAGGCCTTTCTCTGTCTCTCTCTTTTTTTTTTTTTTTAAACACATTAGAAATCATCTTATGAACATGTACATAGGGGGATTTTAAATTGAACCACCTTCTTTTTAATTGAAAATAAAAAAGAAGTCCCACCCAAATGACTCAGTACCAGTTTAAGTATTTGCTCTATTTAGATAAACTTTTCTTCTATCCAACAAGCAGGCCAGTGTGATGAGTTAAAGCGTCCGTGTTTGCCCCTCTGGACAAAGGATTTGCTCGTTTATCTCTGCCTGGAGATTCATGGCATAAGAGACGAACAATAAGACTTACTGACTGAAGCATCTGCCATGTTTTTGAAAGATACTTGGGAGTTTGGCAGTTTTGAAGGGGCTGCAAATAATGGCTTCAGATTCATTTCTGAAAGGAGTGTCTGTCAACGTAAAGGGATAAAATAACTAAATAAAATACCCAACCCATAATTATTTAAAATGAAATTATTAAGTCATTAGTATCTTGAAACTGCGCCTCATTTCAAATGTAAACGCAACATAACGTAGAGGATCTATTTGTTAAGGAAGCAGACATCTATTAATGTCAGTAAGAGGATTTTAATAAAGTCTTGGTATTTAATCTGTTGGTTTAATGGATTATTTATCAAGGACACAAATATCCTACATGGGATTGTAAAAGTTTGCTCCATGATTATGGGAGTCTCGTGTTGCCTCTTAGAGATTTGGGTTGTAAAGACACAGCAAACAACTTTGTTAGCTAACCTTATCATGTTGTGTGAGCTTCACAGCAGTGGCTTCAGGCTCTCAGCATTTAGACATGTAGACGTGGTCAAGACGACTTTTGTCTGTGCCAGACAGTCTGGTCTATGTATTTCAGATTTTCACCACAACCATCTCTAGGGTTTAAAGAAAAAGGTCTGAAAACACAGGACACATTCAGGGTCTGGTGGATGTGCAGACAAAAATGTCCGAGGTCGGAGGAGAATGGGCAGGTGATAGAAAACAGCTCCTTGACAACAGACGGATGCAGAACAGCTCCTCTAAACGCAAAACACTTAGATCCTCGGATCAGGTGCTCTGCAGCAGCAGAAGACCAGGCTGGGTGCCACTCCTGTCAGCTAAGAACAGGAAACGGAGGCTGCAGTTCAAAACTGAGCAATAGAAGATTGGGAAAAGTTTTGGTTTTAGCTGCAACATTTAGATGGAAGTGTCAATATTTAAACCACATTAGAACTTGGATCCATCCTGCCTTGTATCAACAGTTCAGCCTGCGGCTGGTGGGGTGATGATGACAATGTGGTTCTGTGTTTGTTGATGGTTTTCGCTGCCAATAAATTGTCCCTTAAGATGAAAGCAGTTTCCTGAGTCCTGAAAATGAACTGTGGTCTTTTTCGGGCTGCAGGATACTCACCTTAAACATTTTTATTAAAATCCACGTTTGATCGTACGACTAAGTGCACTGATTTGTTTTAAATGGTTTGTGTCAACAGAGGCCATAAACTGCCTAAACAGAGCAATTGAGATATACACAGATATGGTGAGTTTTGCTGTTTTTTGTTATTTTATTTGTTGTTGTTTTTTTTTTGTTTATTACAGATATTTAAAAGATCTGCATTGTAAAATGATTTTTATTTATGTTCCAGGGGCGTTTTACCATTGCAGCAAAACATCACATCGGTATCGCTGAGATCTATGAGACAGAGCTGGTGGACATCGACAAGGTTAGATTATGAAAAACAAACAGATAAATGCTTTACGTTTATTATTTATAATCTCTTGCTGAGCATGAGTATGGTGAATCCAGGGAAAGGTCGGCCTGATTCCCTCAACTGATGATGCATGATTCAGAAATGATGCGAGTTCTACCGAGATCTGGCGGTACTCCAGCTGCTATCGCAAGATTAGACAGTGTTGGAATCTGATCAGTCTCTCAGGACTCAGTTCTTGGTCCAACACTTTCCTTTTTATGAATGACATTCTTTCAGCAAAGCCCTTATTCACAAATATGCCGATGACACCATCTTCTATGCCTTCGGTCCTTCTCCACATGAAGACACACACATACACATACACACACAGACATATATCGACAACAACTTAAATTTGCATCTGAATGCCAGAAAAAGAGAAGTTATGCGGTTTGGTCAAAAAGGCAGAGTTTCCTCATCCACCATTATTGAATGTATGATGGTTGTTGAAAAGCCTCTTGTTTCCTTATTAGGTTTTGTGGATACAATCTACTGAAGTGCATGCAAAGAAACGCTTATAAATTGGACACAGTGTGTCACGCTATTCATTATTGAAATTGTCATAAACACTTAATTCAGAGCTCACAGGTGTTTGCTTTATTCTCTAGTCAAATAGCCCTTTTTACATACTCCTCACATTGTTCATTGGTTTATACTTTGCTGGAGAACTCATTTTATCTAAACCAGCTGCTGTTTCCCAGAACAGACTACAGTATATCACTCTACACCCCCTTCCTTAAAAAACGTCTTTCTCTAGACAATTATTTTTTCCATTTGCTGCAACAAACAAGTGGGGCTCGTTACAGAAACACTAATACCTGATGCTTTTATTTCTCTCTTTACATTTAAAGGTCAACTTAAGGTAACCCTTAAAAACATTGATGCTCTGCTTGGTAAAATAAAGGTAAAATAAAGAAATTAAAACCTCTGCTGATTGTCTCCATCCATGTTTGTCCATTTTCAGGCCATTGCTCATTATGAACAAGCAGCAGATTATTACAAAGGTGAAGAATCAACAAGGTGAATATTTCGAAGATGCAACTTTTTTTGTCCTTTGCTTCTAGAAAGCTTTACTACTTTTTTAAAAATATATATCTTGTAATTGTTTTGCTTCATGTAAGGACTGAGAAGTTTCTTTTTTTCCCCCAGTTCAGCGAACAAGTGCCTTCTGAAAGTAGCGACATACGCAGCTCAGCTGGAGCAGTACCAGAAAGCTATTGAGATTTACGAGCAGGTCAGATGGCGTTAATCGACTTGTCATTTGTGGCTTCGCCGACTGTGCTTTTAAAACACACACAACAGGTGCTTTTTATGTTTTTAGGTTGGAACCCACGCAATGGACAGTACGCTCCTGAAATACAGCGCCAAAGACCACTTCTTCAAGGCAGCCCTCTGTCACTTCTGTGTAGACATGCTGAATGCAAAGGTGAGCGCCGGAGCGTGACTCGTGCCTTCTCCAGAGCCGCTGCAACATGAGCTGCTGTTTTAATAACGACTCTGCTGTCTCCCAGCTTGCTGTGCAGAAATATGAGGAAATGTTTCCAGCCTTTTCAGACTCTCGAGAGTGCAAACTGTTGAAGGTAGGCTTCTGAGCTTCTGTGCCATCTAAATTCCTGCAAAGTGCCAGGTGTTTATGGGAACTTCTGCAACAGAGTTGGAAAGAACTTTCTGGAGATTATTTGATTTCTGTCGTAGAAAAGATCTCACAAGTGTGTTCAGCTGTTGTAGCTACCAGAGGTGGCTGCTTTTACTCAAAAGTTGCCTGTTAAATTCAATTATTTCTTCTTTCTTTTTTTTACTTAAAAAAACGTTGGTAGTTTACTGGTACTGTATATGTCATGGCTTGAAAACAAAAATTGCTCCCATAAAACAATCCTGTAAATGAATCTGTTCTAGCGTTTCAAAATTCAGTTATTATTGATGTTTGTAATTATCTTTTAATGATACAGAGAATGATACATCTAGTGTCCTGTCACTTTGTCTATTGTAACATCTCTGATTGGATAACTTTTCTCCCACTTCCTTACCAGAAACTTCTAGATGCGTATGAGGAACAGAATGTGGATGCCTATACTGATTCGGTGAGTGTTGCAGGTGTATGTTTTCACAGGTGTCGCATAGTTATTTTTTAAACTTGTTTCTGCAGCAGCACCAGAAATCAATAGTCTCTTAATGAATGCTGTAATTCATCACCTATTAAATATTTGGATCATTGAACTAATGGAAATGTACCATGTAGTGGTTAACATTTATCTTACAGTATGTGGGTCTAACTTCCTCATATATTTGACTTTCTCATTTGTGAGAGATGACTATCTGTTCTTTGAAACCAAGCAGTTCAAGTTGTCAAACAGGTTTGTCTGTGTATACAAGACAAAGACGTGCCACGCCATGAGATCTCCCTTTATCCACCTTGTTGAATTGTGTAATTGCGATCCTTAAGTTCACTATGCGACTACATTGTGATTATTACCATTGTTGTCATTATTGTGATGCAGGTGAAGGAATTTGACACAATTTCTCGGTTGGACCAGTGGCTCACCACCATGCTTCTCCGCATCAAGAAGACCATACAGGACGATGAGAGTGACCTCCGCTGACTCGTCTCCCAGTT
Source organism: Arrhamphus sclerolepis (assembly GCA_037176975.1). Taxonomy (NCBI): domain Eukaryota; kingdom Metazoa; phylum Chordata; class Actinopteri; order Beloniformes; family Hemiramphidae; genus Arrhamphus; species Arrhamphus sclerolepis. Next base: position 2,843,290 of record JBAMYA010000019.1, on the reverse strand, counting down.
CCTCCTGAAGCCCTCAGTGACCGATGTGCACCTTTTTTCTTTTCCTGGAGCCTCTCACTTCCATTCTTGCCTCATTCTTAATTGTATGAGCCCTTGTACTTTTTCCATAGTTGCTCTTTTTCTTTCCTGCCATCTGCAGTATTTTCTCTCGCCTTTTAATCTACTCATCACAATGTTTCGAACGTTTTCTAGCTCATAGGTTTGAACACTATTTTACTGTTGTATATTATTATGGAACAGATATGGACCCACAAGAATACTCACAATATCCATAATTGGGCTTCAATGCCAGCTACTCGTACGAGTATATTTGTATAATAAAAAACATATTTTATTTTCATTATAATATGATGGATGAAAGGATACAAACTTACTAAAAAAAATGTGATCAATGAAATATATTTTTCAGAAGTTACTTTAGATTGTAGAATAAAGTTAACTCATTGAAATTGGGATGTTAAGAAAAGCTGTGACATTGGATTTTGGCTGTTTGGAGTGCTCGAGCGTGCTGCAGGACATATCAGGGCACTTCTAGTAAAATAAAATAATTATAATAACAATAATGATGATTAAAAAAAAAAGAAGCTCTTCCTCTCGGCTGCAGAGGCCAAGTACTCCAGCTGCCTTATACTGTTCTCAGGACGCGGACAGCAGGATTTGGTGATCGTGATGCTTGTAGAAGCATTAGTTATAACAACGCTACTTGGTTTTGTCACTTCCATATAAAGTGTTTTTATTCCAGGGAGAAAAAAAAACTTAAGGCTCAATCTTTTTGAACTTTTGCATGGTTTGGAATGAATGAAAAATCTAAGTTTTCCACTGTATATTTGTTTTTTTGTTTTCTTTTTTGTATTTTCTTTTTTTTGTTAACAGGCGGAAATTTAAAAAAAAAAATCTGTTTATGGCCTGTAAAAGATGCAATACATCCTTGAAAAATGAGCTTTACTGATCTGAACACTGTGCTCACCTATTCTCCCAATAATTTTGTCAGACAATTGGTCTTATGAATAATTTGTGACGTCTGCTGTCGACCGTTTGAATAAAGCTGTTTGAGTGCAGCATCCTGGGCGTGGCTTCTGCGTGAGTGATGCGCTCGGACGCACCTGAGCAGGTCTGAACCTGCATGTTGTCACAAGTCCGCGGGCTGCTGGGAAGGAAACGTGCTGCAAGTCTGAGGGAGGACCTGAAGACTCGATGCAAAGCTTTCTGTAAATAAATGCCTTCATATGTTTAGTAAGTGATCTTATTTATTTAATATTTTTAATTTCCCCACTGGTGGATAAACATAGGAAGTAATCCCGAGCTGGAATATTCTATTTAAATATGACGGAATCTATACATTAATCAAATGACTAGAGGGGCTGTTTTAAAAGTGTTTTTGCGGACGTGTTTACGTGTCGTGTTTGAAATCAGAAATCTCAGGTGTGTGTGCGTGTTTTAACCTGAATGTGGGCTGTGTGGTCGTGCGCGCGCCTCGGGACCTTCCTCCGTGGTTTAGTTGCGCTCAGCTGGTTTGTCTCTAATTGAACACTGGAGAGCAGCTTCCACAGGCTGTTTTGTAAGACCACACAGCCTCAGCTTTCAGGTTTAGCACAAAATTAATATTGATATTTTCTTTACTTATGTATTCAACGTTTCCTCTAAGTTGACAAGTAAGGATGATGCAGTTTGAGACAATATGTTGAATACCCCTTTGTAAAGAAAAAAAAAAGTGGCAGACCAGAACTGAAAGATTTCACTGGTTCTCCCCCCCAAGTCATCAAAACCCACATTCAGAACCAGAATTTGACGTGATCTTGCTCATGTCAACTATTACTCATCTATCAAATAGGCCTATTCATTATCAATCTCATTAATCGTGATCAAGGTTCAGTAACTCTGATATGGATTTGAGGTCATATTGCCCAGCTCTAACTTTAAAGGAGACCCCAGTACTCTCACATTGATCGGTTCGTGTCTGTTGATTTAATTGATTTCATTAGAGTTGATTACTTAGATAAGATTTTGTAGGGATAAAAAAAAAAAGTCAGTCTTTTCACAGAAAGGCTGATTAAAAAAACAACAACAGAAAACTTGTTTCTCCACTGACAATATGCAGGAAGAATTAAATACACGCGTGTGGGTTTCCAAACCTATTTAGTTTCTTTATTATACGACCAAAATGGGAAATGTATGTGAGCAAAATATACAGGGAGTAAACTAAATGGGCACGAGCTAAGAAGGGTGAAGACTGTGTGGATCTGACAAAGGGATTGTTTTGGGCACCACCTGAAAACCCAGTAGATCCAAGAGCATAATTCCAGTAAACGCAGGCAGAACCACCATGAAAGTTGCTGATAAACCTGTATTTCCCACTTTTAACAACTGAGTTACAAAGTACTTTCTTCTTACAAAAATAACCTTTTTTTTAAAGCAAGTTCATAACTCAAATTAAAATATAGTATTGAATTTCCCTTCTGGGATAAATAAAGTATTTTTCATTCATTTTCATTTTCAAGACAAATTTTGATGTTGTATCAGTGTTATGTGGAATTACATGAGTTTTTTTGTTTTTTTATGACTTGCTTGGGGAAACAGGAAGAACAGCTCATTGTTTGAAAAGCAGAAGAGAATTCAAAAGAATTTTAAATGAAATACAACTCTGGATTCAACTGAAACACTCACTTGTGTGTGTGTGTGTGTGTGTGTGTGTAATCAAGACTCAGTCAAAACATGGCTGCTCCCAGAACTGTTGAGGTGCTGTGTCAGATGACCCAATGTACAGCATGATCATAATAATGATAATAAAGTGTTTAATGTCATGAACGATTCCAACATCAATGGTTCCACTAAGAAGTATGAAGATTCAGCTGATGATTTGAAGCCACTTTGTGAAAGTAAAAAACTCAGATCTGAAACTACCAACCTGCTCAAGAGATTCTTCACAGACAGCATCTGCAGTATTTTGGAGTCCAGATGTGGTCCAGCCCCAATTCTCATCACAAATCTGTGAGTCCTGACTAAATTCGTTTTGACCAAACAGAAATCAGGACCCCATGATGTTTCAAACGACGTGATCTTTAAGTAATGAGATCAAACAAATAAGGCATATAACTCAGTAACTTAATTTTTCTTGAAGGGGGACAACATGAAGCCAGATGTTGCTTTATTAACTTGAAAACAGCTGTCACCTTATCAGACAGGCATAAATATTGACTCCTATCGGTTTTTATTTATTGACGTCAAGATGATTTGCACTGATGTTCCTGGTCTTTTTCTTTTTTTTTTTCCTGCTTGACAGGTAAATCCTTACACTGTGTCGCCTCCTGACAGAGACTGTAACCTGATATCACATCAACCATCTCCCTTGAAAGATGATCTGCTTTTAGAACAAAACTCCACACAGCTTTGCTTACCTACCTGGAGCCAATGAGACGTATTCAAACCTGCAGCGCAATGGTTTTCGTTGTCGCTTTATTCCTAATCCTCTTCTACTCGACCCTTCACCTGGAGACGGCCTACAGCATCCAGTCCACTGACAGAGGTGCCACAACTCCCTTCAAGCAGGAGAGCTTCACCCCACCTCACACTGACGTCTACACCATCTCTGTTTCTGATGGCTTCAGAAAGATCATCCCTCAGAACGGAGCCTACTGGAACCGTGTCCTGCACTCAAACCTGAAGAGATTTGACAACAAAAAGCATCCTTTCAGAAACGAGTCCCAGTGGCATCTCTGCAGGAAGGGAAGCCAGGAGCTTCTGCAACTCAACGTTCACGACTTCAACACCTACCCAGTCTTGCTTCAGTCTTTTTTGCAGGGCATGAACTGCAAGTCCCCCCCGATCCTGATCGATCAACCCAGAAGGTGCATCCCCAGCAGCAATGAGTGGAGCAACCAGATCTTTCTGCTTTTCGCCATCAAATCAACGCCCGGAAACTTTGAGCAGAGACAGGCGGTGCGAGAAACGTGGGGACGAGAGGTGGTGTTAAAGAATGGAATGAGAGTGCGGACGGTGTTCCTCCTGGGCAACTCCTCACCTGATGACCCAAAACTCGACGGACTGCTCTCATACGAAGCAAAACACTCCAGGGACATCTTGCAGTGGGACTTCCATGACACGCTCTTTAACCTGAGCCTAAAAATGAACACGTTTCTCCAGTGGACAATGAAAAGATGTCCCCAGGTCTCCTTCGTCTTCAGCGGAGACGATGATGTTTTTGTCAACACACCTGCATTGGTCAGTTACCTGCAGTCTCTAGGTGCTTCTAAAGCTGCCATGTTGTATGCTGGACATGTAATTAACAATGCAAGCCCCCTCAGGGACCCTAAAAGCAAATACTACATTCCTCTGTCCTTCTATGATGGGCCGTACCCTGCTTACACTGGAGGAGGTGGATTTCTTTTCTCTGGAACGTTGCTGCAGCCCTTATACATGGTTGCAGACATCATCCCTTTCTTCCCCATCGATGATGCTTACTTTGGGATGTGCGCTAAAGCTCTAGGAGTGTCGCCAGAGGCACATGCAAAGTTTCAGACCTTTGATATCAGGGAGCAAGATCGTGGGAATGTGTGCATACACAAAGATTATCTTTTGATTCACAGGCGCACCCCACAGCAGATGATAAAGTTGTGGAGAGGCATCAACAACCCCTTGTTGACTTGTTGAAATATGATGGCAACCTCTACAGCAGCTAACGAGACTTGCATTAATCCAAAGTTCTATTTAGATCATTCCTTTAATGTCTTGAAATGACTGCTTGTCTGTATGAATACGTCTAAAATTTGACAAGCAAATGAGCATTTTGCATTGTTGTTTACTTACTTATGCTTCACAACTCCAGCCAACATAAAAATAATATTTACATGTCATTTGCCTACTTTATTTTTAAAGAGAAATTCCTTACAGCAAAAATAAATGTCCACAGTTTATTTTCAACAAAACAACAACATAGCTAAACGGATGTACAGTTTTGGGATTTAGGTCAGTGTGAAACAACATTTCAGCAAACTGAATCCATGGAAAACCGGGTCATGGACTGCACACTAAGAAGCATTCAAGATAGAAAAGTTCACTTCAAGGTCGCCTCAGTGGTACATGGAAACAGGGCCAGAGCTAAACCCTGCTGTCTGATCTGGACGACAGCTACAGGACAAGGAACCGACAAAACATGAGTCAAACCACTAGTTTTTTTTTGTGCTTGATTTGCACATTAATGTTTATATATGTAAATTTCAACACCTAAGCAAAACTGGAGAACCCGGAAGTAATAGATTAACCTGAAGATTGCATTTATTTTTAACTTAAGGCACTAAAACCCCACAGAAATGAAGTGTTTTGAACGTTTTTGTGCAGAATGACACATCAAAACTCTTATTGTGAGTACAGTATATGTTGTGCAACGCTTTATCCCAGCTAGTGTTAGTCCTCAGCCACTCCCACTTTTGTTCGACAAATCACAATTTCTTCCATTGGACATCAAGTTATTTGTCATACAGGTCAAGAGGGTAGTGCTCTTTGTACTGCTGCACGTGCCTCCACATGGATTCTCTCTGCTTGTCCAGGGCAGGCGTCATCTCCTGGTACACGTCAGTGAACAGCAGCTCAGGACTGGGCTTCAGCCGCCTCTCGGCCTTCTCGAATGCCTCCATCACGGTCTTACGGGACTGTTTCCGCCAGCTCCGCTCGTCATCCTCGCTCCACCAGCCGCGTGCCGTCATGTAATGTCTGAGCCTGGAGATGGGATGGTCCTGCTTATCCCAGTAGTTTACCTCATCCACAGAGCGGTAAGCAGAGCTGTCGTCGCTGGTGCTGTGGTGGCCAATTCTGAGAAATAGGAAAGAAAGGTTCGTAAATAAAAGTCCTGCAACACTAAAGGCTTCGCCTTCTCAGGAACGTACGTCTCCGTGCGCTCTAGGTCACTTTTACTCCAACGTCTCCGTTACAAAACCGTTCATACCTCAACTTAAGAAGATCTTTTATAATAGCATGCTTGAGACACTGAACTGATTTTGAATTAAATAGAAGGGCATTATTTATTCATTTTTTTCTAATTAGACATTAATCATAGAACATTCCATCCTGTTATAATTCAGCTTATAGTTCTTAACCTATGAAAACCTTCAGGACCTGTTTCCTCTCCTTATGTATTTCATCCATTTGTCTTTTTAATGATAATTTTTTCTTATCTAAATCAAAGATGCATGTGACCGTTGACAGCACACGACCAGTCTCAGCAAGGAACAAGTATCGTTTCTTGGCATCCTAATTCCTAAAAACATCCAATGCAACGACTGAACCAGATTCATCTGAATAATTAATTCTCTGTAAATGTAAAAACATCTACTTCGTTCTTGTATTTCTGCTGCGTTACTTTCTGTCGACCACTGGCGTGACTGTCACAGACTTACACTGGACCTGCATTAGTCATTACTCTGAATGCCCCCTGCATACAGAGAATCCTTCTGAAGCTGGAACTGAAAAAAAACCATCAACTACTGGTTCACTTGACTGGTCATACTGAAATATTAAAAGGTGTACTGTGGAGTCTTTAAACCACAAACTGCATTGTACATTTTTGCATCTGAGGATCTGGGAAATGCAAGATAAAACAAAACAAAACAAAAAACATTTTCCTGCTAATGTTTCTATGGTTCTAATGCAACTGCTGGACATGAACAATGTAAAATAAATGATGATGATGAAGCTGGGTGGAGGATTGGCAGCATAAGTGTTACTTCTTGTCACTTACCTGTAGGTCATTGCCTCAATGAGAAAAGGCTGGTTTTCAGCCACAGCCCTGCGTCTGGCTTCCTTTGTAGCGTTGTACACTGCAAACACATCGTTTCCATCAACACGGATGGACAGCATACCGTAACCTGGGCCGCGAGCAGCTGTTCAAGCAGAGGACAAAAGGTTTGACCATATAAAGGGGACTTTATATCCCAAGCAGGTTTTAGCAGACAAGCCAAACTCTGACTTACCAATACCGTCTCCCCTGTACTGCTCGTTGGTTGGCGTAGAAATGGCGTAACCATTGTTGCGGCAGAAGAATATCAGGGGGCATTCGAGGGTAGCTGAGAAGTTGAAGCCGGCGTGTGCGTCCCCTTCACTGGCCGCTCCCTCTCCGAAATAACAGATGACAGCACGGTTCATGTTTTCCCTCTTGAGTGCGTATGCGGCTCCGGCAGCTACAACAAAGCACATTTACAGGTATAAATACACGTCCTTACAGACTGATGAGTTCAAACACAGCTTTAAATTTTACCTTGTGGAATCTGTGTGGCCAGAGGAGATGAGATGGTGACAAAATTCAGGTCTTTGGACCCATAGTGAACAGGCATCTGTCGGCCCTTTCCAAGATCGTCAGCGCTGGCGTAACACTGAGCCATGAAACTATCCAGAGGAAAACCACGGTACATCAGCACTCCTGTTGGGTCACAAAGAACAAATTACTCAAGAGCACAAGGTTGGTATACTCTGTTACTTTAGTTTTAAAAAGGCAGAGTATATGTTAAAGCTTGTAACTGATATGTTTTCTTGCAAACATGGAAATGTTGGCAACATTTTGTTGAATATTCAAAGTGTCTATCCTGCTGCAAATAAAGTGCTCTGTTGTTTGAAGAAACCAACTTCACGTTTTTTCTGAAAGTGTTTGAAAAGGTTCAGGTGCAGCAATGAACTATGATTCTTTCACGGCATGTGCTTATTTTTTGTTTATGAATCAGTGAGTCAGCAAAGATAACACTAAAGCAACAAAAGAACACTTGTTTTCACAAGTTGTCCAGCAAGTTTAAAGCAGTCCTTTTGTACTTTCTACTACTAACATTATCACTGTGTGCAGAGGTGTCATTCAAAAGTTCAAGTCAGGTAAAATATATATTGAAAATAAAGACAAAAAAATTACTCAACAAGCCGCAATCTGATCTTACCAGCTTCTCTATATTGACCAAAAACCAGGTCATTTGGCTCCAGAGCAGCTGCACTACCGATATGTGTTCCCTCCTCACCATAATTTGTCATGTAAAATGAGATTCGACCCTGTAATTACAACAAACTCTATCACATCATACATGTTCAACAGTTAAGTAAAATATAAGGAAAAATAAAACACACACACACACACACACACACACACAAAAACCTGCCTGTCTTTGAGACTCGTAAAGAATGCGGTCCATTGTGTTCAGCAGTGTCATCTTCTGATAGAAGTTCAAAACTGTCTCTTTGGAGAGCTGGACAGGAAAGCAGCACACGACCAAACGTCACCAAGTGAGTCAGGAGAAGACGTCATATGACCAATAAGAACGCAGACAGGTCGGCTGTACCTTAGGGTCTTCGGAGGGGTTGATGATGTTGCCCTGCCTGTCCATCACTCGGTACACTGGGATCCCAGAGATGACATTGGGCTGGATGAACTCCAGCTGATCCACAAATTCTGCTGAAGCGCCAGGGAATTGTGGCTTTTCCATCGATGAATCAAAGGGCTGCTGTTGCTGCACAACCTGAAGGATTGGATACAAGCATTAGTCATCAATAACAATTGAGGCTGGGGTAAGAAGCCCTCCTCCATTATAAAAACAACAACAACAAAAGTTTATCTTGAACAACATCCACTGAAAACAACAGAGCAGCACTGATTGTGAATATATTAGCAGGATTTGCATGACACACTCCTCAAAAACATGATGCAAATAGCAGTTTAAGTTGTATTGGTCGTTTTCTACAATCTACAATGTTTTGACACAAAACAGGATGATGAGATGTTATTTTGGAGCATCATCAACGGGGTCACTGACATCTCTTCACGTAGTAAACATAAATGGATGAAAAGATTGTCCCTGAAACATTCACAAGTGTACTTCAGCTGAATGTTTGGGTCTTTGCAATAATAATATTATGTGTATAGCTGATTATCACTTGGGACTGTTGATTTTAACAGTTTCTAGTCTCATCATTGGAAACCACTTTAATATATTCATATTTTGAAGCTCCCATGAAACCAATCTGCATAAATGATTCACAGACATGTTTATTATGAGAACATTATTATTAGTTATTCCTCCAGCATTTCTCACTGTTTCACACAAGAATGAATTATTAAACTATGACCCCAATTCCAAAACAGTTGACACGCACTGTAAAATGTAAATAGAATATAATGATTTGCAAAAGTCCTAAACCAATATTTTTTTCTCAATATAACACAAAAAAACATAAGATGTTGAAACTGAGACATTTCACAATTTCGTGATGATTATTAACTCATTTTGACTTTGGTGGCAGAAATAAATCTCAAAAAAGTCGGAACAAAGGCAATAAAAGTCCGGAAAAGGAAGAGGACAAATCAAACAGAAATGGGAGAAGCATCTGATAGCTGATGAGGTTAAATGTCAACAGGTCAGTCTTATGATTAGGGGTGTGATAAAATATCGATATGGCGATATATCGTGATGCCTATTTTCATGGCTACATCGATTTTTAACTCTGAATATCAATTATTACTCTTTAAAAATGTATGCTGTCACCGGCAACAGAAAATGACGTTACCGTACCTCTTCAACCGTTCGTACTAGCGAGGTAATTCAAACGGATTCTGAAAGCTGAGAAGCGCAACTTTGCGCTGATACATTACGGTCGTGGCAGAGGTACTCGTGCTGTGTTGAGTTGTTCAGCGTTGTGGGAAAGAGGATCAGAGGGAGGGAAAGGAGATGAGAGAGAACAAATAGTGAGTGTTTAGCAGTATTTTGAAATGTCTTCTTTGCTTATAGTATTTTCGTGGTACTAAATAATCGTTTTAATTTTTTTTTTTTGTTTCCTGGAAGTTTGAACTGTTGTTTTGCCATGTTTTTCCCTTCCCATTTTCTGCCTGTTTTTGCAAAATTAATCTATTTGGATTAAGCCTTAAGCATGAGTTCATAAAGACAGAGAACTCAATTTAGAATGAAAGACAGTAAATACTTTAGAAAAAAATTGAACTCAAACAGTGTTTAACTGAAACAGTTCTCAGGGCCCTCTTCCTCTTATTATAAGTGGCATTCACTATCAAATGCATGTTCAAAATAGTTGTTTTATGAACAGCATTATTAGGACTGTAAAAATGTCAAGGCAGACCTTTGGACCTGTTTACCTATGTTGTTTATATGTTGCTGAAGATTCAAATAGTTGTTTTTTTTGTTATTTCACACAGTTTAATCTATAACATGTAAAAATTACAATTCCTTAATAGATTTTGAAAGTTATCTTGAAAAAAATGGCAAAAGAATTCACAAAAACATTTTTTGAAAGATTTACCAGTATGAAAAAAAGGGAGAAAAAGGGACCAGGCGGATATTCAGAGTTCGAAACTGATGTAGTATATCGTGAAAATAAGTATCATGATATGTCGCCATGTCAATATTTTATCCCACCTCTAATCACTGCATTAAAAATGGGTATGATTCTCTACTGGGCATCACTGCATGGGCTCAGGAACACTTCCAGAAATCACCACAAATACCATTAAAAAAATGCTGTATCATGCAAAGAAGTAGCCACATGTTAACACAATCCAGAAATGCTGCTGTCTTCTCTGGACCAAAGCTCAAATAAAATGGTCTGAGGTGAAAACAATTTTCTTATCAGATAAATACAAATTTGAAATTCTGTTAGGTAATCATGGACGCTGTCTCCTGCAGACTAAAGAGTAGAGGGACCACCCATCTTGTTCTCTGGGGGGAGTCAAACCCAGGTAGATAAAAATGTTCAGGTAGTTTGAGTTAATAACTGTGAAATTAAATAAATTGGGATGGATTTGAAACACTTTTGTGTTCTTTTTTCATTTTTTTTTTCTGTACACGTTTAATTTGTCATTTTGACCTTTTTACAGATTATATAATCTGACATGTATACACACACACACACACATTATATTTATATATATATATATATATATATATACACATACATACATACATACACATGTGTATGTATATAACATTTTTACAGCATGTTTTTATTAACAAGGTTAACGTTACTTTTTCGAAAGTGCACCTAATGACAGGAAGAATAGTAGTTTTATAGTTTATAAACACATTCGGTCCTCACGCCCCGCTGTTTGACCAATAGGAAGAAAGCTACAACTGCAGCCGTGCCCCGCTTAAAGTATCTGCTAATAGTTATAAACTGTTTCACTGACTATAATAAGACGTTTATAACTGTGTAGCAGCATTCGTTTACAAACGCAGAGCTGATCACATGAAGACATTTTATAAACCATTCGTTCGTCAGGACTGCTAGCATCGCTAGCCGGCGCACGAGTTATCGCGATAACTCGTGTCTAATTACGCGTTTTCGCGAATCTTTGATGTACACTGAACCAGACATCTCTTTCAAATCATCATCTTTTGGCTCCTAACGTACTCTTAACCTGTTTTAATAACACTGTCAAACCACCTGCGTTCTTAGCAAAGGCCGACGTGCGACCTCATTAAATACCCTCTGCGGGGTCCTTCAGCCAAAGCGACCTTAACCGTAATTTTCTCTCGGTATAAAACAGTGTAGATGTTTCAACTTACACCGACTCTGAAGGCTCGACGCTGCAGAAGCCTGGACGTCTTCAGTCCTGCTGTCTGGCGGACAGCATGGAAACAGAGCCCATACATTTTTCTCACACTGCTCACAGCCGCCATCTGGACGCTCTACAACCGTTTGATTACACCGCCTCTGCAAGCAAATGTGTCACAAAATAGAGTTTGTAAGTATATTTGATTTGTAGGACATCACCATCAAAATAAAAACAGACCAATCTGGCGTCTATCCGCACTCACTTTCCAGGCCGAAATTGCATCTAAATATCAAGTCAGGTCCGCCACAACCACGTTAGGTCACACCTTCAAATTAAAATGACTCCCCTTCACCTTAAACCTCGACCCGCAACCCCCCACCCCCAAACCAATATATTATAACATTTTTATTTACTTTTTCCCTATAAGGTACAAAATAATAAAATAAAGAAAAAACGCTATGTGAAAAGCAAAAACGTCTTTACTTATTTTAGTTTGAAGGGAAGAATATTACTTCCGGTGGAAGCACGCTTCTATTTATTTCTTTTTACAACTTTCAAAAAGTTCAATGTGAGCTTAGATTTTTTTTTTTTTAAACAAAACCAAAAACTAACAAAAACATGAAAAATGTTACAATGACTGGACAATTAATTTTCATACCTGAAAAATAACTGCCTGACATAATCCTAAAATTAACACTGCACAGGGTTGCCAAGTTTAGGAAACCTTCCGTGAGATTATGAATCTTGGTGGCAGAATCATTGTATAATCAGCTCTGCCCATGCAGAATTATTTCTTTTATTTAAAAAAGAAAGAAAGCTTCTGCTCTGGTTTATTTCAAAATGTACCCCCATCTCCCTGTTATAAAGCATCTGAATATTCACAAGATCATAATTTATGAACCCCTTACTCAGTTTATTATGTAGATTATTGTGAGGTAGAAATTATTTGAATCTAAAAATAAGGCAATTAATGCAAACTTTAATTTTCTGATAATTTTTAAGACCATGACTGAAATAACATAAATACGTCCACAGATTCTATCAGCTCAGTTTGACTTGTCCAAGATTAGATTCAAAGCTTCAGGAAAAGAGTACGTACACACCCCTGCCATTGGACCACACAGGGATCACTCTATGCAGCTTAGAAACCTGTTGCTACCGAAAGTTAACGGCAATAAAGTGACAGATTTATGGATATGTATGAGTAACCACACCAGAATCCTGTTGCATCTAGATGATGTTCTAATTGTAGCTTATCTACTGGGTTACCATTCATATGTGTTTGCATACTTCCTTTCTGTAGCTGCAGTGTGCATTATATACGAAATGCAAATTAACACTCAACGCTGGGATTCTCAGCCTGAGACTTGGCAGACATGCAACATGATCCAATTTTGAGATCATACTGACAACTGTCATGTCATATTAAACTGGAAATTAAAGGGAGAGTTTGAGGTTTTGCAAGTATTTGAAACTTAAATATTCCCAAATATTTCAGAACCTGAAAAACTAATAAGTTTGCACTGATGGTGAAGCAAGTTGGTAACCATGACTGTCTGAAGAGTACAAAAGCTCAAATGTCCTCTGTTTGAATCGTTCCATTCAAGTGATGATCAGATGACACGTGGATCTTGATCAAGTCTGTAGTTGAAAAACAGCCACTGTACCACTTCTGATGGGGAACTGGGGAGATTTAAGGGGTGATGATGTGTCAGTATTTTATGACAAATAAATCCTGTTTCTGAGAAAATTGGCCCAGAAATTTGTTGCCCTCACCAAACTGATGGTTTTCTCAATCCTACAAAGCACTAATATGGTTTTTGAAGATGAGTAAATGAATTCAAAATGTTCCAATTTATGCAGGCCTCTGAAATAATTGCTTTTAAGTAATCATGTAAAACTATCTTTTAGACTTTTGCACCTCAGTGCAGTACTAAAATTGGAAAATAACCCAAATTTTAATGCCCCATATCCCACAGCTGCACTCCTCTGTTTGCACAGTTCTTCCGTGATGTGAAGAGTATGCGTCTGTGATTGTGTTGATGCTACACTGCTCTCCAGAGATTTGTTCACCTCCTCAGAGAGATTTCCTGGTCACAATAATGAGCTGCAAACAAAAATATGTAAAAGCTGTAGGATTCAGATTTGAGCCCATTTAATAGTATTGTTCAATTTCAATAAAGTATGTGGAGATTTTTAGCTGTAAAAGAATACTTCAAACCACCTTGAGTGCTAAATTACTCCCTGCAAAAAAGCTAGACAGATTATATTATAGATTTCTGGCATTCAGGGAGAGCAGCTATGAATTATACACCATAAAACTTAACTGCTTATAAGAAGTATCAACTGGTGTGAATCATGTCTCACAAAAAGATACTCTCTAGGAAACGTGATCAAAAATAATTGAAAAGCATAAGGATAGTTATGGATACAAAAGTAAACACTAAATGTTTAGGAATTCATCCACTTTTGGACAAATTGTCTCTAAACTGAGACAGTTAAAGGCTTGAAGACATCACTGGGATCAGCAACGACTCACAAGTTTACCAAACTTGGCCAAACTGTCTGATGTGAGTAAAATCCAAGAGGTGCGATTTAAATGCAGTTTTGTTGCATGTCAGAGACTAACCTGTTGAAAAGCTTTCAACTTGGTAGAATGTTTTACCAGTCCTAACCCAGTGTGGCCTCGACCAGGGTGCTATGCAGAACAGTCTTAGGCCTACACTTTCAAAGAACGCCTTCTTTTTTAGACCATTAAGCCAATCTGAAATATTTTCTGCCTTATGTAACTCCAAATGTATGAAAAGCCCAGTGGGTGCAGATCAGTTAGACCCCCACCTCTTAAGACTGGCAGCTCCTGTCATTGCTGAACCTCTAACTCACATTTTTTAATCTATCACTTTTTAATGGTTTTATTCCTAAAAACTGGAAATCTGCACTGGTGACCCCTCTACATAAGGGAGGAGATGTAAATGATTTAAACTACAGACCAATCTCCAAGCTACCATGCTTATGCAAAATGTTATGAGTTTTTTGTAAATGATCAAATTGTTTTTTTGTTTCTTTTTCTTTTCCTGTCTTCCAATATTTTAAATCCTTATCAGTCTGGGTTCTCCTTCTGGAAAAGCTTTCATTCATGGGTTTTGATGAAATTTCCTTTAGATGGTTTCATCAGTACCTTTCAAACAGAACACAATCTGTGAGTGTTTCTGGTATTACTTCAGAGGCACTAAGGCTAAGTAATGGTGTTCCACAAGGATCGATTTTGGGTCCATTGTTGTTTACTCTGTACATAAATGATGTATGTCATTCACTAGAACATTGTAAGGTTCATTTTTATGCTGATGATACAATCCTCTATGCCTGTGCAGAATCCATTGAGAAAG
>JBAMYA010000019.1:2809843-2828280 GCA_037176975.1 Arrhamphus sclerolepis | reverse complement strand
TGAAGTTCAGGTCTGAGTCAATTAAAACTCCAAGATTCTTAACCTGGAATTTTGTCTTGAGCCCTCTGGATTCAAGCAGGGAGACAACTCTCATTCTGTCTGTTTTGTTAGAAAATATAATCATTTCTGTCTTATTCTGGTTTAATTGAAGGAAGCTTGATTGCATCCAGCAGTTCACTTGCTCCAAGCAAAGACAGAGGGAGTTTAATGAACCAGAGACATTTGGTGTAAGACAAATCTTAAACCTTAGTCCTAAAACAACCGTCACTGTGAGAACTGTTGTGTGTGGTAGACAGATATGTTTGTCCTCTGTATAATTCATTATCAAGCATGTTTGTTGCATTCACGTTTCTTTCTCCAGATGTCTACTCTAAAAAAGTGCTGCCAGTGTGCAGAGAAAATTGGAGCCACGTAAAGAGAGGCTGAAGAAACAAAAAAGAGAAGTTGTCTGAAGGCTGGAAAGAGCATCAGAGAAAAAACTGCAGCACCAATAAGGTGTATGACTCACTAATTTACTGGTAAGTTTTTCTCTACCATATGTTGGTCATGAAATAATACAGCTGCCCAATGTGATGGTCTTATTAATTTCATTGCTGCTGAAGAAATGATTTATCCATTTATCCAAAAAGAGACAAAAACTTTATTCTCTAAATTCTCTAAATTCTCAATAAATAGTGATACTATATAGAACAGTTGGGCATGTGATTAAAAAAGAGCCAAGGGATTTGAATCACTTGTTGAGCAGTGCAGAGAAACACACTTTTGATCAGCTGGACTGTTGCTTTCTTAGTTTTTTGAGCACAGATTAATAGATGTTTATTTGGAGAATAAAAAAACGAAACTAAACTAAAAATCAAACTAAAACCAAAGGAACAATAACAGCAATGTTGGAAAAGGAGTATGTAAGTATACTTCTACAATTTTTACCCTTTTCATACTGTTTTGATTCTAAAACTCCTGCAGTTTATCTAAGAACCAGAATCAGAAATATTTTGTTGATCCCCGCGGGAAAATGACTTCATTACCTGGGAAGAAATGTGACAGAGCAAGCTAATGGTTGAAAAATAAGAGATAGTAAAAGTAATCCTCATATAATCTTGGGATAGATTGTAATATTCACAATAACTGGAAACAAATATACTTTACTATCAACAGTTATTATGAAACATTATTGTCTTAATCCAAGGGTTTTAAAAGTTAAACTTAATACAAATTATGTAATAGCATGAAGGTTACTGTTTTAAAAACAGTTTAAAACTACTTTCTTGACTTGACATTCAATGCAGAACTTGAACTTGTATTTATGTATCAAATTTTCAGTATTTTGATTTTGTCTCAATGTTTTTCCAGCTGCATAAATGGAGTATTTTGGAGCGGTATCCCCTCCTGCTCCTGGCTAGGAGAACCACAGGAGGATTTGTTGCAGAGTATGTTGTATTTTTAAACCATCGCATAATGAATCCAAGATGATATCAGAATGAATGAGCATATATCGCAAAAAATATTTTAGGACATAAATGTAGGCTACACCAGGGCACACATCAGTTTTTAAATGTTGATGATATTTAGTCTTAATTCACTCCATTGTGATAAAGTGTCTCACTGTTGTTAAAAAAACAAACAAACAAAAAAAAACAATTTTGTGCTCCAATTTCATGAAATGCTAATAGTGTTTGTCCAGAGATAGGCCTGAGGACAAAAGCATGACTGGACTTTAGTTTGTAGTGTTTTCTCTCTCAAGAAATCTTTCAATCATACAGAATAATTATAAGTAAGTATATGTTATAAGCGTAGGTGTTTATATATTAAGGTAATTAGTATAACTGAGACTGTTCTCCCCTAATATTCATATGAAAACTTTACTTTTGCCTTAATGAAGCAAAATTCTCATAGACATTGTGGTTGAGCCTGCATTACCAGCAGATTACCAGCAGGTGGGGTAAGTGGACGACGTGGAGACTCGGAGCTGGAGGTCTGCTGCCCCCCGCAGGCTGCTTCCCGGTAAACGCGTTTCCTCGTTGGAGATAAAGAAAGCAAAGCACATCTCGGTGGTGTGAAGAAAACCACAATATCACACGGCGTTTGGCGAGTCGAGGTCGCATCGTAACACCACACAAACCATCATCTGAAGCTGCTGTCTAGCGCTTGTCTCGCTGAGACGACCAAAGATCTTCTGGATGCACTTTTAATCTGCTTGAGCTGCTTCACGTGCACGAGACACTTCATTTTTTTCCCCCCTTTTCCGGATGAAACGTAGATTCATCGCATCATTATTTGCATTTTTGACACGTTTATCGGTCTGATAATTCCGGTATCACTTTTTGAAACAAAGAAACAAAAACAAACTATCATGTTGTTGTTTTGATAATGATGAGGGGATGAATAAATAACGGCCATCAGCGGAGATTCACGTCAGAAAAGACGAGCACAGGGAGAGTCAGTGACAAGGACTGGAGACGGAGGAAGAAAGGGGAGGGGAACTGACATTAAAGCAACACAACAAGGAAACTACACTGCAGAGCCAGAGACGCCTTCATTTTATGTTTTTGAATAATAGCCGGAGCTAGTGTGGCGAAGTGTCTATGAAAGCAGCCCGGAGCTCCAGCCTGCGCCGCCTCAAGTGTCCGGGGAAAAGAGCAGCTTTACGGCCGAGCTGGACTTAAAGGCGCTCAACGTCGCTTTCAGAGACATGGGTGAGAATAATGAAAGAGGGCTTTAATTGTGTTTCTGAGAGAAATTAAGTGAAGGGGGGGGGAGCAGCATACAGGCCTCTTCTTGGACAGAGCCGTGTGCTAAGTGGGATGTGGAAACAAAGGCCAGCATAGCTTAGCTCATTAATTAAATGAACTAAATACCAGTTAAATGATGTTTTGGCCTCTTTGAGACTCCTTTATCTGTGACAGGATTGCTATCATTGTAGCATGTAGTTATGAATGATGCGGGCAGACGTTGCTCTGGAGCTTTCATTACAAAACAGGACATTTGTATTTACTTTACTCCTGACGTGTCTATGATATACATTTTGATTGACACCCTTAATTATGTAATTTATTTTACAATATTCTGGTAAACAGCATTGAGAAATAATATGTTTAGGCATCAAAACATAAACATTATACTCACATGTCATGTTTGTGTGTGACTTCAGGCTCTGAGCCACCAGGCTCTCCACAGGTGGTGGAGGATGGAGGTGAGGAGGATGAGGAGGAGCTGAGCGGAGGTGAGGAGGCAGAGTTTCGCTCCAGCTCAGGCCGGGGATCCCTGCTGACCCGCAGAGGCATCACCCTGCGAGTACTTCTCAAGGACGGCCTGGTGGAGCCGGGGGATGGGGTGCTGGCCATCCACTACCTGGTAATAACACGCCACATCTGGATCAGGATTCTGTCATTCATCATTTACAGACATGCTTTGTTACATGGTGCTGATGCTGATGCTCCCCTCAGGGTAAGAACTTTATAGGAGACCTTTTGAATGATGGGAAAATCAGATGGGTGGAGACGGGGCAGATCTTCAACTCCCCCAGTGCCTGGGCGACACACTGTAAGCGTTTGGTCAATCCAGCCAAGAAGTCAGGCTGTGGTTGGGCGTCTGTGCGCTACCGGGGACAGAAGCTGGTCCAGTACAAAACCACTTGGCTCCACAAGTATCAACCCAGCGCGGACATGGTGAGAAAAGGACAGAACTGCACTCGGCTTTTACAGGACAAGCATTAAGATACAAGTTTTGACTAAAATCAGTCAAGGATAGAAATGTGCATCTAGTCCTTTTAAATATTCAAAGTTTTGGGAGGAAAATGTTTTAGTAGTAAAGTGGAGCAATAGTCGAGTTGAAGCTTATGTAGATCTCATTATAGAGCTGTGTTTTTTTTTCTTTTCGTTTGTGGCTGTAGACACGCTGAGAGAATGGAAAAGAAAAGACGAAACAAAGTGAGGGATAATTATCAGGAAGAAACACATACTCTGTTGATAAAAATAATGTTGCCTTAGAGACAAGCTTGCTCCATGACAAAGAAGTTCATTATAAATTTATATTTATTTATTTCATATATTTATATATGTGTGTGTGTATAAATGGTGTTTTTAACCTATCCTCATCATTTCTTGCAATTTCTGCAATTCCAGAGCTTGGTGAGTGAAGAAGACGATGATGAGGATGAGGAAGAAGGGAAGACAGCTGTGCAGGCAGATGAGAAAAACAAGAACAACAAACCTGGATTACATGGTTCTCTTCTCTTTTCTCTTCTCTCGTCTCTCCTCTTCTCGCCGTTCTTGACTATGCTCATCTTCGCTGTCTTATAGATGTCATGGTTTCACGGAGAACAGACAGAGAGAGAATTCCTGTCAGATATTGCAGTTTGGGCACCAGGGATGCTGCCAGGTACTACCGTGCTCCAGTACATCATTGTGTCACGTGTCCCGCATGCCGTGTAACAGACAATGTAACAGACACCTGTAACCTTGTGTCCTCAGAGATCCACACACACTAGTGGAATTGTCAGCCTTCTCAGCCATTAACAGATTCCAGCCGTTCAACGTAGCCGTCTCCAGTAATGTGCTGCTGTTAATGGTAAGTATTAACTCATTGGTTAGATACTGATTAAAAGTTAAATAGACAAAGTATGTGCTTTTTTTTGGAATATAAAGGACTTCCATTGTCACTTGACGACCAGTGAGGTGGTGGGATATCTGGGAGGACGGTGGGACACTAATACACAGCGTGAGTGTGACTTTATCCTAGAAATAAGTACCAGTGGATGAAACAGCTTCTGACTTTATTTCCACATCTTTTTCTCCAGTGCTGACGGTCTTGAGGGCTTTCCCCTGTAGGACCAGGCTGGGAGACAGGGACTCGGCCTCTGCTGTCGAGGAGGAGGTAACGCATGAGCAGTTTATCTGCATCCTGCAGGGAGAGGGAGCATGTCTGTTTAAGGAGACACTGTGAAAGACCATTTAAACATTTACAAGGTCTTCCTGCAGCCCTGCGGCCAGTACTTTAAGCATGCGGTACATCGCATAAAAGAGCCATATGATACTCTTCCATGTTTTCTGACTCATCTACAATGTGATGATGATGAACTATTATCTTACATGAGACCGGAGGTTCATAATATTATATATACATACAGAAAGCACAACAGATGGCTGTAGGGACTACTGGTTCTGTCTTGAGAAACTCCTTAAAAGGTTGTAATCTCCATGTTGTCCCGGCTAATCTAGAGCTAGCTAAGATTAAAAAGAGGTGGTTAGATATCAATATAATATCAAGAATTGATAAAATAAGCCAGTAGCAAAAAGTAAAAGCACTTTTGTAGTAATAAAAAAAACTAGTAGCCTATATGAACTAAGCACTTACATTTTGTGGTAATGAATCATTCCACAAAACACAGCAAAATAGAAATCAACATTCACGAAATGTGTGCTGAATTGCCGTTGTTTTCTTGAGCTTTCATTGTGTTTTATTGTTTTCTGTTGCCATATTTTCTGACATGCTCATGTTTTGTTGTTTCTTAGACTGCTGCTGTGTGTTGAGAAACGTTGTTGTGTTTTGGACCACAGGGCTGCCATAAGTATTAGCAAAGCATCCAAAATATGCAATTCATGTGATATTACACCAGAAAACTGACTCACAGGCTGAGCAGGAAATGAAATGGAAAAACAAACAATCAAACAAAAAAAAATCCTTTTGTCGGGAAACATCTAAAAGCTAAATGATATCTGTGACATCACAGGTTCATTAGTGGTTTTGCAAAAATGTTGCCAAATGACTAGACTAGACTCTTTTAATTTTATTTTTTTATATAAAGTGCTGTGATCTGAAGGAGTCCAAAATATTTACAGTTTTTGCTGTTATTCATGCTCTTCATAGGGCATTACCACATTTTACTAAGTCAGTCTTTGTTATCTTTACTTTGTTGCAGATCTGTCAGAACCTGTTCATGCGTGGGCTGTCATTGGTGGGCTGGTACCACAGTCACCCACGGGGTCCGGCGCTGCCGTCGCTGCAGGACATCGACTCCCAGATGGATCATCAGCTGAGGCTGCAAGGCTCAAACAACGGCTTCCAGCCCTGTCTGGGCATCATCTGTGGCAAGTTCCTGTTACTGTGATCTGATCTGTTTATTATTTCTAAGTATAATAAAGTCAGAAGTAGTGATTCACAAGTTGCGCTGCCCCTCAAAGACTGAATATGGAATGGAAAAAAATGGGGGAGAAGAGAAACAGCTGGTCACAGGATCAAACAGAAGATAATAGATGAATAAGGAGACAGTTATTTGTCCATATATAATGCAACATCCTGAGGTGGCGACAGATGAACTGTAACCGTTAAATGATAAACAAATAGTGTTGACGGTGTTGCTTTTAAGGCAGATTTACAATTCCCGTTGGAGTAAAAAAAAAAAAAAAGAACAAGTACAATCACATTAGCAGAATTACCACCAAGTCTTGACATAAACTCTGAATTCTCTACAATTTGTAGACACATCGCGCAGATTGGTGAACCTCTGCCCATCTTTACATCAGAGAAATGATCCCTTTATACCCAGTGTTGCTACTGATGTGCTGCCAATTAACCTCATTATTTGTCAAGCGATCCTCCATTTGATTTTCATTTGTGCCAATTACTTTTCCAGCCTTCTGTTACCCGTTCCAATTTTTTTTAGGTGTTTTGCTGCCATCAAAGTCAAAATGAGTAAATATTTTCCATGAAATGATAAAATGTCTTAAGTTTCAACATTTGATACGTCCTTTATGTTCTAATGGGACTAAAATATTTTTTACGTTTTGTTTCAAGAATTTAGCATGTCAAATGAAAGAATCACCACTGTCATGAACCCAGGAGTCAGAAAGATATTTAGTTTTCATCTTTTTCAGGTCCCTATTACCATGGAAACCAGGGTGTTGCATCGACCATAACGCCGTTCTGGGTAGTACCACCACCTGAGGTGAAGACAAAAACTTATTATGTTGCTAATGTTCTTCTTTTCAATGTTTTGTCTCTTATTTGCATCTAAATTTGTTCAGTGTGAAAAATATTTGTACTCATAATCCTTCTGGACATTTTTCTGCAGCAACGACCCAATGACTATGGCATCCCAGTGGCTGTGGAGGTCACTTATGTACAGGACAACTTCCTCACGAGTGATGTTCTCAATGAGATGGTACTGATACTGCAGCCTCAGTTTAGTTAAAAAAAGAAGAAAAAAAGGGCTGAATATCTGATATTGTGATGTATTTTCATCATTTGACTTATTTATCAGATTTATATGATCTCAACAGATGCTGCTAGTCGACTACTACAGGGCAGCTCCCGACCTGGTGCAGTTCACCCAGTACTGGTGTCCAGAAACCACCATGATGGACAAGATTAAGGCAGGATAAGTTAAAGATAACCGTTTCTTGCTCACTTCATACATGAGCGTATTGTCCATAAGTGACCCAGTCTTTTTTTTTCTCCCCACAGGGCTCTTTGAGTTGCCATGCCCCTAAAGACCAGGCCTACTCTCAGATCTTAGAGCATGTCTACAGTCAGCTGATTAACATGCACTGAGTGGATCTGCTCTGCATGAATGACGTGGCTGCAGACCGCCTCAAGTCGTTTCATTTCAAGCACCTTATCTTCAGAGCTGACAGATGTGGTGCGTAGGGTGTACAATGTAAAATGTGCTTGACAAACATAGATGCATTGAACTTTTTTTTTAATGCTTGAGTGATTCTTGAGTTAAAATACACTTGACTATGTGGGTGCTAAATCTGTAAAAGCTGCTGCTCCTGGGGCTTGTACTGTATTTATCAAGAGACACAAATGAAGCCATCACTTTGAAAATATGAGATCAGAAGAAAACGTATTTTCCAGGACTATGTACACTGACACTGACACCATTGATGGCGGGTAGTGACCAACAGTGCTCATGCTGTTAAAATTAAATGCTCTGTATCCTGACATGCCCTTGGATGTTATTGTGACACTTGTCACTTATCTAAGCATTTCTGGAGATCTTCCGTATCCCCACATGATGACTGTCCAGCAGTTGCAGCTTCCCCACCAGAACAACAATGGGCAGAGTCTGAGATGTTCACTTATCTGCTGAAAAATCCAGATATTAATCTGATGGGATTAGATGGCATTTTAGGGAAGCAAGCCCAGCCAACAGAGACCCACAGGACCCAAAAGCTGACGTCCTGCTAGCAGACACTCAGACACCTCGTACGTTCTGTGCACATGTCCTCAGAGGAGGCCCTTGCTGTTAGGCGGATAGTCTTGATGTTATTAGATGATTTGTATCAAGAGGCTTTTATAGATTAGAGAGCAGCTGACCCGGATGGCTTCTCATCTTTTGGACCTATGTGCCTATCTGTGACAGTATGCGGTGGTTGTACCAAATATTGACAGATATGGGCACTGTTAATGTTTCATAATTGCCTTTATAGACTAAACCAATGGGTGAGTGGTCAATGGAACAGAGGTTGGAAAACAGTGCAAAATATACTACATCAATGTATGCAAAAATGTCCGTGTTTTTAAACTGTACAGCAGGTTTTGTTTGTTTGTGTTTATTAAGTCATATTCAAAGGTTGTGGTGCAACTAAAACCACTAGTTCATTGAAACAGGGGTGTGCCCGTGTGTGTATTAAGTGCTGTGATGTGAATGTGCCCATCTACTGTCAGGTTCTGTGAGACACAAGTCCTTGTTCAGGACAGATATTTGCTTCCTCTTTACCTGTACTGTATTTATTACTAACTATGGATTGTGTAAAATATGCATTATGTTGACATGCCTTAAACCTGCTGATTAATGATCCACAAAGCATTAAAATGTTCACACTGGAACTGTTAAAACATCACTGCCAGTTTGTTCACTTCTTCAACAAATATATACATGTAAATGCATGAATCCATAAGAAAGTTTTATTTTCACTGGAAGGACAACACTTGCCATGCAAGATTTGCATATTATTTCCTTTTTATTTAAAGTAAGAAATGGGGAAACGGAAGCACTTACAAATACTGTGATGAAAATAACGTTAAATTCTGTTTTTCATTAAAAAAAATTAAAAGGCAACTTAAATCTAAGATATATACTTACAGAGTTTAACATAAGACTACATGCAAAGATTAATTCAAATGGTTTAAGGTCTTGTATATAAAATTCATGTTATAGAGCCATAATGATTTAATGTTGCTTAAAAGAGAATTTAAGACTGCTAACAAAACACAAAATACATAGCCCTTTAAGAAAAGAAATGAGACTAAAAAAACAAAACATGAATTAAAAAAACAAAACTGTTTCCACTGTTGGTGTTTTGTTTTGTTTTTTACTTTTAAAACTCATGTTAGTTGAACATGTCCAGTAAACTGCCTGTAGTGTCATCAGTGTGCAGCAGTAAGCACACATGCATTTATATTCAGAAACCAGAAAAGTGGTAATGTCAAAAAAAAGTAATTTAAAAAAAAAATAAGAGGTGCTGCAGTAGGTTTGGCTTCTGTATTAGATGGGATGGGATGTTTTTCCTCATTTCTTTTGTAAAGGCACCAAAACAAAGCAAAATAGGGCATTTCTCTAGTTACAGTGCAATCCATACAGCACCTCCTATTGCCCTTTGCCCTGAACTACATACGAGTATTGAGATGTAGTAAAGTCAACGATGTAAACATATAAGGTGAGGACCAAATTCAGGAGTAGGGAGGGGTTGGCAGCATGGAGTGAGATAAAGAGATAAGAGATAAAAGAAATCAAAATGAATAACAAGTTTTCTCATCCCCGACAATTGAAAATCAGTTGGACTCGAGGTTAATATTTGGTAACAAAAATCGTCAACATCCCTCCAAATGGACACTCAACACCTCATAATCATGTTTCCCATGATGTTTTCCCTTTTACTTCAAGCTCCGTCCCTCATACTTTACAGTGTGAAAACACCACACCTGTAGCTGTGGACTGGCAAAATCTAGAACAAGAAACCAGCCTTGTCTGAACAGATCAAGCACCTGTGTCCACTAACCCAATATAACAGATCCAATGTGTATATATATACATATATATATGTATGTATATATATATATATATATATATATATATATATATATTTTTTTTTTTTTTAAAAAGGTCATTGTACAGTATAAGAGTTACATGGTTAGACTAGGAACAGTTTCACATTCTCTCAGACACGAAGGCAGACAGAAACAGCAGGACAGTTAGAGATAAATGTAAAAGACTGAGATGCTGCCAGCAGCATCGTATACACAGGCACTGCATGGAGGTTACTGCTGCCTAAAACAGAACACAAAAGGCTGGAAAAAAAGAAAAAGGCTTAACATGCGACGATAAACGGGTAAAAAAACAACTACATGAATATATGGCTGCGTAACAGTTTGTTTTAAGCAGTTGAACAAACAGGTTCTATTGCATTTTATAGTCTTTTTGGCTATTTCTCCTCTATTAAACAGATGAGCAGACAACCATAAAACAACTAATACTCTGTGTTTTAAGCAACAAACACACATCTGCACTAAGTGACAAAAAGGTGCAACCTCTGCATTTAACTTTGGGTATGCGTGTCATGGGTGGGGTGGGTCTGTCACATGCAATCTCACCTCCTTTGAAGACGAAAGGTGCAAATAAATGTTCTTATATGTTTGGTAACCAGTTCATTTCTGAAAACACTGAAGTTGAAAAAACTAAAACACTGAAAAAGGAACCACTACATCAGATCTGTTGTCTGCAAAGTTGCCTTCACTGGACAGCTTCACTCAGTACAAAAGAAGACGGGGAAAAAGGAAACCAAACTGTTGTAAGAACAAGACCTCAACACAAATTTAGAGGTCAATTTTGGCTCATGTTTCCTGTTGGAATATAGAATCTAGCCATTTTACTAAAGGTCAAAGTAGTTCTCCATCATGCCAGAAGGTGGCATCAAGGTATCTACTTCAGTCCTGTTTTGAAATGTTACTTTTCAGCCAAGTTTAAATGAAGTTTACAGTGAAGTCCCTCTAGTCTTAGAAAAGAAAACAGGATTACTGCACTGATATACTCCTAATCTTTCACGCCAATACTTGTAGCTATGAAATGGAAAATGCTTTTTTTCTTTATCATCTGTGGTTCAAAGATTATTGCTTAAAAATGAGTCATCAGTTACTTTTTCAAAAAATTCTTCTTACTTTCAGTTGAAGGATAAAAAAACAAACAAAAGATCATCTCAGATCTCTATTCTGCTGTGAGATCATCTCCAGATCTTCAGGTGACAAAAAAGTGCTCATCTGTGATGATGATGGAACTGAGGGTGAGAATGAAACCTTGAGGACCGCCACTTGTCTTCACTCTCCTCTCTTTAATATATCCTCTCCCTCTCCCTTCTTTTTCGCTATCAATCTCCTAGCACGCTATATTAGCGAGCTATATTAGTGTGGCAATGGCACGAGGACCTCAACGTAGTTAAGAGGGAAGAAGCCCGACTGGCCGTTCAGCATGCCCTCGTACCAGTTTTCATCGATCTGATTGGTCAAGATGATGATATCGCCTTCTCGGAAGCCCAGCTCTCCCTCATTTTCAGGCTCAAAGTCGTACAGCGCTTTGCAGCTTGGCTGCTCCGGTACTAGAACAGCAAGAAGAGAAAACACAACATGAGTTGGAGAGATTTAACTTACGTTATACATTATACACATCAGCAGAACATCATTACAACACTGCAAAGTTTAAGAGTTCATCAAAGTAACACCTTTGACCACAAAGTATAACATCATTTCACACCGGGTTTTGTAGAATGGTTATCCAGCGTATAACTTTGCTTTCTCCTTCCATTTGTGTGACCTCACAGATCAGCAGCTCTCTGCACACAGACAAACTAGCCTTTTTTTGTTGCCAAACAATTTTCTCATTGTATCAAGTTCACCCAACACACTGCTGGGTTGGCTAGAGACAGGGAAAGCTTGGGCCACTCATTCTTGGTGTTTTAGTCACTACTATATTGATTTACAGGGGCAGAAAAATCATGGAACACTTAATGGGTTTGCAGCCACCTCTGGAGCAGTGTTATTCTTCTGAGAGAGGTTATGGTTTTGTCAGAGTACACCTCACAACATACATTAAAAAAAAAAAAAAAAAAAACATACCAGGAAGAACAAATGCAACTTAATCTGTCTGCAATTACCAACACAAGTTATTGTTTTAACCAAAAGCTTTTTGAGAGTCTAAAGGGCACATTTTTTTCTTAAAAGACTTGGTGCTGCAGTTAATCATCATAAGTCAAATCGTGGAGGAGTAGAGTTTAGGCATAGATGACTTATATTTATCTTCGGGATTCTTCTCAAACACTCTGCAAGTAAATCAGCTCTGCTGGGTGTAGCCATCTGCAACGACAGCAGTTCTGGCTTGTGCTATGTCCAAGTAATATATCTGTTATTAGGTCAGTATTAGTCAAATTACAGTTATGAAGTGTTGCAAATATCTACAAGGAGCTCATTCAGGAATGACACCGACACATTCAGTTATAAACAGGCGGAATATGAACAACATAGTATCGCTTGGATCAACAGCAGGACATGTCCGAAAGAAGACTACTGTGATCAACTGAACCTGTAAAAATCAGGTTGTAGCGTGTGAAAGAGGAACTGGGCCGTTGGCTTGCAGGTTTGACTACTGGCCTGCAACCCTTCTTCCATGAGGTCTCTGCTCCACTTCCCTGTCTGTACACAGTCAATAAAGGCCACCTGAGCCACCAAATACAAATTAAAATCCACACACATGCTTGTTGTTAATCTACATATACAATGTAAAACACAGATTAGTAGTAGCTACTTCCTACTTTTCACATCAGAAATTATAAATGCACATGCACTGCCACTCAAAGGCCAAAAAAAAAAAGGCACAGCTGGTGACTCACACAAACCTGGTTTCCGAAAGGACAATGAGGCCAACTGAAATGACGGATCTGCTGATGTCATAGGCAAGAAGAACAAGGTCAGGGAGAGAAAGACTGGCCAGATAACAGAGCGGGAACACACACTCCCTCCTTTCCCTCACACTAAACACATGTCCATTTTCTCATGGTCAACAGCTAAGTAATGTCCTTTGAACACCATGAAAGTCAAACATTCACTGGATGCCATCATTTCTAAAGTTTTCATCACACTAGCTTGGGCGGGGGTGGGAGGGGGGATACAAGCACTGAACAAATTTCACATTTTTCTGCCTGGTGCCACTGATTGGTCAACACCTGCAACCAATCATGCTTGCAATGTGCAGAATGTTCTTTTTAGTTCCTGTCAGATTTCCAAGTACTATGCTCAGTTTATCTTCAGAGTTCATACAAACACTTAGATATTTTGCTGTTGTAACTTCGGTACCACAGCTCTTTTCCACAAATCTTACTAGTCACCCTTAACTGAGGCTTTGAGAGTGATGCAACTGAATGGATGAACAAAATAACAATAAGATCTTTGTTGTTATTTGTCTTATCAAAATATTGTCTATAATGGAAAGTTCAAAGTCATTTTGTAGTCATGTGATCAACCATTGTTAATACTGATTTTGACTCTTTAAGCTATAAAGTCAATGCTTTCCTCCTACCTGAGTTGCGTGAAGGGGGAGGGGCCATGGACTGTGGGTAACCACCATTGGAATGGTTGTTCTCTCCAAAGTCAAAGATAGGCTTGGGTTTGGGTGTGTATTCACGTCTTGGTCGAGACTGAGCTTCAGTCATTCTGTTGAAAAAGATTGATTCATTTGAATATGACATTAAAAAAATGTCTACCATAAAATTAAGTTACTACAACTGAACCAGTGCCAGACTTAAAAAGCTGCACAGTCACATATGTGATACAGAGCGTTGGTACTTGTTTTTATGTTTCATTCATGTACCAACCTGTCCCGCAGTTTGTCAGAAAGCTCCTCTAGCACTTGCACAGCTTGTCTGTGGTACTGCAGCTGGGACTCCACCAGAGATGAGAGCTGGCTCACCTGTTCTATCTATATAAACACACACCCACACTTAACTTCATCTCTGTCAATATGTTCCCTAGACGTCATCTATGTCACTGTGCTTGAGCAACAGTGGAAGTTTTTAATGTTGATAAGCACACCAGCAATGAAGTTATCCTTTTAATAAATGCTTCAACAAATATGGCTATGTTCACACTGCCAGCCCAAATCTGTTTTTAGCATAACCAGATTATAAATCTATATTAGAACAGTTCTGGAGGAAAATATATCATAATCATGATCATTTTGTCCAATATTGAAATCGCAAGTATTTACAATGATCATTTCTGTCAACTTAAAAAATTGTATAAATATAAATGAATTACAAAGATAACAAACTTGTGCTATTTTTGAATTTTTCCAATAAGCGGGACAATACATGATAAAACTATTTATGTTTCAATCATCAGAAAGCTCAGAACTGTACCAAAATAATCATACCATACTGTCCTGATTTTTGTATCTATATTTAGTATCTCTTTAGAACTATGAATGTACAAAAGTAAACATATTAAATAAAAGCAAACAAAACTAATAAAGTATAAAACTTACATACTTATTTTTTAGTGCGCTATCACAATGGACATCTAAAAGGTCCTAAGCACACATTTAACATTTTCCCAAAGTACAGTTGACAGATTGCTATGGATACAGTACAGGCTGAACATAAGCAGAGTGAGGTTAACATTCAGAACACATGACAGAATAAATGTAAAATAATTATTTCTTCTCAATTATGTAATTTTGGGAGTCAAAATTGTAATCCTGATTAAAATTCTATTTGACACTTTTTTTTAAAACAGTCTTTATAGCCAAAACCCAAATGAAATTAAAAGTTTCATCCAAATCGGATTCATAGTTTCAAATGCGATTCCAATCAGATTGCTTTAAACCCCTACTTGTTCGATTAGGTAGGATTTTTTTGACAGAAGCGACAAGAGATTACGCCATTAGCTAGCCTTAGCTGCCGACTAGCTAACATTGAACCTGTCTAGACTATGCAGCTCATGGTACTGACAAACCAGTGGAGAAGCCTGAAACAAAGCAGTACACAGAAGCGTCCTCCATCTCTGAAACTCCCACTGCAGCTCTTTTGTGACAGTAGCAAAACCAGTTCGCCACCCTCCATTTTTGGTTTCTTTACACCCTTTACACTCACTACACTACACTTTGGTTTGTTTACACTCTTTGCATGTAAGTTACCATAGCAACCATGCAGCTTCGGGAAAGTTAACACATACACACAGACTGAGTATGATCACTTGCAATACTTAATGTAAATTTTCAGTGATGACAGATTTGGGCTTTCAGTGTGAGCATAGCGCTATTTCACACAGGAGATAGAATATCAATAAACCAATCTCTAAGCTTTTATATATTTGAAAAAAAAAAAAAAAAAAAAAAGTGAAGATGAACTGCAAGACAACATTAGTATGTGCACGCTGTACATCCTGGACACACTGGCTTTTTTCATATTAATTATCCTTTAAAAGAAAATGTCAAAGCAGAAAATTGTCTTTTGGGTGAGTGTATATTTGACAAAGCGGTGTAAAGTACAGCCGCAGGACAAGTAACAAATAGTCTCACACTGTGTTAGTAGTATTTTATATCATAATAAGGTTCTAAGCTGAGAAAAACTTGAACTAACCGTGATGTAATGTTGCTAGTTAACATTAAAATACAATGAATACTACAATAAGATTTTGACTTGAGCTCTTAATTTCTGAAAAATCTATAATCTGTTACTATAATGTATCTAACTTTTTCCTACTGTGATTTGAGTGGCTGAGTGACGCACATGCTTGAATTCCATCATAATCCATCCACATAGTTGAGTAATGATTAAAATGAAAGATGTCAATACAACCATTTAAATGATAATGAGTCCTTACGTCAGTCTCCAGGAGGTTGTACATGCTAGTCTCAGCCACTTCCTTTGACTCGTGAAATTTTTCCAGCGCCTGTCGGACTTCTTCGTCTGGGATCTTGCCCTGACGTTTCTTCTTGTAGTCGTAATCCAGGCGACGACCTTCGAGCTTCTTCAGATGGTGCTTAAATTGTAAGAGCCACCGTTTAGTTGGTTTTGGAGGTATACCGATCTTTTTTATGATATGAAATATTGAAAAAAATGTGTCCACTGTAAATAGTATCTACTGTAAATATTAATCATTTTTATCAAACAGATGAATGTGTGCTCAGGGTTTCACAAATACTGAAACTGAACTATGTGAAGAACTCTGATGAAGGACTTGATGTAAAAACAAGCATTATGCACCTGTATCTCTCTGAGATCCTTGTCACAAAGCCCTTGCAATGGATCAATAAAGTTTTGTTTCACATCAATATCTAGAGAGTCTTTTACTTCTGCCAGTCTCTTCATGGCCTCTCCTGCATCTACAAGAGCTCCACCTGATTATAAAGACAAAATTAGAGGCGACAGTCATTATTGTTGCAATACAGAATCACATCAAGTTCGGTTTAAACTTAAAATGAAAATACAAACCAGGAAGTAACAAGAGAATAATACTTAAAATAGCCAGTAAGTATGAGATTAATGAGCATCTTGAATAAACACACTTATAAACGCAGTTTGTCTGCCAGGACTTTACTGGACTAAAAGACCAACTCTACAGAAACATCTTGCACTGCTGTTTTTGCACTATTCTTTATAGCAGTTTGTCACATTGAAACCAGTGCATATTGTTTTAATTTAAATTCTAAAGTCTGAACTCTGTACACGGAGAGCAAGATATCTGAAACCGAATTCTTTGTGTATGCAAACCTGCCCAACAAAGTTGACACTGATTCTGAAATCACAAACACACACATCTTACCAAAGTTAGTATCCTCTCCTAGTTCCCGCCCATATTTGGCCATACATTCTCCTAGCAGTCCCTCAGCCTGAGGATACCCTGGGTTCTTCACCTGACCACGGATCTTAGACATGGTGTTCAGCATTGATAGTTTGGCCCGTGACGCTGTTGAAAGGAGCAAATGCAAAGCTCATGTTTTATCTATAATTGAAATAATTGAGCTGGATGCATAACAAAAAGGTTTTCTTCTCACCTGGGTTGGGTTGCAGGTACTCTGATGTTTTGGAGATCACCTCCGCTACTGCCTTACTGGTCACATCTACTTTCTACAAAAGAAATTAAGTATGCACATGTCATGTCAAGTCTAAGAAATGCACAAGTCACAGAATCAAATCAAATCAAATCAAACTTTATTTATAAAGCGCTTTTCATGCCCCAAGGCAACACAAAGTGCTTTACAGCAACACAAAGTGTAACATACTGTTTACAGAAAAATTAGGATTTATACTTAATTCTTAGTTTATTCTATAATATGCTAAATAATCGCGATAAAGATAATAAACATCCCAATGAGTACACATTATGACATCTTTCACTTGTCTTGTCTCCCCAGGAGTGCAAAGCCCCCAAATACCAGCAAACCAGGGATATCTATATGAGGGAACTAATTCTTCTGCAATGAGCAAAAGTGTGCTGTGTGTATAATGCTTTGATTTATTTGCTCTTTTCACAATAAAAGAAGATTGCTCCCTTACCCGTTCCAAGTCTCTGAAGTCATCATCTAGTTTAGTTCCCTCTGCACCACCAACTTTCTCACTGACCATCTAGAGGCAGAGAGATGAGGAGACAGGAGGCAAAATAAAAAGCATGACAAAGTGCATATTGTATTAAATCGATAGGGTTTTGATGGTGTGAAACAAGCTGAGGAAAATTTCTAATTTACAAATGCCTGCTCTACAAAACCAGAAAATGCACCACAAAGTGCATTTCTAGCAGACTGCATGTGCTTATTGTACACTGTGATGTGTAACCTCTAAACAAAGTCTTAAATTGACTTAAGTGGGATTATATAAAAGTTGTAACAGTGAAACCATACGAAAGACAAACATCTGTTAATGATAAGCTCTGCAATGCAAATGAACAGCATTCAAAACCAATTAAATCTACAATTTTATTTAATCAATATTCAATGACTTAGGTAGACTACTACAGCAGGGGTTTTCACATGTTGATCAGCCACAGAGAAGTTTAATAAGGCAGCAAACGGAAAGGAAAGCTGTAGTTTTGCAATGGAAATATGATTATACACACTTTCCACTGACAAATACTCAAAAGCTTTGTGTATACATGTATTGTCTAATTGTATGTCTTGTTTTGTCTACGTCTAATTCACTCCTCTTTTAGAGTGAAACAAGTTGGGTTTTTTTTTTTAAATCATTTCGAAAGTGACTCAAAGCAACAATCGCGTGTCCATATGTGATTACAGGAAAAACAAAGGCTTTCTGCATGTGTCATCGAGCAAATGATAGGCTTCTGCTGAGCTGCTTTCCTCTAACCACTACTGTGAAAAATAAAGCCTTTCATCTTATATACCTGAACTAAATAACACAACTTGCTAAACTAACCACTTCCCTTGATTGAAGAGCTTG
>JBAMYA010000019.1:2791011-2808544 GCA_037176975.1 Arrhamphus sclerolepis | reverse complement strand
TACTACTACTACTACTACTACTACTACTACTACTACTACTAATAATAATAATAATAATAATAATAATAATAATAAAATTGATATCAGAATATACTTCTTAAATTACTTGGTCTATATAAATAATATGAAGACAACAAAGAAACACCAAGAATGCCCAGAGAGAATATCTGTACTCACAAACCTCTGAAAATGTAATTGCAAAATCCATAAAAAAAACAAACTTGTCCTATAAAACTATGTTTTAGATGTGGAAATGTTAAAAAATAAATCAATGTTTACCTTATATTTAAAGTCAAAACCAAGAAATGTGACATTAGCATCAAACAAACTTTGTTCAAGCATTGTCATGATTAGAACGTATATCAAAATTGAAAATGTTTTCAAAAGTCATAGTATCATTACTGAAAAAAAATTATATTGCAATATATATTGTTGTTGAATTATTGCCCAGCCCTATGTTGAACTGCTTTCATAATCCCGCGATCCCAGGGTTAACCAAATGCAGTTTTGCCACGAAAACATGTGAAACAGGGAATACAAATTGTGTAGTTTGTTTGTTTTTATACAATAAGATCTTTTCAATTAGGTATTGTGCAGTTTTGAAATATTAGTTGTTGTTTTTTTTTAACTATAATAAATAATAGAAGTGTAGTCACACAGCCAAAGTTGCATTCATTTTTACTTGATTATGCTGTTTGGTTGAGTCGGTGTATATATTTTAACAGAATTTCAACCTGAGATTACTAGCAATGAAATATACACAATATCTGAAGCATTTTGGGCCTTTTCAGTTCAAAAATGTTTCCACCCAGAATTAGATTTTTAGCCTTGGTTAGTTTTCTTATCTTAACAAGGTCTAAGCTTGAGAAAGTCTTGAGAGTCATGTGATGAAGTTTTGAGAAAATATCTGTGAATGCTACTCTTATCTGACATGAGTGGAATATAGTTTTGAATGAAATCTGTGCTCCCTAGATCTTTGAACAAAAATAAAAGACAATTAACAGGCCTCAGACCACAATGTTCTGATTACTATCATTGTGATAAACTGAAAAGACCCTTTTTGTCACAATAATAACAATATAACAATATTCAGAATATGAGAAAGGCGTAGACGAGTGTAAGAGAAGTCAAGCCAAAAAACGTAATTCTTCTTAACTGTAAAACGACTTTTATTACATTCTTAAATCCACATATAGTATCACCATTGTGCAATAAGACCATTTCGAAGCCTGTTAGGCTTTACAACCATAACATGTCATAAATTATTTCATATTAAAATCTATCTTGATTTAATAACAATAATCATAAAATAGAGTGAAAAGATAATAAACAGAAGGATCATGACAAGAGAAACTTTTAAGGAGACATTTTTTAAAAATGCTCTTAAAAAAAATAGAATTTATCTCTCAAAGACAAAAAAGGACACTAATCGTAAGAGAAAAAAAAAACAGTACATAAAAGGATGGAAATGAATAAACAAAAGATCACAAAAAACAACACAAAAATTCAGAGATTATAATCCATCTTTTACACATATATATATATATATTATCCTATTTAATCTATGACTCCAACTCAAAAAAATAAAATCTTGCTATAATGGTATTAGACAGGAGTAAAGTCTTTGATACTTCTGTAATCAAACATTCACAAGAACATGTACTGTACACAGTGATCAAAGCTTTAAAGGTCTTCTGTATTGGTGCAAAGTGTCATGCTAGCTTGACTAACTGCAGACACTGTAGGACAGAGAGCCCAGCTATCTCCCTGAGTGACTCTAAACAGAAATGTTAAGTGCAGATCACAAGTTTTGGCCTCTGGGATGTTTTTTTTAAGCCTGCAAAAATTTCAAAGTATCAAATAATCTTTAGAAACCTGCATGCCTAACTGTCTTAGGCCCCTTACGCAAATTATTGCAATTTGTTACAATCGGTAAGTGCCATCTAGCTGTTTAAGCTGATCTGCAAAGAAGTTGGTTGTGTATTTGGTGCACTATATTGTATATTTGTTACACTTCAAGGTTACTGTGCTGGAGTGCTAATGGAAATAATGACTGTAATACATGAGAGCTAACGCCCATCATACTAAAAACAATGGGAAAGACATTATTGCACAATCCCCAAATGCCACTATCTTAAGTACCAAAACCAGGTTAATACCCCCTTCATAGCATGTGAGACAAAGTGGTGTATGGCAAACAGCACTGTCCCAGCAGTGCAAAGCAAACCCCATTTAAATATCAAACATTAAATATTACAAAGACAGGCATCCACATCTGCCATAAGATTGTCTTAAAATGCTTAGGATAGAAATAACATGTATGTTTCATTCATATACAGCTATTCTTTCTTCTTGGCCTGTTTAAGATACTAGAATAAAATAAAATAAAACGGTTTCACTGGGACACACTGTTGGGTGTCTCCAGAGACTTTACTTGTGATAGATTTTTATATGTCCAGAACATCTTGGACCTAAAGGCATAAACTGCTCTAGAAAAGTAGAACAGCAGTCATAGATAATGTCCTTAGCACTAAAAGATCCAGCATTTTCACTTCTTTTCTGTTTTCATTCCAGATTTACCAGCAAGATAGTTCATTTTACAAACATTGTCTCGTCGACACAAGCTTTTAAATGGTCATGCTTTTGAGGAGGCTCTGAATTGTGAATACAGAAATATGAACTCAGGGGGGTAGCTGATGTCTCTGTCAACCCTGTGCTGTGCCATGTAGTGTTTGGAGAGGGTGAGGTAGTAAGGGAGTAGGTAGCAAGGAACAGAAAATATCTTCCAATCAGAATACGTGATCTGCTCAACCTCAAAGCAATAATCGTTGGTGGTGACAATGAAATCCCCACATGTCCAGGGAGCTTAAAGATAATACACCCACTCATCCACTTTCTATTTTCTGTCTCTTGATCCAACTTTGTAGTTGGCAATGTCTTTAACTGTCATTTCAACATCTTTTCCACCCATTGGTTGAGATGGTGTTGGAGGCATGGCCACTGCAGAGGGGGCTGAAGAGCATTTCCAAATGAACCAACATGAAAGAGCACTTATCCCCACAATGGTCAGCCTCCCATCACCTTAGACATACAACTCAACAGCAGTAGGAGGAACGGTGCATCTAGCAGGGTTTAACATATGATTCACATCTGGCAGTTTGACTGCAAAGCCATAAAATCTTGTTTTGGATTAAAACGACTCAAAAGTGTACTCCATTTGAGCTACAATCTTCTCATCCTGGAAGCCCAACATGTGAGCAGGATGATCTAAGAACAAGCACAAACACGGCCTCCCTCTTCTCTCATGTTGTAGATTCACAACTGCTTTTCTTTTACACAATACATATGTATGTCATACATATTTCATGTATATAAAAAGGTAAATCTGAAGAAAACTTTCATAATACCTCTGTGTGTCTCTCTAAGTGGTTTTTGCAAAGGGTAAAGGTATTTGGACTGAGGTCATTAATTACATTAAAAAATAAACACACACACACACATAAAAGAAAACTTAAAAGTTCACTTGCATCAGTATCTGAGGGTGTGGTTGTACAAATACCCAAAATGATGTCACTATAAGTGCTATGTTTTTTACTTTGCATTTAAGTGTTTGTAGATGCATGGCAATAAACCAAGCTGAACATTTGCCCATGACTTCCACAGTTTTAAACCTGGTCTGTGTTTGAATTTTGATCATGGTCCCTTTAAAATCATTTGTTCATATCTTACAAAACTGCAAACTAATGGTGCTACCAAAAATATCGAATGAAGTAATGAACTACTAAAAGACTGTCTGACTGAAACAGGCATCATTACTGCAAATCTCCACAAAGTGGGTGAGGACTTTAGGTAAGTACATTCTATATCAAGCCTAGGGCTGTGCTGGATGTTTAAGGGAGAGCGGGGTACATTCAACAATAACCGCTTACAGGAGCTGTGAGAACAGTAAAAGTTCAATAGAAAGGAATTAAACTCAGTGAGCGGCTTAAGGTGTCTTATAAAAAAATAATTTTGAGAATACAAATGATGTAGGCTACTTTTCAATCATCATTATTATTTTTTTTTTATCTCTCTAAGAGGAAGTAACATGCATCATTTACCTCCTGTAGTGTTAGTCTGAAAGGACTGGCTTGCAGGGCAGTGAAAGCTACTCCTCAGGGCTCAGAGTTCAGAGGTGAGAGGACTGTGGGCCAAAGTGTGGCATGCAGGATTGTCATTGGGCTGCTGGCTGGTTTTGCCTCAGCTGGTTGCCACATTTTTAAATTCCTCTACACACACTCCAGTCTCACTATGTGACTCATACAATTGAACTATGTTCCTAAACTAGCCCTCTGTCGAGTCAGGAAAAGTAATCTCACTGCCGAATACCTCCTTGTACAGAGGAGGGAAGGTATACGCTGTGTCAGGGTGAACCAGGCGGAAAAACTCT
Source organism: Arrhamphus sclerolepis (assembly GCA_037176975.1). Classification (NCBI taxonomy): domain Eukaryota; kingdom Metazoa; phylum Chordata; class Actinopteri; order Beloniformes; family Hemiramphidae; genus Arrhamphus; species Arrhamphus sclerolepis. Next base: position 2,804,115 of record JBAMYA010000019.1, on the reverse strand, counting down.
AGTTTGTCAATGTGAAGGTTGCAAATGGACCTCATTACAGGAAGCTTAGACACCATCTAGGAAGAAAATTCAGAAAAGGAGAAAAAAATTAGAATAGAAATACTTTCAGACATTACATTTACACAGTGTCGGTAGCATATCTGGTGAGTATTTCCATTAAAATGGTGCACGTTCTGTACCTTAGCTAGCTTCTCATCTGAAGCTCCTTCTTTTTGCAGGCAGCGCTGCAGAGCTACATAAACTTTCTCCTGCAACTTCTGGATCTTCTGGACATCTGTGAGCCAGGGGCGATCTAGAAAGAGATGACAGAATGTTTAATGTATAAAAATCATTTAGGCATGGAAAGCTCTGAGTAAATGAATACTTATCTAAAAGCAGAAAACAAAGAAAAAAAAAGTTCTGTCAAATAAAATACATTTTTTTGTTTTATTGACTAACAGTTGAATAATATCTAGCAATATTTCAGAGCACAAGGTTAATTTTCTTTTTTAAGATTCAATTAAAAAAATTAGTTTGCAGAGATCTGAAACTTTCCTGAGAGGAGAAAGGTTCCCCTTATGGTCTCATCAAAATGCACAAGTTATTTCAGCAGTACTATGGAAATGTAGTTGTCAGAAAGGGAGACGTTCAGGCTTCTTTTTGAAGTAAATTTGCAGTTTAATACCAACAAAGTTGCCAATTGTATCCTTTATTACCATAGCAAAACTATTTCTCTATTGCTGCATAACATAGCTTTCTTTCTTTGTCAGAAATGAACTTGTAAGAGACGCCTTAAATCATATGTCGAAAACAGGTCAACAGTAAAGCATACAAATGTTCCAGCTTTTGTTCTGTAACATGCAAATCATTGCTATACACGTCTGACATCATGTCAGTCATGAACTGAAGTGCACTAAAATCTGTAACAAGCATGTGCACAAGCCAAATTCCTCTGTCTTTATTTGTTTGATATCTGGATTTACAGGAAGTTTATTTGTGGAGAAAAGTAACCTGCAAGTTACTTGTAAATCTACAGTCATTCTCAATTTTCAAAAACAAAGCTTTTAGCAAAGATCTATTTAATTGGGCTAATATAGAGTTCATCACGGCGGTATAGAGATTTATCTTATTCATAATTAACAATACTCGAAAAATACATTTTGTGAGCAAGTGGAAATCACTGCAAATATAGCAAATTAAAAATGTTTCCATAAGATAAACAAATAAGAAAAAGGTTTATAACATCATCATCTTACAGCCCACAGCTGGAAAAAAAATAAATCTCTTGGCATTTTTAATGTTGAATTGGTGAATTATTCCAGCTATTTTATGTCAAACAAGTCCAGCAACTTAAAAAGTGCTGGCAAACCTTTGTTTACTCTGTCCTGACTTTTAATGTAGTCTAAGTACTACTTACACAAGTTAAGTCTGTACAGAAAGTCCTCTTTAATTAGACCTTACCTGGAGAGAAAAGTACAGCAGCACTGAAGAGAGCCATCTCTTCGTCGGTCATCTGTATACGACTTAGGCTTTTAGCTAAGTCAAACACTGCATTCACAAGATCATCACAGCCTTAGAAGAGGAGAAGCAAAGAAGGAGAGTAATTAAAACCGAAAGTATTGACTGTGAAGATTGTGACATGGTAGAAAGACATCAAAAGTTGAGCTCAAATCATCTACTCATCCTTTCACAATGTTTATATTAGATATAGAGAGCAAAACAGACAGATAATGAATGTGCTGACTGACCAAGAGCTTTGAACAGCTGAGGCGAGGCAAACTTTCCATCAAAGAGCAATGTATTATTGATGGGGTTATAGGCCCGACACATGCGAATCAGTAGAACATCCATGCAGCCTGTTGACACACACACACAAAAAAAAATCACACATGTAAATAAAAATGTAACATAGCATTCAAATGGTTGTTGCTCAGAAAACCTTAGAAAACAAAACAAACTCTGACAACTGATGTCCTCATACAGATGGTAAAATGTCCTCAGTGTATATTACAGAAAGTGAAAAGCTGTTTACAAACACCCTAGCATACCAATAATGTAAGGAATTGCATTAATTTTGTGTAACATACCCAATATATAATATAATGGCTGCTTAATCACATATCTTTAGTATACAGCTGTTGAATATATTTTGTGCTTTGTATGTGACAGATATTATATTGATAATTAATGTAAGTGTTTGACTTTACATAACATTATGACACATTATTTGTGGGTAAGTAAACCTATTGTGTAGCAACATATTTCTGATAGAAGCAGTTTAAATTTAATGCTATGTTAAAAATGCTATGTTAAAAATAAAAATCTTTTTGAATGTGGTCTTTGTTAAATAAAACCAGGAAAACAAAATCCATCAATGTCATATTTTGACTGATTTGTTGTTCGTGGTTGTCCCGACAAAATGAACATCAACTTCAAATCTCCAGCGCATAAAGAAACGGTCTGATGAAGAGAAAGGGCAGCACAGAAGAAGTTGTGTGTCTAAAACAAAGCTGGCCATTCTTTAGAAGAACAACCATGAACCTTTTTATGTCAGTCTGCAGGCATGTGATACTGGAAGTATGTAATGTCAGCTACCACTTGAGGAAAATAAAACAATATAATTTTGCCTATAATAAAAGTTTGCATTGTGTTTAACAAACACACAATACTCGTAATGTCCAGGATGTGCTTTTTGGTATCATGCACTGACCTGCTTTGAGGAGGATAATCTGATCGTTCTGACAGAGGTCCATGAAGCCAGAGATGCGCTTGGCGAACTCGACCACATACTGGATCGCATTGGTGATGTGAATAGCACACTGTTGCCACATTGCCTCAGCTGACTGAAAAAGAAAGAATCACACAGAATGGCTTTATAAGGACTGCAGCTTCCAACTGACATCAAAGAAGTTGGATTTCATTCTTCTCTTTCGCCTCAAACTGATTTCAAATGAAGTGTCTTGAACAACATTATGTCTGAATATATTTAGACAGATCACCCTAGGGGCTCCAACCTTGACAATACAGATAAAAAGCTACATAGGAGACATATGATAAAAATGTTTTGATTTTCAAGTGTCACTGAGGATGACAAAGAGGGAAGGCTTTTCTTTGTTTTATGAAACTTTTTTGTACAAATTGTATTGTTTAGTTTTGTACAAGGTTAAAAACTGAAAACAATCCTCAATTATCCATGTAACTCCAAGCCAGAAAGAGCTGTAGAGATATTAACGTTTTTTATATTCAGTTTGATGTGTATGTCTTTCTTTATATAGGACACATATTTCTGTTCACATTGTCCCCTCCATTAATCACCGCTTTATTGTGATGGAGTGGCTGTAATTCTATATTGATCCCAGCCTTGGTTTTCACACCTTTGACGTTTGGGTCCATGCAGCACAGTTGGAATGAGCTGCATGCGACCACGCTAATGTGGACCCGATTGCAGGAGGTGCTAGAAGAATCCAGTCCTAAATGGACTAAGCTGTCTGAGGTGGAGGGTCTGAAAGAAACATCCCTGGCTTCTGAAATTGGGTGACATGGATTGGGGGACACTAGAAGGGAATGATAGAGAGGGAGTCTGAACAGGAGGTTCAGAGGTACCTGCATATCTAACATGGGTTCTGGATCCAATCTTATGGAGATGGGATGGATTTTATTCCACTCTGGAGGAAAGAGCAAGTGGTGGTAGCTCAGAGAAAGGATTCTGTTTGCATCTATGTGCCAGTCTTGGTCTGCCTTGGTGCACCCCTCAAAACAGCTACACTAAGTGGATGGGAAAAGGACCAGCAACCGGGTCTTAGATGAGTTGCAGAAAATCTAAGGATGGATTCATATCACCCTATAGTTGAAGTCTACATTCAGACTTAAAGACAAATTCCATGATTTTTCTCCAAACTGTATCCCTGAAATGTGGATGAATACGGTTCAACTGTTATCAGCGTTCTATATAATATTTAATGATGTTGAGTCTCATATGTACCTTGGTAAAATATGAGCGTGTCTCTTCTGAGGTATACAAGGTCCAGGCCATCCTTTTCAGCTCCTCTGTGCTGTATTGGCTTGTCTCTATGTGGGACTTCACCACATTCTGTGTTATACGTTCTGAAATAGAGAAGTACTACTTTAATTGATTTTTTACAACTTGCAAAACGATTAGCATTTCAATTATATACTTAAAGCTTAGAAAATACATGTACGCCATTGGCCAAGTATTAGAGGTTTGCTTACCTATCTCAAGCAGGCAGCAGCCCTCTGGCAGTGGGTTAAGGATAGCATGTGAGAAGAGTCCAGAATCGTGCAATAACTGGTATTCGTGTTTGATGCTGTGGTTGCCATCGACAAAGTCTAAGCTGGTCTGTTCTGGTGAGCTTTGGGAAGATGAACTGTTGCCTGCACTCCCGCCCAGCATGTCCAGGTTACAGTACTCTCCACCTGCATCCTCTGGAGTCAGTGACAGGTCAAAAAGCAGGCCCTCTGGCAATGTCGTTATGTCATCCAAATCACTGAGTGTGGTACTGGAGCCTCTTCTGTAGGTGCGGCCATGGTCAGTCATGTCACTTTTCTCCTCACAGGCACCAACCCCTGCACACTCCTGGGACTGCTGGTGTTTCTGGACCTCTGCATACAGGCTGTCACGCTGCTTTTTGGACATACGACCAAACTTCACAGCTGCAGCAGAAGAGTATAAAGGCAAAAATGTAACTCTCAAGAAGGTCTAAAGAAACACAATGTGACCTATTCAATAGAATAAGAAAAAATGGACTTTGAAATTAGATGCAGATCGAGTACTCACCATCACGACTCATACCCAAAGCAAGACACTTCTGCAGCCTGCAGTGCTGACAACGATTACGGTTGGTCCGGTCAATTAGGCAATTCCTTTGTCGTGAGCAGGAGTACATAGCATTGTTCTGCTGGCTGCGTCGAAAGAAACCCTACAAAAGAAAAAAAAGAAAAGAAAAGAAAGAAATGTCCATTAAGTGCTGTATATTATTGATTACAGGTAATAGAATCCATTTGGTGTACAATTTTTTTACTGTCTTTTATGATCTAAATAGTTTATAAAGTGGCTTACCTTGCAGCCTTCACAGGTAATAACACCATAGTGAATCCCTGATGATTTATCCCCACAGATTTTACAAGGAATCACTTCTATTTGAGCTGAAAAGAGAGAATAAGGCAGATAAAACATAAGTAAATAGGTAATGAAGGAGGCCTCTTTTTAATGAAAAATATGCTTCCTGACTTTTCAATAATCTGCTGGTTTTTTGTTCCTTTTTACGTGACTTCCAGTAAAACTCTGTGATGGGCATTTTACATTATTTTCTCATTGTAGGGACAAAACAACAAATTGTTTCCAGTTCAATTCAAATTCAAAATGCTTGACTCATCGCGAGAGGAAATACATTAATATTATCTACTGTATCTTTGAAAAAACTTTTAGTTGCAACTGAACAAAGGAAGTACGCTGGAAGTGTAAAGATCATATCCATTTTAGCTGTGACACAATATACGCTGATATATTACCACAGATGCAAAAGCAAGAATGCAGCTTTGATGCTATACAGTAGCACTAAAATATAGACAACACTTAGTGATTACTTTTTAAACAAGCTGATGTCAATAAAATTCATCGGCAATATCAAATTAAGCTGTCAGTTTACAACAAATAAATATTTGATCTTGACAGTCTTGATTTTTCACTCAATCAAGTCCACATTTTCAACAATATAGTGCTTTGTGCATTTAGTTGAATTTTCTGACAAATGTCTGAAAAAGTCTTTGATTGCAGTGGAAACCCAAGTATATGAAATACAAGCAGTGAATAGATGCATCTGATTATTTTACAGGACTACAAAGAAACCAGAGAAGAGACAGCTAGAATGTAAAGGAACCTGTGTATACATTATACTGTACACCATGTGGAAGCCTGAGCCTTCTTATCCAAGAACAGCCTGTTCTTTTCATTATGTTGTTTATCTAAGTAGCTGGGCCTCCTCCGGCCCAGAATAGAAGGTCAATTGCATTAGCTGAGGCCCTGGGTTATAAAGTTTCATGGCTCACACTCGTTCTGCTCCTCCTCCAAGATGAGCAACATGCTTGCAGATTAACAAAGACATATTCCCTTGCAGAATACTTCAAAGCCCACAACTATTCCCACAAAACAACTGCAAGTGACTCTTAGTGTGTATTCAATACTTTATTTGCCCAGAGCTGACAGACAATACTGTATCTAAAACGCTTTCTTTCAGGTCACACAGGCTATTAGGTAAGCTGTTAAATTCACAAAATAGGTTTTGAGTAGTCTTTATAGCTCTTCAGAAAATTGCTGCTTTCTAAAGGCACTGTTATAAACTAGTCACATCCAATCAATCACATGAGTCACTATGTGTGCAGAAAGATGTGCGTCACACACTGTGGCAAAGCGAAAGAGGTTAGTGACTGACATTATCCTGAAAATTCTGATTTACAGAAATCTGCGCCCCTTTTTTTTTTTGTCCATCTTTTCTCTGCAGTCCAGGTAACATCTTGAAGTTATTTGGTGTGATAGAATGTGGTAGACAACGAAATGCAAGTGAGTGATATAAATAAATCAAGCCCAGTGGAAAAAAATCCCTTTCTCCTTTGCTCTCTTTTATTCTTCCACCCTCAGAGCCTCACCCCTCCCCCCCGTCAGCCTGTTATATAACTGTCGTCTGGCTGAATTCCATGAACATGCTCATTCAAAGGTGGTTGTCTTGGCAACAGTGAGGCAACCCTCCCTCATCTTTCTGTGTTCTAATTGGCTTCTGGGCGAGAGGCTTTGCCAGTGACTTGCCACCTCACCTGCCAGTCAGCTGAGTTGCACAGTCAGGACCAGCAAGCAGGAACTGCTCCACTGACACAGTTACCCATTCAGTGAGGGGACGGGGCTTGAGATGGAAACCTCACAAGGAACACAATCTCATTTCTTGAGGGTTTTAAGGTGGAACTAAATCTGATTCAGCCTTTAAGTAAGGAGAGAGTGCATGCTTGAATTTGGTTTGGTGCACAAAGGTGTAAGATTTAATTACAGAGAGGTATCAAATAACCGGTTGAAAATGGGAGACACACACTGCACTGTTGGGTCAACAACTGGTGCAGCTTTGAGAAATATTTACACATTAATCTAATACAGTAAGATGGAGGAAAGGTTAACGCATAAGCTATATTAAGTAATAGTTCATAGTAGCTCTTCAACTTGTTGCAGCATGTCAACTATTTGTGTGAAATTTCAGCTGCATCAGAGTTGGACCATAAATCTATTTTTACTTTGGCACAGACTAGAGATTTCTGCTGCTGTGCTGGTGCATTGGTTATTAAATTCACAATATTGCACCTACCTACACGCAGTTTAGTTTAGATACAGCATCTCAACAGTGTGTGGTGTCTGACTAATAATTTTTTAGGTATGTCCCAATTCAACAGCCATTTGTTGGTCCATTTTACTCAGACAGCCCCCATTAATCTCTGCTCCAGTACAACAATGGATAAACCACTTGTATGTGTGAAAGCATAAATGCTTAAACCAAGTAACCTGCATGTTTTAGACAGAACATTACCATGTTTAGAGTATCACTTTGGATGAGCAGTTAATGCACAAGCCATATGGGTGCTACTGTTTCAGTCTGAATGTCAGTTTGAATGTTATCTGGTTGGGGCATTTTGAAGCATTTCACTTCCCTTTCTTGTCTTGCATTTTAACAGACAAAACACTATTTGAGCACAGTGAAAAATTATGACTGAGACAAACTAAGTGTATAATGGTTTGGATATTAGACAGCTGTATAAATTAAGCTAAAATAGCCTACAGTGACTATGAAAAGAAGCAAATAGATAAATGTAAACATACTGGCAGAATGTGGAGAACTAGAAGCACAAAACTCTATTTTTGCACCATAGACAGTACAAATAAACACTTATACAATTATGTTTTTTGTGTCAATGTGCTGATGTGGGAGTAAAAGTTTGTCAGCATTTTCTCCACGAGTGTTGTAAACCCTCATCTAGAGAGACTTTGTCCTTTCATACCAGTTAATCAAACAGAGTCTAATGTCCTATTTACTCTGGACTTTACATTTACCTGACATACTGTATACTTAACCTACATTTGTGAGGGACCTATGAAGCCAGAATGCAGTGACTCAACAGCGTCTCCTTTTTTCTCTAGTGCACCCCCCACCCCACCCAAGAGTCTATTCTTTTCCCACATACTGTATCTGCCAATGCAGGCCCTCAACTACAATCTGTTTTCAACATAGCTTCATTATGTGGATAGTAATTAGTTTGTTTTCTTTCTGTTTCGTTCCACTGACTGACCTAGAGCACACAGGTAGAATAATGTGTCTTCACATTAACTCCAAACTCTAATAATGCGCTGCAGGTTTAATAATTTCTACCACTGACGATGTTGTAGTATGAGAATTGCATTCACTGCAGACTTGTATTTGGTTTTTGAATCCTGTGAGATTTAACACAAACAAATGGTAAAAGCAGGTGCTATCATACAGTATTCTTATTCATCACAGCAAATATACAAATATGCTATGGCAGCCAAATCAGGAGAAGATACTGTTTTCCTCAGCTTTTGCTATTTGGCTTCAATAGAATTCTCGCTTTGGGGGATAATCACATTATTATTGATCAAACATTCAACCAGTTTAACTTGATTTAAAATTATGCAAACCTTCACTTTCTTTTCTTTTCTTTTTTTTACAAATATACATGAAAAGCTGCACCTGCCAAGAAATCAGGACACACAAAGTAATTAAACACCATTGATCTTAAAAGATAAAGTGCAGTCACTTGGCGCCACTCCAAAGCCAAACCCCAATGGGATTCTGCCACACACACACACACACACACACACACACACACACACACACACACACACACACACAAAATCTATTTCACACTCTGTAATTTTGCAGGAAGCTTCAAGCCACAGAAGTAAATTTAGGATTGTACAGCAGTCACCGTATCTGTGTGGATATCGCAATCTTCATGCATTCTTTAAAAACAGATATAAACGGCATCAAAATGACACCAAATTAAGATTAAGTGAGTTCAAACAACTGTTAAAGATTAAAATGTTTTGTTTTTGGAATCATGGTCTGTAGTTACAATACATGATAACACACAAATGCATGGTAAGATTTTAACATTTTACTTGTATACTAACATGCAGGTTGTGTGAAAACAGCTTTTCATAACGGTAACAGAATCTTACCATGCAGTTGTCACAATGAAAGGGCACCTTGACACATACTGTAACTTGGTGTGAACTTCCCCAAGGCTAGTCTCAGAACAGATAGTGGCTTTGAGAATGAGCTTAGCACAGCAGTGTCCTTGGACAGCAGAGAGCAAACTCTCATCTTGACTATTGCTATACCTATGATAGCAGATTAACAGTGAGCCATTAATCATGAAGTGACTGCTTTATTTAGCTTATTTAGCTAAAGTCTTTCTGCACCAATACACTAGAATGACACCTAAATAAAAAAATAGGAGAATCAATTCCTTCCACTGCTTCACTTTGGTTTCTGTTTGATTTTTTTACATACACTATGTTTGTCGGCATAATAAAAATAATGTACTGTTTTTACAAAAATCGCATTGACAAGCCATGCCTGACTTGGATGACAGACTTGTTGATGTCAGTAACCTTAGCTGGCAGAGAAAGTTGAGATCAATTCAACCATACATTGCCTCATGGTTAAATGTAGGCTTGCTGTGCCCATATCCTGCTTGTCACAGTGATGCATGACAGACTGACATGGCAACGCTAAGAACTGAAAACTTCAGTCTGACTATGAATGCATGTCAACAGATGTCTGTGTAAATAATCAAAAATAATTTTGGAACGGCACCTGACAAAAAAGGGTTGTTTTTTTTTTATATAAGCAAAAGTAATAATAATAATTATCATTATTATAAATTAAAAACAAAACAGCTAGCTCTACCAGTGATACTTAAACAACTAATTCAATTCAAAATATCAACTTTGTGTCATCAGTGATGACGGCAACTCATGACCCTACACACACACACACACTTGCTGTAATCTTCAATGACAGAACTAGGTCAATGGAGCACCTCCTCTCCCTCTCCCTTCATGGTCACAATGGCCGCCATACTGCTAAACACTGAAAACAAACACACTTCTGACTGATGAATTAGACTACCTGTGATAGTTGAATTTAATTGATCAGATGATTAAATAATGGGGCAATTCACTAATACCACAAAGTAAAAGGGGTAAAACTGATGTTTGGATCAAACTAAAGTAGTATCTCCGACTTTATAATAGTTATAATTAAACTATTATACGTTTAGAGTTGAAACAAAAGGTCAGGCAAAAAATAAAGAAATGAAAACAGACTACATATTAAAGGTAAATAATCTCTTCCAGCGGATTTGAATGCGTCTTGACAGCCTATGAATCACTCCGCTCACTACCTCCCTCTCTGTGTCTTACATAACTGGAGCCAGAGGCTCAGCGGTGAAAATAAAGCTGTAACACATTCCTACTTGTTACAGGCAATACAAAATAAATAAGGAATATAAACCACTACAATTAAGCCTAATTACATGCATGCTGGCACATAGGCTTTTATAAATCTGTAATAACATAAACATGATCTACGTTTAAGCATTATCTTCCACCTATTTATCTTAAATACTGTGGAAATTATTTCGAAAGTCCCCCTCCCGCCCCCTATTTTTTATTTTTTTTTTTTTTTGCTGAACTGTTCCCCAATAGTCAACGCACTTTGGACTCAAAACCAGCGCTTTCACAACACTGCTGCAAACTAAAAGTTTCTGCGTAGACACACACACGAAAAAAAAGAAAAGGGGGAAAAAAAAAAACAGAAGAAAGCAAATGCAGCACATTTTCACCAACTCACCTCTCATTTCGACGGTAAAGTTTAACCAGTTCTTGGGGACATGTAACTCCAGGTGGGAAATAAGCTAGAAAACACGGTGAACGACGCGCACTTATTCGCTCCAAAGTGGAGCAGCTGAAAAGTGTCACAACAACGAATCCTCATATGGATTCTCTACTCCGACCTTTAAAATAAATTAAAAGCAGTGCTTTCTCTCGGCTTCTCGCAGTTCTGATGAGATGACACTTAGGCTATGTGATAAACAGCGGCGGCTCCTCTGGTTCCAGCTCTTCCCAGCTCTGCTGCTCGCTCTAACCTAGTTTCGGCGCGTGGACTACACATGATCCTCACCAGCGGTCCGCCCGCCTCGTGCCCAGTGAGCTGACGCGCGCGCCACCCCCCACCCCCCGCGCGCACTTTAAGGAGGCTCTCGCGTGCGTGGGAAAGTGTGGCAGTGTGTCAGTTCAGACCGACGGTCACCCAGCGTGGGAACTGTTTAATATAAAGCGCAGATTTGTTTCCTGCTGGATCATTTTCCTAAACCCACAGAAGACTTTCATTTTCTGTTTTCCCCATGAAAAGCATCTGTGACACAAAACTGAAGCTAATCATTCTTAAACATCACACACACACACACACACACGCTTTAATTTTTCAGTTTTGCGTACCCCTACCCCTTTGTTAACCTCTTGGATTCACCAGTTACCTTTATACAATTTATAGCTGTTTATTAGACTTCAACTGTTTTAAAAATTAATTTAAAAAACTGGAAGAATTGTGGTGGACTAAACCTCTGTGTTCTGAAGTTGATAGTACCTCCCTCCTTCCCTACCTACCTACCTACCAACCTAAATACCTACCTACCTAGAAAAAGAATTGTTGGACCTACTAAGAATTGCTTATTTTATTTTTATGGAAACCTTGATGTGTAATTCAAATTTGCTAAAATCAATAAAAATGCTATCTTGACAATTAAAATGTTATGTTTGTTAAAAAATAAAAATACTGGTTGCAATATATTATCTGAGACTTTTCTTTTATTCAAGTAAAAATACATAACATGGACTTTTACATCAAAATACATTCATGAAATACACCCAATATTTCTAAAATGCACAAAATCTTCATTTTGATAGACAGACAGACAGATAAATAGATAGACAGACAGATAGATGGCCTCGCTGTTACAAGTGAGGCCATGTCCTCAGCTTTCATTCAGCTGGATGCAGGATTGCGAGAACTTGTAATTATATCACAGGATTAACAAACGCTAATCTTGGCAGAGGAATTAAGAGTGCACACAGGTTGTTGTGCTGCTTTTTATTATGCTTTCTATATCCCACAGAGTGAAAATCAAGAGCAAAGTTAGAATTTTTAAAATAGCAAGATACCAATCTTGTAACACCAAAATGTTACAATATAGATGAACAGTGATACCTAAAGCACTGTGTTTTTTTTTTAGTGTGACATTGTCACATGGGAACTGTTGCGTCAAGTGTAAATTTAAAAAAAGGAAAATAAAAGAGACATTTGTCTGATAGTGTGTGCAGTTTATGTATTCAATCAATTTTAAAGTTCACCTTATGTGTCGAGATTCATGTCATTTCCCCTTTGAGGCATTTGTGTGTTTGCTTTCTCGACAGAGGAAAACCAGCTGGCACACAACAGCCACATCTATTGATAGCTGCATCTATTGATAACAGTTCTGATGAAAATAATTGATTTGCAAGCGTGGGCAAGATGACGAATGTATCATGTAACTTAGGCACAGTTATGAAATGGGGAGAAGAGAGAGATTATGGTAAGTAGGTTAGTGGAGCAACACAGAGCTTTTAGGCCCCTCCCTCTCTTGTCTTTCTGGTGTGCATGCGTGGTAAGGCTCCTTATGTCTTTTTCTACTGTGGACACTTCTGTGTCCTGACTCATATCAGCTAACATGGTTTCTCAGCCCCTCCTATGCTTCACATTCAAGCCGCTATGTATTGTTCCTGGTTGTTGAAATGTTTGTGTCTGCAGGGCTTTTCTGTTCTCTTCTATATGTCTTTTCTATATGTTTCCTATATCCTGCTTCTCCCACTTCCTTATGTGAAAAACAAAGAGCAAAAAGACAAAAAAGATAGGAGGGGGGAGGGGGGGGAGGAGGGAGGGAGGGGGGGGGGGGGGGGGGGGGGGGGGGGGGGGGGGGGGGGGGGGGGGGGGGGGGGGGGGGGGGGGGGGG
>JBAMYA010000019.1:2768830-2784106 GCA_037176975.1 Arrhamphus sclerolepis | reverse complement strand
GAGCTGGGACCAACGTGACAAAGGCTACCATCAGTAACACACTACACCACCAGGGACTCAAATCCTGCAGTCCAGACATGTCCCCCTGCTTAAGCCAGAACGTGTCCAGGCCCATGAATGAATGAGGCCTTGTATGGTGGCATTTTGAGTGAAAACCACCTTCCATCAGCAAGGACATTGAAGTGTGTGAAAACCTTGTGAAGACTTCCAGAAAACGTTTGACCTCAGTCATTGCCAACAAAGGGGATAAAACAAAGTATTGAGATGAACTTTTGTTATTGACCAAATACTTATTTTCCACCATGATTTGCAAATAAAGTCTTTAAAAATCAGATATTCTGATTTTCTGGATTTTTATTTTTTCTCATTTTGTCTCTCAACTGATTTTTATGATGAAAATTACAAGCCTCTCTCATATTTTAAGTGGGTGAACTTGCACAATTGGTGGCTGACTAAATACTTTTTTGCCCCACTATATGTGTGTTTAGAAATAAGTTGGATTTGAAGCTTTACACACTTTTTAAACACTTGTTTTGAACACAAATGTAGAAGCTTAACAGACTTGAATTGGTGAAAGACAGACAGCAATGCTCAGATGCCTGCTATATAAGCTTTATAGCTATCTAGTGAATGTATATCTAGTACGTGAGCTATTACATTTATTTTTACATTTATTCCTGCCTTGTGATCTGTTATGAAATGGGAGAGATCTGCTGGTGAAAAGATCCACTCGAGCTCTTCAGTTTCATCTGAGCTGCCACAAATAGGTGCAGCTTCCATTCTCCCACTAGAGGTCCTCAGCTGAAGAGCAGCTCTGCACACCAGTCTGGGTGGCCTGAGAAGCAGGAATTTGAGCTGAAACTGAGCAGGGCAGCCTGGAGAAGCAGCCACTCTGTGTGTTCTTCAGACTTCCTCAGCTCAATGCAATATATTTCAGAGAAATAAAAACTGCTGATTGTAGGTTACAGAGTTTTATGTTCTACCTGCTACTAAGTTTAACCCATTGGTTGTCATAAAGTGCATGGCAAAGAAAGTGGATCTAAGAAATAAAAAACATCTTGTATTTTCGTTATTGGCAGGGCTGTGAAACAACGTCTGTGTTCATAAGTAGATGTTTCTAGGTAGCTTGCTTGGGAAAAAGTAGATTGTTTCAAAGTAGAGTTACAATCCACTTCAATTTCTGAGCCGAAGGTTCTGATATAGGAGAGATGAGAAGTGAGGAGCCCGAAGAAGGGGATGAGCAGATGACATCATAAGCTTGGTAGAAAACTAGCCTGACTTGAACATGGTTTTGATGGGAATGAAGAATACTATTACTGATTGTTGGCAGAGGCCTCATTCTCCACCTCCACATTGTCTGCCCTAAGGCCGGAATAAAGCTGTCTTTAGTCAGATCTTGTAAGGACATGATATCAAATAATTTATATGTTGCACAGAGTGGATGTTGTTTTTACAAAAAAAGAAAACCTGCTGTTATGGCCCAGCAACAACAGTGCTAATAAGTAAAGAAGAGGAAGACCTGTGGAAACTTGGTGTCTTTCTGAGTCACCCTGTCCAAGATCCAACACACATAAACATTAATTTCATCTGAGTTTAGGCCTCGCTACCTTAGACCCTATTTCAGTCTGAGTAAACATGTTGTTGATGTGCACCTGAAGGATCAGTGGCTGATGCAGCAGGTAGCTTAGACAGAAGTTACCACACTAAATCCAGTCATTATTATTGCTGCATGAAGTTTCTCCTGGCCCATAAATAAGTAGTTTTTATGCTGCAGACTGCTGTACTGCTGTAAACGCAGTGCACAGCTGTACATTCTTCTGCCAGCAGTGCTAATGTCTTAATCCCTAAATACTTCTAATCTAAAAGGTGACTTTATGACTTTATTTAGAAGCTGAATAATGAAGTGGCTGCTTTTATACATACTGTTAACATTTTGGAAATTTTCTATCATTAAAGGTTTATTTCTCTTTCTCTGCAAATGCAGAGTTGTATGAGAAGGCTGATGCAAGTCTTTTTTAGACAGAACCAAAGCAAAGCTGCTTCATACTTTATGTTCTGGAGTTTTAACATTTCAGTTTCTCAGTTAACTGTTTCCAAGTAATTTTTTTTTTCCAGTTGGTTTATAATGAGGCAGTTTATAAATGAAATTAGGTCTAAATTGTCAGTTGTTGACACAGGTTCAGGCCAAGAGGTATGCAGATTTATGAATGTTTGAATCTGTACATTTAAACAAAATTTATTTTTCAAAGATGACTCATTCATTCATTGTAGAAGGTTAATTCTATGTTACCACAGATCTGAAGAAGTCGCTGACTGAAAGCACTGTTGCTGAATCACTGTGTTGGGTAAAGGATGTTCAGGGTTGTTTGTGACGTTTTTCAATTTATGCAAAGAAGGATGCTTCATAATCAGCTCTAGGGGCACCAGAACGGCGCCAGTCTTCTTTATTAATAGGTTCGGTTTCTTTAAGTCACTGACTGAGAGTGAACTCTCCACAACAGACTTATTGACGATATGCAACATATGTATGCAAACACTGAAGGACCTAACATTTCTCAGGGAATAATGTCTGCTGTGCCCCTTATGTGTCCCAGACAACTGCAGTTCAGCTGTTCTTAGTCTTTTGAGATAGAAAACAGTCGGTAAATACCACTTTATGGACATGTTAAGATTTATTGCTCAGTGACATGGAAAAGTGCAATTAAAAATTGCGTGTATGTCATATTCTCTTTTTTTTTTTTTTTTTTTTAAAAACCTTGAGGCTTGAACTCTGACGTTTGTACTTGAGCCACATTTGGCTCCCACCAAAGTTCACACAATCAAATGTTTATGGTTAAATGAAGTGCTAATTGATGCGTCCTCCTTCTGTGTCTTCCCTGTCCTCCTGTTAGGGTGCAGAGTATACAGCACCAGCTAGCACAGCTGGACAGTGAGAGCTGGTCGGGGCGGGCTGAGGCAGACCGTGACCTGGACTTTATGCAACTCCTCCGTGAAAAGGAAGCCCTCCTGCAGGAGATCATCCTGGTCAGCAAGCAGCAGCACCCACCAGAGACGCTGCTGCAGTTGGAGGAGGAACGCTCCAGGCTAGAGGAGGAAGTGCAGAGGGCACACAGCTCCCAGAGCCAAGGAGCCAATCAGAGGTGAGAATTATGATGGCATTCTCTCACAACTGCAGTGTCTAAAATGTTATTAATTGCCAGTTTAAGATTTTGGGATGAATCACTGAAGTTTTTATTGAGGATTTCTCATTTATCAACATGTACCTCCTGACAGGATCCTGCAGCAGGAGAAGAGGAACATCCTGCTCAAACAGCTGGAGGAAGCAACACGCATCACCACCTACCTTCATTCACAGCTGAAAAGGTGCAGCACACAGTAACTTTGGAATTTTAACTGTTCCTCATATTACGTCAGTATTTTGTTTTTGTTTTCTTTGGAGCTGCATTTTGACATTTTTTGTTTTCTCGACAGGCAATAAACAGGTTCCAAGGGAAATATTTTTTATTCCATGATATAACCCTCCTAAAACGTATTTTTGAGAATATGAAAAACCTTAAGAATGTGGCTTGCGGCACTGAATGTTGATGGGCCAGTTTCCAATTTATTTATTTCTTTCCCATCTCATGTTTGTTCTCTTGGACTTGTTTTTAGGGAATGCAACATGTTCCATTTACTAAAATATGAATTTCTTATAGTTTCCCAGCTTTGATGATTAATGGCGCAAATACCAAATCATAAAAATGTGTGACATTAAGATATTTTGAAATGATACAGTGGAAGTATCCTCTCAGGTTTGATTGCTCTGTGGTTTTATGGTGACTAGCACAGCACTAACAAGCTTCCATTATTTTGCGTAATCTACCCTGCATATTAGACATCAGTGAAAATGCAAAAAAAATAAAAACAAAACCCCCAATTGAAATACCTTTTCTGGTTGTTTTTTTTGGTTTCTTTTTGTTCTCTGAAGAGCTTTCTGTTCTTTTGCCCTTCACACATGTCTTTCTTTTCTTCGACCGCAGCCTGTCAGCCAGTTCTCTGACGGTGTCCTCCAGCAGCAGTCGTGGATCTCTAGCCTCCAGTCGGGGCTCTCTGGCATCCAGCCGGGGCTCCCTGAGCTCCATCAGTTTCAGTGACATCTACGGACTGCCCCAGTATGAGCGCCACGAAGGGGCCGCAGAGCCGCTTGATGCCCATATGCGTTACCTGCTTCCTCCAGAGACCGTATCTAGAGAATGCTCTGTGTTCACTCCCGACCCACTGACCCAGAGCAAAACTAAACGCTCCCATGACACCCCACAGTCCCTGGCGTCCCTCTCCTCCCGCTCTTCACTCTCCTCCTTGTCGCCACCCAGCTCCCCTATGGACACACCTTACCACTCTGCCCCTCAGGACTGCCCCCTCACCCAGATGACAGAGGAGTACATGGAGCAGGCGGGCCGCGGTTTTTTGGAGGGACTGCGGGCGCAGTCTCAAACCCTATCACACACTGCAGTATTGAGCAGCGAAGATGCGTTAAACCCCGCTGCTGCACATCAGCTAGATAACAAGGTTCATAGAGACAGCGGGGCTCAGACAGCTTTCTCCTCTACAGGTGAGTGAGGATCTGGATTCCTGTTTTTTTTTTGTTTTTTTTTGTCCCACTGTCTCATTATGCTTCACATTTAAGTTATTTTCCTTTATAGGAGTAACTCTGAGGGTGAACAGTGCCAACAGAAGTGGAAGGAGAGCCAGGAGGGTCTCTGCAGGTGTCTCTGAAGACGCTCTGGCCACAGACAGTGGTGTGTTTGAAGCATGGGGCAGGAGGTGAGAGGACGTCCATCACCTTATCAAAACAGAACATAAGATCTGTTTGTATTATCTAGTTCAAGTTGGGTTTATTGTCCTCATCATCACCAAAGTACTTATTTGTCCACTCCAACAGGGCGGAGGAGCTCGATGAGCTGCCATACATGAAAGAGATGCCATCTGTGAGTGAGCCCACCCAGATCCAGCTGGGACTGTTGTGAGTAAACTCTTCATAGAGAGCGTATGTGGGTGGTAACTTATCGTCTCTTTGCATCTCTGCATTGACTCTGTAGTTACTTTGTTGAACTTTTTTATTTACAGGTGGGAGTCCAGTTCTCAGTCTCTTTGTCTGCACCTGCTGCAGCTCAAGAATTTGAATTGCTCAGTTGTTAGAGACGGCTATAAAGTGTGAGTACTTCCAGCTATCATCAGTATCATACTTCATTATTAAACAAGTATCTGACTATTTTGGAGATTTTACATTTGTTCCATTCATATAGAACCTTAAAACAATGTAAATTTGAGTGTTTTTTTTATAATTTTAACTTGATCTGTATTTGTGTAATGCGGCCTACAGTGATCTGCATTAAGCTGAGCATTGTTATGAAGCAGTTTCATTTCCTAAAAAAATCTAAACAGTTTACAGCAAAATGATCATTCAAAACAAACAAGGATCCAAAAATCACATGATTCTTAGAAAAGATACAAATTACTCTCAACATCAAACATAAAACCACCAGAAAGCTGTTCTCCTGAAGCGCTGCAATATTCAGTCAGACAGTCCCAGGGTGGCAGATGTGGGTGCTGTTGTGGTCTTAAGGATGGACTACGTGGGCCATGTCAGGTTGAGACCGGACTTACGGTCAGCTCCAGAAAGTGGTCTCGATTGTTCAAGGACAGTGTTCCAGCAAGAGCTTGAATCTTAATATGAACTTGTGGGGAAGATGCAACTAACCTGATTTTCTGCAGCTGGGTCACTGAAGCTTCAAGCAGAGCATCATCAAGAATTAATATGAATTTTTGTTCTGCTTGTTGGTGTTCAGGTACGTGAAGGTACACTTGATTCCACTGGACGCCAGCAGGGCCTGTGCGTTTTACTGTTGTACAGCGTTGGCACCGCAGTGCCAGATGACTTTCAATGAAGGCTTCCGTATACCTGTCCCTGCCAACGCCCTGGCGGTGTGTGCTCTGCAGCTGTCAGTTTGCTCGCTGGGCCCTCAGGCTCAGGAGGAACTACTGGTGGGTGTGAGAGGCTCAAAGTAACAACCTCACTGGCAGTACAGATTCATGTTGCACCTCTTTGGCTTGGGATTTAGTTTGTCATTACATGATGATGTGATTTTTGTGCTCTTGCAGGGTACAGCCCAGCTGAGCTTGGCAGATTGTGAGGCAAGTGCAGAGATGGTTTACCATTGGCTGCAGGTTCAGATGTTGGGTGTAACAGAGTCACAGAGGAATGAACAGAGGAGCCTCAGCCACCGCAGACAGCAGGACAGCCAGGATGAGGAGCAAAGACCCAGAGCGACGGTAAAATACCCACCTGTCATCTGTCTGCACTCTAGACCCGTCACAGTCTACAGTTAATCTTAGAATTGCAACTGTTCATACACCTTTATGAATAAAGTTTATATTGTGTCCCAAGTCCATCATAATGTTTGGGGCAATTATCATATAAGATGGTGTTTGCTCTGTAACGTTACAGGACACTGTGTGCAATCTACTGTCACGCAACACCACCACCCACCTGGAAGAGCGGGACCCAAAGCTGGAGTCGCAGAGGCCGGATAAGAAGGACGAGCGGGGGGATGCGACATCTGAGAGGTGACTGCAGTTTATGTTCAAGTCAAAATTTGCTGCCATGTTGAAATTGTTAATTTTTTTTTTAATGAGTATGTATTTTGCAGGAGTTGGCAGGCAGAGTCGGTGGACAGCGGCTGCAGCAACAGCACGGCGTTTACAGCTCCCTGCTCAGAAGGCCTGTGTGCTGAGGGTATCTGTATCACCACTGGAGGGCACTGTGAACAGACAACCAACAAACTCTCTACAATAAAGGTAAAGTCTTCAGCATCCCAGCGTGCAAGTCCATTATTTTAGTAAAAACACGGCGTTCAAGTGTCTTTTCTATTATGGTCTCAGGTGGAGAAGGCCACCATGACAGAGGGATTATACCCAGAGCAGATGCGAGTCCGACCTAAAGAAAGGGGAGGTCGCTGGGGCCACGCCTCACCATTTATGCGTGGCAGCACCATCGTCCGCTCTCAGACCTTCTCACCCGGCGCCCGGAGTCAGTACGTGTGTAGGGTGAGTTCTCCAGAAATGGAAAATAAAAGTGGTTATGCTGCTGTGTGGTTTCACTTTTAAAGTTGAACAATTTTGGCTTTTGAACTCCTCTTTTCACAACAAAGTCGTTTTGCCTTTCTTTCAGTTATATCGCAGTGACAGTGACAGCTCAACTTTACCAAAGAAATCACCTTTTGTCAGAAACACATTGGAAAGAAGGACACTGCGATATAAGCAGGTACAGCCTCATGATTTTTGTGATTAGCTTGAACAAATTACTGCCTTTTATTTGTTGTTCACCTGTGTGCGTTTGTGTGCAACAGCAGCAGTCATACCGCTCCTCCCTTGCTGAGCAGCCAACACGCACCTCCCTGGACCTGGAGCTGGATCTTCAGGCCTGCAGGACCCGTCAGAGGCAGCTGATGGAAGAGCTGAGTGCCCTGCGAGAGCTGAAAGTACGTCTGGAGGAGCCGCAGTCCAGTGAGGCCACCCAGCTCCCCCACTGGGCCCTGAAGGATGAGCGCTTCCATTGTCTGCTCAGAGAGGCCCAGAAACAGGTAGGATTGGCAGCAGGGAGTGCAGCCATCGTTTTTCAACATGTTTACTTCAGACTCGCCCTGCAGAAACAACTGATTATATTCTGACTACACAGGCCAGCCAGAGCAAGCAGGAGCAGCGCCAAGAGGAGGCAGCAGAGAGGAGGCTAAGGAAGGCTTCCAAAGAGGTTCTGCAGATGAGAGGGCAGAGCCAGAAGGAGCCCCTGCCTGTGCAGACATTCAGGTTGGAAATATCCTGACTCCAGATCGGCTTTCATACTGCTCTTTTCATGCAGCTACTGCTGGTTGAAGTCTTCTTTATACATATGGAATAAGTATAAAGAAGACTTCATATATTTTCCCGTTGCTCGTTATTGATTTACTTGTATGACAGGGATTAAAAAAACTAAAATATGTCACATTCAAAGAACTCTTAAATGTGCATCATGGCAAATTCTTATTAAAAGCTACATTTTTTCAAAAATAATACATCCACAAGGTGTTTAGAGGGGTGCAGAATGAAACTATAGCCTATCCTTAAAAAATTATATTTAGTCTGAATTAAATAATATAAGAAATTTTGACGAGCACAACGTGTTTACATCATACTGCAATTGGGGGTTGCCAAATACCTTCTCTATGCTCAGCACAGCTAGGCTGGCACTGTGTAAAATGAAGGAGTCTGCTAGTCCTGCAGCTGCTTCACAGCCCCAGCGGTGATGTCATCTGTCCCAGCAGCAGAGTGAACGAAGGTCGAAAACTAGAATAAGTATCAGTAATGCCTACACTCGATGGACTTAGATAAAGGACTTCTACAGCATCAGAACACATGTGGAAATGGTGACGTTTCTGCTCTGTAAGCTAAGTCGCTTGCTAACTTAGCTAACGTTACCAAACTCCTGCAGTACTTGTTTTCATTATATCACAATCGGCGTTAGGATTCGTCACTGGACATGATTCAGGCTGAACGTCTCACACTCTGCAACTAACAACTCACCTGGCAACCAGACTGCTGGAATTACTTCTTTTTTTTTGTCCTTGCAACTACAATCTCAAGCCACTAGATGTCAACATTCTGCTCTTTCTCCATATTACACCTTTAAGTCTAATGTGTTTCCGTTGTCTGCAGAGAGAAGATGGCTTTTTTCACAAGACCAAGGTTCAACATACCCCCTTTGCCTGCTGATGATGTGTGAGGTCCCGCCTCTGGAATATGTGACTAAACATGAAGTATTGTCAAGTTTTCTGAGCTTATGAAGTACAAAGTTCTTTCTACTAAGGCTACAGGACATGTGACCTACAGATGATGAAGATCCTAATGTTTCACGGTTTTGGAAGCATATGAACACGAACAACGCAGATTCACAGTTATTTGACAACAGCCTGGCTGTACAATTCCTTTTTGGGGATGGCGTTTAAACAATCGCTCTTTGTTTTTATTTTTTTTTTTCTGTATGAGTTACTTCTGTTTGTGCTTACAAAAGGCTGGAAGATGGGAACAAAAGTTGGTTTGGACAAATTCACTGTACTGTAACTTATTTTATAGTACTTTTCCTTGAAGGAAATAAAATGCTTCCTGCTTTTTAAATGCATTTTGTAGCTTTGAACAAATAGCACTTCAGTGTTTTTACATACAGTAAAATGGAACTATTGTCTGATGTTTGTTTCTGTTACTTAAATCTTAAGAATTATTTACATAAAATGTTGTGTAATCCACTTTTATTACAGATGTCTCTGTCATTTTGTTCTTATGTTATTAAAATTATTATTTCATGTACTTTTCAATATATGGATAAATATATGAAATACTGTATTCAGATTTTTTTTTTTTTTTAAATCGCGTCTCTCTCAGCACCTGCAGTGTTGCCTCTTGTGAAGATAAAACCATTAGCTTGCATGTGGACGCTGCCTTTTATCAGAGATGGTTCAGATGCAGCGAGGAACCTGCACTGGGATGAGCAGCATCATCTTCTGCACACGCAAACATTTTCTTTTAATGTGTCAAAGTGTCATGTGATTTCTCTCAAACCACATGCGGGCTGTGATGGCCCAATTTGGGTATAAACTTTGCAGGTTCTTGAGAAGCCGTAATGCACGCCAGACAGGCAGCTGTGTCAGCTGCTTATCATGATGTGACTTCCTGTTGAAGCATTTTAGCACTAATCACCATAACTGGAGAGATTTTGGGGGCTGTGGGTCCTGCTACAGGTCTAAGAACAACAACAACAAAAAAGTAGCTTGACAGGATTTCTACTGCAGCACTAAAGAGCCAAGAAAAGTTGTTGCATTTGTTATTTCAACTCCCTCGTGCCTCATGATCTGAAGAATGCCCCGAGTGCCCCGCAGGTAAATACATCCAGGTTTCTGCTTGTCTGTGGTTTACTCAAATTTGGAGCAACATTGGCACCATGCAAAGGTAACATGAGACACTGGGGGGTGTATCCTTGACATAGTTTTATGTAATGAGTGAAACAAGAAGAAAAGAAGTCCATCTCCAATGTAAATGCTAGCAGAAACACACCTAAACTTTAGTTCTCTTTACATACATCTGGCAACGTGACACATAAACAGTACATTTCCACTGCCGTAACAATACAAATGCAAAATGACAATGAGCGTGTCTGCAAGCAAAGGCCCTGCGTTTCCACTGCGTAAACACGGTCTATAGGCTGTCACATGATCAAACATGAGCATGTGTTTAAAAAAAAAAAGATTTAAAAATCGGTAAGTACACAGAGGACTGCAGTGACAACCTGCAAGGATATTTAAAAAAAAAAAAGTAAAAGATAAGCTAGTCTCTCAGCTACTTCCATTTTACATCAGCTCTGGCACATTTAAACAAGTATTCATTTGTAAAATGGAATATAAAAGGAACTTGAGCAACATCTCCCAGTACAACAGTTCACACAGCACCCGACAGTTACAGTAAATTGAGACAGTGCATGCAGACCCCCGTTTCACGTCAACATTGAGTATTGCTTTCCAGGAAGCAAGGTTTGTTTTTTTTTTTTTGGTCCCATCTGTTCTCAGCATAGTTTTCTATAAGGGGATGGAAACGATGGTTGGAAGTTCCCCAATTGGCGGTGGATTGTACTTCTCCACCCTCATCAGCCGCCGAAGAATGTCATCACGGTCACGTGGCCAACCATAAATATGCGTGTTTTGAAGCCAGTCGGGGATGTGACACTGATAAGAAAAACGAAAGAAAAGACAGATTGTGGAATTGTTGGCTTTTGTTTTGGTGGAGGGGGAGGGGAAGGGGGGTCAGCTATGAGTATGCTTCAAACCATAAATAAATCTGATAATCCTTGACTGAGTAAATGAAGCAGGAATTCTTTCGCACCCGTTGAACTCAACGTTTACCTTTTTAGCCCCGGGAAACAGAATGGGAATGAACCTAAAATTCTTGCTTCCATTCTGGATGAATTCGTTCTGGAGCTGAAAGTCATGAACAGAGGAGAACAACTCACGCATTTAAGTATAAAAAAAAACAAAACAAATATTTGAGTATTTGTTTACAATGATTAAGGACTCTGACCTGTTTATGAATGTAAACTGTGTTGAAGGTCCTCTCGTCATTCTCCAGGTCAAAAGGAGAAGCCGTCACCGTCTTGTAGTACTTGGGACTGATGATGATGATGATCAGGTACTCTTTCTAGAACACCAGATGGCACATTTCGGATTGATACCTAATAAATCTGCCAAAGTCACATTTACATTCCTATGGAATTATTTCATTAGACATAAGTTTATTCTTGCAGAAAGAGAAAAAAAAAAAAAAAAAAAAAGCTTAAGACTGATGCAAGAATTACACCTGAAGAGTAACTGAAGTTCTTGTTGTTTTTTTTAGTAGTTGCATATTAGTTGCAGGGTTCTGGCTGATCTTACCTCCCTGAGGTAACGCTCCATGAAGTCTATCTTGCTTATACTTCTGAACTGCTGCTCAAAAATGTCAATCTGGAAAAGAAACAGGTGAGACGGGATTTGTCAGATGGTTTTAAACGTTTGCAACTTACACCCTGGAGGGAAAACGTGAAGTACACTGATTCATGAAATGAAAGGTAGAAACTGAACATGGTATCAACATCACAGAGAAAAAAAAAGGTAATATTCCAATATTCCTGTGACAAAAAAAAGAAAAAAGACGTGTCCTTACATGCGTGTCAAAGCCATTGTGTCGCAGCAGAGCCACAAAGTTTATGATCTCATTGACATGTTTGTCATTATCTGCTTCATACGTGACAAAGACCTTCCCTGCATTGAAAAAGAAATGGATAAATAATTTGATGAGTGCACAGTGGTTCGTGTGATGACATGACCATCTGCGTGGTTTGGTCTGTGACACTTACTCTGCTCTAGAGGCAGTGGTGTGCTGTGAGCAGAGGGCCTCGCCTTGGCTGGAGCCTTGGGGCCTCTGTATGAAGTTAAAAGTGATATTTAGTGCGAGGAGTCGAACACGTGCGTCTACTGTGAGGCAGAATTATCATTTAAGCAACTCACATGTGTGCAAGCCCAGGTCCAGGAAGTCGGCAGTCTCCTTGAACTTAAAGAGAAAAGACGTAAAGAAAATCATTTATTACAGCTTATTACACTGTAGCAGGATGAATGTAACACTGGCTGACTGCTAATGCCAGTTTCCAAAGTTAAGAAATAGGTGAGCAGACTCACAGAACGGCCTGTGAACTGGATGGTACTGAGGCCAGGGGGCGTTGTTGGCCAAATGCCTCCTGCTGAATGCATCTGCAGGGCACTGACCACAACAGGGGGGTCCCTGTGGCAGGCAGGAGTAAGGAGACAGAGTGTGGTGATAGAACTCAGCTGAAGGCGGGTTGGAGTGCAGAGACAGCGGCTGCTCGAAGCTACTCAGATTGGTGCTGTGCTGGCTAGGGAGCGAAAGGGACTTGTATCTGGAGAGGCACTCCTCCTCTGAACAGCTGGGGTAATCTTTCTGGCTCAGACAGGATGGCAGGCTGTTTGGATGGCTCAACCAGCTGCTGGCCAAGCTCGAGTGTGGCCAGCTGGCCTGGCTGGGGAATGGAGTTGGCTGGCTGTATCCAGCTGGGAAGCTGTGAGGTGGCTGGGATGAGCCCAGGCTAGAGCCGGTCTGGAGGATCAAGTGCTCCTGCTCTCTGGTCCACCTCAGTCTGCTGAACTTGGAGTCATCAGAAACTGCTGTGTGATCTACACGGGTGGGGTGGCCATCAGGAATGGAGCTGGAGTCCAGTTTGTGGACAGAGCTGGCTCGTCCCTGCTCTGTGTTCATGGTCTCATCGTCTTCTTCAGGTGTATTGTGGCAGGTGCTCAGCTGGCTGACGTAACTGTGAACCAGTAACATATTTAACAAACCCAAATAACGTTAATCTGAACCGCCAAACTTTACTTAAATTTATACTTTGCACCTACTGCATCCTCTAACCAAAAAACGTTAGGAGTTTAATGCACGCTTCGGTTTTTTGGTTTCTTATCAAAGGCAGTCATCTGCAGTGGCTGGTTTCACAATGTTCACACAACTCAGCTTATGTACTTTCATAAAAATGGTTTGGATTTATGCCAGGTTCTAAAGTGGGTAACCTTTTGAAGCAGAAAAACAACATATTTGCCGTAATCTCACCTATGAGATGCTGAGTAGACCGAGGTGGGCAGCATCATTGGGTCTTTTCCTCCTGACATCCATGTGTGTCTGTTACCGAAACGTCTGCTGATTTAAAAGCAAATATAGACAATATAGTACTTGCAACTCAGAAATGTATATATCTATATATGCATGATTTTCTTTTTTCCTAAATGAGCCCACACTTCTAAAAGTGACTTTGATCTGCATGAAGACGGCAGGAACATGACTAAGTGTCTCCCACACAGGGGACTTTTCTCTCTCTCTCTTTTTTTTTTTTTTCTTCTAAATGTTAAATACTCAGGAGACAAGTAAGCCCACATGTGGGAATAAGAAAACAATTCTTACTGTCAGGAGAAATCAATTTCAAACCATAAAAACAAAAAATAAATAAATAAAATAAGTGTCTAGGTTTCTGAACGGTGGCACCTTTACTGATTACTTCTTAGAAGTTCTTTCTTGGGCATCCTTTTAAACCAAATGCACATATTAATGAGGCTTCTGGTAAAGGAAAGAGAATTTACTTTCACCCTACAGGCCACTTTCTCTTTCCATGTACATTATAGGGGCTAAGATAAAAAAAAAAAAAAAAAAGGTAACCTAATTTGTAGGTATGTGTATCTTCCATCACAGCCCAGATATTTCCTGTAAGTGAAAATCAGAACCATTAGAAGCCTCTGTGGTTCCACTGAAACTGACCCAGATACTAATGCCTGATGACTGAAAAAAACAGAAGAAAAGAAAACGGCTACCAGTCACTGTCAGCATCATTTTCAGACTTCTGTAAACCGTAGAGTTTCACTCCAACTCCATATTTGTTCAAGGACGCACACGTGAAGATAAATGAGCCAAAGTCAGTGAACCTGTTCCTTGTTGCGTAAGTTCAACTTCACCTGAACTCGGTCGCAGCTTCAAGTCTCCTCCAGGTAGCAGCCGACGTCGAAGAGATAGATGTTTGAATTAGTGATAATAATAGTTTTAAAAAAAAAAGAAGAAGTAAAAGTTTGAAAAACGTTGATTTTAAACCCCTAAATTGCGTCCACGTTGTCTGAGAGCCGCCGCTGCTCCGTCACCTCCTGACAGCTGAAAAACACCGTCGCTCTTTTTGAGGGGTTGGAGCTTCAAGCAGCACCGCCCCGCGCCGAAACTCCACCTTTTAGTCACTCAGTTTGGGGGTGTTTGTGTGTGAACGCTTGCTTGCTTTCTTTTTTTTTTTTAATGTCTTTCTTTCTTTCAGTTTTGGACCATCCAGCAGCAGTAGTCCCTCTAGGAATCAAACTGTAGCTTTTCTGATTCAAAAAGTGAAAAAAAGGTGTTTTTTTTTGTTGTTGTCGGTTTGTTTTGTTTTTTTAATTTTCAAAAATTGACAGTTTTCTGAGGTCTTAACCTGCTTCATCCTCATTTTTTCCCTGAAAAATAAGTGCATGCATTTCAATCCTTAACCCTCTATGGCATAGTGTTGCCCTCGGGCAACAAACCACTTTTTTGGTCATTGCACTGGCCCTTTAATTTTGTTTGGATTTTTTTATAAATACAATATCACAAGACATGTTTCTGTCCAATAAAATGATGGGTAATGGGGGGTTTAACCTTTGACAAGGGGGAGGAGCAATCCTTTCTGGAAGCAAAGCCGCATGGTATGCCACACCAACAAGAGCTAAGATTCAAAACAATTTTATACATGTTTAATCTGAAGAAACTTCATAAACAAAAATAGGTGGATGTGCATGAAGGTATCAAGAAACATATTTGATAATTTAAATAGATATTTTGCTTTAATTAATTTAGAAAAGCAGATCTTTTTCATTCGTTGCCTCAGGGCAACATTATGCAGTGAGGACATTTATGTTCAGCCAATTGTCTTAGCAATGCATGTCAAACCCCGTCCTTGTGACCTCCTTTCCTAAATGTTTTAAAAATGCTTTTTTGGCTAAGGAAATACTGAAATAAATAAATAAATAAAAAATGCATAATTTTATAATCATATAGTTGAACTTACAGGGCATGGATACGAGAATGTTTTATGGGAGGAAGGATTGTGACCGGGCAGTTAGGGTCATTCCT
>JBAMYA010000019.1:2755276-2767032 GCA_037176975.1 Arrhamphus sclerolepis | reverse complement strand
GATTTCATGTGCACCAAAAGGTGCAAAATGTTCTACTGCAAACTGCAAAGTAAATAGTCCATTACTGTTGCAACATTATTCAGTAAAAGCTCATTTGTCATCCAGAAGCAGATAAGACTGACTCAAACTTCCCAAGCAAATCAAATTGTGTTCCCACAGCAATTTCTAAAACCAATCAACAAACTATAAGAAAATGCTGCTTCAAATGACAAAAATTACACTTTTCATCAGTAAAAGGCTTACTCAGGAAACTGTTTTCTTTTGTTTTTTGTTTTTTTTAATAGTATTTGTCAAAAGGAAAAGATGTTCACCAAGACTTCACAGTGTGCATGTGTGTAACTTAACTAATCAAAGTATCAGCACTTGGAAAGAATTTGACTGGCGGTGCAGTGAGACTGTGACTCATGATGTATGCTTGTGCCACGCTAACTTCAGCTTATAAGGGAAAACGACTGGGAGAATTAGGAAAGAAGACAAAAATATCCAAGAAAGCACTGGTAGACACAGACTATTTAAGCATTACACTATAGCTCCTGCAGGAATCTGTGTGGGAGAGAAATGTACAGTACGTCGTGTGAAAGAAGCCATTTCTCAAATCTATTATCTTTATATTACTTGTGAAACCAAAAGGTATGAGTACATTTGTGTTTGTATGAAAATCATAGGTAACACTGCATGCTGGCGTTATTGTATTTGATTACATTTGGCCGCAAATGCATGATTGACAGGTAAGAAGATAATGTTAAGGAAGGAGAGTCAAACTGGGAAATACTTGTTTTATGCAACATACCTAAGACCTTGTGTCAATAACCATAGGTTAACTGGCACTGATCCCTGTCGAAAACAGCACAGTTCACACCATAGAGGGAAAAGGTTAAAATAAAAACATCACTGTAATTCATTCAAAGAAGCACTGTTACAATAGGTGTTTGGATGGAGTGTTTCTAATTCACTATACTCAGAAAAGGAGCAGCAAAAATGGATCAATAAACCCCACATGCAGGCTGTGAATATTTTTGTCTTTAAATAAGCAATAAATGTGCAGAGGCATGCAATGAACATACAACTTCAAATATCTGATCAAACAAGGATCTATTCTTCAATTTGCATATTTTTAATGTTGAATACCAAAAATCTGTCAAAAAAATAATTTTCTGCATATCCATAAAGTCATTGCACCTAGATGAGGATCAGAGTGCGCCCTTCAACTTGTCAGTATCAATGTGCAATGCATTTAGACGGATGTTTAGATGTGTCACAGCTGATGAAAAGTGATTAAACTTAGTGATGGAGATGAAGAGGTAAATCAAAGTCTCTTCATGAGTTTGTTGATACCAAAATGTGATATAAATGATTAACATGCAAACAATTAAAGGACCATTCCCATATCAGCTGCTTTTATACACTGGTGTTTTATGAAATTCAGTTTTGTTTTGTTTTTTTGTTTTGTTTTTTACTTCATGTCCTTCAGCAAAGTAATGCACTCTCAGGGTGTCACAAGCCAGTATCTTTCTGAATCAGTCCCAACCCCAGATAAGTGCAGAGGGTTGTGTCAGGAAGGGCAACCATGTGAATCACAAGAGCCATGAAACCCATAACAGATCGATGGAAGCCGGGATTAACAACGACCGCCATTGGTGCTGTTGACCTACAGGGCGCTGATGAAAATTGGGCTACTGTTGGCCAAACAAAGAGAGGAGAAGGGCGAGTCCGTAGACAAAGAGAAAAGAGGAAAAACAAGAGACTAGTGCTGAGAGTAGGGACGTTCAATGTTGGGAATATGACAAGAAAATCTAGAGAGTTGGTGGACATGATGCAGAGGAGGAAGGTTATTCTGTGTATTCAGGAGACCAGGTAGGAAGGTAGCAAGCTAAAGAGCAGGGTTCAAGTTGTTCTATCATGGTGTGGATGGATAAATGGAGTAAGAGTTATCTTGAAGGAGGAGTTTGTCAGGAATGTTCTGGAGGCGTAAAGGGTGTCAGACAGAGTGATGAGTCTGAAGGAAGAGACTGATGGTGTGATGTTCAGTGATGTTCGTGGTTATGCCTCACAGCTGGGATGCGAGTTAGAAGAGAAGGAGAAAATCTGGCGTGAGGTAGATGAAGTGATGGAGATTATCCCCAAAGATGAAAAAGTGTTTAATGGTGCAGACTTAAATGGTCATGTTGGAGAAGTAAACAGAGATGGTGAGGAAGTGGTGACAGATGGTGGTTTGAAATGTCTCTTCCTGATGAGGCAGGAACATAGAGTGACTTATAAGAGTGCAAATAAGAGCACACTGATGGACTATATCTTGTGTCGGCAACATTACCTAAAGGAGACCAGTGACTGCAAATCTGTTGTAGGTGAGAATGTAGCCAGACAGAAGAGGATTGTGATGTGTAGGATGACTCTGGTAGTGAGGAAGATGAAGAGCATAAAGGCAGAGCAGGTTAGGGTTACTGGTGGAAGCTGAAAAAGGAAGAGTATCGTGTGGTTTTGTGTTGTGCAGGAACATGTGCAGAGAATAGGTTAGCTAAGAAGAAGTTGGACAATAGGGGGACTGGAGAGAGTGGACAGGAGTCCAGGGAGATGCAGCTTAAGATGAAGGCAGAGGTAGTGAAGGCCAAACATGCTAGGTTGGACAGCAAGGAAAGAGAGAATGGTATGCAGGTTGGAAAAGCAGAGAAAAAAAGATGGGAAGGATATACAGCGTTGTAGGGTGATTAAAGACAGATGGAAATATATGGACAGGTACCAGAAGTGTGACTGGAAGATCAAAGGAGTACTTTGAAGAGTTGATGAAAGAGGACCAAGAGTAGAAGAGGTGATGGTTGTGGACCAGGAGGTAGCAAAGACTAGTAACACTGAAGTGAGGAGGGCATTGAAAGACAGTGGATCCTGGTTATATACCTGTGGAGGTATGGAAGTGTGTAGAAGAGGTGGCAGTAGAGTTTTTGACTGGGACATTCAACAGGAGAGTAAGAAGATTCCTGAGGAATGGAGAAGCATACTGGTGCCTATTTCAAGAACAAGAGACATGCAGAGTTGTGGCAGCTACAGAGGAATAAAGTTGATGAGCCATAAAATAAAGTTATGGGAAAGAGTAGTGGAAGCTAGACTAAGGGCAAAAGTGAGTATTTATGAACAGTAGTATGGTTTCATGCCATAAAAGAGTACTACAGATGTAATATTTTCTTTGGGGATGTTGTTGTTTAAGTGCAGAGAAGGTCAGAAGGAGCTGCTTTGTGACTTTGTAGACCTTGAAAAAGTGTATGACAGGGTGCTAAGAGAGGAGCTGTGGTATTGTATGAGAAAGTCCAGAGTACCAGACAAATATGTTAAAGTGGTGCAGGACATGTATGGGAGTTGTAAGACAGTGGTGAGGTGTGCTGTAGGTGTGACTGAGAAGTTCATGGTGGAGGTGGGACTGCATCAAGGATCAGCTCTGAGCCCCTTCTTGTTGCTAGGGTGAGGGATATGCTCACAGATGAGGTTAGACAGGAATCTCAATGGACTATGATGTTTCCACATGACACTGTGATCTGCAGAGAAAGCAGAGAGCAGGTGGAGGGACATCTAGAGGGGTGGAGGTGTTGTCCTGGCAAGGAAAGGAATGAAGAATAGCTGCAGGAAGACAGAATACATCTATGTGAATAAAAAAAGAACCCAAGTTGAACAGTGAGGCTACAAGGAACACAAATGAAGAAGGGGAAGGATTTTAAGTACTTAAGGTCATCAGTCCAGAGCAATCTAGGGCATGGAAAAGAGGTGAAGAACTGTGTGCAAGCTGGTTGGAATGGCTGGAGAAAAGTGTCAGGTGAAATGTGTGATAAAAGAGTGTCAGCAAGAATTAAAGGAAATGTGTAGAAGATGGTGGTAAGACCTGCAATGTTTTATGGTTTCGAAGAACATGGTACAGAGCAAAAGATGAGAGTCTGAGTTGGAAGTAGCAGAAGATAAAAAAGATGAGGTTCTCTTTGGGAATGACAAGGATGGATAGGATCAGGAATGGGTACAGAGGGACAGTAGATGTTAGATGTTTTGGAGAGAAAGTCAGAGGCCACGCTGAGATGGTTTGGACATGTACAGATGAGGGGTAGTGAGTATATTGCTTGAAGGATGATGAGGTTGGAACTCCCTGGCAGTTCCAACCTTGAGGAAGACCAAAGAGGAGATTTATGGACATAGTGAAAGAGGATATGAAGTTGGTGCCAAAGAAGAGGATGCAGAGCATAGGGTTAGACGAATGGTTCTCTGTGGTGTCCCCTGAAGGGAACAGCTGAAATGAAAAGTGGCCTTCAACAAAGTCTTGAACAAAGTCAAGACTGTCTGCACTTTTACTACATTAACAGGCAAATGTACAATGATAGTGAAATTTACATCCACGAGAATATATTGTGCGAGATTCAACACACTGACCATAATCATTGTCACTGCTCTAGTGAGTCATTAAAATGGACAGGAGTGAAGTCTGCAGCTCCTAACTTAGAGTCATCTGAAGGGTGATACACTGTGAAACATGGTGAGCGAGTGTGAAAGCTCGTGCCCACTGACAAATACGTAGAGAGGTGTGGCATACAGAGAAGAGTGTCAACATTTCCTCTGGCTAGATCGTCATTTTCAAGGCAGCTACCATTTTGAAGTAGGTACAGTTTTAAAACATATTTTCATTGGTATTTTGAATACGATGTAGTGTGCAAAGCTTATATAATTCAATTTACTCATGAAATACTACCCACTTTCAGTACCACTGGTTTCAGTACTTAGGTTTGAGGAGCACTAATCCATCTCTCATATATCCAGATGTTTGGGTACAGCCCTTCTTCCTGATGCCCATGTCACAAATAATACCAGCTGCATACATCCGTACACTGCTATTCTGAAGGGAACTACTTCACAGGCATTTCCTGCTTATCTTTCTACAGAAATATGCCCTCTAAAATATAAAGAATAAAAAAAATATAATGTTCAAGATAAAAAAAGGTTCAAAATATTTTTGATGGAAAAGGGTCTTTCAAAAAAAGGTCCTGCTTTGTTTTGCCAAAGCTGAAAGTAGCAGAGAGTACTTAAATGTTTCCACTTTCACAATAATCATCCCTTTCGTACATAAATAGTCTGCAAATATATATTCACTTGGCTCACTTCTTCCTAGCCTTCAAGTGTTCAGTTTAGCCTACGATTGGTTTGTTATCTTTCAGCTGCCACAATAACCTTTTTTGTCAGGTGCCAAAAGTGCAAAATTAAGAAAAGTTTGCAGTTTGTTCTTTAAGTGAAAAGAATCTGTCTACAATATCGTATACGGTCCATGTAGCACACTGGTCTGGTCACGACCAGGACTGGGGAACACCGTAGACCAAAACTAAAACTGTGACTCTAATAATTACTATTATTAATTAATTACCACCAAATAAAAATGGGAAAATGCTATGTAAGCTAACACTGTACTACTTGTCTTACTCCACGCCCATATCACCTGCATGTATACTTCTGTCTCTGAGCAATGAAAGCTGTATGGGATGTTGCCATGGAGATGTAGAGTGTAAATGGAGGCAGTTGTCGACATGACACTCCAACTCAGAATTCCCTCCTCCTTCATGGGGAAACAGAGGAGTCTTTCTCCATGTCTTCCTCTCTACTTTTTCTCTTCCCCCCGAAATGTGTCACTCTTCTATCTTCTCGCTCTCTCTGAAAACGCCGCCACTCTCTTTACTTCCTCTCCCTTTCATCCACTCCTGCAACCTCCATCACACACACACCAAGACCTTTGACATCTCCTGAAAAGTTTCCCTGTGTCATGAAGACCAATGTTTGTTTGTTTTTTGGGGGTGTGGGGGTGGGTTCTTACCCTACTGTCCCTCCATAGAGCCAGCCACGGGCGCACTGGGAGAAGAAGCACTCCACCACTGCATGAAACAGTTCCTCCTCTGATGCCAAGCGGGCACGATGTGCAGCGCACGCTTGCTCAGCTTCCCTGAAGCCTGTTACCCCGGAGGAGTTCCTCAGGTCCAATACAAACACTCGACCTGAATAGATACAGAGCAAAGAGTCAGAGGAGCGTTTACGACTGGGAATAACCTCGTATCCAGCAACAACTCAAAAAGTAGATGTTGGCACATACTGACTGCTGTGAAAATTAAGTCAGAGTCTGCTGGATGAGAGAAATGAGAGAAACTATCTACTATAACTATAACATATTTTTTTAATGATTTCTTTAATGACAAAAAATGCATTTGTCCACAAAAGACAGTAAAAGCGCTTGCTCTTCTCCCAAAAACATGATCTTAGCAGAGATATTCAGCAATCTCTAATAACAAATTGCTATTTAATTCAAATCCCTAAGTCCATAGCTGTGCTTCTGAGCACCATCTATTTTTTCTTAATATGGGTTTTAGGTATCCAGTTGGATGATTTAGATTGCAAATATACTTTTATTTCATTATACAATGCAACTTATCAAGGCTTGAGAATAACAGTCTACTTCAAATTACAAATAAAAACGTATCAGAGAGGAATTGTGATGATGACTGTTTGAAGTACTTGTGAGACATTGAGTTTAGGCTCAGGCTGAAGTGTCAGTACACTTGCATGTGAGAAGCTGCTGAAGAACTCAGCTCTTAGGTCTCATGTGTAATGTCTTCTGATGGCCAATGAACCAAGGAACACAATAGCAAGTTATTCTCATTACCACCCTTTTGAGACATCATTAGCTGTTCAGAAACACCAAAGAAAATTGAGAAAGAACTGGAAAAATTCATCAGAATTTGAGAAATTAGTTACAGCCTATAGCAAAAAAGAGGGAAAAGTGCTTTCTGATTAAAGACTGTTCCAAAAACAAACTAAGAAACTGGTGCGCTCTGACAGTTTCTGTGTCATCCAGCAGGATTCTTTACAAATATTAGGATCTCATACCAACTTTATAATCACCGATCAATATCCCATTTTCTTTTTTTCTTGTATCGAAATGTTTTCTTACCGTCTGCATCCACGACAGAGGTCACAACAAGACAGACCAGGCATCCAAAGAGCAAAGACAGGATATTCTTATTATAACGATCAACCATCTTTTGTCGTCCTGCACTGTAGTCTGGATCACTCGCTTCGATTTTGGTCGGGGGGGGAGAAAAGTGTCCACAATCCTCCAAAAAATAACTCACACAAACTTTCAGGCCAAAGACGCGATGAAGCTCCTGCGTTTCCTCGCCCTGTGACACAGACTGACTGATCTGCAGAAAGGAAAGGTAGGCTTGCTCACGAGTCAGGATGTTAGGAAAAAAGAAAACGGCCACAGTGGCTCAAGAGCGAGGAGACGCAGTTTATCTCCGCAAATAGTCGCACTGACAAGCAGATGAAGCACCTGTGTGAAAACTCGCGTGTTCCTGTCAGTAAATACGTCACGGCCCAAAATCTTGAGGGTGGGCAAAAGGCGGTGATCCAGACAGTCGCACTGCTCCTTTACAGAAAAAAAAGCTGCTGATGTAGAATCATCAGTCCCACATTCTGTTTGGAAGATTGTGTGAATAAAAGACAAAATGTTCAAATCACTGGTGGTATTCAGATCATTTACCAAGGACGCTGATCAAATATACATGTAGTGATAGCACATACAACAGTGATAAAAGTGCAGAAGTACTTTGTACATAATTAAGATCATGCATTTAAAATTGTGCTCAAATGGACATGGACAATTCTGGGTGTCTGGAGTGACTGCCAAGCAATAGTTGTTAACTAGGGCTTCTAACTACCAAACAAAACAAAGAGGGTGTGAGCAACAACAACAACAACAAAGGATACCAATGTTTATTAAGCTTACATGTGGCAGAGGAATAATGGTGTAATTTCTGACTGCTCTATTACTTATCTGCTGGCCGTTATGTTGCTTCAGTGTTCCTTTTTGCAGTTCAGCATTTTTCCCAGATGTTAGTTCAACATATGACTTGTGATGATATTGAGTCTGAAAGGGAGATCAGTGGCAGCTGAATTACAGAAGAGCATGTTTATCAGTTTGGAGTGTGTGGGAGCTCTGAGATCAGGAGTGTATGCGCTCTCTTAATGATGTGTTTCAAAGTTCATTGAGTGTAATTTACATAGTAACTTCAGAGGGGGAGTCAAGTGGCTCCCTCACAACTATAGACAACCTGAAACCAGCTGCTGTGAACAGAGCATGATACTTACGGCTGTAAAGGAAGCTGCCATACTCTGCGCTCTTGTAGATCTTAATACAGCTACTCAAGAGCAAATAAAATACCTGAAATAGAAAATAAATGAAATCCTAATGTACACATGCTTTCATAAATCTTTCTAAAAGGATAATGCATGAAACAGCAAAGATGTGAATGGTCTGCTGTTTCTAATTTGCACACTGATGCACAGTCAATGTAAATATGAGTAAGCACGAGTATTGTGATGTGTAATGGAATGAGGACCCAGATGTGAGATACAACCAGGCCAAAAGGCAAGGGTATGAAGGGTCTGGAAATGCAGACAGGCAAAAGGCAAAACAACTGCAAAATACACTCAAAGACCAGGCTAACAGGAGAATTCAAAACGTGGAACAAGGCAGCAGCAGGCTTTCTTAACCGCTGGGCGGATTCAAAGATAACCCAGCGAGAAACACAAAAAGCCTGTAAGTACTGAGGTATAACAGAACATAGATGTGAGAAAATCAACGAAATACAAAACGGGTCTGAAGCAAGTACAGGAAGCGGAACAAACTGATGCAGACAGGGGCAACGGATTCCAAAACAAAGCATGAAACAAACGTAAAGCAGGAGAAAAGAGCATTACAAAATAAAACAAAATACAAACAATTATACGTGTTAAACTGATAGATTACTACATAAAATAATTTACAATCATTTATTCCATGCATGGCAACTCCAGTACTAAATGAAGCAAAGCAATACCTGCAAAGAAATGCAGGTAAGTAGTAAAAGTAAAGTACTGATTGTAAAATAAATAGATAAATCCCTGAGTTATCTACTATTGCAGATAAAATGGGGTTACTGTTATTATTTTATTTGTTTGTTTGTTTTGTGGAACTTTGAGATTTCCTTTAATGCAAAGCGCTCTACAAATGTATAATAATAATAATTATTATTATTACTAACAGAGTGCTGTGCAGTTGAAAGGTTTTTTGATTATTCTGTTGTAGTTACTCTAAACGACACTTCATTATTATATGGGACACAATAAAGAACTATTTTCATTACAAAACAACTGAATGTGATTTTGTAAAGTCCATGAGACAAAAATCTCTCAAAGAGTCTCACATTTCTTTCAGTGTCTTCCTTTCACACCCTACTCTTTCCATTTTCATAAATCCCAGTGTTTTCTCTGTCTCGGTGGAGTTCCACAGGTTGCAGCTACATTTATTTTATTTCATTTTTCTTAATCCGCTTGTCAATCATCCTTTTCTGTATTTCCTTGTCAAATTTTTCACACTCCAGTCATATACCACACATGCTTTCATGGATGTCCTCTTTGGAGGTTTGGATGAGGAGATAAGGTGGGCTGGGATCCTGAGTCATGCACAAGGGCTATTTCTGGAAAGGTGGGGGTCGAATAAAGGAGAGGAAAGAGCGATGACGAGGAGGCGGCAATTCACACCTGATCCGCCTGGGTGAAGCTGGTGAGAATTATGTTTGGTGCAGGTGTCCAGGGAGCTTTGTCAGCGGACAGACGCGCATCCAGACATCGCACAGGTGTGTAATAATCTCACAGGTCTTCCAGTCCACACACATTTAGTAATACGTGTTGTGGAAGTAAACATTCCTGCACACACAAATGTCTAACCGCAAGATTGCTCTTTCTATGTGTGAGATGAGCAACGTCCCATGTGAGGCATGTCATGTTGGGATGAAGTGTACAGATGTGAGGCTGACTCAGAGGAAATCAGTGGTCATAATGGTGGAGGCCAGAGGGAGGTATGGGTTTGTCTCCATGGCAACAGCCTCCTAAAACCACTGCGAGAACTGGGGTCCAGACAAGCAGGAATAGCTTTAAAGGTTCAGGAGTGAAGCTCCAAGCAAAATGGTCCATAAAATACAGTGTTATTGTTGACTAGAGGAAAATTAGATTTAAAAAAAAAAAAAATAGTAATGTAACAGAAATACATGAAGCAGAAAGAGTGAAAAACATTCCAATCATCACCATGGTACAGCATCAATGATAAAACCACTCAGTTCCCAACTAACTTCATAAACATGCTGCATCAAGACTTTCAACAATTTGTCAGACTCCATAGAAAAATTGTGCATGTAACAGACAACACTCTTTGACGTATTCACACGCACTGTGATCATGAGGACACATTCAACACAGAGCTGCCATCCCCACTCAAGTCATGATGAGTGCATGGAGCTATTCAAAGAACTAAGGTAATTAATTTGACTGATGATGGGAGATTAACAGAGTTAATTACCAAGCAATGCAGAGGGAGTCATGAGAATTCAAAATGTGTTACATGAAGACAAAAGACCAAACTTTCCCACAAACACTGTGAAACCTGTATTGTCATGTCAGCGTGGACAGTCGTTGCTTTGTGTCTCCGAGCCTGTTGGGTTTTCATGTAATAGACTTAGTGTGAAACATTTTGAGATACTTTATAGGAGCATGTGCCCTTCATGCTTCAATTTGTTTGTGTCTCTCTAAGATACTTTTATTATATCTTATTTCAGACATTTAACACCCGTTTGTGATCATTTTTTATCCTTTTATTGCATGTTACAAACTGGTTCATGGGCAGCAAAACAGAGAAAATGCTGACACAATGTCATTCAACTGGGGTTTGTAGGGCTTTAAAAAAAAAGAAGAAAAAAGTAAGTCAAAGCATAAAAAAGATCATAATGATATAGGCAACGAGAATAAGAGGAACCCCAACAAGCCTTGTGGCAAACGTTTTTAATCAACACCTTCACAGGTGCAGCCAGTCAAGATGATTTAGTCAATAAACCCTGGTAACCAGGCGAAGCTGCTGTTTCTATGAGACCAGAACAGATGCAGAGGCAAACAGAATTTGTGTGGATATTTTACATTTATGTGTCCCATTCTGGCTGTTTAGTGTTTGCTTTTAGGATATTTTAATTTCTTTAATTCTAAGACGAGGGCCCTGGAGCCTATGCTTGGTAGGCCTGTTTGGAAATTTGTCCACGTATATGTCGTTAAATTCTTGCCAAAAAAAAAAGTCTTCATAAAGTCTTTACTTTTTTATTGTTGTTTGTCAAATGTGATACTCAAACTTGTTTTTGACTAAGAAGAAAGATTGCACACAATTTTAAAACACCCCAGACTGTTTTAACTAAATCAATAAAGTGGAATAAAAGGTGTGTTTATGAGAACAGTCAGAATGTTTGTGCCGGAGTTGTATTAAGGAGATGTGGACTACAGAAGTGAACCTGCTCTAAGATTTCAGGTCCACCCAGTGAGTTCTTGTGAAATGTCAAACTCAGAAGAGGGGATAATGTTGTATAGCAGAATTAATGCCAGAAACCTTCTTTCTCACCAGTATTGTTTCTCAATTTTCCTCACAGCTTCATGACAAAAAAACCTCCTCTTCAAAGTATTTCAAGTGGGCCAAAATTGTCATGGGCTGAACTACAATAATCAGTGGCAAGGAAAAGATCAACTACCAGTACTATAAGTAGAATGTGTGTGTGTGTGTGTGCGTGTGTGTGTGTGTGTGTGTGTGTGGGTGTGTGTGTGTGTGTGTGTGTGTGTATTTTTTTTCACGAGGAGCAAGTGTTTTCTTCCGGGATGGAGAGCCATTGTTGTCGTAC
>JBAMYA010000019.1:2744711-2755176 GCA_037176975.1 Arrhamphus sclerolepis | reverse complement strand
TTAACATCTCCGACGTTTCCTCTGATCTTAACATCTCCGTTGTTTTCTTCTACCTTAATATACCTATCATTTCCTCCAACGTTAAGATCTCCGACGTTTCCTTCTTCATTAACATCTCTGACGTTTCCTTCTACGTTAACATCTCCGACGTTTCCTCTGATCTTAACATCTCCGACGTTTCCTCTGATCTTAACATCTCCATCGTTTCCTTCTACATTAACATCTCTGTCGTTTCCTTCTACGTTAACATCTCCATCGTTTCGTTCTACGTTAACATCTCTGTCGTTTCCTTCTACGTTAACATCTCCAACGTTTCCTCTGATCTTAACATCTCTGTCGTTTCCTTCTACGTTAACATCTCCTTCGTTTCCTTCTACGTTAACATCTCCATCGTTTCTTTCTACGTTAACATCTCCATCGTTTCTTTCTACGTTAACATCTCCGTCGTTTCTTTCTACCTTAACATCTCCAAGGTTTTCTTCTACATTAAAAACTCCTTAACATCTCCAATGTCAATGTCTCCTCCGTCATGAACACTTCCTACGTTTTCTCTGACATTAACATCTCCAATGTTTACGTCTCCGATGTTTCCTCTGACTTTAACATCTCCAATGTAAAAATTTCTGACATCAGCATCTCCAACCAGAAGCAGCTGTGTGTTCTTCGCACTGATGAAGCCTCCGTCCATTCTCGTCTCTGCTCAACTTTATTTTAGGATTTTTTTTTGGGCGTCCTCATCTTCTCGCCTCGAGTTGTTTCACCTGCGGGGGAGGAGGTCGACTCCCTCGACTCAGATGTTCTGGGAGAGGGTGGGAGGGGTGCAGGGAGTGGGGGTGGGGGTGGAGGTGTGGAGGAGAGGAGGAGGAGGAGGAGGAGGGGGAAGAGGAGGAGGAGGCGTGGTGCGTTCAGGAGCTCCGTCAGATCAGTCTCATTCAGTCATGTAAAACTTTACTTGTTCTGAGCTGCAGAAACAGGAAGCTGACATCTCTGATGGCCTTAAAATAGAAATATAAATAAAATTTAAGTAAAAATAAAATTAAAAGGAATTTTCAAACCATTCAATAAAATTATTTTTTCAAAAAAAGCAGAACAAAAAATGTATAAACAAAAAAATATATCTATATAATAACACTAATACAACAATGATAATAAAATAATAAGTAATTATAACAACAATAATAATAAAATATAAAAATAAATTCTAAATTAATATATAGAACTTTCAAAAAAATAGAATACACAGAATGAAGAACTAAATATTGTTGAAAAAGTAAAATAAAAAATACAAAGCATTTGTTCTGATTTTTGTTGTAACACCCCTCCTGACCACCAGAGGCTCCATCAGCCACCTCCAGCTCATCAGCAGTAATTAAGAACTCCAGAAACTCCAGCTGGTGATCACTGAAGAACAAACATCTGACGTGATTGATCATCAAAGCAATTGATTTATTTTAATGAATCTGATGAGTCCAGTTAGTTAGATTTAAATTAATTAGTCACATACACAGAAATATGTTATATCTGAAGCCTGAAAGATCTGAACCCTGGTAGACGACTCTCTCTTTTGGGGCTATAAATCATAAATAGTTTCCAGAACCATCATAAAAGCTACACCAGTCTGTTCAAGAAGACCTTCTGCTGCTAATGCTTCAGGAACTTTCTTCAGAACTCTGATAATTCTTCAACAGCGATGGTTTGTTTGGGGATAACTTTCTAGGTTGCTGAGTCAGCCTCCATAGAGATTCAGAGAGGAGAGGCCTGGTCCTCATAGTGATCTCAGTCAGCAGACCCCACCACCCTCCACCCAACAACCAATACACCCAACAGAGACATCAGGGAAAAGTCCACCAGTCGCTACTGGAAACAACCGTTCTCCATCAAGAACTTCCGTCTTCTTCAGCTCAGGACCAAAAATCACCTCCATCACCTCTACATTCACCACCTCCACCATCTCCACCACAATCACTGTCTCCAACACCTCCATCACCTTCACATTCACCCCCTCCACCACATTCATCAAGTCCAGCACCATCAGCAGCAAGGAAGAACTTACCTGCGTGGACGAAGTACGCCAGGTAGAGGTCCAGCTCTTTGACGGAGACCCCGATGTGATGAGGCTGAACGCAGAGGCTTGGATTGGAGCACTGCGGTGATTTGACCAGCCTCTCACCATCCGTACTTTCCAGAGGAATCCCTTTGAATAAAATCACCATGACAAGGTCCAGCCGCCACACCTTGTCTGCCTGCCGCAGGCAGTCAATCCGCCTCATCTTGCCCTTCTGGTCGGGGTTGGACAGCACGCAGCACGGCGGCTTCTTCCCCGTCACCGTCAGCACAAAGTCCTCCCTGAACTCAGGCCGGATGTCCTTGCGTAGCTTGGCCAGGAGGCGGGACGCCCACTTCTGCTTGACCTCCGGCTTCTCACTGAGCAGCTCGTCCTTCACAGCACGCTCCTCCTCCTTGGACATGCGCTTCTCATGCTTCTTGAAGTATTTCCTCTTACGGGCCTGCAGGTTAAACCATGTGTAGGCGAAGGCCCGGACGTGGGGCAGCAAGGCTTCGATGAAAGGATGGAATTCATCCTGAGGGATGAAAAAAAGATGCAGCGTGTTACAAGACAGACATTACAATGAATCTGCAGCATCATGTGATCCAAGACATCGCTGACAGACGACATTCATCAAAGAGATCACAGACTGAGAAGAAGCAAACGCTACTGCTACCAACCATGTTTCTCTACCGACCACTAGAGGCTGCAGTTCCTCTACCTACCACTGGAGGCTGCATGTACTCTACCCACCACTAGAGGCTGCGGTTCCTCTATTGACCACTAGAGGCTGCGGTTCCTCTATTGACCACTAGAGGCTGCAGTTCCTCTACTGACCACTGGAGGCTGCAGGTCCTCTACCAAGCACTAGAGGCTGCATGTACTCTACCCACCACTAGAGGCTGCGGTTCCTCTATTGACCACTAGAGGCTGCAGTTCCTCTACCAACCACAAGAGGCTGCAGTTCCTCTACCCACCACTACAGGCTGCAGTTCCTCTATTGACCACTAGAGGCTTTGGTTCCTCTACTGACTGGCTGCTAGCATAGCCACTAGTTTGCTGCCATAACTAGGAATAGGGTTAACCCCTAACCCTAACCCTAGCTATTACATTCAGTTCTGTTAAAAAAGACGTAGCAGAGCAATCCTTCATATTTTAAATGTGTTGCGTTTTTCAGCTGTACGTGTTTGAACAAGGACATATCTTAGGAACAGCTGGACAGGTCTGGATGATTGACAGGTGGAATCTCCACAGCCAGTAGGGTCAAAGGGCTGTCCGTGAATCCAGGTGAGTTCAGGTGCAGTGGATCTTTCTGCTGGAACTGTTTTGTTTTGGTGGAAACTGTCTTTCTGGGATTAAGTCTGATCCTTCCAGTGTTTCTTTGGCCTGGCAGCAGGGCGATTAGTTAGCTTCAGGTTAAACAGCTGCAGCCAACAAGCATGAGGCTCCTCTGAACAAAGAATCATGGGACTATTGATCCCGGACTCCCATGCATTGATCGGACCGTTGAAGTGACTTGTTTCACGAAACGCTTCGTCATTCTGGTTCAGGTTTTCGTTGGTCTGAAACCGTTAGTTCTCTAGTCTCAGACGGTTTTCCTGGAAGCTGCAGGTCTGGGTTTGGATTTTAAAAACAAAAGCAGCATAAGCTCCTCAGAGTGCCAGCTGCAACCCCCCCCCCCCCCAAACCCCTCCCACCAGTAAGGACGTGAATACACCACATTGTTTCTTCTTGGAGACAGTCCAGGATGAATGGCTTCGTCTCCAAAAAGGCCTCCAGCAGCTCACCAGCCATTCTCTGGGTCTAAGCTCTGCAGGATGACCCACCACGCCACCGCTGCCGACACTGCCAAGCACATCTGGCTGTTCGAGCTGACCTCCGGGCCGTTACCGTGATGAGGCTGCCGAACACACGAGTTCACATTCCAGACCAGATCTGCAGCTTCAGCCAGAAACACATTCCAACATTCCAACATCCCAGAGTTGAAGACCATAAACGTTCTGGGATAAATAAACAATAAACAGACTGATGTAAATAATTAGTCCTGGATTGTTGTTAGTCCTGGGGTCAATTTCAGAAAGAAAGGTTACTGAACCCTGACAAAGAGGGTTCAGCTGATCCCGTTTCGGAAACTGAGTACTGCGGATCCTGATTTTGAGCTGAACCTGGTCTCTGTTACCAAGGTAACTGACTCTGTGAACTAAACCTGGTCTCTGTTACCATGGTAACC
Source organism: Arrhamphus sclerolepis (assembly GCA_037176975.1). NCBI lineage: Eukaryota > Metazoa > Chordata > Actinopteri > Beloniformes > Hemiramphidae > Arrhamphus > Arrhamphus sclerolepis. The sequence goes on along the minus strand of JBAMYA010000019.1, from coordinate 2,750,899 downwards.
GACTCTGCGATTTAAACCTGGTCTCTGTTACCATGGTAACTGACAATGAACTAAACCTGAGTTACTTTCTGCCTCCTCTCTCTCATCAAGCTGAAACAGACTATTTTAATCATCAATTGATCATATAACAATCATTAAAAAAAAAATCTCAACGATGACATGTCACATTTGCATCAATAATGAATGTTGAGGATCTGAATAGTTTAATGACTTGGACTCATGACACCTTGATTATTTTTTTGTTACAGTTTGCCAAAAACACAAACAACTGATATCTTATCCTTCTGGATAAGAGTGAGTAGTCAGCTGACCAGTCTCAGATGAGCTCTGACTGTAGGGTCTCCGTCTATTTTTACGGATAGTAATGCTGACGAAACGCTGAAGCGGCATCACCGCGGCCGCCCTTTGATTCGCTGCTGACATCGGAAACGTAAACAACTGAGGTGAGCTATTTTAGTTTGGTTTATGGTAAAACTGGATATTTTAGATGAAAAATTTAAAACCTTTTTACAACAAATATCTGCTATGTTTTGTCAAAAAGTTTATTTACAAGAAAAAAAAGAATGATTTACACTTAAAAACTGTTTTCAGTTTCTTCTTTCTCTGTCTGATTCCATCTGATTGGATAAGGCCTGAAGGGTCTGTGGACTGTCCTTTGATACTATTGGCCATCAAGATTCCACAGAGCTGTCAATCATCCAGATGAGAGGAGCGGTGGAAACACAATAAAAACATACAGAAAAAGGTTCTTTGGAAATGTAGAAATAAAAAGAATAACTTTGCAGCTCTTCTAACTTTCAAATTTATGAAAGACAAAATTAACGATTTTATAAACTCAGAAAACTTAATTTTAGAAAAAGAAAAACATTTGTCTGGACTTGAATCCAGGGTTCAAATTCAACATGAAAATCAAGTCCAGCTTAGATAGCTGTTGCTAGTTGAAGCTAACTCCGCCAAGCTTAGGTTAGTTGAAGCTAACCAAAGCTAGTTTAAGCTAGCTGACGGATCACAGATCTATAAAAAAATACTTTAAAATTTGAAATAAAAAAATTTAAATACATCAAGAAAGAAAACACTAGCTGAATTCAGTAACACTAACAGAACTGATTTATATTTAAACATTTCAGTCTAAAGTTCAGGTTTGGTTAAACGTGCTAACTAAACCTGTTTAGCTAGCTAAGTTAGCAGAAATGTGGATTTTCAGATTCCCATCGCTACTTCTTCTTTGTGATCTTCCACAGGTAGAACAATAGTTTCCTGTAATGTTTGAAAAAAACTACGTTTATCATTTCAACTGATCAAAATGAAGCTTATTAGCTATGTTGCTATGTACAAAATGCTGCAAGGGAAGAACACACTGCCACCTAGTGGTTGGTGGTGATATTACAGCGCAACACACACAGTTGTCAATCAATGGCTGTAATATCATTAAAACCGTTAACATACTTAAACATTAAAACAAAACAAAACAAAACAAAAAAAAAAACAACCTCTGATGCCGACGTCTGAACCATTAGTGGACTTCTACTGAATCACTAAGGGGCCTCTACTGAACCATTAATGGAACTCTACTGGACCTCTCCTGGACCTCCATTGGGCCACTAATAGACCTCTACTGACCCTTTACCAGACCTCTGCTGAACCACTAATGGACCTGTACTGGACCTTTACTGGACTTTTACCAGAACTCTTACTGGACCACTCCTGGACCTCTACTAAACCTCTTCTGGAGCTGTACTGGACCTCATCTAAACCTGTACTGAACCTTAACAGCACCACTACTAAACCTCTTCTGAACCACTTCCAAGCCTCTACTTCATCTCTTGTACAGGCCTTGAATTCTAGAAAGGGTGGCTTACCATCAGCCAGTTCCGGTCCAGGTGGGTGAGCCATCATCCACAAACCATACTGATTGAGGTGCTAGATTTGGTTTTGGCTAAAACCCACAAATCGTTCTGTCACCTTTACTCCCAGAAGCGGACTGTTGCAGGACCCAGACCCTTACAGGACCTGGGACCTTACAGGCCTCGGACCCTTGCAGAACCCAGACCCTAATGGGCCAATCTGGATGATTCTATTGGCCAAGCCTCCTCCTGATGGTCTAAAACGTGATCTTTTCTGAACAGTTCAAATCAATAAACATTGTGAAAAAGGAAGAAATGCTTTTCAGTCGAACAAATTGAAGCTTCTGGATAAAAATAAAAATATTTCAGTGACATCATTTTGAGGATTTAATTAATTTCTAATCCTTTCAGGGTTCAGATGGAGATTAAAACATGAGAAACAGGTTTGAACACGTTAAAATCTCCTGAAACTGAACGTACTGCCGGAAACCATGGAAACAGTTCATAAACCAAGAAAATTGAAAACAAAAAGGTAGTCAATCAATCAATGAACCAGAAGGTGAGTTCAGTATTTTTTTGTGTGTGTGTGTGTGTGTGCGGGGGGGGGGGGTTGGGGTTCACCCTGTGATGAACTAACATGACTCTGCAAATTTCAGGAAAAAACTTATTAGCAATTAAAATTGTTATAGAAAACATTGTTGTAGTCTGAACATGTAGTCTCTCAGATTAAGTTGGAACTGAAGGGGAAAAAATTGATTAAAAAAGCAGACACTCTGTATTTTTTGTTTAGCTAGATTTCACTAAAGTGAGCCAAAAACAATGACATCCTCACTCTTTAAAGATTAACAACCAAAAACTGTTTGTATGCTGTTGCTACATCACCACTTTTTTAAATGTCTGGGGTGAAGCATCAGTTTCTTTTTTTTTTTGAGAAATTGTGTGGTGAGCTAGCATGACTCTGCAAATTTCATGAAAGGTTCATAAAGCTTATTAGCACCTGAAATAAACTAAGAAAGAGGAACAGTTGTACAAAACCTGAAGATATAGTCTCTCAAATGAAGTTGAAACTGAAGGAAAAAAATTCGATTAAAAATAAATAAACGCGTGTAGATGGCTAATTTTTAGTTTCACTTGATAGCTAAAAAAACAAGCTAAATACAACGGCGAAGATGTCCTTACTCTTTAATTAGGACAACCAACTATTGTCTGTACACCTGTTAACACGTTTCAACAGTTTTGATTGGCTAGCTTTTGCTAATGTGAGTGGAGCGTCCACTGAAAGTTTCTTATTCATTGAGCTAGCATGAAACAGCAAAAAAAAATAAAAATAAATAAATAAATCATCTCTAAAGATGATCGTAAAACCAACTTGTGAAATATAACCAAGACACATAAAGGGTTACAAAGAAAGTTTTGATGTACCAGTGGAAACCAAAACAAAGGACATATTTTTGTGAAATTAAAAAGATAAATGAATAAAGAAACTGACCCTTTTTAGCACATAAACATTATTTAAAAGGACATTTAGGACAAACGGAGGACTGGACCTCAGGGATTGAACACAAAACATGTCTAAAAACTTTAACAGATGCAGCCAAAACGACAGGTTACACGTCTGTACACCAACGATGTTCTGATGTTTATTGATGATTTTTAAATGTGAGAAATGCTTGATTGACACGGCTGTCAAACACACAAACGTTTAATTCCTCTGAAATCAACTTATGTATTTTTTTTTTACAGCGCTACTGCGCAGAAACATATTTACCAAAGTTTCATTTTAAATCTTAAATTATTGTTTCTGTCTGTTTCAGAGTCATAACTAAAAAAAACAAAACAAAGCATATAACCATGTTTTTCATCAAAATTTAACGAATAATACTTTGACAGACTGCTATCTTTTTTAAATTAGGCCTACTATCAAACGTGGTTAATTAGCTTGTGTGTGTGTGTGTGTGTGTGTGTGTGACTTCGTCCCAGTAAGAGCAGAAGTTTAACACAGAAAAAGAAAATTGGAAAAGCCGGTTTAAGCTTCCAGGTCCTGGTTCTGACAGGATTCTGAACCTAAAATGGGGTCCTGGGACCACCAGATGGACCCTGGAACCTCCAGGTGGCTGTGGGGGCTCAATGGGAGTCCGGGGACGCTGTTGGACGCCAGGGCTGTATTCGCGCCGCTCGGGCGACAGAGCGCGGTGCATTAGCGCGGTAGTGCGGAGCGGCAGCGCGGCAGCTGAAACGTCCAGTTCCCTGGAAGTCTGAGGAACCCCCCCCCACCCAAAAAAATAAATAAATCCCAAAAGGGGACCTTTGGGGCTCCGCGGAGGACCGTGCCATTCTGGGCGGGGGGAGGAGGGGGGTTACCGTCAACATATACCCCTCCCCACGTGCACGAGCTGTAAAGAAGTTAAAGTAAAGTTGGAGCACTCACCTGTGTGAGACATAGTGGAGAATACATATCTGTCCACTCCGGGAGGTGCGCGTGTGTTTATGTCTGTTGGGGGGGCGCGGTTGCTGTAACTCCACTCTGTGCGCGTGCGCGTGGTATCCGATGAAGTGAGAAAAAAAAGGAAATGGAAAGAAAAGAAAAGAAAAAGAAAGAAAGAAAGAGTGAGGAGGGAGGGGGAAACGGGGTGCCCCCCGGCGCGTTCACATTTCCAGCTGACCCCCCCTCTTGTTACGCGCATGTCCTGGACCTGTGGGGGGAGCGCTCAAGTTTGAGACCGGACCTCATCTCCGTCAGATCAGCGGGGAGGGTGGGGGGGGGAGCGAAGGGGACAGTCGGACAGTCGTTGCGGGACTTGGGGTAGCGGGGGCGGCCGCTGCTGCAAAGCTCCGAGACCCCCCTCCCCAAAGAACCGCGGCGGGGGGCGGGCCTCGGCAGCCGGTGTGTTCGTCCTGCGGTGCGCCGTGGCCGGCGAGGGGAAGCGCGACTCTTCGGTGTTTCGCTGGAAGTCCCGGGACAAGCGGAGCAGGAGGAACTGCTGGCCGAAGATCTGTCTCCTGACTGGGGAGGGGGGGCGGGAAGAGTCGCCGCTGTCCCGGACAGGGAGGAGGAGGAGCTCCGTGGTGATCCCCCCCACCACCACCACCACCGATCACTCACTCTGATCGATCAGGAACAAAAGCATCGATTTCACAACTACCGACCAACGGGCCGCTGCGTGGGCGCGCGTACGTACGTGCGTGTGTGGCTCACGGAGGAGATTAAAGTGATCAGACTTGTTTTTATTGATCCATTTATTAATCTGTGGTTTCATGTCATTTACATTTTCTTTTCTTTTATTTCGTTCTTTAAAAGTAGCTATTAATCTGCCTCTGTCATTAATATAACTTTTATAATTATTTATAGGAACACAAGAACAATAATAAAGGCAATAATATTTTCATTTTTAATTATTAATTTATTTCTAATTATTTTAGTTTTGTATTATCGTTTTCATTTAATGTCATTATTTATAATAGATCAAGAATAGAAAAAGGCGTAATTATAATAATTGATTAATTTTAAATCATTTAAGTTTGTATTATCTGTAGTTTATATCTCAGTTCATGATTTGTTGATTTTTGTTAACATGGTGCAAACAGGGGAAGACATCAGCCGTGATCCTGTCTACAAACCCCCTTTTTTGTTTTTTGTTTTAGTTTCAGTTTAGATGCTAAAACTACATTTGAGCTGCTTGAGACAATTAAAAAAAAAAGAAAACAAAAATGAAGATCAGAATGGATATCTAACTTATTGATTTACATGTGTGCAAATAAAAAATCTTGATTTTTAAAGATACTTCTCTCATTATTTCTGCCTTTATTGAAATGTGAATTCAGAATAAAATAACATTTTCAATTTTATAAACTTGCAATTTTTGAAATAAAATGCTCTGAATTTCTGTTTGTTTTTTTAATAAAATTATCACTCCCAACCTGAAAATTTTAAACTTCTAAAACAAAAGTTGAAATTTTTTTAAAAGTGAAAAATAAAAGATATAGAAATCTTTTTAAGTTTGAAGAAAAAAAAACAGTTTTTTTAACATAATAAAGAAAACAATAGAATTTTATAACTATTACAATCTGAGTAAACAAAATTTTAAAGTATTGGACGCCCCCTTGTGGCTGGTGGGGGGAGGGTGCGTAACAGTTCTGACATCGCAGAACTGTGACATAATCATCAGCCTGAACTGAACAGGTGCAAAACAGGCAGGTATGTGAAAGAGCGATGACGTCACTCACAATGCAGTCCTTGTGAGAATGTTATGGTAGGATATAGGGAAGATGGCTCAGTGGTAGAGGGTTCAGCCATGAACCTGAAGGTTGGTGGTTCGAGCCCTGTCCTGGGTACACCGAAGTGTC
>JBAMYA010000019.1:2727642-2738617 GCA_037176975.1 Arrhamphus sclerolepis | reverse complement strand
GGTGTTGCCATGTGCTCGGGGGTCAAGCTCTGGGTTTCTAAAGCGCCTAGAGATGACTTGTTGTAAATAGGTGCTATGTAAATAAATTGAATTAATAATATTTGCCCAGGGGTCATGATCTGTTTCTGTAAAGCGTATAAATAAAGTGGAGTGAAATTAATTGACTTTTTGCCAAATTTAAGCTTTTGGACATAAAATGTTGACATAAAATGTTGTTGACGAGTTCAACTTTTTTTTGTAAACTTGTGACTTTTGTGGAATTGCATTGTTTCTGCTTGATGTAAACCAGCTGCTAAAAGCCTCCTCACCTCAGTTACTCCAGTGTTTAATGTAAAACCGTATCAAAGATTCAGACACATCGATGCCCCTTCAACATTTGTTCTGAAAATGTCCATTTAACAGGATATGATTGTGTTTGCATTCAAACAGCGGCTCTCAAGTTTCACGCCCAGTCTTGACAGACAAAACATGTTTTATGTTATTGCTCGTAACCGTGATTTCATTTGTTAATATCACTCCATTTTTAAATTTTAGACCTTCAACACATTCCAAAAAGAGTTGAGACAAGAGTTTAGAGCTCATAAGGAAACGTGTTTGTCTCTGCTCCTATGTTGGACAATGTTAGTGACTGGCTCTCTGCAGCCTCTAGTGGTCTTTAAAGGAACTGCAGCCTCTAGTGGTCAGTAGAGGAACTGCAGCCTTTCAGCTCGTTGTTTTATCATCCGTTTCTTCATTTCACTTCATTTTGGCTTCGTGGATGGCCTGCTTTTTTGGATTCCTCTGCACCACTGGGAACGAGCCAGTTTGAGGCCAGTGTGAGTGCTGGTGTGTTGATGCGACGGCAGCAGGGCTGTTTGGAAGCGTAAAGGTCAGCAGGTCCCACCTGCTGAAACTGCTGTCACGATTTATTCATGGAGCCTTCATTCATTTATGACTCGGACACGTTCTTCACGGTCCCCAGCGGCGCTGCCTGACAACCCGTCATCTCAGACTTCATTGCCTCAAAGACCACAGGTGGACCACAGGTGGATCTATTCTGCAGTACTGATCCCGATCTAGATTGGTGAAACACCAGTAGCTGTGAGTCCGAGCCTCTCTGGGTCTGTTTGGTCCTGTAGCACCCTGTTTGTCGTTCACGTGTCCTCATTTAAACACTTCTTTACAGAAGGCGATCCTTTACAGTCCAAAATGTCACTAAAATATCCAAGAACAAGGTTTTGACTGTTGACTGTTGAAGAAGATTTAAACCTCCGAGGGTCAGGAAATGCAGAAAATGTGACCGTTACAGTCAGTTAAGACACAAAGTCTCACAAAGCAGAGCCAATGGACAGCTGTCAGTCAAGCACATCAAATGATGATTGGTCAGCTTTATTGCTAAATATAAATGTAACTGATGGGGTTAAAAAAAAACAAAAAAACATTTACCTCCGTACAGTTGACACAGACGTAAAGTCTAACTATAGAGACCAAAACGCATGTTTGTAATAGGCTGTAAATGTGTTTAATTCTGCTGCAAAGCTGAACCTGAAGATCTGTTCTGTTCTGGAGCCAGCACCTAGTGGTCAGTGGAGGAACTGCAAAAGAACCGACATCACGTACATGATGGAGCATTTTCTTATTGGATATATTAGCAGGCATAGGGTAATTATGTAATAAATGATTAAATAATCATTAAATACTGCTTTTTTGGAGAAGAATTTTCAAGTAGGGAAATAAGTGAATTTACAAATTTATTCAAATTTATTACAAATTTATTTAATTTCACATAAATACTGATGAATATAGTACTGTGGTCAATTATTAGAGGCTTGTTTTTGAAGGTTTTTTGGTTGACCTTGTACAGTTTCATGCAAACACACAAACATGCTGAAGGAGCTCCGAGCGCACCTTCACGACTTTGTTCAGATGAACGGGCACAGATGGCGCCTTTCAGAACCGCTGAAACCACGTCATGAAACAGCCAACTGGAGGGGGTTTTCTGCTGCCTCCAAACTGGAAGAAATTAAATATATTTAAAGAGAGAAGCAGGTGGTTCAAGAAACGCAGCAGCTGCTTGACACAACCAGAAACACGTGGACTCTGCAGGCCACCAACACGGGGACCATGGCGGCGAGAAGCAGCAACAGTTCGAGTCCAGAAGGAATGGAACTGAAACACGAAAACAGTGGCTCATTTATGAACGCTGCACGTCACAAAACAGAGCCATAAAGTTGCATGTAGGACTTTCACAAAAAGAGCGGGATCTATAAATAATAAAGAAATCAATAAAACTGGACGGGAGAATGTGCTCACCTTCCCGTACATTCTGAACCTCACGTACGAACATTTTGCTGACGGAGAAACTGGAGACTCATTTAACTCAGACATTTAACTTCAGTTCATATCAGACTGATAGATTAATGATCAATAACGGATCAATAATGGATCAATATTCAGCAGCTCAATAATCAATAAGGGATCAAAAATAATCAATAACTGATTAATAATCAATAACCGATTAATAATCAATAACGGATCAATAATCAATAATGGATCTATAACAGACCAATAATCAATAGTACGTCAATAATCAATGATGGATCAAAAATCAATAGCATATCAATAACCAATAAGGGATCAATAATGATAATAATAACTTGCATTTATATAGCGCCTCTCATGGAACCCAAGGTCACTTTTCAAGGTTGAGAGAAATGAAAACCAGTCTGGGAAAACCAGGGAGAAGAGGAGGGTCTTGAGGAACTGTGGAGAGTGGGGGAGATGTGGATTTCAGGAGGGAGAGAGTTCCAGAGGGTGGGGGCAGCCATGCTGAAGGTCTGTCTCCAAAGGTCTTCAGACAGGTACGCGGGATGGAAAGGAGACCAGCATCTGAAGACCGCAGGTTTCTGGAGGGAGTGTGATGGTGAAGGAGGTCAGACAAGTATTGGGGGGCAAGAGAATGGAGGGATTTGTAAGTGAGTAGGAGAAGTTTGTACTGGAATTGAGACTTGACTGGGAGCCAGTGGAGGTGGATGAGGGTGGGGGTGATGTGCTGCCAGGGCTTGGTGGAAGTAAGAACCCTGGCAGCTGAGTTTTGCACGTACTGGAGCCTGTCCAGGGTCTTACTAGAAACAACGAACAGGACTCCATTACAATGGTCCAACTGGAAGGTAACGAAGGCGTGAATGAGCGTCTGCCATGGAGTCAGAAAGCGAGGGACGAGCCGGGTGATGTTTCTGAGGTGGAAGAATGCAGATTTAGCGATGGACTTGGGACTCCAGAGTCTCTCCTAGAGCTGGAATCACCAAAATGCTTCTAGACCTGGAACCACAATAACTTTTCTAGAGCTGGAACCACCAGAACTCTTCTGGAACTGGAACCACCAAAACTTTTCTGCAGTTCCTCTACTGACCAGTAGAGACTGCAGTTCTTCTACAGACCACTAGAGCATGCAATTCCTCTACCAAGCTAAATGAAAGTAATGAGTGATAGCTTCATTAAAGAATGCACTTTGACGTTGATGTCTGACCTTGTGTGTCAACCTTCTTGATGTCTTTAATTTTTTTATAACTTTTATAATCCCTAATCCTCCACTCTGGTATCATAATCAAATACAGGCTGCTTCTCTAAGACCACTGCTTATGTCTTTTCCTACTTAGGAGCTACCAGCAATGATCTGATGACCGTTTCCCGTCCAGTGGGCTGATGTGACGCTAACGACAGCTGAGTGAACGCAAGGAAGAGAAAGAATTACAGGAGTGTCTTTGATGTGTGTGGATGCAAATGAGTTTGGAAATGTCAGATTAGCATCTATGTTAATAAGTGACAGGGTGGGCAGGGCCTCCCTCGCAGCAATGCGTCCAGACCGCCTGCTTTGCATACCCGCCATCACTGACAGGAGTGATGGACGGATGGGTGGACAGAAGAGGAGTGTGGTAATAGTGGGGGGGGGGTCAGTATATTATGTTAATGAATGCTTCCTTTAACCAATTAATGGAGGACGGAGCTGAATCAGAGTTGGAAGAAAACAGATGGAAATGAATCAATATCAGTTCAAACTGAAAGTCAGCTGGAGATGAAGATGTTCAAAAGTTTCTGTTTTTTTCTGTGTGGAACTCCAGATTAAACCTTCAAAATAAAAGACTGTTGAAGAATAAAACTGATTTTACTGGACAGAATGATGAACCAAGGTGAATATATGTTAATGCATAGTTAGATATGTTTGGAGAAACTGGTGTAGGTGGACACACTACATATTTGTCCTCTTGTCTTTTGTTCTAAAGGTATTTTCTGGTTCTAGTGGCCTTTTATTGACAGCATGTGGACAGGAAGTGGGGCTGAAAGAGAGGTAGGGAAGACATGAAGCAAAGGGTCAAAGGTTGGGAGTCTAACCTGGAACTGCTGCATAAGGACTATAGCTTCTGTACATGAGCCAACTGCCCGACCACTGTACCACTGAGTGGCCCCACACTATAGCTGTGTCCCAGTCCAGCGGCCCGCATCCTTCAAAGGACCCACCCTACGTAGTCTACGTAGGCCGCGTCTTCCGAAGGCCGGGTAGGCCCATACATAGACATATATACGAGGCGTCTGTCCCAATTCAGCGGCCGCATCCTTCGAAGGACCTGCCCTACGTCCTCCGAAGTCCAGGAAGACCGGAAGTCAGCATCTGTGAATTGGGACGGTCTAGCCTTCAGATTTATCCCCGCCCTTACCTCGGCGTACGTCCTGTTGCCTAGCAACCGTGACAGCACTGAAACAAAGAGAGAATGGAGATCCAGATCCAGATTTTGTTGAGTTTAGTTAAGTTTTTTTTTTAATTACTGTTCTATAACTGTTCTGTTTTCTCATCTTAATGAAAGCTAATGAAAGCTTCATAAAAGCAGCAATAGTTGAAGAACTACGGGACCGCTGTATGGACTCATTTACTGTCTTGATGGTATCTAAATAAAATACAAAAAATGTCTACACAAACGACAAAAGCCTATCACCATAACCTCTTTAGGCTTTTAATTTTTGCGTTCACAGCTCCGTCCCGGCTACTATAGAATTTTCCAGTATACTCGCAATCTCGCAATGCATCTCGGGAAAGGGTGGGCCGAGAAGGATACACCGGACCCGTCCTTCAAATCATGGAGAAGAAGGATGCATTTGTAGGCCACATTTGAAGGACCCTTTGGATTGGGAAAACCTTTGGCGCGTCACTGTGACGTGAATGAGGCCTTCGAAGGATGCGGGCGCTGGATTGGGACACAGCTAATGTATTTTTGATGCAGAAATGATGCATCATGGGAAAACAGCAGGAACTAAAACATGATTATTCATTAATGGAGAAGACAGAGAGTTGATTAAGCTGCTTCTTCCTCCCTACTCTGTAATTATTATTATTATTATCATTACTATTATTATCATTGACAACACTAATAAAAATTATCAAATAACTTGATTGGTTCTTCTATGGCTGAACAACCAGCAGCTTAAATACCAGAAATAAAACCTAACTTCTGGCTGGAACAGGTCTGGAGGTATGGAGAAATTTATTTTATTTGAATGTTTTTACATGAATGTTTTTATGATTTATTTCTGAGTTTATCTTTTTTTTAATCAATATTACTTTTTCATAATAATTTTCACTTTTCATTTTAGTACACTACACTGTTTTTTTTACGTTTGATTTAAAACTCTAGATTCATGTGCAGTTTCTCTGACATCATTGATGATGTTTTTCCCTCTTGGCATTCTGTTAACACACACCTGACCAGTGAATCTGCATCAGAACGTTTCCTCAGCCAATTGTGACGCTTCCCCAAAACCAGCACACTCGCATCTGTCCAGACCTGATGCCAGCAGACTGGTTCTCCGCCAGCAGAGTGGTTCCCAGCCAGCAGACTGGTTCCTAGCCAGCAGACTGGTTCCCAGCCAGCAGACTGATTCCTTGTAGCTGCCGTGGGCAGGATTTTGGTACAGCTTTAATTCAATCTTCAGCTTTATTGTATCTATTTACAACAAAGTCAAGTGGTCTAAGAGACTCCCCCAGCAGCCTAGGACTATAACAACATAACTAGGAGGTGGTCTAAGAAACTCCTCCCAGCAGCCTAGGACTATAGCAGAATAACTAGGATGTGGTTTACGAGACTCCTCCCAGCAGCCTAGGACTATAGCAGTATAACTAGGTGGTGGTCTAAGAGACTCCCCCCAGCAGCCTAGGACTATAGCGGCATAACTAGGAGGTGGTCTAAAAGACTCGCCCCAGCAGCCTGGACATATAGCAGCATAACTAGGAGGTGGTCTAAGAGACTCCCCCCAGCAGCCTAGGACGATAGCAGCATAACTAGGAGGTGGTTTAAGAGACTCCCCTCAGCAGCCTAGGACTATAGCAGCATAACTAGGAGGTGGTGTAAGAGACTCCCCCCAGCAGCCTAGGACGATAGCAGCATAACTAGGAGGTGGCCTAAGAGACTCCCCTCAGCTGCCCAAGTCTTCACATCTTTAATTCATGCATCTAATAAGGTCAATTGATTAGCTTCATGTGGTTGCAAGGATAAATACAACTGAGTGTCATCTGCATAGCAGTGAAAATGTATGTTGTGCTTCCTAATGATTTCTCCTAAAGGAAGCAAGAGAAAAGTGTGGGTCCAAGACCAGAACCCTGTGGTACTCCACAGCTGACCCTAGTATGACTGGAATAATCATTATTTACATGGACAAACTGAAAATTGTCAAATAAATGACTGGAACCATCTTAATGTCATTCCTGCAAGTCCAACAACCTGCTCTGATCTATTCAGAAGAATCTGGTAGTCGATGGTGTCAAATGCTGCTCTAAGTAAAAACCAGTAAGTCCAGCTGATTCCAGCTAATGTAATCCCCATAGTTGGTAGGAGAAGATGAATTTGGTCTCTAATATTTACTATTTTGTTAATAAAGAAGCTCATAAAGTCTTTCGCAGTTAGATGAGATGGTTTACGCGACTCGATGGAGCTGTGACTCTGAGTCAGGCTGGCTACAGCGCTGAAGAGAAATTTGTGGTTATTCTCATTTTCTCTAATTAATGATGAGTAATATGTTTTCTTAGCTTTCCAAAGAGCTCTTTTATACATTATCAAACTATCTTTCCAAGCTAGATGGGATTCCTTTAAATTTGTAGAGGCCACTTTATTTCCAGCTTTCTACATTTGCGTTTAAGACCTCCCATTTCTTCCCATTCTACCAGGGAACAGACTTTCTAGGACTGACTCTGGTACTGGTCCTGGGCAGGACACATCTGTGGTTACAAAGTTCAAGTTCATACTGAGATAAAATGATTGGCTTATGTGGAGGAGCCGGGGATAAAATTAAATGAAAACAAGAATGTGAATTTTTGATGAGTCTAAGCAGGAGCAACATGGCTGCCAGCCGGGTGGCAAATGAATAACACACACATGCACACACGTGCATGCCCACACTCACTCTCACCAGCTGCTGATGTGTTCATCTGGACTACGGCCAATGTGTCTCTCTGTCCTCTGCGGCTAATCTGAAGCTACTGCTCTCCTCCTGCCTCACTGAGCGCGCTCCGTGGGACACACGACATCCTCGGCCTCCAGTGCACTTCTCCCTCCTCCTTCCTCCCCCCTCCCTCCTCCTAGGCCGAACTGGGCCAGGCCAGGCCAGGCCCATGTCACCTCCAACGCAGACGATGGCAGGTGGGTTTATTCCAGCAGGAACCCCGGGGACAGATGGAGAGCACGGTGAAGTCACGTCAGAAGAGTTTAGAGGAGTTTGTGCTGAAGAGATGAGATGGCACGACACTGTGATGGGAGAGATGTTGGTTCGCCTTAGATGTTCTCGTTCCTCACAGGTTCTCCATGGAGTCCACACAGAACCTGTCCATCTAGATGTTTTAGTCTTCTGTAGGACCTGGTTTTAGAATAGAATAGAAAGCCTTTATTGTCATTATGCACAATACAATGGGATTTATGAGCAGCTCCATTAAAGTGCACACAATAAAAACACAATAAAAGACTATGTGACAATTAAAAAAAAAAGGCTATGCAGTATAAATATAAACAAGGTAGTGTTTGTCTGGTGGTGCAGTGGTCAGTGCAAATATGTCAGTGTAGTAACCTTTTAGACTGGTCTTACACTGATTTTAGACCGAGCTTTGCTCTACGTTTGGCCCTGGTTTTATACTGGTTTTAGACCTACTTTTGGTCTACGTTTGGGACTGTTTTAGTCTTGTTTTGCTTTGAATCTGGTTAAAGACTGGATTTGGACCTAATTCAGAGCCAGTGACACCCTCATGCCAGACTCACAGAGGCCCCTCTTAGTCCTCCCCATCCCCTGACATGTTAATAAGATCTGTTTGACCCGATGATGCGGGAGTAAAGATCAGGCGGAGTAGCCGGATGTCCTGCGGCATTGAACGCACCGTCGAGCCGCTTCCTCATTTCAAGTGGAAAAACCAACTAATTACGTGGAAATATGATAATGCATAATGCTGGGGGGGAACGCTGCCCGGGCCTGCTTATTACCCAGACTACACCCCCCCACCCCCTCCCCCTCCCCAACCTGCCCCAACCCCCCCAACCCCCCCTCCTGGTATTTCTTCCAGGGAGTCTCGCCCTTTTCACGACTGGAGAAACATTAGCAGCCGGTCCGGCTTGTTTTGCATCAAAACGACACCTCATTTGCATAATGTGAGCATGAGCTCCACCCTCTTCATCACTGCTGGGGAAGGTCAACCCCCCAACACACTCACACAGACACACACACACAAACATCCTCACCCATCGGCGTGGATGTCTCCACTTCCCTGTCATCACTCCATCCCTGCTGGGGGGCTGAGGAAGAGGAGGGTGTCAGTCAGTCAGTCAGTCAGTAATGCTGATGTGACTGAAGCTGACAGGTTCCCAGTAGGACTGTGAGCTTCCACTGGAGACCAGTAGGACTCTGAACCTCCACTGGCGACCAACAGGACTCTGAACATTTTCTGGAGACCAGTAATTCCACTGGAGACCAGTAGGACTCTGAACTTCCACTGAACTTCCACAAGTGGTTGGTAGAAGAACAGCAGTCTCTAGTGGTCAGTAGAACCACTGCAGCCTCTAGTGGTAAGTAAAAGAACTGCATCACCCGCCAAAAATGTTTGAACAGTGAACCAGAGAAACACAGGCAATTATTAAAATGTAAAACCACAAAACTTACATCTGTGAGGTTCAGGAGCTGCAGCCAATCCAGTCGTAATGGGAACGCCCTCTGTACTCTCACTGAGTATAGTAAGTACAGAGAGTATGGATACTGGAACACATGGTTGGGCACACCAGAAACTGGTTGCGGTGGAGTTCAGGAGACTAAATCAATCCACCGCCTTGATCCAGTCCATAACACCTCATTTCACCAAATAAAGACAGAATAACTGCATCAGAATCAGGATCAGGATCAAAATCAGAATCAGAATTAGAATCAGGATCATAATCAGGATCAGGATGAGAATCAGCAAGTAGCAGCTTAGCTTTAAACGGCTACCAGGCTAGTGTTGGTAGCATGTAGCTTCTTAGCTTAGCTAAACATGGAGCAAACATGAAAAACATCAATGAGTTGGTATTTGGAGTGGGCCAGACTCCAGGACCTGAATTGGGCCAGCGGGCCAGACTCCAGGACCTGAATTGGGCCAGCGGGCCAGACTCCAGGACCTGAATTGGGCCAGCGGGCCGGACTCCAGGACCTGAATTGGGGCAGCGGGCCGGACTCCAGGACCTGAATTGGGGCAGCGGGCCGGACTCCAGGACCTGAATTGAGGCAGAGGGCCGGACTCCAGGACCTGAATTGGGGCAGCGGGCCGGACTCCAGGACATGAATTGGGGCAGCGGGCAGGATTCCAGGACCTGAACTGGGGCAGCGGGCAGGACTCCAGGATCTGAACAAGGGCCACGGGGCTGGCAGCAAGTCGGTGCTTTGACTCTGCTGCCTTTAATCTCTGGCAGAACCCCCTACCCCAAGGACTGGTCGGGGGTGGGGGTCTCCTGAAAACTCAAACCAGCTTTCCTCGGCCAACTGGACCACAAACATTTCAAAATTAACGGCCAACAACGTGAAAACAGGATCCTCCTTCTTCCGCTAGTCCAGAATTTAATCATGGGTCAGCGAGGAGGGGAAGTTGATTCGAAGCGGTGGATGAGTCGTAACGGCAGGCTGACAGGGGCCCCGGGGAACCGAGGAGAGGCGGGCATGGGGCCAAACCACATGGCGAGCTCTGAAGTGACCACACAAAAGGGTAGCAGTCAGAAGTGATCAGGGAGAAGACCAGCTGGCTGGGAGTTGGTCAGGACCATGTTCCTGGCAGCGAAGCCTCCAACTGACATGAATCCTTCTGACAGGAACAACTTCTGAACAAGTTTCAGGAGAGTCCAGCAGGACCAGAGTCCAGCAGGACCAGAAACCAACATCACAACAGACCAGCAGGACCAGAGACCAACATCACAACAGACCAGCAGGACCAGAGACCAACATCACAACAGACCAGCAGAACCAGAGTCCAGCAGGACCAGAGTCCAGCTGAACCATAGCCAGCAAGACCAGATTCCGGCAAGACCAGAGTCCATCTGAACAATAGACTAGCAGGACCAGAGTCCAACATCACAACAGACCAACAGAACCAGAGTCCAGCTGAACCATAGTCATATAAACCACATAAACATTTTTGGCATATATTATCACCACTTTTTTACAAAGTTGTAAGTGAAATTCATACCACCGCTACTATTCCGCCACATATGAATACGGCGGTTATGACAGTTATTCTTAAGCCGAGTAAGGATCCATCTCTTCCCTCTAGTTATCGCCCATTTTCCTTGATCAATATGGATTTAAAAATCATCACTAAAGCTCTCGCCACCAGAACAGTAACTCCAATATTAATCCATCCAGATCAAACCGGCTTTATTAAAAACAGGAATATATCAGATAGCACCCGAAGGCTATTCAACCTGATTTATATCGCTCAACAAAAAAAAGT
>JBAMYA010000019.1:2704467-2727542 GCA_037176975.1 Arrhamphus sclerolepis | reverse complement strand
ACACTGGTGGAGCATTGTTGGAACACTGGTATAGCACTGGTGGAACACTGCTGGAACACTGGTGGAACATTGTTGGAACACTGGTGGAGCATTGTTGGAACACTGGTATAGCACTGGTGGAACACTGCTGGAACACTGGTGGAACATTGTTGGACCACTGGTATAGCACTGGTGGAACACCGCTGGAACATTGTTGGAACACCGCTGGAACATTGTTGGAACACTGGTGGAACATTGTTGGACCACTGGTATAGCACTGGTGGAACATTGTTGGAACACTGTTGGAACACTGGTGGAACACTGCTGGAACACTGGTGGAACATTGTTGGAACACTGGTGCGACATAGTTTGGGCCTCTGTAACAGCTGGTCTGGAGCTTCAGGTATGTTAACACAATGAGAGGAAAAGACATCAGCTGTTGTCTTAGAGAAGCAAATGCCACTGAAAAAAAACATTTTGTGCAGCAAAACTGAGTCTGTTCTCCTGTTGAGGATGTCAGGATTGTGTAAACTGGTTCCTGTCAGAGACTGCTGGTCTGTCTGCTAGGGTTCCTTAGGGTCCAGTTTCAGACCCCCTTAGAATGCATGCTCAGCTCCAGCTGGTGATATTTTGGAGTCCACGTTTGCGGATGTGCTGAATCCCAAACTAAAACGTTTGTTTAATCTGTCTTCATAGGACGTTCCCGATCACCTTTTATCAGTGGCTGACAGAGCTCATGACACCATATGACCAGAACCAGGACCAGAACTGTACCTGCAAGCGCCCGTCCAGTGTCCTCTGGATGGTGACACACTTGCTGGGGTGGACACCGTTGGTGGTGACAGCAGTGATGAGTGAGTCCAGCTCATCCTTCTTCTCCTTCAGCTTCTTCACCAAGCTCTCGATGGCGCGCTTGGCGAAGCCCTCGTTCTCGCCGCCCTGCCTATGGCACATAAGGCTGTGGACGATGCTGAGGCAGGCGTCGGCGCTGCTGGGGGCGGGGCCGAGCACTGACATGGCGACCTGAAGAGGACGTGGCACAGAAACAGTTAGCACCTCCTTGTTCAACCTGAGATCAGAGGAAAACAAGAAACAACATTTTTCACCACGTTTACTCTTCATTTGCTCGACAGCAACAACGCTGAAAAGAAGTAAGAACAATCATGAAGACAGGCCCCAGGTGGCCCTCGCTCCGGATGGTGACCCTGTCTGGGGCCCCTGGATGATGCTAGGTACCAGGGAGACTACCTGGGGACAGACAGGTAGAAGACAGGAGGACAGAAAGACAGGAGGAGAGACAGGTGGACAGACAGACAGATGGTCAGACAGCTGGAAGAAAGGAGGACAGACAGACAGATAGTAGACAGGTGGACATGCAGGCAGGCGGAGAACATGAGGACAGACAGACGAGTGGAAAGACAGATGGACAGACAGACAGACAGGAGGACAGGCAGGTGGAAGACAGGAGGACAGACAGACAGGTGGACAACCACTAGCATCCTGATAAATATTAATGTCACTGAATCATTTTTATAATCAAATCTAATTCTATAATAATAACATTACGTCACAGTGTTTTATTAGTGACATCAGCAGCAGCAGCCGTCTGTCTGTCCCTCAGCTGCATCAACAGTTGTCCCCTGAAATCCCTCCGCCCCCACAGCGGGGCTCGGCAGAGACACTCACCGGGACTGGGAGCGCTCCGCTCGGCTGCGATCAGCTGCTGCGTCCGGTGAGAGGCTGGAGCTCGGTGCGTCCGCGTGTCCGCGTGTCCTCCGTCTGTGGTCCAGACTGTCTGAAGAGGAGGGGGAGGGGGGAGGGGTGTCACGCTCCCCAGACAGCCAGACATAACAGGAAGTCTGGTGACCACGGAGTCTTACCAAAATAAGAGGACGGAGACTCTTTTTGTCAACAAGTGGCGTATTCTCCAGAAACCGCATTTCTGTTTTTGTTTTTTGTTTCTTTTTTTTTCTTAAAAAAACAACAACAACAACCTGGAGCTAAAACCTCTGGCAGAAGAAAGCAATGGTCTCAATCTTAGATGTACTTCCTCCTGCAGCCGCCAGGGGGCTCCAGCTACAAGGTCAGCACATGATGAAGATTTTCACTTGGAACAACCTTTTTTTTAAATGACAATTAAATACAAAACATATTGGCACGGTACATTGCAGTATAGAAAACACAAAGAACATAGACAAGCTTCAATAGGTCAAAGAAGAGTACAGATGAGAAAAGAGGGGAAAAAAGTTAAATAAATAATAATAATAATTTGAAAAATAAATAAATAGAAAGGAACATAAGAGAGAGCAAGGGGTTTTCTGTGAGATTAAGTTCTTCTGAGTTTTACAGCATTTTTTCTTCATACATTTCAAAGATGAAAAACAGTGACAGAGTTCTTTATGAAAGACAAAGTTTTTTTTTGATATACTACTATTGAGTTCCTAAATTGTCCCTAGGTGTGCGCGAGAGTGTGAATGGTTGTATGTCTACATGTGGCCCTGTGATGGACTGGCGACCTGTCCACGGTAGACCCCTGTCTTTTTCCCGAAGTGGTCTGGGACAGACTCCAGCAGACCCCCATGACCCTGCACAGGAAATAGCAGGTATAGATGATGGATGGATGGATGGATGGATGGATGGATGGATGGATGGATGGATACTACTATTGATCCCTGCGGGGAAATTCTTTCTCTGCATTTGACCCATCTGGGCTGCTGGACCCAGAACAGGGAGCAGGCGGGGGTTTTGGGTGCCTTGCTTAGGGGCACCTCATCCATGGATGTGGACGTGGGGAAGCACTTGTTCAGGCACTCCCCCCACCCACATCATTGGTACTGGCCAGGAATTGAACCAGGGACCCTCTGGTTGCCAGTCCAGGTCTGTAGCCGGTACACCCTTAGGTCTTGATTTTAAGTATCTATTTTTATGAATAAAGAATTTACCGAGAATGATTAAAGAATTAATAACCAGATCATGAGATGCATCTTTACCAGATATACCATCCAGAACATTTTCTTTGGATAGAATAGAAAGATTAGATATTTTAGGGAATAACCAGTCATACAGATCTGTCCAGAAGCTATTAGCAAATTTACTGTCATAAAATAAATGTTCAGTCGTTTCAATTTCTTCGTCACAAGAGGAACAGGTGTTATGATCTAAATTAAATCGATTTCTTAAACATTCAGAAGAGGGTTATATCTGGTTAACCATTTTAAAGTGAACTTCGTTTGCTTTTGGTACAATGGGAAACTTGAAGAATTTGGATCGTAAAAGTTCAACTTATTTTTTAGAAAAGAATTATAGAATTGATACTTCCCCGTCAAGAACTGGAGCACATTTTCTTCTATTTATGCTGCTGAAGTTTAGAGAACAGAAACTCTAAAATAATTTTAACAAAAATGCCACAATTAAATTTTGAAAAGAAAATTTAACAAAACATCAAATATTTCACGAGAAAGAAAGTGCGATATTCCACAAAAAGGTCCTGATCTGACGAGGAAGGGAGGAATCGTGGACACTACGAGAAAAGCTTTCGACTTAACTAGAAAGTTATTCCGACGTCATTTGAAGCAAAAATGTTGTTTTTAAAAAGCTTCCATGAAAAAAAATTAGATAAAGAGTTTTCATGAAAAACTGACTTTAAGAGAAAAATGGTGCAGTTGTAACAGTAAACGCTCGTAAGTTTACACATTTTTTTTATTTGTCGTGAAAAAAGTCTGAACACCCTCTCCCAAAATAAACAAATAAATAAAATCGCAGAAGTTATGATTTTTATGATAAAATGTGTAATTTGCAAAATTGCAAAGGTTTTAATTAGTATCTGTTTAAATAAGAGAGAAGATTGACAGCTTTTGCAAAAGGCCTAATTTCTAACTAACTTAAAAAAAAGAAAAATAGTTTTAAGTTGAGAAAAAGAATTCCTGAAACAAAGGTTACAAAAATAAAGATTGCATTTTTCACCAAAAAGGTTGTGATTTTTCTTTTTTTAAGAAATAAATAAATAAAGATTTTAAAGAGACAAAGTTCCAACTTCATTAAAAAACATATCCTCCCTCCCTTCCCCCAATCATTATTTTATGAAAACAAAGATCTGTTTTAATTTAGATTTAATTTAAACAAAAGTCCAGATTTTAGGAGAAAAAACATGCTGTTTATAAGAGAGAACTTGATAAAAACTGTAAGTTTGTCATGAAAAAGTCCATTTTCCCCTAAAAAAAATTGTCATCTTATGGTCATAGATGCATTTTCTTTAGGAAAGAAATTTTAGAATTTCTTTTAAAGATAAAAGTTGCAATCTTCACAAAAAAGTCTGATTCTTTTCTTTTAAAGAAAGTCTAACAGTTTGTTTCCAATCAAAGTCAGAAAACAAAATAAAGACTCAGAAGAATTTCTCTCCAAGATTTGATTTTGTTTTTTTTCTGTTTGTTGTTTTATTTCCAAAAAGGAAAAGTTTTAATTTATGATGAAATAAATCCCTTTTTTCTGAAAAAGACACGAGTTATTTCAGAAAAATATTTGCAACCAGAAAAGAAACTTAATTTTATTGCCAAATATATTTTGCAATAAAAGTCATTTTAATGAGTTTGTTTAAACCTTGTTTCTGTCACACCTCTTTCTTTAAAGAACAACTACAGACACTCGGGGTATGTCACGGGAGGTGAATCAAGCCACATAAAAATATAATTAAATTGAATTACGTCTAAAGCACGCTTTTATTTTGAAGGCTGTGGCTGAAACTGCCACACCGCCCACAGTTTGTTTGTGACGTCAGAGACCCTCATCGCTTCCTCCGTGCGTGTGAGCGTGTGTGGTTGCCCCGGGTTACCAGGCTAGTACAGAATGGATTGGGGGGTGCGGGTGGGGGGTGGAGACTACAGCACCATCTGCTGGTGGACCCCGGAAGTGGCATACAAATAACTTCATAATTGAAGAACTTCAAGCGCTGACAGCAGAACATTTAAAAATGTACAAAACTATAAATTTGACACCTTTGAAAACATTTACAAAACTGTTTGACAAAACTTTGACAAAAGTCTGCCTGCTCATCTTTTCAACAGGATGAGCTAGAAGTTCCACACTCCACTCACTCCCTGATTGGCTGCAGCTCTTCCTGGACGTCCCTCACCGCACTGACTGTGTCTCTCTGAGTTTACAGGACGGCGTCCGTTGGCACCCGCCCACTTCCAAGTGCACCATGGGCCCGGGACACAGGTCTGCTGGGACAGGCCTTCCCTGCAGCTGTGTCTTCAGTCCCCCCAGGCTGGGAGTCTCCTCTCCACCCACTGCTTCCAGCTTCCAGCTACAGAGTAACTGGGGACACAATTTAGCTTTTTCACTGTGTCCTGTTTAAACATTAAATGTATTTCGTAAACAGAATTCATACTTTCCCGTCCCTCTGCGGTTGCAGCCCCAAGTATGTAGGCTATTCTTAACACAAGAGGTGTGGGACTGGGTGTTCTCGTCCAGAGGGAGTTTTGTCTTCCACTGATGGTGTTGCCATGTGCTCGGGGGTCATGATCTGGGTTTCTGAAGCATCTAGAGATGACTGGTTGTTTTTAAAGTGCTTTATGAATAAAGGTGACGTGGCTGGTTGCTGTGAGCTCATAAACTGGGAGATTAAAGTGGCCACTAAAAGAACATGTTAATAGTGTGTTTGTTTCTCTTTCAGTATTGTGTAGATCTGCATTTGAGCAGTGTGTGTGTCTGATTTGCTGGCAGCTGAGGTCTACAGTACTTTGTTGATGACTGCTGACTGTAAAAGTTGTGTGCTACAGTTTGTGTCCAGTGAAGTGTAAATGGTGTAAACTGTGGTCTATATTGTCTACAGACTGCAGACATGTAGCTGAACAAGCAGATCCTGTTAACTAGTACACACATGTGCTGCACTGGGTTCCCTCTACACCCTTGAGAAAATGTTGCCCCCCCCATTGTCATTTAATTTGCATACTGACTAGAAGTCCACCGGTCCACCAGAAGCAGATGAGTGGACTTGTTCTCAGAACCCCCTCCTCTCTGAGTGTTGTTGCTGGCTGTCAGAGGAAGCTCCACTTTATTTATACACTCCAACATCACAGATCTTTTTACTCCCTGCTGCACGAGACTCTCCTCAGGAAACCCCCCACAGAAGGAAGGGAGCCTAGAGGAGGAGGAGCCAATCATAGGCCAGGCAGACAGGAAGTAAACATGTCAACGACAGTTGTCTGGGTGACCTGGACCTGGAGAAAACTAATCAGGGGCTGATGTGGTACTCTATGAAAAGGACCATTTAAAAACACGCAAACACGCTGGCAGTGGCCCGGGACCTGTTGTCTGCACTCCAAGTCCACCTTGAACCTGGGCTGCAGAGATGATGTGGTATCAAGCAGCTCCTGAGCAGCTTCCTGCTCGTTTTGCTTGTTGACGTGACTCAGCGTCTCCCTTCAGCTTCTTTGGCAGGTCTGTCTTCGTCCCACAGAACCAGGACTGAGTTCTTTCAGGGCTGAAGAACAGGCTTCACATATGAGCTGTCCCAGTTCAGCGGCCGCATCCTTCCAAGGACCCGGTCGACGTAGGCCGCATCCTTGGAAGACCAGGTAGACCAGGGGCCAGCGGCCGTGAATTGGGACAGTCTAGCCTTCTTCAGATACTCCCGCCTCCACCTCGGCCTATGTCCTGTTGCCTAGCAACCGTGAGAGCGCTGAACAGAAGATGTTAAGGTTTCCTCTTACTTTTTCAGCAGCTTTATCGCTGTTTACCTTCTGCTGAGACATAATGATTTCCAGGTAACTTCATTTTTTCACTCCACAAGCTTTCAAGAAATAAATGTTAACTTAAGCTAGTTTCACAGGTAATTTCAGGGACTCAAAGGCTGCATTATAATGTATTAAATTGTGCATAAATAAAATTTGAATGTCTCTTTAATGTATAATACTGCATAGCATTTTCTAATTTTAGTTTTATCTTATAAGAGCGTTTTGTACATAAAGTTGGTGTAAAAATGTTGAAAACAGTCTTTCATTTTCTTAAATTTCAGAAAGCACATCACCATATTTACCTTAAGCCTCAAAATCATGATAATGCTCTGAAAAATGAAATCATACAATTAAACTAATCATGTTTTTGTTGTTCTCCAGTTTCCCAACCAGACCAGACCATTGTACAGCAGGATTAACCTGAGTGTCCCAGTCCTGGACCATTATTTCAACCAAGATCCAAGACCGGACTTTAGACTGAGCAGGGAGTCTCTGGCAGTGTTGCTTCATCTGCTGAACCTGGATCGACGACATGGCTGGGGGGCCACAGTTGAGACCCTGGCGTTTCTTTTCTGGCTGGCAAGCGGAGCATCCTACAGGGCGGTCTCGAGTGTTTGGGATTCCTCGTTTCACCGTCCACCGCATCGTCCATCACATCACAGAAGAGGTGGTCATCCACCTCCCCAAAACCCCCAAGCACCTGCAGGTAGGGTCCGTGGGTTGCCAGGGCTGGCACGCCACAGAAGGGCCGGCACGCCTCAGAGCTGTCCTTTGACAGCTATATATAAATATACAGGTAACACCAAGCTGCTAACCTGTTGTAGATTCAGTCTTCCAGCCTGGTGCAGGTCTACAGTTTGGTTTCTGGGGTCCTTTGACAGCTCTTTGGTCTTGGCCATAGTGGAGTTTGGAGTGGGACTGTTTGAGGTTGTGGACAGGTGTCTTTTATTTTTACTATTTTAATCCCCAAGAGCTGCGATGGACTGGAGACCTGTCCAGGTGGACCCCTGCCTTTCACCCGAAGTGAGCTGGGATAGACTCCAGCAGACCCTCGTGACCCTGAACAGGAAATAGCGGGTATAGATGATGGATGGATGTTGAATTTAGCACTTTATGTTTCGAGTGAATCGTTGCTTTTAACCAGGAAAAGCTGGAGTCGACTTTCTGTGCTCTAAATATTCTCTTATTGATCAAATGAATTAGTGAATCAATAGAAAGATTATTCAGGTAATCATTTCAAACTATTCTTAAAATGTTCTGTGGTTTCTGACTGAATGAGAAGCTTTGAATATGCAAGGGACTACGGCAGGCTGTGATAGGACGACAAAGGCAAGGAGGCGGGACATGCGTCTGAATGATGGGACGGGTGTTTTTTTCTTGAATGATACGGTGCTGGATGGTGGCGAGGAAAAAGGTTAGAGCCTATGCCGTCCTCGTGTCAGTCCCGACTGTCCGGTGTCCAACTTCAGAGGGTCCTTAGGAGGACCAGATCCAGATCCAGAACTAAAACTACAAGTCATAGCTGTAAACATGTCCATCTTTGACTGGTTTTAGTTCTCTTTCACGCTGCCATCAACTTTCTGACCCATCTGTCCCCCTTGACCTTTACTGGTCAGGAGTTTTGATCACCTCTTTATGGAGTCTATCGTAGACGTACTGCTGCGTCACCACCTCCAACCAGTTGCGGTCCACCTCCTCACCCAGGTGGGCATCCTCGCACTCCTTGAGCTTGATAAGAGCCATCACCTGGGTCCTAAAGGCTTCCTGGTTCAGCTCTGACAGCCGCTGGCCGAAACTCTGCAGGAACTCCTCGATCTTCATCTCCACGAACTCTGAGCTGTGGAGACGAGAACATTAATGGGATGTAACCATGGCAACATCGGTAGGGGAGGGGGTGGAGGCAGCTCACTTGAACTTGGAGGCCTGTGTTTCCACGGTGACAGAGAAGCCCAGAACCCCTGAGGTGTTCCTGCAGGTGGGGAACACCTGGTACCTGGAGGAGGGGAACAAGGATCTTTAACATTTACGTTTATAAAGTCAAAATTTCTCTCAACTTTTTTTCACATTTGGGTTTGTCAGAAATTCACTTGCAGGAGGACTGTAACTTCGGTATGTGGGGAGCCTGCTGAAACCGCTGCACCACCCAGCGGCCCAGGAATTCACTTTTTTAAAGTTGATCTGGAAGAGAACTTATAATTTCTAAAGTTTGTTCTCACCCCAGCGTCTCCTTCGTCCTCAGGAAGTCAAAGCAGGGCTCCTCCATATGCATCTGTAACACAAATGACACTCAAACATCTCCATGACGACACTCAATCGTCTCCATGATGAAAGTCAAACTTGTCAACAAAAGACTCAGTCGTCCACATGATGACACTTCATTGTCTCAGTGACATTCAAACGTATCCACAACACACTCAATCGTCTCAATGACAACACTGATATGTCTCCATGATGACATTCAAATGTCTTCATGGCAGACTCAATCGTCTCCACGATGACACTTCGTCTACACAACACTCCCTTAACACTCAATCATCTCCATGGTAACACTAAAATTTCTCCACGACAACATTCAAATTTCTCCACGAAAAAGTCAGTCGTCTTCATGACGACACTCAAACATCTCCTTGACTACATTCAACTGTCTCCATGATAACACCGAAATGTCTCCGTGATGACATTCAAACTGGACACTTGGTCTTCATGATGAAACTCAAATGTCTCCTTGACGACATTCAAACCTGTAGCCGCTCTGGGTCCAGCAGTCCAGATGGGTCAAATGTGGCGGCAGAATTTCCCCATGTCTCTGTGACGACACACAAACGTTTCCATGACAACACTCATCCTCGTTACTCACCACCATCAGCTCCATCAGAGCGTGCTCTCTGAGTGTCTTCAGCCCCGCCTGAAATACAACAATGACATCATCGACAAACTCATCAATTACATAATCAGTGACATCACAAAAAGCCAGCTGGAATCATTGAGCAGTTTTAGCTCAAAAACTGACAATTTTACAACAAAAAGTTGCTAATTTTCTCCAAACTAATCGGAAAAAAAAGAAGACATTTTAGGACAAAAAAAAAAACAAACAAAATTAATTTTCCCACTTGAAGTCATAATTCTTTTGTGTATTTTTAGTGTTTTCAGTTCAAAAGTCAGTCTTACAACGAAAAGTGTTTTCATATAAAGTCATGATTGTTTACAAAAGGTAATCTGTGATTATAATATACAAAGTCTTGAGATTACAAAAGATTACAGTTTAACACTAAATTTAATTCTTCTGATTTTTCTGAAATTCAATTTTAAGTAAAAGATTTGACATTCTGTCAAAACGTTTAATTTTTTAGAATAAAAGTTATATATTTTACATCAAAAGATTTGACAAATATAAAATAATATTTCTAAAATTGTGAATTGTAAATTCAAATAAACCTAAAATGTTTTTGACTTCATGATAAAAAGTTACATTTACACAAAAGTTGAGGAGGCAAACTTGCATGAAAGTTAGAAAGAAAGAAAAAATACATTTTTATCAGAATCAGGAGAATTATTGGTGAGTTATGGATCAATGCTTTTACTGTGAATATAAACAGAAACTTGACTTCGTGAACTCTCCACACTAAGTTGTTCTCTCCAGCGTGCAGGTGGTCCATGGTGCCTCCTTGGACCTGAGCTCCTCTACTCTGTTACTGGTATGTTCTGTGTGCTCCCAGTAACAAACCAGCAGCACCATAAAATGCCCTGTGAGTGATGGCTGCCATGTCTCTGGGTCTTCAGGTGGGAAGACGCAGCTGATGAACTGTTCTAGTTCAGATCAATGAAGGTGATCGGAAGTTCAGATCAATAACCTGGTAGTAAACGGTGACCTCAGAGTTGGCGTCTCCTTTATTCAGAGATTTCACTCTACACAGGTGATGTTTCTGAGGGAGCGCCACCACCCGAAACGAGACCACGACCTCTGCTGGCGGAGGCTGGAACTGCAGCTTCCTGCACCACAGACAGCGAGGCATTAACATGTTATTGACAGGTCATTAACAAGTGATAATCAGGTGATTAGTTGGTTTGCTCATTAACAGACCATTAACATGTCCTGATTCAAGCAGAATACTCACTCTGTAAAAAGCTGGAAGAACTCTGCGGACTCCTGGTGGAGGAAGTGATGTCACAGGTTACTAACAACCTCATCTAAATCTTCTACAGGTCCATCCATCTATCCATCCACCCAGCCATCCACTCATCCCCCCATCCATCACCCATCCAACCATCATTCATGCATCCCTCCCTCCAACACCCAGCCATCCACTCATCCCTCCATCCACCCCCCCAAACTGAAGAGGAGGGAATGGGGAAGCGATGCCAGAGCTGTTCGCCACACCAAGACCCGTCCTCCCATCCATCATCATGGTGAACGTAAGATCTTTGCCCAATAAGATGGACGAGTTAGCGGCGCTGACCCTGCCCCAGAGGGAATACTAGGCCGGCATCATGGTGTTTATGGAAACATGGCTGACTGCACTAATCCTGGACACGGTCGCCGAGCTGGATGTCTTCAAGCTGCTGCGCACGGAAAGGACAAAAGAGAACAGTGGGAGGAAAGGAGGAGGGCTGGCAGTGTTTGTGAACAATAGATGGTGGAACTCTGGGCATCACTATTAAAGAACTGTTAGCTGTTAGCATGAGGCCATATTACCTGCCGCGGGAACTCTCGCATGTCATGGCGATAGCTGCGTATATTCCCCATCTGCTACCACTGAGGCAGCCTGTAATGTCCTCCACTGTGTCACCAGCAGGCTGTTGACAGAGCATCCACAGGCCCTCCTTCTCATCTCTGAGGACTTTAATGAGCCTCCCCATCCTCCACTCTGCCCACATTCACCCAATATGTCACATGCTGCACCAGAGACAATAAGACACTGGATCTGTGCTATACCAACGCCAAGGAGGCAAACACGGCATCACCCCGACCTCCCCTGGGAAGGTCTGACCACAACCTGGTTGTACAAACCTCTCGTGCACAGAGAGCCAGCTGTGTCCTGCACAGTGAGGAGATGGTCCAACGAGGCTGAAGAGGCTCTGAAGGACTGTTTTAACACAATTGTGTGGGAGGAATTTGTGATACTCACAGGAAAGGACATTGATGGTCTAACAAACTGTGTAACGGACTACTGTGTGAACACTGTACCCACCAGGACAGTACGGAGTTTCTCCAACAGCAAACCGTGGATTAACGCTGACATGAAGGCTCTACTTAAGGAGAAGAAGAAGGCCTTTAAGTCAGGAAACAAGGATGAGCTGAAGGCTGTGCAGAGGCTGCTGAGAAGGAAGATCAGAGAGGGGAAGAACTCCTACAAGAAGAAGAAGCTGCACCAGGGGAACACCAGTGGAGTCTGGAGAGGCCTGAAAACCATCTCAGGCTACAAGGAACCAGACTCCCAAGAACTGGGGGACAAAAAGTGGGCAAATGACCTGAACATGTTCTTCAAGAGTTTTGGTCAGACACCTGCCCCTCCCCCGGTCCAGTCCTTCAGGCTACAGCCCCCCATCTCTGAACCCAGAGCTCTTTGCCCCACCTCCTCCTCCTTCCACTGCTCAGCACATTAACAACACAACCCCCTCATCCACAACCTCCAACACACAGCCCCCCTCTGCTCCAACCTGTCCTTCACAACAGCCCAGATGAGGAAACAGCTCCAGAAGATCATGGCAAGAAAAGCCACAGGTCCGGTCAGCATCAGCTTCAGGCTCTCTCCCACCTGGAGAAACCTGGAAGTACTGTGAGGATCATTGATTTCTCCAGTGCTTTCAACACCCTCAGCACTTCTGAGAGATAAGCTCATCAGGATGGACCATCACCCATGTCCCCAGTATGTGAGGACTCAGGACTGTGAGTCCAACATGGTTGTCTGCAATACAGGGGCCTCGCAGGGAACGGTCCTGGCTCTGTCCCTCTTCACCCTCTATACTGCAGACTTCTCCTACAACACCACCACCTGTCACCTGCAGAAGTTCTCTGGTGACTCTTCCATCATCAGCCTCATCACTAATGAGGATGACAAGGAGTACAGGGCGGTAGAACCGCCAGAACTGGTGGTGGATTTCCACAGGCGACCACTCTGCCCCCCGACACCAGTGAACATCCAGGGAACGGACATGGAGATGGTGACATCTTCTAAGTGCCTGGGTGTTCATCTGAACCATAAACTGGACTGGACTGGACTAATAACACTACTGCTCTTTACAGGAAAGGTCAGAGCATCATCTGCTCAGGAGACTGAGGGCAGGGGAACTCCTGAAGACCTTCTATGACTCTGTGGTGGCATCAGCCATCTTTTATGGAGAGGTCTGCTGGGGGATCTCGACGGCTGACAGGAAAAGACTTGACAAACTGGTCAAGAAGGCCAGCTCTGTCCTGGGATGGAGGTGGTGGGAGAGAGGAGGAGGATGGCTAAGCTGTCATCCATGATGGAGAACAGCCCCCAACCACCGCAGGAGATGTTAACAGCTCCCGAGACCTCCTTCAGTGGCAGACTGCTTCACCTGATGTGTGTGAGGAAGCGTCATCACAGGTCCTTCCTTCCTGCAGCTGTCAGACTCCACAACCACCAGTGCTCCCAGCAGACCACACACTCACTGAGACTGGAACAGCTCGATGCAACGATGTGCAATAAAATAAAAATGTTCATGTGCAATAATTATCGACAAGATAAAATGTGTAATGGTGTAAAGTAAAAACACTGTATATACTGTTGATTTTTATTCTTATTCTATCTTATCTATTTTATTTACTAATTATACTGTTTTATTGTTTTTTTCTACTATTTTATTTTTTACTACTTGGTACCTCTTTGCTGCTGCTGTAACACAAAACCTTCGCTGCTGGAAGCCTAATAAAGGATTTCTTATCTTCTTACCATCCATCTATTCATCCATCATCCATCAAGTCATCATCTATCCATCTCTCCCTCCATCCATCCATCCATCCATTTATCATTCCTCCATCCATCCATCCATTCATCAGTCCATCATCAGTGTCTCACTGCTCTGGTGACGTTCCCCTGGACCAGCCCCTCCAGGTAAAGCTCTGCCTTCAACGCTGTGACGAAGGATGTGAGATGTTCAACGTTTAGACCATCTACCAGGACCTGGTACTTCTGGATGATGGACCAGCGCTGGTGCTCCAGGATCAGCAGACGGATGTCCCTGTCAACCACAAATCCCCGTCAATAATCACCTTCATTTGATCACCATTATCTGATCATCTCTATTTGATCACCTTCATTTGAACACATCTGATCACCTCTATTTGATCACCTCTGATCACCTTCATTTGAACACATCTGATCACCTCTATTTGATCACCTTCATTTGATCACCTCTATCTGATCACCTTCATTTGATCACCTCTGATCACCTCTATCTGATCAACTCTGATTCACCTTCATTTGAACACCAATGATCACGTCTATTTGATCACCTTCATTTGATCATCTCTGATCACCTTCATTTGATCCCCTCTGATCACCTTCATTTGATCCCCTCTGATCACCTTCATTTGATCCCCTCTGATCACCTTCATTTGATCACCTCTGATCACCTTCATTTGATCACCTCTGATCACCTCTATTTTGATCACCTTCATTTGATCACCTCAATTTGATCACCTTCATTTGATCACCTCTGATCACCTTCATTTGATCACCTCTGATCACCATTGTCTGATCATCTCTGATCACCTTCATTTGATCACCTCTATTTGATCACTTTCATTTGATCACCTCTATTTGATCACTTTCATTTGATCACCTTCATTTGATCACCTATGATCACCTTCATTTGATCACCTCTATTTGATCACTTTCATTTGATCACCTCTGATCACCTCTATTTGATCACCTCTGGTCACCTTCATTTGATCACCTCTATTTGATCACCTTCATTTGATCACCTCTATTTGATCACTTTCATTCGATCACCTCTGATCACCTCTATTTTGATCACCTTCATTTGATCATCTCTGATCACCTTCATTTGATCACCTTCATTTGATCACTTTCATTTGATCACCTCTGATCACATCTATTTGATCACCTTCATTTGATCACCTCTGATCACCTTCATTTGATCACCTCTGATCACCTTCATCTGTTTCAGAGAGTTTTATATTTCACCATAAAAAGATATATTTACTTTAAAATTAGGAAAATACCAGACCTAGTCTCAGTCCCAGTCCATATCCCAGTCACGGTCCTGGTGACAGTCCCAGTCCCAGCTCTGGTGCCACTCTCAGTCCCAGTCCTGGTCCTGGTCCTAGTCCCACTCCCAATCCCAGACCCAGTGCTGGTCCCGGTCCTAGTCTTAGTCTCAGTCCTTGTCCCAGTTCCAGTCCTGGTGCCACTCTCAGTCCCAGTCCAGGTTCTGTATTTATCAAGCTTCTCAGAAACAGAATGCTGTTGAGAAGTGACTTCAAAGTATTAGTCTCAGACCTTTAGAGTCAGTGATCCAGGATCTCACTCTGACTTTCAGGACTAAATCCTGAGTGTCAGTCTCAGAGCTGGTTTCAGACATTTAAAGGGGATCCAAGAATACGCATTTGGAAAACCCCAGGACCTAGGCAAGGACCAATAATCAGATTTCTTATTTCAGAATGTTCTCAGAGAAACCTGAAGAGAAGTTCACATTCACAACAACAAAGAATAAAGGTGTTTGCCATCCTCACTCCATTTAACTGGGCTCAGATGGTTCTGATGGAGAGATGATGTCCCTCACCAAGTCTGGGACAACAGTGATGTCTGCTCTGTCCATTCCATATCGTTGGACGAAAAGCCATCAAATATTTCTGACACATTCGTTCTCTCTTGGTCGGTTCCATCACTGACATAACTGGGAGAGAACCAGTTCAGAGATCTCTGGGGCCATCTGAAATAACTGGGAGAGTAATGCACTTTGAGAATCTTAATTGCGGGTCTCAGTCCTAGTCTTAGTCCTGGCCCTGGTCTTAGTTTCAGCCCTAGCCCCACTTCTGGTCCTGGTCTCACCTCCCCAGGCGGTCTGGCTTGATGAGGATGTTGTAGTATGCTTTCTTCATCTGCTCCGTGAACATGTTGAAGACATCTGGATCAGTTCTGAAGTCCACAAGGTGGTCCACGATGAGCTTCAGCAGCAGCTGAGGGAGGAGGACATTCATTCATGTATTCATTTTATTTCTTTTGGTGTCTCAGACCAAATCCATGACGTTGTGTAAATATTCCAGATATTTCCATCTGCAGTCCTCCAGCAATAAAGCAGAAAACACAGACGTAGCAACAGCTGTGTACAGAAATAGAGAATAAAAAAAGTTTTAACACAGAATGATTACAACTTAAAACTATTCCATAAAAGTAATGTTTCAACTTCACACATGGTCACAGGTTTGTTTAGTTTTCAACCAGTTCTCAACCAGTTTTTGACTAATTTTTAACCAGTTTTTGAATAGTTTTTAAACAGTTTTTGGCCAGTTTCTGACTTGTTTTCAACCAGTTCTCAACCAGTTCTTTTTTTTAAACTAGTTTTTGACAAGGTTTTTAACCAGCTTTTAACCATTTTTAACTTTTTTTTTTTTTTGGCCAGTTTTTCACCAGTTTTTGGCCAGTCTTGAACCAGTTTTTGACCAGTCTTGAACCAGTTTTTGACCAGTAAGACAGTTCGAACTGTGGTGGGAATTTAGGCCTTTGTCGTGGGTGGGCACAGAACAGCAGCTAAACTGGTAAGTCCTTGTGGAATATAATTTATTGTTTCATTCAGACACCCAGCTGTCATCATTTGACTAAATGTTAACTTTGTGAATTATTGCCGTCTCGTGGCAACTTAGTCTGGAGTCTGTTGCTTGTATTATATAATATAATAATATTAGCTGCTAGCCAACGTTATGTCCGCCATTTCGTTAGCGAGTTTCACAATCAGTTCAAAACATTTCAATTAAAAACGTATTTTATTTATCTGTATATAGAAGTGTCATTAGAGTTTTCAATAGTTACATAAGCAAAGTTGTAACTAGCACCATGGTGAAGCAGTTTATTTCTAAGGGTGATCTAAGAAAGCTAGCGGCATGGAGCTAATGGCTAGTTAGTGTAGGTTGGAATCCATTTGCTATCCAGTAGTTCTGGTGTAGAGCAGATAAACTTTTACTCTAGTGAGGTATGTTGTAGGGGAATTTACCCTGGAAAACATGGCAACTGGAAAGTCCTCTGGACACAGAGGGGAAATCATGTTTCTGTCTTTTTCTCTTTCCTGTTACATTTTTAAATAAGTTGTAAGAGCCTGAATAATACAATAATTTGGCTCATATATTTTTATTGTTAGTTTTTTTGCCTTTTCTTTGTTTTCCACTTTTTTCAGCGTAGTGTTCCAAGACGACTTTAGAGGATTCACTACAAGCAGTACACAAGGAATATAATATAGCAGCAGCACCTCTCTCTAGCTAACATGGCTTCTGATTGGGCCACAAGTGTTTGTGTCCCCTGAATTTTTGGGGCAAATAAATAATTTTCTACACACTTCCTCCACCTGAGTCAGGCAGGAAACCTTAAAAGATGAAAAGAATAGATGTGATTTTAAAAAAAATACAAAAGTGTAATTTCTTTTGAATCTTGAATAAATAACGTATTGAATAATGGCCTGTTTTGTTTATTTTTTGTTTTGTTAATAGAACATGCAGTAAAGCAGCTGTTGCAACCTTGTTTTTGTTATATTTATTAAAGGAAATAGCCGATCTAATGGGGTTTTTAATGAGGCACATTAAAAACATAAAAACAAAGGTTGAAAAGTGTTGAAATGGCTCTCTAATAATAACAACCTTATTTTAGGGACACTACACTGCTCTGCACCGTCTTCATTCATGTGTTTTGTTTTTAGCAATGTCAATGTTATTTTGTGATGCTGTCAAGGAATGTTTTTATGTTTAATAAAAAAAAAAGAAAAAGAAAGTTAAAAAAGATAACCTTATTTCAATGTAAAATGCAATGTATAATATAGTTGAATCAATGTTGATTCACTTCTACATTCTCTCAGTGTTGATCATATCAGTACCCTTGAATCCAGAGTGATTCATTCTCAGAACTGACTGGAAATTCAGTCTTGATCTCACTTTCAATATCTGACATCGATGATGATTCAGCCTTCAGCCTCACTAGAGTTCAGCGTTGATTCCATCCCTGTTTGCAATCTGGGTCACCTCCTACGTACACATTGGATGTGGTCTGCTCTATTGGTTGTTTAGTGAATGAACTACAAACTGGTTTCTCTGGTACTGAACATCAGAACGTTTTCATCAGCCAGTCTTTGATGTAACCTTCACAAGGCTTAAGGGCTTGGAGTTGATGCATCGGCATGGGAGACATGGGAGCTTAGGGTTAGGGTTTAAGCCTGATGTGGCTTAAAGTGTTTGTGAGTTTGGATGATCATGATGATGCTGATGATGATGATGTCAGTGTTGAAGCCATGGGTGAAAATGACTGTATCATCTACATACACGTGAACACGGAGATCAGGACATACAGAATAGGACAGAATAATAAGGACCTCAGGATGGAACCTTATGGAACACCAACAGAACTGCTGAGATAATCTTATTGATTGTGTTGATCAAGTTGATCAGGTTCATTTGATTGATCAGAGTTGGTCATTTGATTGATCAGAGTTGGTCATCCTCACCGGTAGCTTGTGGTTGAAGCCCCTCAGTAGGACCACCAAGCCATGCTCCCCGGCCACCAGCTTGTACTCCAGCTGGGCCACTTCAGCCTCGTAGGCCGGTTCTGCCAGGTTGTGGGCCAGAATGTTGACGAAGAGGTCGAACAGAACCAGGCTGAGGAAGAGGAGGAGCTTCATCACACCTACTCATGTAAGCATTTCATCCTCAGACCTACAGATATACATACAGACAGATAGAGGACCAGTATGGTGGATTTGGTTTTGGTTCTTACTTGTCAGGACTCTTCTGGATCATTGGGGAGATAAGGTGGAAGCGGATGTAGGCTGAAACACAGAAGCATCGTGAGAATCCTGGACCAGGACCTGGGGTCACATTTACTAATGTGGCGTACGTACAAAACGGGGCTTGAAACCTGCGTACGCTGATTTCTACACAAAGTTTGTGATTTACAAAAAACAAACTTGACGTGAGAATGTGCGGTCCGTCACCGGAGGGTTTTGTAGATCGGGATTTTTCTTGGTGTACACCATTTTTGGCTTTTTACGTATGTACACTTTTAGAATAAATCCTACGCAATGTTTAGTAAATGAGACCCCAGGTCTACAGATTCAACCAGAAACCAGTAAATAGGTCAGGGTGCTACTACATGTGTC
Source organism: Arrhamphus sclerolepis (assembly GCA_037176975.1). Lineage (NCBI taxonomy): Eukaryota > Metazoa > Chordata > Actinopteri > Beloniformes > Hemiramphidae > Arrhamphus > Arrhamphus sclerolepis. Next base: position 2,708,487 of record JBAMYA010000019.1, on the reverse strand, counting down.
CAGCAGGTGGGGCTGTTTCTCAGCTGATAAAAACAGACGTTTTATTAAGTTTAATTATTTTTCTTAAGTCTGTAATTAAAATATTCATCAAATACAGAAACAACATAATGTGCCCCCATGGCATCAGCAGCTTCTGGACCAATCAGGTGTGGAGGATTCACCTTTAGGGATCTTGAATTTGTTGTCCTTCTTGTACCACAGAGTACCGCGCTCCTCGTCCACAATCCGGATGGGAAACTCTGTGTCGGGACAGTCTGATGCTTTCAGGGCGAAGTCCGTCGCTACGGCAACAAACAGGAAAAACACAAGTTTAACGCCACAGATATACAACAAGTATTTAGTCCTGATTCATGACTTCACCAAACTTTACCATCAATCAATCAGAAATCAGCCATCTATCGATCACCAATCAATCAACCACCATCAATCACTAATCAATCATTTTTTTTTAGTTTAAAAGTGAAACAAGAAGAAAAAGCATAACCATCCCAGACCATCTTTATTTATAAAGCGCCTTCACACAACCACAGTTGAACCAAAGTGCCGTACATGGGGAGGACAATTTTAAAACATAAGACATAGAAACAGGTAAGACAATACAATACAGCTAAAACAGGAATAAAAAATAAACTAAAAAACAAGATTTGTTGTTTTTGATTCTTTTTCTGTACAATTACACATTAAAAATGTTGTTTTAATTATTTTTTTCAGGTGCCTTGCTCAGGGGCACCTCATCCATGGATGTGGATGGATGTTCAGGTGCCCCCCCCCGAACACATCATCGGCACCAGCCGGGGTCTGAGCTGGTGGCCTTCCAGTTGCCAGCCCAGTTCTCTGGCCGGTACGCCACGGAACCCCCCTCCCCTTTCTTTTTAAATTTTATTTTAAATTAATCAATTGATTTAAGATTTGTATTAATGAAATTATTTTTATTTCATCATAACATCTTTGTAAAGCACTTTGAGTTGCTTTTGTGTATGAAATGTTCTGTACAAATAAACAAATAAACGTGCTTTTCCTACCTATAACCCTCCCTATACGACACCCCCACAGCTGTTTCTATCATTATGAGCTACGCCATGATATCAGAGTCAGAATGCTTTTCATGCTTAAGAAATAAGGATGAGTATCACAATCATGAGAGACACACACCTGTTTGTTGTCTTATCCGTCTCTGAAGATGAGCAGATGTAACTTCCAAAATGCCAAATCCTTATCGGTGATGAAAATATGTGCATATGTTTCTGAGCTGCCACCATTTGAAGTCACCTCAAAATATCTCTGTTTGGAAGGCTTAGAGCTGGGACAGCACTATCCGTCAAACAGATGAGCAAACTGCTGGGGAGGGGAAAAGGATGGAGCTCAGAGGTCAAAGGTAGTTACTATCCTAATAAACAAAAATGTTTATGACGATATTCCAGCTTACGTTTTGATATACTCATTTCACGGCTGCAACACAAACATTAGGACTGGGACAATTTAGTATGATGATGTTGGGGGGGAAATTAGATCATACTAAACAGGTGGGTGTAATCATTTGGCATAAAACTATATTCAGAACAAACCAAGTTTTCCTCAAACAAAGGTAAGAGATTTTTATACTTATTCTTCCAAAGTGCATTATATTAAAAAACTCAGGAATGTGGGGTGATTTTAGTAACGTATAAGGACTCTGGAGAGCTCCAATCCCTCAGAAATGATCATTATTCAATAACTGATACAGCTACAAGATTCATTTTTGGAAACATTTCTTGAGCACTACTGTACAAAATTACATTCACAAATGTCACCTAAATCTTTATTGTGCCAAAGGGGAAACCTCATGCTAACTTAGAGGCCTCAAAAGGACTAAATCACACTGCTATCAGCAACAATTTGAGTTTGATGTTATGGAGTTGTAACAGTGTCCTTTCCAAAAGTAATTTAGACTTCTGTCATGACAGCGTTAATGCAGAAAAGGACATTTATGCATCGCAGGGATGTCAAACTCTGTTTCATCTTGTGCATCATCACCATGGTTACTATTAAAGAGACGGTTGTTCTTTATTTTCTTAACCAGCTTTGTCGTCAGATTTCCTGCTAGTTCCTGGAGTCCACGACGGGTTTTCTTGACAAATCCTGTTTCTGGTCAGGAAAAACCTGTTCATGTTTGTTGAGCACGCACTGATTTAAAACATCTAGGACTTGAAATTCTTGTTTTTTTAATGGCTTTTTTGGTTGCTAAGATTAGCTTACTTAGCTCCCTGTTTGGTGTGAAAGCGTTACTGCTATGCTAGGGCTTTTAGTCCGTAACGGTGCATTCACACGTACACGTTTGCGTGTCTCGTCTGGATAGACCCGAAAGACGGAAGGACATGTGGTTGTGTCACGGCAGGTCTGCTACAACACGTATGTGTAAATGCACCTTAAATCACCATTTTGTTGTAAAGTGACAGATTTTGAAACATGAAGACCTTTCGTCATAAGAAAGTGAATTTTTGTAATAAAATGTGCAATTTCAAGTCTGCTTTTTTTAAATCATAAATTTGAGACTTCTGTCTGAAAATCACACTTTTTTTTTTTACTACAAAATAGTAAAATTGCGAATCTTTCTGAAGACAATAATTTTGTTGTATAATTACAACTTTTTCATAAAATATCTAATTTCACAAAAATTAATTTTTTTTAAACTTAAAACTTTGTGCTGAGCAATGATTAAAATGTTTAATCGCAGTTAATTGTAATTAATCTCATGGCTTACTGTGGTAATAGTGATTTATGGCTAAATGCAGACAGGCATGCGCAAAATTAAATAATTAATTCATAAGTAGTAATTTCATTCCATGTAATTGTAATGGACGCTGTAGGAGAGAGGAATAAAGAACTCCCAAGCCATTTTTAACGGTTTCAAAGTAGATTTTAAGGTTAGAAGCAGGGGCGGCTGGCCCATAGAGGGCGATAGTGCATCACCCTCCTTAAGCCACATGAAAAAAAGAGAGAAAAAAGAGTTTATTTTGCCAGTCTGAGTCTTAATATTATTGTCCCATCAACAGCCTGAATATCGCTGTGACGTTCAGCAACCTGAATGACACTTCCCAACCAGCAGCCCCGCCCCCTTGGGGCGATTTCAGTCAGATTGAAAATCGCCCCAAGCGCTCTCATAGACTTACATGATGAGATTTTTTTTTCAAATTTTGGACCCTACAATTCATTTCTTGGGGGGGGGCTTGCCCCAACGTGATTTCGTCATACGCACTGATGCGTGCTCGGGCGATACGTACAGCGCGGGAAAAAAAAAGTGTTACGTACAGCGCGCACTTGCACTCTTGAAGCCGCCAGATCAACGTCGCAGCCATGGCTACCAACTGCAACTCCAACTCCATCAGTTCTTTGAAGGATTTAGCATTCAATCGCCGAAATAATGTGGACAAATTGGCTATTAAAGAATTGGGACGACCCAGACCAAATTTAAAAATCAAGCAACTGGCAACAAAAGCAGGGAAAACATACAGTTGCGGATTTTCCAAGAACTGGTACCAGCAGAAAACGTGGCTAGCAGGGTGTGAAGTGGCTAACACTCTATTCTGCTACCCCTGTGTGCTGATTCACCCTGATGCCAACACGGACACCGCCTGGACAAAGACAGGTGTCACTGATATGCACCATGTCTCAGAAAAGGTGAAGAAACATGAAGCATCAAAGATGCATTTGGACAGCTGCCTAAAACCTTCGGCCTTTGGGAGAGTAAACATCGCAGCACAGTTGGATGAGAGCTACAGGATAGATGTACGTCCTCACAACGATGAGGTGAGCAAGAACCGACATATCCTCGGCCGCCTTATTGACTGTAAAATTCTGTGGCGTGTTTGAGCTGGCTTTGCGAGGCAAGGATGAAAGCGAGGGGTCCAGCAACCCTGGGATTTTTAGAGGGCTGGTCGACTTAGTGGCGTCGCTGGACGAGGTGTTTGAGGAGCACCTCAGAACGGCCACAGTATTTAAGGGCACGTCAAAGACGGTGCAGAATGAGCTGCTGGATTGCAT
>JBAMYA010000019.1:2685350-2701082 GCA_037176975.1 Arrhamphus sclerolepis | reverse complement strand
TCTTTTCTCTAGCGAACCATGGCATCCTCTGTGGTCACAGGTGTACCATAAGAGTTACCAGGTCTTGTGTGTGTGTGTGTGTGTATGTATGTTGTTTTTTTGTTTTTTTTTAACTAATCAATGATATGACCTAAACTAGCGAGCAGCCATCTTGATTCTTTTCCTCTTCAATAGAGTCAGTCACCTTTGATTTTGAGGAAACGCCAAAGAAACTTCCTCTGAAAGAAAAAAGAGAAATGAGAACCAGTCTGGTACCAGCAAGAATGGTGTAGACTGGAGCAGGAATGCTGGGAAATGACTGGTTCCAGTAGAAGCTTGTAGACTGGAGGTTCTGTCATCAGTTCTGGAGTGGTCTTGGTTGTTTTCAAGTGTGGCTCCTGGACTCTTCATCACTCTTCATCATGTAGGTGCTTTAAAGTCCTCAGCTGTCAGCATGAAATGACCGTCTGAACGTTTCTCTCAGGAGGACATAACCGGACTGATTGAGCCAATCAACAGCAGGATCACGGACCCCAGCTACTTCCTGGACTCTCCTCATCAGGGTGAGATTCCTCCTCCCTCCTAAAACTGCCAGTTGAAACAGCTGTGAGTGATTTAGAAAGATTAAAACTCTCCATCCTCATCGTTCTGTCTGCAGCGGCTGCGATACTGGACAAGGTCAGAAGACCAAACATCAAGCTGCAGATGGTGAGGTCTTTATTTCACTAATTTTCAGAAATTTATCTACAAATTCAAAGAAGCAGCAGCAGGAATCGTGTGTTGACTTCAGAGACGTGCGATCTGTTCCAGGACGTGTTTCACTGGCAGATAATGGACGGAAACCTGACTCAGAACCTGCAGAAGTATCTGCCTTTAATTGGTGAGTGAGATCTAACGTTACCAAGACGACCAGCCCGGCGGCTGGCCCGGATCCTGTCAGTTCTTATCAGAACATGTTGGTAGTTTGAGGATTTGGAAAGAAAAACTGCAACTTTACTGGTTTGTTTAAAAAAAACAAAAAGAAATGACAACCCCAGATGATGAAAGGTTGGCACCAAACCGCCCAGAACCACGTTTATTTCTGCAGAAACTGGAAATAAAGCAGCTTTAGACTGACCCAGTCTAACCAGTGCCGCTGGTCTCAGGTCACGTTCAGGTGGCTCAGGTTCCCGGCAGGAACGAGCCCAGCAGCCCCGGAGAGCTGAACTACGGCTACCTGCTGGACCTGCTGGAGAGGCTGGGTTACCGTGGATACGTCGGCTGCGAGTACAGACCGCTGGGTGAGTCTCGTCTTCTGCCTTCAGCCTGAACTCGATAAAATAAACGACGGTTTCTGTCCACGGCAGGTTCCACTGAGGACGGTCTGGGCTGGCTGAAGGAGTTCTGGACCCGCTGAACCAACAGACCCTCAGAGACCTGTTGGTTCCTGCAGTCGTGATGTTCCTGAGAAGAAATAAAAACGTGATCGCTGCTGGACGACGAACGTGCGCTCTCGACCTCTGACCTCAGCCCGGTCCTGCATCCTGCTGACGCGTCAGTCTGGAATTTCTGCTCTTCATGACTTGTTTATTTTTTACATTCTTGCATCTCCAGATGACGAAAGGATCAGAGTTTTAATTAACCTCAGACCTCGTCATCAATAACCAGGATGAATAAATAAATAATAAATAAACGTAACGGCCGGTTGGGGAGTAATGAAGTCGGCATCAGTGCTGGTCTGAACCTCCACAATAAAAGCTCCTGTGTGAGGCGTGTTAGTACGTACGCTTGCAGGGGTCACATTTGTTTTTTTAATGATTTTCAGCTTTTCTGCTGCGTAGAGTTTCAGAAGTGAGCAGCTGCTTTTCTGCTGAACAATAAAGAAAACGATCGTGTCCAGTGTTTTCCAGCTTTTATTGGTTTCTATTGAAGGCTGATGTAATGAAGGACCACTAAAGCTGATCCAGGAGCAGCTGAAGACGCTTTAAAACCAGCACCTTTCTCACTCGCTCATTAATTAAATAGATTTATTAGACTGAATTATTCCCATAATTACACTGATAAATCAAACAACATAATAAATGTAAATGAGACTCTGCAGACTTGTTTTTTTTCTTCCGTCATCCTTCAGGAGATCACACACCTCACGTCTTCATTCAGCTTTATTTTTACATCCTATAAAGTGTTTCGTATGTACACAATATACATCGTACAGTCAGTGCAGTGTCTTTACAGTTTTTCACAGTTTGCATCATGAATAAGAAGAGGATCTTTGTTTTCAGTCCTCGTGAAGCAGACAGCGAGCCTCTGTGCTTTTTCTGAGCTGCAGCTGTTTCACGTTCATGCAAACAGAAATGCAGCTTCTTTTCTTTTCATTTTAACTTTATGAAAGCAGTTTGAGCTTCGTAAATGGACTCGGGCACAGATGACGGAGCATCAGAGCAGCGGCTACAGCGTCACTTCACGTGAAGAGAAAACAGCTGAGAAAGGCACTTGATGGCACCAGAGATGGCGGAGCGTCAAACCTTCCCACCGCCACGACGCTCGCAGCGTTCTCATAAAAAAATTCAAAAAACACTGATTTGTTGGGAGATGGTTAAGTTGCTGTCAGAAGGCACAAGATCCAAGCGTCATTTCTAGTTTTTAAACATGGTTTCTCAGTCGCCGTTTCTTTTTCTGCATGTTTCTGAGGACACGCCTCATCTGACCATCAGAGGCCTCCTAACGGGTCAGTACTGAGCACGCTCAGTTAACCACAAATAACCACAAGAACAAGAAGAATAAAGCGTCGTGTTTCAGCAAAAACCGTGAAGAGCTTCCTCTGGAGCTTCCTCTGGAGCTGACCCCAACCTGCCGATCACGAGGAAGCTTCAGCACTACTGACCCGCGTGTCCTTAAACGTTCTAAAATCAAACGTGTGATGTCGTGAAGCTCCAGACAGGTGACCCTCTAAAGACTCCTACAGCAGCCCGGTCCACAGGTTGTAGCAGGCCGTGTTGATGACCGACTCCAGGTGATGGTACATGGACACCAGCTGAGGAGGAGGACTGCTGCCGGCCTGCGGCTGGGACGGCAGGAACTCCCTGAACACCACCTTCAGACTCTGCAGGAGCAGGACAAAAAGACCGTCAGCAACAAGAACCATGGACGCGTTCTGCTGACGGACTGCAGCTCACCGTTTTTCCAGCTTGGTTGTCCAGAAAGACCAAGACAAAGCAGTCGGTGACCTTCTGGTTCAGGACAGCCTGAAACGAGACCACGGCTGTCAATCACGGACGCATGGGTGTCATCACAAACTCGTCAGACTCAGTACCAGTATGATCGGTCCAGGCCTGACTGGTCAGCGTTCAGTCTCCATCATTTAGGAGGAGCTGAGACATTCACTGATGGTAATGTCATAGTTCACGTCTCTGAAATGATCATTTCCTTCAGACAGACTCACATCCTGGGTCTGAAAGCTGAACCAGGTACAGGTCAACGCCCCCTCACCATTTAAAAGATTTAAAAAACATCTTCTCACCAGATACTGGATGCTGTTATCGTCGAAGTGTCTGCAGCTTTGAGGGAAGCGGTTCAGCAGGACTTTAATGAGACTCTGGTACCAGGCTGGACTCATGGTCAGGAAGCAGTCCTGCAGAAACAGGGACCAGTCTGTATCTGAAGACAAGTCTGCAGCCAAGCGTTAAATCACTGAGGAGTCTTTCTTTCAAAGACAACCAGCTGAGGTTCGACTGACATCATTAAAGTTCACTCATGCTTTACCTGATCTTAACACCTTCAGCAAAGTCTTATCTAGAAGGAGTCTTACCAGCTGTGGATCGATTTCCCCGACTGAGCGACTGTGCACGGCCTCCAGAAGCTCCTCCAGCTCTGTGAAGGACAGCTTGGCCAGCTTCAGTTTGTCCAGGGCCACGTGCTCGCCGTGGAACAGCCGCCTCCACAGGTTATCCCTGCGGCAGTGGGCCATGGCCTGCTCCACGCTGGCCTGGATCTGCCTGCGGGCCGTCGCCACCTCGTTGTTGAGCAGAGGGAACAGAGGGGACGTGTAGAGCAGACCCTGAGCCTCCGCTCTGCACCCCGCTAGAGGGTAGAACTCGTTCCCGTCGGTCGGGGCGGACGACACCGAAGCCTCGGAGGAGGTCTCCTCCCAGAGGTCCTGGTCGTCCCCGCGTGAGCTGGGAGGCTCTGCTCGGTCCTGGGGGGGCCTTCCTCCTGGCTCGCCGGGGTCGCGGTATATCTGAGGAAGCTTCTTGAAGCGCCGCATGTCAGCGGTGAGGCGAGGGAACAACTCCCTCTGACTGGTCATGATGACGTAGAACCGCAACCTGCAGACCAAAGAGGTTCACTTCAGCAGCAGCAGAACCATGGTTAGCCTAAAATGCCACATTATTACTGTTAAAGGGCCACGTCATGACCATGGTTACAGTTAAAGGGCCACGTCATGACCATGGTTACAGTTAAAGGGCCACGTCATGACCATGGTTACAGTTAAAGGGCCACATCATCACCGTGGCTAACAATAAGGGGCCAGGTCATCACCATGGTTACCGATAAAGGGCCACATCATTACTGTGGTTACCGATAAAGGGCCACATCATCACTGTGGTTACTGATAAAGGGCCACATCATCACCATGGTTACCGATAAAGGGCCACATCATCACTATGGTTACCGATAAAGCTCCACATCATCACTGTGGTTACAGTTAAAGGGCCACATCATCACCATGGTTACCGATAAAGCTCCACATCATCACTGTGGTTACAGTTAAAGGGCCACATCACCACCGTGGTTACCAATAAAGGGCCACATCATCACCATGGTTACTGATAAAGCTCCACATCATCACCGTGGTTACCGATAAAGGGCCACATCATCACCATGGTTACTGATAAAGCTCCACATCATCACCGTGGTTACCAATAAAGGGCCACATCATCACCGTGGTTACCGATAAAGCTCCACATCATCACCGTGGTTACCGATAAAGGGCTACATCATCAGGTTACCAATAAAGGAGAGATTCTCTGCTCTCTGAGCTTCTCACCACTACTAATGGTATGTAGTCAACTTGACTGGGTTAAAAATGTCTTTCTGTCTCAAGAGCCTTTGGATCACTTTTGTTGTGAAGCAGTAATTAATAAAATCAGCTGAACTTAAGTAAATATTAAACTTGCATACATATCAGAAGTGGAGCAGATTTCAGCTTGTCGAGGGTACCTGGCTGATCCATTCCTACCTGAGTAAATGCCTCTCTCCATCTAACTGCTCCTCAAAAGGAGCAGCGTGATGGCACACCACCAAGGACACGTCAAAGTCATCATGGTGGTGGAGGCCCTCCAGATCCTTGTAGGAGCCCGAACTGAAACACCAAAAACAGCAGAGAAGTCAAGGAGGAGGAGAATCAGGCTTCTGCAAAGACAGCAGGTTTATTCAGAGACTGGTGGTGGTGGGGGGTCTTTCACCTGTTCCACAGATCCACCAGAGCGTACTCGTGCAGGTCTGGCGTCCCTTTCTTGTTGTCAGCAGCAGCTGCAGTCCTGGACATCCGGAGCGGCTTCATCCCGTACGTGCTGGCGTGATCGGTGATGTAGTTGTAGAGCTGGTGAGCCGTTATCATCCCCGTGGAGATGGAGAAGCTCCCTGATTTACACAGGAACCAGTTAAAATCTGAAACTATCTCAGCGAAGCCACTGCCTCTCTGATAACAACTTCTCTAAAAAGCTTCAGGTGAGGTCCTGGAGCAGCTGCTTGAAGGCTTTCCCCTCATCTACACACATCTGCTCGTCCGTGGAGCTCCTGGACATCTCTGATGCCTGCAGGTGTGAAGCAGAGGACAAAACTAGAAGCAGAGTCACCTTGAAAGACGTGATTCCTGCCGAACTTGGGAATGTCCGGGTGATGGGAGATGAAGTCGTCCAGGAAGTCGGTGAGCTGGTAGCCCTGGCGGAGCGTCATGTGGCAGCCCACCAGGTACTGGTGGACCACCCGCAGGTGGAAGTCGTAGCTGAAGGAGTGCACGTGCATCAGGTCCCGCACCTTGTCGCACTCCTCCGTGAAGAGCATGGAGAGCTGCAGGAGACGGGCGGAGACCACATCAGCAGCTGTTAAAGCATTCACGCCACGTTCATCCTCTTTTACATGAGGCAGTCTAACTCCAAACGCCATGGACGGATCTCCATGGAAACCACACCCTACAGGATGTTGCGTACAACGAACGGCTACCAGTACAATCCAAGATTAGAAGCAGGACAGCATGAACCCAGGATATTCCATGTTTGGGCCTCACCATCTTTACTCCATTTGCTAGTATACTTTTATACTAGCAAACTACTATACTTTCATTTTTGCATTTCGTAACAGTTGCTACAAAGGCCATTTAGTGCTACTGAAGAGAAAAAAAGAACAAAAACAAACAAACAACAAACAAACAAAGCCGCTGTGAAGCTGAACAGTATGGAGCCACATTCACAGATGACAAAACTTTAATGTGAAAAAAAACCCCAAAGAAAACAAGAAGCCTGACGTGAACCTCGTTCAGGTGCCGCGTAATGTCGACCCGTGACCCGTGGGTCGGGGCCCAAAAGTGGCTTGTGGACCTTGTCCTGGGCGAAATGTTTTTAAATAAATGAAAATCCAGCGCTTTTATTTTGAAGGGGATTTGCTGCTTATGCTGTCTTCTCCTCATGATGTCAGTAATAAACAGATTTCTGTCAGATCTGAGCCTTCGCTCCATCTTTTCATAAAACTGCGTCGCATCTCGTCACTAAAGGGGATGCTGGTGGGTCTGGAAAGCACACCAGTTAAGAACCAGTGCTGCAGACCAAAGAGGAGAAGCTCAAGAGCTTATTTTTCTACTTGAAGCACTGATGGAGAAAAAAAGAAATAAAAAGTGATTTTAGAGCAATTGTTTGGAAAGATGTTTCAGACAATATAATGTATGTGGCTGAGGAAACGAAAGTGAACCTCCTGATCCGCTAACTGCTGCAGGAAGAATAGGACGAAAAAACCAACAAACGTCATCATCTCCTGGCATCAACACTGCCTGTGGAGGAGATGGTGACATGAATGCAGGTCCAGGATGCAAAATATTAACAAATAAAAGCATTAATTATCTGGGGTTCACAAATTCTGCAAATGAGTGCAAAAGTCAATTTCGAAATCCATTTTTCTAATTTGGGGTTTGTCTTATCGTCTATGATCATCCATTGATGAAGGATGCAGAGCAGCTGGTCGCTCTATTCCTGCTCCTGAGCTGCAGAAACTGATTCAATAAAACAATTTGATTTAAAAATACAACAACACAACATTGGCAGATACAGAAATGCTGCATGAGCATCCTTCTGTCAGCATCTCTGCTGCTGCTGGAGTCTGTTGCTCAGACTAACGCTGCAGCTGATTGTTAGCTGCTCTATGCTCTACACTGAACCTGAGTCCTGTTAGCTGCTCTATGCTCTACACTCTACGCTGAACCGGAGTCCTGTTAGCTGCTCTATGCTCTACACTCTACACTGAACCTGAGTCCTGTTAGCTGCTCTATGCTCTACACTGAACCTGAGTCCTGTTAGCTGCTCTATGCTCTACACTCTACGCTGAAACTGAGTCCTGTTAGCTGCTCTATGCTCTACACTGAACCTGAGTCCTGTTAGCTGCTCTATGCTCTACACTCTACACTGAACCTGAGTCCTGTTAGCTGCTCTATGCTCTACGCTGAACCTGAGTCCTGTTAGCTGCTCTATGCTCTACACTCTACGCTGAACCTGAATCCTGTTAGATGCTCTATGCTCTACACTCTACGCTGAACCTGAGCCCTGTTAGCTGCTCTACACTCTACGCTGAACCTGAGCCCTGTGTGCTGCTCTATGCTCTACCCTGAACCTGAGTCCTGTTAGCTGCTCTACCCTGAGCCTGAGCCCTGTCAGCTGCTCTATGCTGAGCCTGAGCTCTGTCAGCTGCTCTCAGCTGCTCTCAGAGGAAGTGACATTAATGAGGACAGCGACGTGGATGGGAGAAGCTGGAATCCCTGAAGCTGTGGAGGAAAAAAAACGAACAACACAGAGCAGCTGATTGGAAAAAGGACAAGAACAGTGAGGGGAGGGAAGTCGTCTCCTGACCTGGAAGAATCAGACAGCCTACTGGTTTTACTGGGACATGCATGCACATGTGGTTTCAAACTCCACTTCTCTGCTGCAAGTTGCTCTATTCTTCTCTGATGGAGCTACTGTGACGTTGGAGATGCCAACTAACTTCTTCAAAGGAACATTCCAGAAACAGTTAAAACTATTATTAGACTGAAAGAGCCTTACTTAGGGACCAAAACGCTAAAAAGGTAAAACACAGTCACGAGTGTAGATGAGTTCTACGGACAAACCAGAACAAGGTGAGAAGTATTTGGAGAGTCGTTGTTACTGTCGTTAGAAGAGAGATGAAATCATTAACTTCGTTTTGTTCTAAGTCATCAGAGAGCAGCAGCTGTTGAGGTAAATGACTTTGGTGACAATAAAACCCAGAGATCTGCTGGGACATGTAAGAACTTTTCTAAGTTTGTTCTGCTGCAGACCCACTTTTGTAGGTCGATGCTTCTCCTTCCCTCCAGCAAACGTGATGAGAGCAACCTGCAACAAAGCTTCTTCAGATGTTTCCACCAGTTTATGGCGGAGTGATTTTCAAACGCTTTAGTTTTGGATTTGTAGCCTAACAGAAGTACGCCTGATCCTCCCCTACATAAAAAATAAAATAAAATAAAACAATGAAGTAGTATAATTAGATCCTGCAGCCTAATACAGATGCAGAAGAGAAGAACAGTGAGATTTTCACAGAACAGACAGAACAGCGATGGATGTGCAGAAACTGAGCTGAGACCCACCAACAGCCAGACCAACAAGCACGAAGACAACAGCCTGTTAAAAAGTCAAGAAAGAACGAGAAATCACAGACCTGAATTACAAAAAAGTGATTTAAGACCTGACTCCCCCAGCCCTCCAGAATCACACATTCAAGCTGAACCTGCTCATCTACAGCCGACTCCTGCAGGGGCGGCATGAGACGCCTCATTCAAAGACAGAGTCCATTCATTCCCAAAGAGATTTTTAAAAAAAAGGCAGACAAGTAGATTTGGAAAGGAAGAGATCAGGACTGATGGCAGCAAGCAGTTTAGCGAGGAGGGGTGAAGCCTGATTGTAGTGAGACACCCCTCCTTGGAGTATGGCATGGACATACCGCACAGTCAGATACTGGTGTGGCATCTGGAAACGGCTTGCAACGAAGTTTGGTGGTGAGGCTGCCCTGATGGAGAGATGACATGAGATGGGACCAGGCAGAGACAGACACACACAGATGGGTGGGAAGGAGGATATTCTACAAGAACATCAGAACATGTGCTTTCTCTCACTGACTGACCTCAGCAGCTGGACTTTACAAGCCCAGATGTCTAAAAAAGACACAAACCAGTTCAGAACATGAGTTAAACGTCTTCCTGTCCTCCACAACAGCTGGCTAAAGGTGTTTTTTATTTTATTTTAATGAACCACAAAGAGCTTCATGATGTGTTTCTCTTTCAACCACATGACTTCTGATCATACATGATGTAAACATATATATGTATATATATATATATATATATATATATATGTGTGTGTGTGTATGTATATGTGCTTCATACGCTGCAGTCACAGTCAACAAATCAGCTCAGAGGACAATGGCTCCCCACCATACTGTCATACAGCCCCCCCATCTATCAATAAAAGCAGATATTTTACTGGTCTGGATGCATTCCAGTCTGGGTCAACAAAACACAACGCCAAGGAGGGAAAACGACAGCAATTATCTTCGAGAAGCAGCTGATACCACACAGAAATCTTGGAAGGGTGATAAGATCATTTCAACAATCTGGAGTCCAGACCCGTCCAGGTGTCCTGCCTTCTTCCAGGGGAGAGCTGGGATACGCTCGTTTAGATGGATGGAAGGATGAACGGATGGAAAACGTACAACAGTCAGAGAAAACATGTCAAACGTTTCAGCTCATGAGAAAGTACCGAATGGCTTATTTCCTTTCCAAGAAGAACATGGCAGCAGGATTCACGTCTGCAAAGATGCATTGAAACAGACAACAAGACGTCTGGAGAAATGTCCTTGGGACTCATGAAGGGGAGACGTTTGGCCACAAGTGAAGATAAAGAAATGCAAACACTGTGAAGCACGGTAGAGGAGGGGTCATGATATGGGCTTGACTTGCCACGGGACCCGGACACCCATCAGTCCCCAACCATGACATGAACTTCTTTCTGGAGACAAATGTGAGACACTTGTGACCTGTTCATAATGTAATCCTTTTGTTCAGTTCTTCAGGGGGTGTGGCCTACGCAGCCCGTTGCTCAGGCGTGGAAGCGCTCCAGAAACGTGTTTTTGTTTCCCGTCTCTCTTAACATGTCCTCGTCTCAGCATCACCTTTTCTCGTCCTGGACATCTCTGTTCCAAACCCGTCCAGAACTGCGGCAGGAGACGGTCTCATCTGAGATACTTGGTCCAGCGAGCAGATGCTGGACTGGCTCCGGCATGTACGGAAGGTCCACTTCCATTTGCAAAACAGGGAGGAACCTGCAGGGCAGCTGTGCTGCTCAGCTGGAGTTCTGCTTGGACCAGGAAGCTCTCTGACATCCATCATCACGACAAACGTGGCAGATCCAGCGGTGCCTCCTGCTCGTGCTCAGTTCAGTCGTACCTGCTTCATGTGTGGGAGCAAACTAATGACACAAAGGTGCGGCTGGTGACCCAAGAACACGTCTGCTGAGAGATGGTTCAGAGTCCAAGAGCGTAAAGAACTGACACCTCAACAACGGTAACGGTTTACCTGGACTGGAGGTCCGGCGGCCCAGCTGAGCATTACTGTTACATGATTTCTGGTTCAAACTGGAGTCCAGAAGAAACTGCTGAACTACAGCGATGACATTTAAAAATCAAAAAAGAAAAAAAGAAACTCTCACAGTTTGCAGACGGCCAGATGTTAGAGACTCGGTATTAATGAAGAAGCAAAACTCTGACAAGCTGAAGGGTTTTTGAGTTTAAATGTTTCCCAACCGTGTTTAAATCTCATCGTACGTTACTCTCTTACGACATCAGCTCCAGAAACGAGCTCAACTATGAAGCAAACAAGAAATCCCAAAAACACAACATCTAAACAAGCAGAACCAGAGCATAGCAGGACCCTATCAGACTCCTCTGGACCTGGACCTTCAGAGAACAAAGTCTCAAAAGCTTTGGTGAACCATCTGCTGTAGACGTGAATGGGGGCATGGAGAGCAGGTTAAGGTTGGGTTTACCTGCGAGTTGACCGTCTGGCCCATGGGGATGCGGGAACACTCCAGAGCGTACTGCTTCACACAAAAGTAGCAACCCTGGGAGGGAGGGAGGGAGGGAGAGAGAGAGAGAGAGAGAGAGAGGGAGAGAGGGAGAGAGAGAGAGCACAAACACAAAATGAATTTCTTCTGGTTGAGCGACGTCGAAGACGAAGAGTAATACCTGACCAGCGTCATCACAGCTTCTGAGAAGAAAAACCCAACAAAAGGTGGCGTTCCAAGTTCCTCTTTTTTATGCCGTCTAACACGACTGAATCCAGCTGTCTACAATCAATCATACTTCACTTCTTTCAGTGTTCTGTCACTTCCAGACGGTCTAAAGCTCCTCACTCTGCAGGAAACCTTTTAAGGTCACAAAGTTAAAATTCTCATTCCAGTACTGGCATCCAGACCGTCTGGAGGGATTATCCACCAACTGAACTGGAAACCATGAAGGAAGGTGGCTCCAGACCAAATGAAATCTAAGTTCTGACGCCACCGAGATGCTAGAAAGTAAAGTTAGCAGTGTCAGTGGTTCTGAGCACCTGCCATGGTCCACATGTCACCTGGAAAGCCAGTTCCATCAGCACGATTCCTCCTGGGAGCGCCCGCTGGAGGTGGTAAGCAGTCGTGCCAGGTGCTGCAGCCTGAAAAGAAACACATTTAGAGGACATGATGAGCAGGATTAACATGGATTAACAGGATTAAGCACTCGTACCCCGGACATCAAGGCCATGAAAAGAACGACGAACACTGATGTGGACTGACTACGTCTCTGCTGCAGACCTGCTAGCAAAGCTTCCAGGGACAGAGGAGGTTCCTATTCCTATTGACAGATCACATCAGACCTGCACAGCCCTTATTCAGGCCTGATGACATCACCTGGTCATGTGATATTAGCTGTTATAGTACAGGATGGTGGAAGGAGAAGAACAAGAGCGAGCTGCATCCTCCTGATGGTAGCAGCACTGGTGCAGGAATGTTGAGCCTTTCATTGGGGCTGCTGTCACAGCTGCACTGCTGTGGAGGGTTGTGTGTGTGTGTGTGTGTGTGTGTGTGTGTGTGTGTGTGTGTTCCTGGTGTGAACACCAACCTTGGGGCTGTCCTCACTCTTGTGCCTCACATAGGAAAAAGACATCCTGCCTTCCAATGACATGGAGCTCAGCATGGCAGCACGGGCCCGGGCAACGCTGCAGGAGGTGGAGGGGTGGGGGGTTACTGAAGGATCTTTGTTGAGGAAGGCCTGAAGGACCACCACCAGCATGGGGGCTAAAGCCCTGGCGGTGACCTTGGCTTCCTGAAGAACATTTCTTTTACTGGCAGATCTTTTTTTCACTAAGTTACTTGGAACGACTTCTGACTGACGGAGCTCCAGCTGCTCATCACTGAATGTGCTGCCATGTAGGATGTTTTACACACAGAAACACCAACCTGCGAGCTGGAGACTGAGGCCGGACCTGCACCAGAATGAAGCCCATGCTCTGCAGGTACTGAACGTACTGCTGGAGGAAGTTGTTGGAGATGTCCAGCAGCCACGGCTCCTCCTTCAGTCGGCTGGGGAGCATCTCTGCCGAGTCGGTGCTGTAGCTCCGGTCTCTGCCCGACGTGGTGGAGTCGCTGGAGCGATGCCTCTTCTGGAGACCAGAAATCATCCAAAAACCCGTTTAAAACAAACCCAACATGACTCTGCCAGAGGTGGCCCAGCTGAGGACATCTTTAAAAGTAAACCACTACGTCTGCACTGATCTGAACTAAAATCGTGTTTGGGACAGTGTATTCATCTGCATGTGGACAATGAGTCTCATCACTGAGCTGCAAACACCACCAGGAGGTGAAGAAAGAAACATAAAACACACATTATTTACCATTTATGACTTAAAGTAAAGAGCTGAGGATGACTGGAGGAGTGACTCAGGCATGACTCATCGATATGTGCCAACAAACGTATAAAAAGGTTGGAGCATTAAAAACTCTGCTAATGCTGATTTTATGGTTCATGCATCCAGATTTCTTTTTGATCTGAAAATAAAGACATCATTTACGACTATTTTATACTTTAAGGTGTGAGGCAGAACTAGCAGCTAATAAATGAGATACTTCTCTGTCACATCAGAAGACGGTGCAGCAGCAGCGATTTCAGTTTCATTTGGTTCATTCTGAGGGAGACAGAGAACTGACCTTCCCCAGAGGCTGGTTGGTCTGCTCTTCTCGGATCTGCTTACGGAAGACGGGGTCAAAGAGCAGAGGTGTGGCGCAGTAGTGGACCAGCCTGGAGGACTGCTTCAGGATCTCCAAATCCGTCGCCTGCAGACACATCCACACTTACAATTACAACTTCGGACTGAAGGTCCATCCAGGTCAGAAATCAGCAGCTCCTGGACCCTGCTGGACCCTGCTGGACCCCAGTCAGAGCCATGAAGCAACTGTCTACTCACTTCACTAGGGACACTTACTGAAATGGGCATGTTGGACTGCGCTGACCTCTGCTGCCACGTCACAAACAGGTTCTCGATCTTCATCTGCTTCTCCATTTCTAGTGGGAATACGACAAAACTCGTGACCTCCTGGTGGGATCTCAGCGGCCCCAGCGGTTCAAGGTCGGCGGCGTCTTTACCTCTGCGCTCAGCAGCCTTCATGTCCAGCAGCTGGCCGCCGTGCCGCGCCACCACGTCTCCGTCCAGCAGGGGTCGGACGGTGCAGACGTCCCTCAGAGCCTCGTCGAAGGGGAGCAGCTCGGAGGGGAAGTGGAGGGGGGCCAGGCTGCGGCCGGAGCCCCCCAGCCGACCCTGCTCCTTACTGGCCAGAGGAGGAACGGCGCTGCGCAGCAACGCGTCGGGCTCCATGGAAGGACCGAGGAACGGGTTCGGGTCCTGGAAACCAAGTCAATAATTCAACGGTCCAGCAATTAGACTCATTCAAACGTGGCGTAATCCTTGTTTGGATGTCGAGATTCACAGAACGGAGGCAGAAATAATCACAAATGATTATTTATTTACAGTCACTTTATGTATCTTTAAAATGCAAACGTGATCTAGGTTCCACATCCTGGTATCTAAGCTGACCTGGTCTGGAACTAATACGGGTCAAAGGTCGTCTCAGCAGACAAGTTAAAGGGCAAATCGTTTTAAATTTCAATCCACTTCATCTTAATCTGGATAATCCCATTTAGCCAATTAAACATCACATAATCAGTAAAATGTAAGTTTCTAAAAATGTTTTGTAGCTAATGGTCAAACCAGAAAACTAAAAACACTGAGAAGCAGGAAAAAAGAAAAGAAAAAGGATGAATAAAGCTTGGTAAGGTCGTTGGTGTTGGATTATTTACAGCTGATTAATCGTTAATGCTGACTGCTCCAGAACTTACGTCCAACCACCAATTCATGAGAAGTAATCAGAGCATATTGATGACTGGTACCAGTTAAAGGTACCAGCAGAGGAATGTGACGCTTTCTAAGCAGGGATGCTGCTTCCTGCAGCTGCTCAGGTCTGCATGGATCTCTGCTGGACCACGCCTCCTGGACCACGCCTCCTCCACCACACCTCCTGGACCACGCCTCCTCCACCACGTCCTCCTGGACCACGCCTCCTCCACCACACCTCCTGGACCACGCCTCCTGGACCACGTCCTCCTCAGATGCAGCGCTTCCTGGCGCTGGAAGCAAATCGCTGCACATTTTCACCGTTTTGATTGTTTAGAGATGAATCAACAGCACGCGTGTATTAGAGAAGGTGCCTGTTCAGGAAGTAACGGCACATCGCCGCAGGTGTGCCGGTTTGCTGCTGAGAGGAACTTTCCGAAGCACGTTAGCTCAGCGGAGCAGCTCAGGACTTGGATGACCCAGTGCGAGAGCTGACGGCGGCGAGCCCGCGGGGGCCCAACGGGTCAAACCGCGCGCTGGTGCTCCCTCTGCTTCCCATCAGGAAGCCACAGATGAAGCTGCGTTCGGGCAAATTTTCTGCCGCTCTGCCTCTCCGTCTGTCTGCGCTCGTTAGTGACGCCGCGGTGGAGATCCAGGCCGCCGAGGGAAAAGCTCCCTCCTTCCTCTTCAAGCCTGTCTGCTTCGGTCCTCAGGCTCGGCCAAAGGAACGTTTCCATGGCTGCGCTCCCCCAATCACTCACTCCATCACCCACTCCATCACTCCTTCCACCACTCCATCACTCCTTCCACCACTCCATCACTCACTCCATCACTCCCTCTACCAGTCCCTCCATCACTCCATCAGGGTGTCTGACAGAAGTGAGTTACTGAATCTTTCTACTGAGTTCATACTGGAAGAAGAAGAAACAGGAGAAGGAAAGATAAAGGAGGAGAAGGAAAGGAAAAGGAGGAGAAGGAAAGATAAAGGAGGAGAAGGAAGGATAAAGGATGGAGGACAGAGAGAGGATGGAAGACAGAGAGGATGAAGGGAAGAGAGGATGAAGGATAGAGAGGATGAAGGA
>JBAMYA010000019.1:2638159-2685250 GCA_037176975.1 Arrhamphus sclerolepis | reverse complement strand
CAATACGATACATGTATCTGCTGCTGGACACCTTAATTTCCTTCGGGATCAATAAAGTATCTCTACTCTACTCTACTACTCTACTACCACAGTTCAGTGTTTGTTCACATCTGACCCTGTTTTCTGTGTCTTCCTCTTTCACACCAACCAGCTGTGTGTGGTCTTTCACCACATGCTCCATCTCCATCGTTCACTATCCCTCCTGTCTATGTGTCCAAACCATCTGTGTCTAGTCTCTTACTTTCTCTCCAAGACGGCTGTTCCTCTGATCTACTAATTTTTATATCCATCCTTATCACTCCCACCCCAGCTCTGCTTCCTCTCCCCAGTTCACTGCCATTGCCAACCCATGAAGAAGGGATGGTCCCGCTACCATTTTGTAAACCTTTCCTCTTTCTCTCGTTGCTACGCTTCGATCACAGATAAGCTCAGGCACTTTTCACCACTCACTCCAACATGCTTACACTCTCCTCTTCACCTCTTTCACGCCCCGATTACTCTGAACATTTGAACCCAAGTATTTAAATTCACCTTTGCTCCTCATCTTTGCACCATGAATTTTCCACTGACTTCCTTGCAACAGACCATCATTCCTCTTTTCTCTAGAAAATATAGTATCTCCACTTCTTTTCCCTGTTTCTTCCAACTGCTCTACACGCCAAGACTGAAACTAAAGTTAATCAAAGAAAACCAGAAAGTGACCATTAACAAATAGCTGATAGTTGACATTAGTAGCATATAGTGGAGTTAATCAAATCTAATATGAAAGAGACCAATGCCCTGAAAGCTGAAACTTTACCAGGAAAGAGACTGAAAAATCCTTTAATTGTAATCATATAAAATCATATTTGAATTTATCATACAGAGCATTTTGGTCATGAAAATTCTAGATTAAAAAAGCACAAAATGAATAATTTATTGTTAATAACTTAAACAATAGTTACCGTTCCTTTGTTCTTTTTGATATTTCTATCAAAGAGCATTTCAGCATTACATTGTCTTCTCCAGGGACGACTCCCCCAGTGAGTCAGACATCTCCTGGTCGGACATTGAAGAAACACTTTGTAAAGAGCTGCAGATGTCCCATTTCCCAGTCAATCCATTAAACGTCATCCATGTTTCAAAACAATAACAATAACTTCTACTCTGACTGCCTGGTGGAAATTCTATGAAATCCCAAACTCAAATTTTGCTATTTCAAATTTCACCTCCATGTGGAGCAAACCTGACTTTGTAAGCAACAAAACAATCAACTTCCACATATATTCATGGCACGTGGAACCGCAAACCCATTCAACATTTTTGGAAAGAAGTCACTGAGACATTATCTGGTTTCTTGGGCTGCTTCATCCCATTAGCTCCCTCACTCTGCCGGCTGGAGATTGATCAGAACGTGATCTGGATACAACTAAGAATAAACTTTTCCTCACAGCGCTAACTACTGCCCAGAAAACTGTCTATGAGCTGGATATCAAGGAACACCGTGAATTTATCAATTTGGAAAAACCTGCTCTCAGACCACATTTATTTAGCTAATCTATCATCTCCTTCCACTGACACCACTGACCGAATACATCTATACTCTATATATTAATAATAAAATTTCTGACAGTTTAAGGTAGGATTTATAGCTTACTATTCTTTCTCATATGTTTTTCTTCTCCTTTTTCTGTCTGTGAGTCAGGCTTCCACACTAATATTCACACATACACATACAGAATATACATAGATATATATGCCTGTATACTGCTTCTGTAATTAATATCATTTATATTCTTTGATTTGTTCTTTACTCTGTATTAATTAACTCTCCATGTCATTAACTGTTCAGCATGTTCTCCTCCCTACTGAGTTATCAGGGAGATATCAAGAATCTTGTATGATCCTGGTACCTCCATCACTCTAACCTCCAGTATGATCCTGGTACCTCCATCATTCCAACCTCCAGTATGATCCAGGTACCTCCACCACTGTTGTTTGGTTGCTCACTTTCCTTTAACCCAAGGGTAGCCTGTTATGTCAGTCTGTTATGGGGCTGTGTATCCGACCACCCCTAGATGGTCATGGACTGGTTGGGGTGGGGGCCACCCTGGTTCTCAGAGGGATGCATCCTGACTGGATCTGTGGCTGTGGGTGGGGGGGGCACAGCCTGGCAGGCAGGAGTCACTGTCATCCTGCCTCCTTTTGTGGGGGGGGGGTCTTCTCTCCTTTGGAGAGAACTCCGTCTAGAGCTCGTCACATCCGGCGTAGGATGGAGTTGAGGATCCTACGTGGTGGTGTGGGTGGAGATGTCCATGTCTGGTCACTGCCCTGTCCCCCCCGTCTCTCTGATGTGGGTTCACCTCACGACCCTTTTAATCTACTTCACTAAGCTCAGCGCTGCTACACAGGGAACACGAGAACACGATAGGGGTGGAGGTGCTGGTTCCCTGGTGTGTGGTGCACCACCTAGACACACCACAGTACTCCACGTTCAAAACCGTCCTCTGTCTCCCGTCTCTGTTTGTCCTGTCCTTTTGCCTTCCACCATCAGTGATTCTATTCTTTTGAGTTTGAATGAATAAATCGTGTTCAATTAAAAGTGGGATGGTGAAGGACAAACTCACCATCACTCACACTTATGCACAAGAAAATTTAATTGCGTTTAAGGTCTTGGCATCAACCACTGATCTACATGTGGACATTGGGAAGACAAAAAAAAAGTGGACTGATTTTAGTTTGCAGGCAGTATGAAGTCTGATTTTGTTATTTTTGTAAGATTTTTTCCACTCCAAATAAACATTTTTTATATTTACTGCATGATGTCATGGTTTAAAAAAAATGCTGACATGTATATTTCTGTTTATGGCTTACGTACTTTGTGTATTTTGTATTCTATTCTGTAACAGCAGCTTTATGAAAGTTAACATGAGCAGGTGGAGTAGATCCATCAGGTTTCTGCTGACGCTGCCCAGGTTTGGATGAAAGTGATCTAATTTAGGAGTCCACAGTTTATCATTCCAGGGGATGTTGTAACCAAAACTGTTCAACAGGACTCTTTAATGAACTTTCAAATGCTTAACGCATCATGATTGGTCACAAAGGAGAAGGAGGGAGGATTTAGCACAGAAGGCTTCAGGTTGGACATCACGTCCTGAACTGTGGGATATTGTTGTAAAGGCCCCAGAGATGAAGTCTCTGATTTCCACGAGGAAATCCAAGTCCATGAAGTCCACGAAGTAGATAAAATCCAATTCAGTCAGTTCTGATTCTTTTACAGCCACATCACTTGCTCCCATGTGAGTTCAAATTCTCACAAGCAGTAGCCAGAGAAAAAAAAAAGAGAGAGAGAAAGGGGTTTCTGCAGCGTGATAAATATTGAAGGAGCAACAACTCTGGAGTCGCTAATCATCAGCATCAGAGGAGGACGACTGCTCTACTTCAGGGAGGTTCATCGTAATCCCGACGGACTCTCGGCCCACACGCTGAGGACGTGAGGCTCCGACTGACAGCTGCATGGTTGCAGCCTCTCAGAGATGTTTGCACCCTTCTGAAGGAGAGAAGGCTCCGCCTCCTTCTGCAGGATGCTGCATCGCAAACAGGAACAGGACTTTCGCATCCAAGCCATCCAACTCTCCAAGCGTGGCTGAAAGTGTTGCTGCTGTTTGTGAGATTTCACATCGTCTGACAGTGACGATGCAAGAACAGTTCCTGCAACTGCAGGCTACCTCACACCAGGACTGGAAGGTCTGGCCTTGGGTCTTGTTGCCAGTAGAGTCCAGTCAGCTCAGGGTGAAGGTTAGAAATCATTCAGGGGTGTTGGAGCTGGGTGAGACAAACTGTTGAGATGCTTGAAAACTTTAATGGAAGGGCTATTACTTTTCCCTTCTACAGTGGATTAAAAAGAAAAACTGATCTCTGATCCTTCAGATGGCAGATACAACCTGACCCACAGTCGATGAATGCAGGACACCTTCATCTGCACTAAAACATGCAGGAACATTCACACAGACTCCTTAGAACTTCACTCTGCACACCAGAATCCTGGACCTGCTGGCTGATTTTTCAGGGCCACGCATGGAGGCTTCAAGACCACGTCTTTTCCAGGGACATCCATGTAGTTTTTTACCTTCTGTGCACATTTCTAAGCTGTGGCTGAGGGGGAGGAGGGTACAGCTGCAGCACGGACCTCCCTGCAGCCCTCATCTATCCACAATAGGACAAACAAGGACAGCGCGTACTACTGCACACCTCAGGACATGTTTTCAGGAGACAGTGTTGTTACAAATGAATGAGATGTGGGCCTGAGATGCTCAAATGGAAGAACACATATAAATCTAATGGAGATGATAAAAAAATAAACATGAAATATCGTGGATTCATACTGTCTGCAAAGAAAAGTCAAAGCAAATGTAAGAATCACTGCAGGCGCTCGTCAACTCTCTGGAGGAACCGGCGCTCGTCTCTGGACCAACTTGCTGTTTTCTGTTTCCAAAAAGTGGAGCGGAAAGATAAAAATGACTGTTTAATGTCCTTGATATTGTGCTCAATGGGCGTTTTTTTCTTTTAAAAAAAAGTATTTCATTAAAGATTGAAAGCATACATTATTTTGAGTGTTTTAACTCAGACAGCTGCCTCTTCACCTCATGTGTGCCGCTTCCTGTCAGCTTTGAGCATTTCTAACTTGTCACAGTTCCTGGGAAAGAATCACATCAGAGCTCCAGGCGCTGCCAATCAAAACCCGTCAATGTGAAAGAGCAAAAGCACCAAACACGTCCACATTCCTCCAAATCTATTTGACATGAGAAGCAATTAGAGAGTCAGGAAAGCTGTGAAGTGTCTCTCCATGTCCATGGCTCTAGTCGCTTCTAGTCGCCAGCAGTAGTTTCGTTTAGGGCTGAGGTGGCTTTATGGTCGGGGACTAAACAGATGGCGTGTCTCTACATTCGGGCCGATACACTGATTCAGTGCTGTGATGTGTGTCTAAAACACAAACGCACAAAAGCGCACACAGTTGGACTGAAGCCTGGTGCCCTTACAGACAAGCCAGGCTGGGGGGGGGCAGTTACCTTTCCCTCCGGTTCCCTGGCCTCCAGGTTTGTTGTAGAGGTAGATGTCACCATCTGCCAAGTCGCTGCTCAAATGGAAGTAGTGCTGCGGACAGAAAGACGGACTGAATCAAGTCCAACAGGGAAACATCTCAGCTTTAAGCTGCTGCTGGTCCAAGTCCCAACACTTCCACCAAACACTCAGCAAGCGTGTACTGGGAATACCTTGAAGTGGTGCGCTGTGTTGCTGTCGGTGTACTTGGGCACGTGCAGGAAGATGAGGAGGTTCTGGCGGAGGTAGTGGGCCACAGCAGGCAGCCAGGGCAGACAGTGCTGAGGAAGGCTGAAGGTCATCACCTCGGTGGCTGCAGATCCCGACGGCTGGATGAACTAGGAGCAACATTTAATCCATTAATGCACCACAGCGGTCCATCCACAAAACAGACGCTGCATTTGAGGAAACGTACAATGTTCTTCTGACTTAAACCTAGAGTGCAGAGCAGTTTACCTCGACGTCAGCTGGTGTCAACTTGCAGTTCCTGACCAGCATGAGAGTGATCATGTCCAGGGTGGTCTCATCCAGACGCTTCCGCAGCACCTTCACCAGCTCGTCTGTGATCTCTGGACCTACAGAGCCGAGGTCCCACGAGAATCAGCATCAGCACCAAACATACAGTCACGATGCAGCATCTGCTGCAGCATCTGCTGCAGCCACGGCCGCGACAGAGACGCAGCTCAGTCAAACCTGGAGAGCAGAATCCAGCCGTTCCAGCCAAGAACCGAGAACTCGCTTTGGGAGTAAATTAGTTCTTTTGCCACTGCTGAAGTATGATTACTTTATCGGAATATTCAAAGATCGTTAAAAGACTCACTGCTGCATCCAGAATAATCAAACGTGCTGTTTTACTTCCAGTCAACTACGTACCTGATGGACAAACCTGGACCATCACTCATTCACAGCTTATCTTTGGATAAGCGTCCGCTAAATGGGATGCAGCATCTCCTGCAGCATTCGTCCTCCACGTTCACGTTTCTGAGGACTCACCTGCGCTTCCCACTCCGTGCACGTGCAGCAGGATGTGCTTGTCTACTTGTCCCACTGGACGAGAGCCCTCCAAAGAAGATCTGGAGCCCTGAGGGAGGACACGACGAGGACGTGATCGATGAGAAACGTGCAGTGACTTCAGAGGAGCCAGAGAGCACGGCTGACTGCTGGTACGATGCAGGTTCATGGCTTTAGGAAGTAGGAAGTACCAGTCTGGCTCAGGGGAAGTCAGGACACTCAAAAGTCATTCGACAACTAAAGACTTTGTGGTTTTAGAATAAACCTATCAACCGAATCTGCACACGTGCACATCTGTAGGGAAAATGCACTTCTGTGTGCTCACCGCGAGGTCTTCACCGAATGACGGCTCCTGACTTCGGGCGAGTCCAACAGATCGAGTCATGACGAGGTTCTTCTCCACGTCGGAGTACTTTCCTGTCAGAGAGGTCTCACAGAGTCTGCAACGATATCGACACAAGATGATTGGTAAAATACTCAATATCAGCCCTGCAAAGAATTTAATGAAAAGTTCAGTGCAACAACAGGTAAATCTGATTTCTAAAGGCATGTGTGGACATTTAAGGCATTAATCCTGAATCGGCCAGCTGATGTGGCAGCTCCAGATCATCTAGAGAGCCGCAGCTTCCCACAAGTTTCTCTAAAACCAGACTGCTTTCAGAGGAACATCAGGAACTCGACGTTGCTCCTGACAACAAATCGTGCGGAGGATGATGTTTAAATGCCCGCATGCTGCTGCAGTCAGACTCCTTCATGTGAAGGAAGGATGATGAGTCAAAGGGTGAAAAACTAACAGAACTCCTCACTAAGCAACAAAGAGAGTGAAGCTGTGAAGCAGCAGGCAGTGAGAATGAACCTGAGGTAGAAGACGGATTTGGTGGTTCGTTCCTGGTAGACGAACATGTTCTTCCTGTTGACCACACAGAACGGGTTCAGGACGGAGCGCAGGGCCTGGATGGCTGTGCACACATGAACATCATCGTTTTACACCAACAGACGGATGAAACGGACTCCAGCTGACAAGACAAAGCAGAGCTGCTAACTCACCTCTGGACACCCCCATGTTGGGTCCCATCTTGAGCCGAGGGTGAATGTGGATGACGGTGCTCCACACCACGTCACAGGCGAAGTGTCCCGGGATGAACTGCATGGTGGCTGCCAGGTAGTCTCTGGCCTGGTAGCTCTCCTCCGTGTTGTAATCTGAGTCAGACGGGGAGAAACGTCTCAGGACAAACTGACGTGAGCCGCTCTGAAAGGGCGAGCGGACAACTTACCGTCCGAGGTGTTGAGCCTCGGCCTGTAGAGAGACTCGTTCTTCCAGAGGTCCTCCTCGCTCTCAGCCACCAGCAGAGAGTTACAGACATGGCTGTCATGGAGGTCCTGCAGCAGCATGCGCTGAAGACACATACACACAACGTTCACAGTGAGCAGCAACCTGGACTCTTTTTCACAGCAAATCACGTTTGCGCTTCATCTGCACAGTTTTCTGCAGATTTTTTGACGCTAAACGGCTCCACGTGCCACAGGGAGGCTCTCTGCTCAGCAGCTGCATCATCTACAACCAGACACAGGCGGTTTAGAGCCAGGTGGACCTACGAGGCCACCGCACGAATGAATGGAGCTCAGAAACTGAAAGATCTCAGATGATCCTGCAGCTGTTCATCTTCCTCAGGTCATGAATCTGAAGTTAAGGCCGTGTTAACACAGTGAAGATGTCTGGATCACAACTTTCTTTATGGCCCAAATGTCTTAGTTTTATTCAAAGTAAATGAACGACCCCTGCGTTTCCTTCAGTGTCATCCAAACATTTTCCTGATTTCAGCTTCCAGATTAAATGTTTCAGAGAAAATGTAAAGTTATTTCCAGGTAAAGAAGCATGTGGATGAACTGACGAGGAGATGGACACGTGACGTCAATGGTCAACTTTCTAAAACATTTGCAACACATTTAACACAACACACATCTCCACCTGCTGACCAACGCTGCTTCAAACAGGAACCACAGCTGCTGGTTTGAGTGTGGTCAGCAGGTGATATTAAAACACCAAAAACCAGTTTAAAATGAAGATCCATCTCTGCTATTGAACGGCCAGGAACGGTCCTAAAACAGAGGCCTTCAGGAACCTTTGCAGTGGAGAGAAATGTTCTTGTGGTTGGACAGGAACTCAGAGAGGTCCTGATAAACTTCTGGATGAGGAGGGGGGGCTCTCTGATTGGCTACGCTGTGCACAGGTGATGACATCATTCAGTCATCATGTCCACTTCACGAACAAGTCGTCTTTCTCATTCAGTGCCACCATTATGCATTATAGAAAGGACAGACAGAAACGCTACAATCATCTTTAGCTCCTCCAACATTTCTTTTTGTTTTTCTGGTTTTATTTCTTTGTTTTTGCAGACACCTTTTCTTTGTTTGCTGGTTGACACAGAGTGACAGCGGTGCACTACCGCCACCATGTCGGTATAAAATGGCAGTTCCACAAGGTTCAGTCCTGGGACCACTGCTGTTCTGTCTTTATCTCACACACACAGATAACTTCCAGCTCCAAATTAATTATGAACCAATTCAAAAAAATAAAGCTGAAGACGAGAAATATCTGGGAATTGTTTTGATCCTATACGATCCTGTCAATCAATTAATGCTGCTAAGTTATACTTGCATGCTCTTATTTGATCCCATCTTTTATATTGTATGACTTTCTGGCCCAGGCTAACCAATCAGCAATGAAAAGCGTAATCTCTCTTTATAAACAGGCTTTAAAATGGGACGGACCAAAAGCCCATGTGATGGCATTACTGTAGAATTCCAGAAAAGCACAATTGATTAAGTTTTGAACTTTTATGAAATACTCCTTAAAATGAAAACGTGGTTTGGAGCAGTAGTTTACATGTAACCGACGCGTCACCGTTAACAGAGACGTGGAGGCTGAACGGTCTGAGGAGGACGTCGGCGCTGTTTGAGGTTCCCGTCTGGCGAACTCGCTAATGGAAACATAAACGAGTACTGGAACTGCTTTGGTTGGAAAGTCTCTCGAGCGCTGAACTGACCTGCCTGCAGCCCAGACCTGTCGCCAACCAAAGACATGTGGCTCATCATGGACTCAAAAACGTGAGTTCAGACGAGAACGGACCACATTCTGAGTGGCAGACATCCCTCCACTCGTTTTAGCTCTATGTTTAATTGTGAATAAAACCCATCCCTGCTCTGGGTACCTGGTTGACGTATCTGCAGATCTCGCCAATCTTCCGGACCACCATCTGATGCAGCTGTAAGTACTCTGGCAGCTCCTGCTCTTCTTTCTTCTCCAGTTCGTCTGCACTGTCCTCTTTTCCTTCTGTGAAGCATCTGTGGAAACGAGCCACATCCCAAAACGTGAAGATTTGAAAAACATCTTTATCATTGCACGAGGCAAATAAAACATGCAGAAGCTGAACCCAATCAGCAGGAGGAATGCTCAGCGAGCAGAGCAGAGTCTCTAAAACGACATTTATCCTGACCTGGCGTGGGAGTAGACTTTCACTCTGTCCTGGTGGATCTTCACAATCAGCCAGAAGTCTGGCATCAGTGGAGACTGACACTCCTGTTCATCCAGGCTGGGACTCTCACACTCTGAATCGCTGCTGCCGCCATCGTAACCTTCAGGTGAAGACGACGCCAGGTTAGATCCAGGCTCAGGTGTCTACGATGCACCTTTCAGCTACAGATGTAAAAGCTAAATTCCTGGACTTTTTTTGTTTGTTTGTTTTAATCTGAGTTTTATTTTCATGTGTATTTGGGCCCTTTAGTTGAGTATCATGAACACCTGCGATGTGTAGAATGGTAACGTACACACAGATAGTTAAGGAGAAAATGATGCTGGACAACTGAACAGGAGACGCGCAGATGAATAAGCTTTAACCTGTAATACTACAGGCTAACCTTCAATGGAAGGTTTTAACGTTGCAGCCCCAGTGATGTGGCATTATGGGGAAGTCATGTGCACCCGGACAAAGTTTGAGGCTGAAATGTTTTGGGAGGAGAGTTGATGCTGGAAGAAATCAGAAACTCAACAGTTCTTCCATCATGAGAAGGAACCTACCCTGCATGTCTGAATCCATGCTGCCCTGGCTGGAGACGACACTCTGGACTCGACTCGGCCTGAGTTTGCTGCACACTGAGGAGAGAAGGCAGAGTTGTTTCTGCTGTCACAGTTTTCAGCAGGAGCAGAAGGACCATCACGCATGAAAGCGTCCGACATTTCATGGCCTCAGGCCTCCCTACAACATGTCCAATGTACTGATGCATCTGTTGGGCTTTTGGTTTTCATTTTTTTATTGTCTGTAAAGTAAAAGAACTTACACAGTATGGACAAATCTGTCTTTAATTGTTCTGTTTGTTTTTTCTTGATGGGTCTAAGCAGAAAAGAAGAAGCAAAAGACTTCTTCACATCCGCTGCAAGCAGACCAACACAGGCCGCTGCAAAACAGGCCGCTGCAACACAGGCCGCTGCAGCACAGGCCGCTGCAACACAGGCCGCTGCAACACAGGCCGCTACAAAACAGGCCGCTGCAACACAGGCCGCTGCAACACAGGCCGCTACAAAACAGGCCGCTGCAAAACAGGCCGCTGCAACACAGGCCGCTAAAAAACAGGCCGCTGCAACACAGGCCGCTGCAAAACAGGCCGCTGCGACGGAAACGATATGGACGGAAACAATATGGACATCTGATTAAATGTTTTTTTTATTAAATGTTTTCACCCCTGAGCGTTATTGTGTAAACAGTACCTTAAATATCATTTCATAAGTATCATTTAGATATCTCTGAGCGCCTTAAAATAGCTGTAAATCCTTGAAGGTAAATGCCTTTTTTTTTGATGAGCACTTGACAATTTTAATTTCCCTTTCGGAGATTAATAAAGTTTGTTCTCTTTCTTTCTTTCTTTCTTTCTTTCTTTCTTTCTTTCTTTCTTTCTTTCTTTCTTTCTATCTATATTTTTGTGAAACCTGTTGCATAAAGTAACATTATAAGTGCATTACCTTTATGGCTTTTATTATGCAATTTATCAAACTTTGCAGACTCACTGTGAGAGGCAGAGTGAACAGACTCAGCCAGGCTGATGCTGGACGGTGTCTTCGGGGGGGTGCCGGGTTCTGTGCAGCATTCACTATGAAGCTGGAGGCTTGATGGCTGACATCTGTCCCCCACCATGCTGAGCGTGTCATCTGCTTCGAGTTTTGCAGTTCTCACTGGTTCATTGGCTTCTGTGGTCGAGTTAGTGGAAGTATCAGCGGCGAGGCTGGAGGACTTCTTGTCCTCGCTCTGCAGATGGACAGAGCTCAAGTAAAAATCACCAACATTTTCACAAAAATGTGTCATCTGCCACTCAGAAAGGCCGAAGAGACATTACTCCCGCCACTAAAAATGATTTTAAGAAGTCACATTAAGCTTCTGGAGGCTTTTCCTTTTCTTTCAGTCTCACGTAAATGTTTTTGTGCTTCAAACAAAGCTCACGCTGCACACCGAAGGCAGTTTTTGTCTCCTGAACTGATCAACATCACAGTCAAACCGACCAACACACCTTCTTAATCCACAGTTGGAGATTAAAGCTAAGTCTAAGTCTTGATCTAGTCAATATTTTTCACTTTGTCTTTGCTGTGATTTAAAATATGCTTCGTGACTGTGTAACATGTGACCTCGCTGTCAGCCCGAGCGTCCGCTTCGCTCTGCAGCACTGCCGTCTCCACATCTGCTCCGCCATCGTAGAGGTTGGGGGGCCGCGGGACGTCTGCGGGGCGCTCGGGCAGCCTCTTGGCGTCCTGGATCGTCCGTGGGTGAAGTCTTTTCAGGGACAGGTAGTAGAAGCTGTCCTTCTCCGCGTTCAGAGCAAAACCAGAAAGAGAAATCCTGCGGAACTCCTGCAGGATCAAACGGCAGCTCATTGTTACATCACATCAACGCAACGAAAAATATCCACGTCTGCGCTCTGATACGACCTCTGCGCTTTACTACAGACAATAACAAGAAAAAATACTTTTCCAAATAAGAAATTACGACAAGCTATTATTTTATTCTTTTCATACTCGTCTATTCAATACTATGTATTTTATTATCTATTTATTATTATCATCATTATTTTTGTTTCTTATCTGTGTTTCATTGTCTTACAAACTGGCATTTAAATATTTGTACCTACCATGACCAGAGGCAGTAGACTTTGCATATGCATGTTAAAAGGCTTATATTTAATGATTTTTTTTTGTCGTCTCATCTAGTTGGTTAATATCCCCACTATTGAATTCAATAACTGTGTTGTAATGAAGCTGCTCATTGATGAATGAGTTCAGTCAGTAAGTAGGACAGTCGGTGTAACAGTTCAGTTCAGTTCTTGTGCTTTTGGTTCATGTTTTTCTGAGATAAAAGTCAGTGTTGTCAGAAGAAAAGGAAAGAAAACTTGGGCTGTGTGTGTTCTCGCCTCCTTGAACTTTTCCAACGACTGCTCAGGCCCGAAGACGAACTGAAGCGGGACGTCTTCGCAGTGACAGTGCGGTCGACCGCTGGAGCGTAAAACGTGCTCCGCCACTTTCTGCAGCGTGGCCGAGCTGATGACCCGAGAGTGACGCAGAGCAGAAACAATCTCGTCCTCCAGCAGCCAGCGGATCTGAATTGCGCAGAGAGAAAGCAACAAAAAGCTCATTACTGTTTTACAGCTTAGGAAAAGTTGTCAGGAAGAATCAAGATAGCGCCCAACTGAAGGCAGTAAAGGCTGCTGAATGTACTGCTGGTGGTCACTGACTTCACTGAAATAGTGCTTTGTAATTTGCTTTGAGGTTTCTCAAGCTGATAAATCACTGCATTCGTCGCTTGTTTGAATACATTTTTAATTACTTTCAGAAAACCAGCGCTCACCTCGTCCATGGTGGCCAGAACAGCCAACTTGTGAGGAAGTGGCAGTTTGGATAGAGGATCACCAGAGACCCTGATGGGAGCGCAGCAAAGACATTGTTCAGAAACGTCTGAGTCAGAAGAAATACCAGCATGGTGCACATGGAACTTACCCATCAACCCCAGCTCCTCTCAGACTGTCCAGCACTGCCATCAATTCTTCATCAGAGCGGTAGGAGGACGGCTGTCCAGGTGAACGATTGAGAGACACGCTGCTCTCTGAGGTATACCTGTTCACAAAGAAATGGCATGATTGCATTATTCAGATTCTTCTTTTTTAATGTCTGCATATATGTGGTGGGTTGGTGCACAAGTTGACAAGAAACTCCTTTTCTTTTACATGCAATTTGCTCGTGCAGAAAGTTTAAGTTTTCTTGTGCACAGGTGAGAGTGAGGGTAAATGTGTCCTCCAGTCCTCTTGACAGTCTGATCTAACTAACTTTACTGGTAAATTGGACTAAAATACACCAACAATGAAGCACGTAAAGAAGGGCAAAGACATAAGAGAATGGGTGTGGTGTGTGAGCAGTATGGTGGATGTAAATGAGTGTGTGGTGGCTTTAAATTAGTATATAGTGGATGTAAATGAGTGTGTGGTAGATGAAAATGAATGTGTAGTAGAAGTAAAAGAGTGTATGGTGGCTGTAAATGAGTGTATGGTGGATGTAAATGAGTGTATGGTGTATTTAAATGAGTATATGGTGGATGGAAATGAGTGTATGGTGGATGTAAATGAGTGTATGGTGGATGTAAATGAGTGTATGGTGTATTTAAATGAGTATATGGTGGATGGAAATGAGTATATGGTAGATGTAAATGAGTGTATGGTGGATGTAAATGAGTGTATAGTGGATGTAAATGAGTGTATGGTGGATGGAAATGAGTGTATGGTGGATGTAAATGAGTGTATGGTGTATTTAAATGAGTATATGGTGGATGTAAATGAGTATATGGTAGATGTAAATGAGTGTATGGTGGATGTAAATGAGTGTATAGTGAATGTAAATGAGTGTATGGTGGATGTAAATGAGTGTATGGTGGATGTAAATGAGTGTATGGTGGATGTAAATGAGTGTATAGTGGATGTAAATGAGTATATGGTGGATTTAAATGAGTGTATAGTGGATGTAAATGAGTATATGGTGTATTTAAATGAGTATATGGTGGATGTAAATGAGTGTATGGTGGATGTAAATGAGTATATGGTGGATTTAAATGAGTGTGTGATGGATTT
Organism: Arrhamphus sclerolepis; assembly: GCA_037176975.1. Lineage (NCBI taxonomy): Eukaryota > Metazoa > Chordata > Actinopteri > Beloniformes > Hemiramphidae > Arrhamphus > Arrhamphus sclerolepis. The sequence continues at coordinate 2,671,003 of JBAMYA010000019.1, read as the reverse complement.
AAATGAGTGTGTGATAGATGTAAATGAGTGTGGTGGATGTAAATGAGTGTATGGTGGTCTGCTCATCAGCAAAGTTCTTCTAAGACACTGGTTTGGTGTTTGATCGCACCAGTTATTCTCAAATTCTGCTGCAAAAACGGCAACAATCGTTGAATTCCACTTTCGTTACATCAGCGTCTCTCTCCCCTCCACAACACTCTCCTGTTGTGTCGCTTTGAATGCATCGCCTTTCTCGTTGCTCTGATTGGCTCTAGCATTAACCAACTGCGGTCAGGTACAGTTTGAGAAGCAACAAATAGTCCCGCCTCATGGATGAGGAGGAACTGGCTCGTTTTCAAACCCTACATCTGTCCACATGTGGCTTTAGATCTATTGGGAGAGGATCGACTGATATTCCAGGTTTTTCCTGGTTTTAGGGGCGGAGCCAGACGCTTGTCTTTAACCCTGTTCTTGCATGCACTGCAGAACCTGGGTGATTCTACTCTAACCTGTGCGCTCTCAAACACACAAAAAAGTATTTTTTCCGTGTGACATCGCCTTTAAATGTATAATTCTTATTAGTTCTTCTGTCCAGACGTCAGTTCAGATTAAAACGTCATACGTCAGACCTGCTCTCCTGTCCCCACACACCTGTTGTGATGGAAGTCGGCCATGACTTCGATCTCCAGGGGCAGAGTCAGAACAAAAAGGTCTAAGGTCACCGAGAGCTCGTTCAGATCCACGGACTGCAGGTCCTCGGTGTTCTCCAGGCAAGAGAAGATCTCACCTGCAATCACAGCGTTGACATGAGAACTTCCACATAAACACAAAAGTGACTCGATTTAAAAAGTAGAAACTAGAACAGTGACTGAAGGCAGATCTGCAGCAATAGCAGTGCATATCTGGGCAGATTCAACAACATCCCCCACAGATAAAGACTTCAGATGATCCACATGTTCAACGGGGGACTTCTAGCGTCTCCTTTGGACTAAATTCCATAAAGTTTGATGTGATGACTGACTGTCAACACCAAGTTTCACTCATTGTTACATCACATAACAGAAGAAAAAGAATATCTTCAGCTCACACACTCACAGACACTGAACTGTCCAACTACAACCTGTGGATGAAGCATCTCAAACTTCATGAAAATCAGTTGAACGCTGTCATATTTTCATTAAAGCTCTTTTATTTCAACATTTAAGAACATTTCAAGGGTTAAAAAAAAACAAAAACCTGCTGGCTCACAAGAAATCGGGGGAACTGAATGTTTGGTTCTAGCTCCTACAGTATTATAGCCCCACCTGGAGGCGAGCCCTGGTAATTACAGCTGTAGGAGCTCGTTAGGGGACCCTGAATGCAGGTTTGGTGACAGAAAAAAGTGGAAGTTTCTTTGCAAACCTAGAAAAACTTATGTGTAGATACAAAGGTGGGAAAACAGGCACATAATCACAGAATGTGCACAGTCGCAGCTGGACTCACCAAGGCAGGTGGGAAGTGTTTGCACGGGCATGGAGCCGTGGCTGCTCTTCACGTTCACCGAACAGGTGACGTGCACAAACAGCGGCGGCATGTCCAGCTGGGGCGCTTCGTTCTCCAGCAGGGAGTCTTCATCGAGGATGCTGAAGGAATCCTGGTCCTGGTTGACGGTGTTGGAGTCCGACAGGGAGCGGTCCTCGCCGTCCCCGAGGGGGCTGCGGCCGGGCTGGTCCTCGTACTCCACCACCAGGTCCGTGTCGCTCTCCGTCAGGATGGAGCTCGACACGTTTTCTACGACGACAAGAACTGTTCAGTTCTGATGCAAAAACGAGGAATGACGGAGTCGGAGAGCAGCTGCTTTACGTCAGAAAGGAATGATTTAGCAAACGCTGCAAGATTTTACAACTAAAAGATGCTCATTTTTGTCAAAATCTGAGTTTTATCAAATTTACTGGGTTTTTTGTTGTTTTTAAGTGACTTTAGGGCCAAAAGAATTATACAATTACATTATATACAATATTATATTATAATTATACAATTGATACAATTAATACAAAATTCTTAATTTTGCTGTAAGTTTATGTCTAAATGTTTTTCAAACAAAAAAATTGTAATTTTAAGTTAAAAAAGTAAAAATTTTGTGACATTCTTTTAAAAATATGTTTTATGAAAAATGTGATTTTCAGGGAGAACTCAGATTTTATTATAAAGGTCACAATTTGAGATTTTATGACAGAAATTCACTTTTTATGGAAAGAAATGTAAAATTGTGTAATTTGCCATTTTGCAACAAATTTTTTTTGAACAACCAAGTCCAGGAACTGGCAGGACATCTGACGACAGCTGGTCGAGAAAATAAAAGAACTTCTGGCCCTTTAATGGTAACCATGGTGATGAATTCAACTCAGTCCAATTCAATTACATTTCTACAGCGTCTATTTACAACAAAGTCGTCTCCAGTTCTCAGAAACCCCGATCATGACCCCCGAGCAAAGTGGACTGAAAAAAAACCCCTCCAGTCTGATCCTCACCGTCCTCAGTCGCAGGCTCAGCCTCAGATACCGGATCCTCGTTGGGCCTCCTCTCAGCATCGCCGTCCTCAGAGTCCTCCTGAGAAGAAGATGCCGAATGCAAAGGTTCAGTGTGATGCCACCACTGAAGCATGCTTCTCCTGCAGGAGACGAGGTGACCAGCAATGAAAACCCACCTCTTTCTTGGATGTTGGTGGACAGTAGAAGAAGTAGTGAGGGTTGGAGGGGACGCTCCGGAAGTACTGAGACAGGATGTCCAGGAATTTATCCTGTAAAGATCAGTTTTTTTTCACATTTAAACCACATGTCATCTGACCTTCTTAAACAACGTGACTGGGCTGGTGGTGGACTGACATGACCACACCTGAACGATGTTGTGCAGGTCCGGACACATCTCACACTTGGGCTGCGTCTGGAGCACACTGAGCGGGAACTCTGGGATCCTGGACACGTCCGGGGTCAGCGGGGTCTTTCCTTTGCATTCGGCTTCGCTGGCGTCGTCCATTTCGACACTGCTGCCAGAGACAAGCCGACGTTAACAGTCACGTTAGACCACAAGCAAGCGAGGCCGCCTCGGTCAACGAGGACCTGATCACCGCGGAAACGTTGAGGAATAAGCGGCCAGAGAGGGGCGCTAGAGAGCACGATCTTAGACAGTCCTAATGATGCTCTGGAAGAACAGGCAAACCAGTTTTAGTCCTTTAAAGCACAATTAGCTAACTTCAAATTTAGTTGTTATGAGAACTTCAGCCTCCACCAGAGCATGTCTTCAGGTCACTGCTGGACACCTACTGCAGGACACCTACGCTGCTGGACACCTACTGCAGGACACCTCCACTGTTGGACACCTACTGCTGGACATCTATGCTGCTGGACATCTACTGCAGGACACCTACTGCAGGACATCTACTGCAGGACATCTACTGCCGCTGGACATCTATGCTGCTGGACATCTATGCTGCTGGACATCTATGCTGCTGGACACCTTCTGCTGGACACCTACTGCTGGACACCTACTGCTGGACACCTACTGCTGGACATCTATGCTGCTGGACATCTACGCTGCTGGACATCTACGCTGCTGGACACCTACGCTGCTGGACATCTATGCTGCTGGACACCTACTGCTGGACATCTATGCTGCTGGACACCTTCTGCTGGACACCTACAGCTGGACACCTACTGCTGGACATCTATGCTGCTGGACATCTACGCTGCTGGACACCTACACTGCTGGACATCTATGCTGCTGGACATCTATGCTGCTGGACACCTACGCTGCTGGACACCTACGCTGCTGGACACCTACAGCTGGACACCTACAGCTGGACACCTACTGGATGTCCATCGTGTCATTGATGACAACATCCAGTCTTTAATCACATTTGAAGCTGAAGGAGTTCTCAGTGGAATGTTGTCCCACCTGGATGAAGACACCACAGCTCTCTTGGCGTCTGCGTGGTCGTCCTCGGCCTCTCCAACGATGAAAGTCGCAGGGTTTCTCACAGATTTGGAATTTCCTCTCAGTCCTGGAGCCTTGGCAGTCTCCCTGAAGACCCTGATGTGTCCACAGAGGGTCTGCAGGAAGGAGGTGATGTCGATCTCCTGCAGGGACTCTTCGCAGTAGTCCATGGCCATGAGCACGTCCTGAGAGCTGATGCTGTAGGACTGCTGCAGGCTGCGGTACACACCTGGGGAGCATCAGGAGCAAGTTAGGGACTGAAGACCTGTTTCTGCCTTCGGCTTTGTTATTGACACACTGATGGGGTTTCATGTGAAATCATGAACTTTGTCCATCGTCTGGAGCGACAACACATTCCTGAATGAAATACACCTCCAAAGACGTGATCTTGGTTAAAGCCAGGTTAGGCGGTCACCTCTGACGTAGCTCTGATGGTAGTGCTCCTGCAGCAGGCTGCAGTAGTTGACCAGCTCTTTGTTTTTGTGCGGCTGAGCCAGGAGGTCGGTCCAGGAGGAGGAGCTGCTGCGGTCCTGGGACAGCGACCTGGACCACACAAGAGAATGAAGCCAGAGATGGTCAACCCACACAGAGCATGCTGTGTTGCAAGGTGACGAGTTAAAGATGGAGCGCTAGAAGAGGAAGGGAAGCCTGCAGGAGACCACCGCACCTCCACAGCAAGCATCTGAAGCACTGGACCAGAAATGCAAAGATTCATTAGATAAAGACGACATGAGACCGCTGTGTGTGATGCCGTGTGACCACTCCAGGCAGGTGCTGCAACAAAAGTGCATCCATTTGCAGTTAGGGAGCACAGTTTGTTTAGTCTGAGGTATCTTTTATCCAACTGTACTGAGCCGTCTTCTCTGTGACGTGCTCTGACAGGACTTTTGCAAATAAAATGAATTAAAGGCAGGGTAACAGATTTCTGGAGGACGCTGCTCAAAGTGCAGAGAGAGTGGAGGCTGCATGCAGAAGTTCAGCCAGCTCTCCACACACGCTGCACGGGGGGGTTAGACGCCTCCTGGGTTACTCACACACACATGCACATCCCTGCACCCCCCTGCTGCGCTTAAAGCCGTCACTCCACCGCTGACGTGGTGGAAGGTGGCACTTTCAGGTTCAAGCGTGGCAGGACTGCGGTGCACAGGAGGCCTTAAAGCAGCTCGTCCCAGTTCTCAGAGGCACCGGAGGAAAGCCGAGCAGCACGGCAGCAGGACGAGAGCAAAGAGAGCTGAACTACCTCGGCTTCGCGTGCTGACACACCTCCCAGGATGCAGCATCTGGATTTCTATGGTCAACCATGAAGACAGCACACGTTAACAAGTCCCGACTGGAAACTGAAAACACGTTCACATCAACTTCACACCAAAGGAGGAACCTGAAAAGAAGATTCTCCTTTCCTTCCATGTGGCCCAGAACACATGTTCCAGATGTTCTCAGGCAGGAGTGAACTATGTTCTTCTTTGGGGAATAATAGACGTGACTTTCTGTTTCTTTTTATCATTTAAGTTCAAATAAACCAGACGATCATGCGATGACTCATCAGGGCCATTGTGGAGCAGGTTTAGCAACAAATCCAACACCTCCTACGCTGATCCCCCACCCATCAGCTCCCGCTGTGTCCAGGTCCAGCGGCTCACCTGGAGAAGATGTCTCTGGGCTGGCGGCTGGCGTTGGGGTGGACCAGCTGCTCCTTCAGGTGCTCCAGGGAGCAGTTGTAGACGTAGACCAGGCACTTCAGCGGGCCGCCTTCACTGCTGCTCTGCTGGGAAACCTGCCTGCTGAAGCAGATGTGCAGATCCGACTTCTGCGGTTCCGTGAACTGGACTCCTTCTTTCTCTCCCGGATCTGGAAAAGTCACAACACTTGACATGGTTCGGCTCCTCCTGCCGCGCGGAGAACAAGAGCTAAATGAGTTTCGGTGTGTGAACCGAACCGAACTACCGACCTGAGCCCGGTGTCCTGGACTCCAGTCCCACACTGTCCTGGTCCAGGCTCGGGGAGTCCGCATGCTCCATGTGGCGCTCCGACGGGGGTGAGAGGAGAGGGGACGTGGCTGGGATGTGCCCGCTGCTGGAGCTGCGGCGCAGCTTCGTGGCCAGACTGAGGTTTGACTCGGACCTCTCAAGGCCGCCGACGGAGTCCGACAAGGAGTCCAGCGGAGACTTGTTGCTGGGAGTCAGAGTGTTGTCCTCCTTCAGAGGCTCCGCCTCCCCCGCTGAGGCCATCAGCATCAGCACATCTGCAAAATAAACCAGTTCATCCTTTCTGTGCATCAGATGTCACTATCAAAGTTAAAAAAAATCATTAATTAATAAAAGCGCACCTGCAAAGGTGGCAGGTAGGAACGTGAGGAGGAGCTGCTGGGAGCTGATGTACTTAGCGTAGCACCTCCACTGAGGCGTGGAGCAGCTCCTCTCCAGCAGCAGCGGCTCCTCGTCCACGAGTTCCTCGTTGCTGAAGCTCTGAAACGAAGAACATGGTGTTTAGGACGGACGTGAACGTTCTTCATCCAGGCCTGATGATGACGAGAGACAACACGCTTCCTGCTTCTTAAAATACTGTTTCTGAATACATCTGACTTCTCTGACGTTCTTCAGACCTGCGATGCAGACGGGGAAGCGGAAATGTGTTTTTGAGAGTGAACATCAGTGAGGGTGAATAACCTGCAGCGTGCTGGTTGATCCCATCACCTCTTTGCTGCTGACTGTGGTGTGGAAGGACGTCACCGTGTCCTGTCTGTCTGCAGGCTTCAGACATTCTTCTGGCACACATAGAAGGGACAGAGATGGACAGATCAGAAGACACAGGTCCATCCATGCAGCAGACAAACCTGGACACCAGAGACTGCACACCCTCCCTTTAAAGCGCAAACAAACAGAAGACATCAAAGACGCACCTTTGATGGCGGGTAATGAGAAGGGGGCAGCGTGGCCGTCCCGTTCTCGCTCCAGGACGTGGCGCATGAAGGCGGCGTGGTCGGCGGCAGCCAACGGGATCTCTCTGTCGCTGAGCTCGTGCTTCAGGCTGCTGTGGAAGAGGTCCAGTAGCAGTTCGTTGGGAGGGCAGGAGGAGCTGGGGATCTGCTCCTCGCTCTCCACGGCTGAGCACATGAACACAAAGCAAAGCACAACCAAGAGTTACAAGAAGAAGTGAACTTCTACTGTCCAGGTTGCTGGAGTTTTGTTTGGACCGTCGGTTTCAACGTTACACGACAACCAAACCTGTTAGCATGGCGTAACGTTGCTCTAAGGCCAGGAGACACACCTGTCTCCATGGTTACTCTGAGCAAATTTAAAAAAAAGAGGGGGCGTGTCCTCATCCAGACACCTGCCCCGCCCCTCCCAGAACGGTTCTGTTCCAGGCAGCGTTCTCTCAGGAATGTTCCAGGACATCTGGGGAAGACTGGACCTGCAGAGTCCTGCAGAGCAGCAGCTGCGGTCACAGAGAACACAGCAGCTTGCATTTTTTTGCAAGACAGGAAGGACATCAGCTGATGTCGCAGGAGCAGCACCACAGCGCTTTCTAGTGGAGATACTTTCCAGAGAGCCTACAACCAACCAATCCTGGATCTGAGCTCCTGAACAAACACTTGAGATGGTCTAAAGCTCACATTTGGTCTCTTGTTGAGCTCATGGGTGAGGCCATCAAGGGTTAACAGCGTACACAGGCGACTGGATCCCTGCAGAACGGTCTCCAGGAGAACTCATGTCCCCCCTGACTGTCCATGGCTCTCATCACGTTCTCATCAGGTCATAACTCCCTGGTGGCTGAGGAAAACCGTTACTGAAGCTCTCCAGTCACAGGCATGCTGGGTAAATTTTCCACCCTCCTGTCCACCTCTGGTGCACAAAAACTGAAGTGGTGGTGCTCCACAGCGGCGTCCACGTCACGTTGTCATTCCTTCAGACCTGCTGGATGAAGTCCTGGCTTTCTGCAGAAACCTTCCAGGTTCAAACTAGCGTCACTGTCAGAGGAAACTGAGGGAGGAGCCGTACCTGTGCTGAAGGTGAGGAAGAAGAGCTCCACCTGCTGGCAGTTGGGCAGCAGCTGAACCAGATCAAACTGGAAAGGAACCAGGATGCAGTCCTCAGAGGTCTGGACTTCTCCTGAACGGCAGTGGGACAGAAAATGAAAGCGTAAGTACACACCTGGACTGCAGTAAACCCCTGCTGCACGAGACGTTTACGGGCGGAAACTTTTAATATTTTCAGAAAACTAATGACAGGATGTGGTTTCATTTGAATTAAGCATCACTGCTTGGCAGCTTTTACTAGTTTAGCCAAAACCAGGATCTTCTCTGCTCTGCTTTGTGAAAAGTTCAGTTTTATGTTGCAATGAAAAAAAAATCAGTCTGGGGTTGACCTCTGACCTCCAAAACCAAAACAAAGACAATCCAGTTCAGCATATTTGCTGCGGATATTTACACAGAACATCTGGAAATGTACCCTAGATGAGACTAGAACATCTGGAAATGTGGAGATGTACCCGAAAATAGACCAGAACATCTGGAAATGTACCGTAGAATAGACCAGAACATCTGGAAATGGAGAAATGTACCCTAGAATAGACCAGAACATCTGGAAATGGAGAAATGTACCCTAGAATAGACCAGAACATCTGGAAATGAAAGCTAATGAAAGCCATTAAGATTCAGGTCGAGTCACATGACCGTGGCGATGGTGTCGGGGCTGTGGCAGCTCTGACCTTGCAGGTCCTTCAGTCCTGCTGGCAGAGAACACACTTGCTCTTTATTCTGGCAAAGCTGGCTCAGATGCTCAAACGTCATCATGGTGGACATGCAGGCCAGGTCCCGCGGGAATATCTGCAACACAAGACAGTCGAAAAAAGCTTTTTAAAAACACCACAAAGATACGATCTAAAGGGGGAAACTGAGATGTCAGGCCACAGTCTGAAGGATATAGAGCGCCGCAGCTGAACTCACTGCCTGAGGGACTTCCTGGTACTTCAGGCCCTGAAAGTGGCGATGCTGGTCTGCGATGCTCGTCACCGTGCCGCTCTGAGGTTCCACCCAGCATTCGGTCACCAGGTTCAGCTCTGCATCCATCTCTACCGCCTCCACCTCAGTGTCGTTGTCCTCGTCTGTGGAAAAGCTGGAGTCCCAAGAAAAAGAAAAGGGAAAATAAAAAAATTACTGATACACAATAACCGAACCAACGACGTGCAAGACACCAGACCCACCTGTCTTTGGTGGAGGTGGAGTGAGGTGGAAACAGGATGTACTGGATGATACAGGAGTGGCTCTCCCTGTCCAGGTCGCCTGACATGCCCTGCGGACGGAGGTGGCAATTAGCAGAAATGACGCAGGACAAACGTGAACAAGCGTCAGAGCTGGGACTGTCACACGGTTACCTTCACTGGCAGCTCGATCACCATGTTTATGATGCCTTCTCCACTGGCAGCAAAGTGGAAGCCCTCCGACACGCGAATCCTTCAACGTACGACAGCAGAAAAATACATATTTGGACGTCTGTGACAGCGAACCCTTCATTGTGGCTCATTTCAACCTTGACAGCCTCCTGCACCACTTTATGACAGAAGCAGCAGCAGCAGTAGCGCTGGTTTGTTTGCCACCGATGTAAATACATGAATGATGGCAGTGAAAGAGTGTGTGAACTCACTCGGAGAGCATGGACAGGATGTGAGCTACGGCCTGCACGGTCACGGCAGGTCCCTGGCTGCTCTGCACGGCCCACACCCACCGCCGGTGCAGGAAGTAGCGCGACAGCGAGGCCAGCGTGGAGGAGGCTGTCCGGCTGGCCGCCATGCTGAGGGACAGGGCGCTGTTGGAGGGCAGCAGGAAGTTCTCCATGCTGAGGATGAAGGGCGTCCTGAAGTCCAGCGGCAGCTTGTCGTACCTGCCAAACACCAGCAGTTCACTTTGTGGGAACGCGCTCATCGCTGGAAGTCAGGTTAGTTCGGCATTAGCACCTGGCTCGCTGCAGCTAAGCGCGGCCGACTGACCTGATGAGCAGCTTCTCCAGGGGCTTGCTGAGCACCACCACGCAGGGCCGGTCTGACAGGGCCGGCTTGGCTGCAGGGATGGAGGGGGACTTGGATGGAGACGTGTGTCCGACCATCTTCCTCTTGATCTTTGGTGTTGCTTCTTTGTTCTGAACACGGTGAGGGAAGCGGAGCTTGAGGACCTGCTCTCGCAGCTCATCTACGATCTGATGACGAAAGGAAGAAAGATGCATCCAGATACTGTATATCCATCGGCTGCTCATCAGTGGGTTATATGAGGAAATATACAGCTAAGAACAGACTAGCAAACCTTTAACTCGAAACTAAAATAGCCTGATAACAGCTGGTCTGAGACAAACGACATACAACAAAGAAAAAAGTTCTCTCAACTGTCGACACTTCAGCTGGATTTGATTTACTCCAGACATTACTGAAAGCTCAATCAGCTGCTACCCTCTCCACACTTTTTCTTTTCAAACAGTAAAAACAAGCTCAGCAACAAACTAAATCACAAAGAAAGACAACATGCAGCTGCCACCAGAGGGCGGCATAAATCTGATATTCCTTTGGTCTTAATTCCACTCTGAGTACCTTATTTCTAACGTAAGCTGGAGTTCCGATGGGGAAGCCCAGACGCAGGACCATGCAGGGCGTCTTGGAGATGAGGCGGACCAGGTAGAAGGAGGTGGGAGGTTGGTCAGGAGAGCTGTGGAGAAACAACTCCGTCTTAGGTGATTTTCATATCTGATTTCTTTTTCTTTTTTACATGATGACCTCAAACAGAGGTCAAACGCAGCCACCCCTCACCTGTATATGAGCTTGACGTATGAGTAGCCTTCCACCAACACGAAGCTGCTGCAGTCCTTCAGCAGGGACGTGAGGGCCGTGTGCGAGATGCGACACTGAATGGTGCTGTAGCGTCCGTTGTTTCCGGGCGTGTGCAGGTGTTTGGGGACCGGCCTGGAGGGGGACAGACGGACAGACAGGCAGAACCATGATCAGAGCAGGTCGCTTTTAACAGAATCAGTGAAATGCGTTCATGTTCCTCACAAGTCATGCTCTAGGATGATGGTGATGCGGTGCATGTGCAGCCATCTCTGCCAGACGTTGGTGTCCATGGAGAGGATGGGCTTCCAGTACGATGCAAACTGGGACTGGGAGGAGTCTTTGGACCCGCTGTGCTGCAGAGACAGGACCTGGAGAAGCAGGTGGAAGTTCAAATGCACGTCGAGGCCTCCACCATCAAATCAAAGTCTACTGGAAATGTGCGGTAAACGGCCGAGTACCAGCTACTAAAAGAACATTTCAGGTGAGTTTAAAATACTATACTAATAGGAAGTAGCTACAAGTATTAAAAATATGATTTACAGTCGAGCTCTAAATGCACCTGCACGCTGTAGATACTTGATCTGACCTTTACTGAAGGGTTCATAAACAGGTGCCTACGTTGACCTTGAGGACCAGCTGATGGCCACCTGCCCATCAGAATCAGGCGTGTTGGAGCAGAGACAGTGGCCTCTTCAGTCTCCATCAACTGGACCACACGGAGGACAAAAACTATGTGTGCTGAGTTTGTGTGTGTTTTTTTTTATTTTTTCACTTCTATTATATCTTGGTGTGTGATGGCTTTTTAGTTGTTATTTTTTGCTTTTGTTGTTTTATTTGTTGTTTTTATTATGTAAAGCACTTTGCGTTACAACTGTATGAAAAGCGCTTTACAAATAAAGTTTGATTGATTGATTGATTGATTGACTGATTGATTGATATACGTGGCAAAAAGGCCAGAGCTGACCAACACCAACACATCACCCCAACGGTGACGTGGCGACCCTTGGCGAAGTGTAGCGACGCGCGGCGCATTAACGCCTGGCAAGAAGCAGACCAGCAGACTCTGCTCCAGAGTTCCCACCGTTCCCATTATGTGTGACTGCAGAGATGCTCCGTACCGGGGTCGTGGAGCCGGGGGGGATGTAGAACAACGGCACTCCGTTTTTGGTGCTCTCTGGAATCGTGTAGTTCTCAGGAACTGAATTGAAGGACTGCAGGTGCACCAACATCTGATCGGTCTGATTGATGCTGGACGGAGATACAAGCACATGAATAAAAAACAATAAAAGAACGAAAGAGAAAAAAAGTGTTTTCACATTTTCTACAATGCTGGAATTGCACATAATCTCCCCTGGAGGAGCAGTACCTCTGAAGAGTGTTCCAGAAGCGGCGGATGACGGAGGTGCGGTATGGACTGGTAATGGGCTTCCTCTGGGTGCAGCTGATGTCGTGGAGGATGTCGTAGCTTCCCTCCATCGTCACCTCCACCCTGGTGGTTCTTCTGGAGGGCTCCAGGGGCCAGGAGGCGGACGCCAGGTACTCGATGTGCATGTTGTGTTTCCAAAGGAGAACCAACTTCACTTCCAGCTGAGTTCCACCTTTGAGAAGCAGAAGCTTCATTCTCACCAGAGAAAAAACAAACAAGCAACGGCGCCCCTCCTCTCGCAGACGTTTACCTTTGGTGAAGCTGATGTCTCTGATGGTGTAGCCCTCCCTCAGTCGCACAGATACCACGCTGACTAAATGAGCGTGGACTTCTTTCTCTGTGTGCTTCTTCCTCCTCATCACCAGCGACGGGTTCCCGCTGGCCGACACCAGGTGCTCGTTGAACAGTTTGTGCTGGGAAACTGCAAAACCAACAGTAAGGTGTTCCTTTATATTCAAAAACCTTAATCAAACAAGATTACTAAAAAAAAGTCTTCCCAAGCTTTTAATTTTGTCTGAAGCAAATCCCCTGAGCCAATGTTCTTTTGTGTCAAAGCATGCAAGAGATTCCAGACTACTGGCGTATGGCGTGGACAGCCGTCTCACCACAGAAGTACTCAGAGTTCAGAGACTCGGGGGTCTTGAGGAAAGAGTAGGTCAGGAAGGCCTTGTGGTAGGTGTTCATCTCCTGGCTGTTCTCATCCACCTCGGGGCAGCTGGGCAGGTAAGACCCGAAGGTGGCCAACGATATAAACTTCATCAGCTCCACGTTTGGGATGTAGCCAAAACTGCAGTCGTAGGAGTATGCTCCGCCCACCTGGAAGTTCAAAGCGACTGTTCAGACTCTGTTACAGTCGTTCCTAAATACAAACCGAACCCCAAAGCACTGCCCCCCTCCCACATACGTCTAAAACCCAAAGATGAGGTATCAGAACCAGCATGAGGAACTGACATGCAAGTTCTGTTTTACCTGCACGAAGGAGCAGGCGATTGTTCCGCTCCTCAGCTGGTTCAGCAGGGTTTCACAGACGGCCACGTCAGGAACACTCGTCACTCCATCTGTGATTATGATGATGCCTACAAGTTCAACGACAGGAACAAACCCTCTTAGCCGCCGTATGAAATGTTACATGAAGCTGGACGGGACAGAATCGTACAACGGCAGCGGTGATGGACCACTGTCAGGTCAGAGAACAGATTCAAAATGCACAAAAATAGGTCTTCTCAACTTACCAAGACAATCAAAGGACAGGTTAATGGAACTCACCTGACTGATTACATAATGTCATGCAGAACATTTACCATCCATCATCTATACCCGCTATGTCCTGTACAGGGTCACGGGGGTCTGCTGGAGCCTATCCCAGCTCACTTCGGGTGAAAGGCAGGGGTCGACCCTGGACAGGTCGCCAGTCCATCACAGGCTTGTAAAACTAATTAAAATTAAAATGAAATAATCAAACAAACTGAAAAACAAACTGAAAATTAAAAAAATATTATAACTACCAATTAACTATTATAACCCTGCTATGCAGGTAAAATATCAACAATCTATGGAATCAACAGTAGGAGAAGGCCGAGAAGGATTGTACACAATCCAAAGGACTTGCCTGGTGTGAAGTACCCCAACACTTACAATTATAGTTTTCAAGCTAAAACTGACCTTTCGCCCGGAGAGAGCTGGGCTAGGCTTCAGCAGACCCCCATGACCCTGCACAGGAATTAGCGGGTATAGATAATGGATGGATGGAAGTCAAAACTGCTGATAGTTATCATTTATGTTTGCATTTCTGTTGCACTGAGCAGGGTTAAGTTCAAGAGAGGAACAAATCTGCACTCAAAACATGTGCTGTTTGTCTTTGGTCACTTGGCTTATAGCTAAATTTCATTTACTCATTTTTTTTTTTTTTATTTAACTTTTATCTCTTTAACTGTTATTTATTCTATTTCCTCACTTGTTTATTAGTTTATTATTTTTAACGTTATAATTCAATTGCATAATTATTCATTTATGTATTTATTCATTTCTTAGTTGCTCTTATTGGTCTTAAGTTCATTTGAAATTGTATCTAGTGTTCTCCTCATGGGGGTCCTCCACGTTGGGAGCTGCAACTGTCCTGTGGCGTCGACCTGGCTGACTGTGGGTGGTGTAGCTCGCAACGTGGACTGATCCCCAAGATATCGTTTCCTCACCTGGTTCAGTGATGCCAAGTTGACAATTTCTTTAGAATGGAGCCAAGGTTTGTGTGTGTGTGTGTGTGTGTGTGGATGGAGGAAAGTAACATCTTTTCAGGGTTTGAGAATTCACCAGGGAAAGAAAAAGTGCTTGAGTGAAGAGAGACAGGGGCCTTGCATCAACTACTTCTTGCGGAAGGAGTCGAATCAGTCAAATGAAGTTCACCAACTGGACGTAAAAACATAGTTTGGAGAGCATCAGCACCCTTGTCACTGAAGAGCCAGACTCAAGCACTGAACTAGAGGTGGACCAAACATCAGTAGTGGAATCCACCCAAACCCTTCGACTTGTAGTCGAGTGGCGACTCCCAGGCCGCAAACTGCGTATGAACTGGCCCGGTGCTGCAGAAAAGAAGCTGTGGGAAGTGGTGAATGACAATCTAACATGGTCCCTTGAACAACTTCGAGGCACAGTGGAAAAGAAGTTGGAGAAAATGGGTAACATCATCTATCAATACGGAGCAGAACGCTTTGGAGTACTGCAACCGAAAGTTGCTAAACAGGCTCCCACTCCACTAGTCTCCAGGAGGCAACAAGAGCTCAAGCGCCTCATTAAAGAACGGAGACAACTCAGGAAACTTTGGAAGAAGGCCTCGGAAGTGGAAAAGGAGGGCATAAGCACACTCCAAGCTGACATCAAAATACGTCTGGCGTCCCTCCGTAGAGCAGAGAATTCGAGGAAATGAAGAAGGAAGAAAGAACAAATGAGAACACGGTTCTACAAAGATCCCTTCAAATTCCTAAAGACTCTTCACCAAGTAGAAAAGGGGAGTTCTAAAAACAACTAAGAACGATCTGGAGGAGCACCCGAGAGCAACCCACTCTGATCCAAGGCACCATGAAAACCTGGCTATTCCTCCGGACATTCCACCAATTGACCCCCCAGAGCATCAATTTGAGACCGGTCCTCCAACATGGAAGGAGGTGGAGAAGATCGTCCATCGGGTGAGGACAGCATCAGCTCCTGGGCCAAGCGGAGTTCCATACAAGGTGTACAAGAACGCACCAGACGTCTGTAGGTTTCTTTGGATCCTTATGAGGATGGTATGGCAGAAGAGGTCCATTCCCAAAGTGTGGCATAGGGCAGGTGGGATCCTTATCCCAAAGGAGAAAGACGCAGCAAATATCAGTCAGTTCCGCCCAATTGCACTGCTTAACGTGGAGGGTAAGATCTTCTTCAAAGTCCTTGCACAAAGGATGGCCAAGTACCTGCAAAGAAATGAGTATGTGGACACATCTGTTCAGAAGGCAGGAATATCGGGCTCCTCTGGATGCCTAGAACATGCCAGCATGATCTGGCACCAGATCCAAAATGCAAAACTGGAGAAAAAGGACCTCCATGTAATCTTTTTGGATCTCGCCAACACTTTCGTCTCTGTGCCCCATGAGCTCCTCTGGACTGCCTTCAAGTTCTTTAACATCCTGGACACCATTAAAACCCTGGTCAAAGACTACTTTCAGGACCCACAGTTCTGCTTCTCTACGCCTGAGTTTACCACCTCGCGGCAGCACCTGGAAGTAGGCATTTATGGCCGGATGTACTGTATCTCCCTTGGCTTTCACCATGGTGATGGAGGTCATCATCCGAGCCTCGAAGTGGGTCGTGGGTGGACGAAGACTCAGTTCTTGCCGGCGCCTCCCTCCCCTCAGAGCCTACATGGATGACATCACCATCCTGACTACCACCGTCCCATGTACCAGGAGGCTGCTCAGAAAACTCGAAGAGAACATCAGTTGGGCCCGCATGAGGATCAAACCATCCAAGTCATGCAGCATCTCAGTGGAGTGGTGAAAGGAGTGCTTGCTGACTTTCAGTTCTTCATCAGAGACGATGCAATCCCCAGGGTATCTGAGCAGCTAGTCAAAATCCTTGGAAGGCACTATGAAGCGAGCCTGAGAGATAAAGACCAGGTGAAACAGCTGTGCAAAGACATCAATGCAGGCGTACTGGCCACTGACAATACCCAACTACCTGGGAAGCTTAAGTCCTGGTGCTTTGAGTTTGGTCTACTGTCTCAGATTTTGTGGCCCCTGGCAGTCTATTAGGTGCCTATTTCAACAGTAGAGAAGCTGGAGAGGAGAGTTACAGTCTACATCAAGAAGTGGCTTGGACTTCCAAAATGCCTCACCACCATAGGCCTCTACGGAGACAGTGTCCTCAAGCTGCCCCTTACCAGCCTTATGGAGGAGTTCAAGTGTGCCAAAACACGACTGCAGATGACCTTGAACGAGTCCAAAGATCTGGTGGTAAGGGAAAATGCATCAACCTTGGCTACTGGGCGCAAGTGGACACCAGCGAGAGCAGTAGAAGAGGCAACAGCAGCTCTCAGACATGCTGACATTGTGGGGAATGTTAAGCAAGGAAGAGGAGGCCTTGGACTAACAACTAGCTGTCCAGCCTGGAGAAATGCCACTGCGCCAACACGGAGGAAGATGGTGGTGGAAGAGGTGGGGCGTCAGCAGGAGGCGGCAAGATGGGCCAAGGCAGTCGCCCTTGGCAAACAGGGACAGTGGACACGGTGGGATGGTGTGAAAAAGAGCAAGTTGAGCTGGAGGGATATATGGGCCATGGACGCGAGGATCTTGAGCTTCGCCATCAGAGCCATCTACGAGGTCCTTCTGACACCAGCTAATCTCCACCAGTGGTTTGGCGAAGATCCTGCGTGCGTCCTGTGCGCCAAGCCAGCCTCCCTCTGTCACATACTCACAGGGTGAAAAACCAGCCTCACCCAGGGACGGTACACTTGGCGACACAACCAAGTCCTGAAGAGCCTCGCTTCCACACTGGAGGGAAAACAATCTAGTATTAACGCTCTACCACTGCCAACAGCTAGTGTCTCATTGGGAACTGCCTTTGTCCGTGAAGGGACCACAGCTGCCAGGAGCAACTCTGCACCGGCTGAGAGAAGGCAGCTGTGCCCAGCACGAGACTGGGAGATGCTGGCAGATGTTGGTAAACAGCTGGTGTTCCCCTCAGAGATCGCCACTACCACCTTGAAGTCTGACCTGGTGCTCTGGTCCCCTTCCTTAAAGAAGGTTTATATAGTCGAACTCACTGTACCCTGGGAAGACCCCATGCCTCCTGCGAGCGGAAACATCTGCGGTACTCTGAGCTGGCCGCTGAAGCTCGACATCGCGACTGGAATGCTGAAGTCCGTCCAGTGGTTGTGGGGTGTAGAGGCTTTGGAACATCTACCACAAAACGTCTGAGTGACTTGGGAGTGAGGGGTCAGAACCAGCGCACAGCCGTCAAAGCTATGTCAGAGGCAGCTGAAAAAAGCAGCCAGTGACTCTGGTTGAAGAGGAACAACCCCATTTGGGCCCCCAAGTAGTTGACAGGAGGTATGCAGTCAGCCTAGGCCTGACTCAGGCAACCGGACGCCCCTGCCATGCATAGTCCCCTGAGGTGTCTGCCACTTTACAACAAGGTGACTCTCATGGCTAATTGGACTTGGGACGCAAGCTCAGGTCTGATCATCCTGCAGCTGGCCGCCTCTGGAGAGGGTGTATAGTGTGAAAGGCCGAAACACCCCATGACCCTGAGGAACACTATGATGCGTACCCGTAAATTCACTCCCCCCTTCAGGTCTACCATCCATCAACTGAACGTGCTCGCACAAGAATATTAACATCTCATTCTGTGTTTTTCTGGAAAAAAAGGGGACCTATTGAGACGGCAGTCTTTAGTGCATCTTTCCCAGTTTTTCAGAGAACTTCTAGGGCTCTGTTGGACCTGCTATCAGATTATCTGTCTCCTCACAAAGGATCCATTCACTCATTTTGAGGAGGTACTGAAGACTCATGGTTTCAAACCTTTATGTCACCGTAACTTTTTAAAATATCCTTTTTATTTACTCTTGCATTTCAGTTACCTCCTATAATGCAGTGTACACTTTATTTCTTCCATTTCATCGTTTTAGTTCTGTTTTTAAACTTGTCTCTGTCTTGTCTTGACTTGTCTCTTCTGCTTTTAAACTCTTTTACTTTTTAATACACTTTTTAAAGTAACACACTTTAAATTGTCTTGAACATGAAATGTAATGTACATATAAACTTGCCTCCCCTTGCCTTGTAACTCTGTATGCTGTGAACACTTGATTGTTTTAAAATATGTGACATATCCACTGTATCCCCACCATTTTAAGATCTGGGGTGAGGTCATTGGTCTCCAGGGATTGTTTTTATCCTGACAGGCTGTCTAAACTGTCCTAGGGAACCTTGTTGCAGTGCATCCAGTTGCCTAGGGTGGACAAAAATGATCAAAAACAGATGCACTGAATCTTAATTTGAAGCCAAACAGGATCTGAATACTTATGCAATACAAATATGTTGGATAACATTATTGAAAGACGTGTTTTGACTTTGTTACCAATGGAAGAAAGTGTCATTTTTGTTGGCTAATGTATCGACTTTATTAACTTTGTTAACTACTTATTAACCTGTTTAATACCACCCTCTTTTTTTCTTCTTACTTCTGGAAACTCTAGAAGTGTTGTTTTGGCTTTGGGCAGGTTTAAAAATAAAAGAATAGGTTTTTTCTTCTAAATTGTATGACTGTCATGTAACTATTGTGAATGGCCACCTCTAGAAGGAGATGTCTGGCTCAAATCTGTACAAAAGGAAATAGGCAAAAATACCTTAATTAACAGATTTAACTGAAATATTTTGTACATATATTCTGATATATAATTAGAATTATATGCCTGCATGCATCTTTTGATCACATGAAATAAATGTGAATGTATAACACAGAGTCATAGTGTCACGGGTTTTGGCTGTTTATTCTATTTTCTTTGCAGCTTAAAACTATCAGAAGTTTAGGATTTTCTAGATTTTAAAGAAAGTGAGGTGGGCTACATCACGGTCATGTCTACAGCTGAAAAAGATGTATTTGAAACTGACCATGATGTTTGTGCTATTTATTTATTCATAGGTGTAAATAGCCCTAATTGGAGGATTTATGTGAATTTATTTAGAATAATTTTTATTTAACTATGTCGTTTCTCACTTAAGCTACATTTAAAACCTACATTTTAACGCACTTTAACAACATAAAATGGGGGGGGGGAATTAAATATTAAGTGTTAGGAAGGTCTAAAGATTAACATGCACGCACTTATTTTGCAGGGGAAAACTTTGGGACGAAACGGGTTAACTAGTAGATTTTCGCTGTTAAGTCAAGTCAATTCGCGAGGGTAGCTACATCACGACGCTTCAGTGACGTCGGCAGAGGACGACGTTTCCGTAGCAACTGGGGCCGGTCCGTTACCCGCAGCGGCCGCTGTGCCATCGTAGCTCATCCAGGAGCGGTGTGATTCTGGTCAGTAAGCGGACACCACCTCTGGCTTGTGGGGCGTAGAGACACGAAGGCGACGCAGTATCGAGGCGGCGAGCCCGCAGTATCGAGGCGGCGAGATGCTGAACATGTGGAAAGTCAGGGAACTGGTGGACAAAGCGTGAGTATCAACGCGCAACGCCGAGCTTTGTGCTAAACCGCTAAGTGGCTCCCGAGCTAACCGGCTATCCAGGCGGCGTCTGGCGGGCAGCATCAGCAGCTTTTACCGCTGACAGAGGAGACACTGCTGGCCATGACGTCACGGCGATAGCCTTCAGCTGTTAGCTGTGACTAGCTGGCCAGCTGCCAATCCTCTAATGTTACACAGAACCAAACATGTCTTTTTCACCGGGTTAGGGTAGACGTTTCCCATTGTACTCATGTCATTTCGTCATTTCATGTAACACAAACCAGCATAATCACCGCATGTTTAACAGAGAACTTGTTTGCGTCTGATCCAGAGCGGATGCTATTCACTTAGCTAATTCTGCTAGCGAGCCCGGGTCAGGTGTGATCTGGTCCCGGAGCTGCTGCAGACCCTTCCTGCCTCTGCTGATGCTGAGCCCTCATCTGACCGTTCAGGCAGCGTTATGTACCGATGGGAAGGCTAAGTGTTAAAGGTGGGGAGATGGGGGATAGTGTTTCAGTAATTGTATAGGATGTACATTCATCCTTCACATTAGCTACACTGGTCCATCGAGGCCCACAACCCTGTGGTCCAGAACCACGAAGCCAATGTTCTGTGTGTTTTCATGGCAGACTAAGCATGCCGCTTTGGTATGCATGTCTTTGCACATGTTTAATGTGCAGAGAATGTATACAGTCACTGTAAAACAGTACGCTGATGCCTGTCCTGTCTGTTCCCACAGTACAAACAAGAGTTTACCTTTTACTGAGTAAAACCTAAAACTTGTCAGATTTTAAAGGAACAATAATGCAAGACAGGGTTCATTATTTAATCAGCTGAGATGGCCAAGATAAAGAAAGAAAGAAAAGAAAACTCGCTTTGAAGCTACAGTCTTTATAAAGGAGACTGGTGAATTTTACAGAAAATGAGGAAACTTGCATTTCCATTGGAAAAAAAAAAATCTAATGACAGTAGAAATGATAATCTTTTATCACAAACAAAATGAGCTGACTTTGATCATTTGACACAGTCATTATTATGGTTTTCATTTACTGGTGTAAAAACAGCTTGGTAATGCTTGTAGAAATGACAAATTTACATGACAGTTAGAACACACACATACATATATGTGTATACGCATGTATATTGCATTATTGTTTTAAGATCATTTTTCTATTCACTATTGTTTCAAAACCAAACTTCACAACATCACTGGGGACACATTAGTTTTAGATATTTATGGTTTTAATTTGCAATGATATGAACCACCTATTTGTTTAATTGTGGTGAACATACCATTAATATTTTTAGATTTAGGCAAAAATTGCAGCTCTTTGTAACAGTACAGTTTAAACACACAGCAAATAATAGTTTACACGAGTCTTATAAAGTTTTGCCCATGTCTTGCTGATGTTGCAGTGTCTGTTGATATCAAACTTGAGCGCATATGTAAAACGGTATTTCTAATACTCTGCCCAAAGTATCCAATTCACGGAATGTGAATGATAAAAATAGTAGGAATTCTTTCTCATAAAAATGCAGTAAACTACAGCAACTGACATCTGCAGTTAACTGATAGTATTTTTGAAATAACCAAATTGGGCATTATACTACTTTTGACTCTTGAAGTTTGTTGTGATTCAGTGATAACTGAATTAATCTTATGTGGGGAGGACGTTTGGGTTGTGTAGTCCTCCGTTGGTTCAATGTCCTTTTGTTTTTAAAATGTTTCCTTTCAGACGTCTTGATCGTTGTAGTGTGATTTTTGATACTTGGGGGTTTGTAATTAAAAAGTGTTGGATCTTTTACATGATTTCACTTTGAGCACTGAGATTGATGCATTTTATTTTGACATTGCCAACTAAATCTCCTAGAGAAAGTGCTTTGTCAGTCCCGTCCTTTACGTGCCATCCAAGACGTTTGTTTGTTTTTTTCACATTAACACTCACTTTGCTATAAAACAAAAGCATAGTCCTAACAGACGTCATGTTTTTTTTACATATTTCCCTGTAAATTTGAGACATTTCTAATATTTGGATAGAGTAAGTTGGTTGTACCTGGCTGGGCACGATGTATAGCTAGTTATTGATCTGCATTTATAGAACTGGCAGCAGGGTTTCTTATTTTTCTTGCAGATTAAGAGTCCGTTCTGTCTGCTTCCGCTGACAATAACACAGTCAAAGGGAGCTGTTGTTATGAATTGATAGTTTTTGTTTGTTTGTTTTTTTGTTGTTTTTTTTAGCTGGAAGTTGGGTAGGTCTCAGGAAAACAAGATGGACAGGAAAGTCAGGGAAAGATATTAAATGCATACTGTAAAAGAGTGTCAATGTATGTAATGTACTAAATACCAGGAGAAGAAGGAGATGGAAAGATAAGATATAATTTAAAAAAAAAAGTGAAGATTAAAAAAAAGAGAAGAAGTGGTAAGTTTTTGCACATTGCCTGCCTTTTTTTTTGCCACTTATCTCTAGAGCAGGTTTTGTCACGAAGAGCAACCCAACCATACAGGAAAAGAAACAAAGCAGGTGAACCACAATAACAAAAAGGGAAGGAAAGAGTCAGTCAGACTTTAATGTGAAGAGAGGAAAGAAATGTAGATAAATGCATCATCAGCAAGACATTAACACCTTTTACTGTGTTGTCATGTATTTATCAAAAACTAAGACAAAATGCAGAAGTTAAGACTGTTATAGCAGAAACAAAATTAACTCCATGATTCAGTGACTTTTCAAACCACCTTCACAAGCAATACTTAAGTAATTGTTTTCTTTATGACATTTAAGAACCTTTAACATCGTTGTGGTGGAATTTTGAAATATTCATCTTTACATTGTTGCTACACTTTAATAAGGGTTGCAGACATTTGCTTATGCACAGCACTTTTAAACTTCCTTCACAGTATTTCAATTGGGTTAAGGTTTGAACTTTCGTTAAATGCAATACCTTTATTCTTTTTCTTTTTTTTTTTTTTTGAGTTGTTAGCATGCTTGGGATCATCATCCTGTTGCCCGATCCAGTCTTGGATACGTTTTAGCTGTTGAACAAGTAGATTCACATTTGAATTCGTTGACACAGCGAGGAGTTCATGACATTAACAATTAACTGACTCCAAGGTACCCAGGACATTTTGTTCCTTAAAAAAAAAAGCTATGTCATTGACAGTTGGGTGGAGGTGTTTGTACTGATGTGCTGTGTTTTCTGTCCACTATGGCCCAAAATCTCCTCTTTGATTTGATTAGCTCTTTGATTAGCACTTGTGTTTTTCTAGTTTCTCTGCATAGTGGCAGTGAACTAACTGCGGACCAGGGTCAGGGAACCTCTTCCAGCTGTCAGGTGACAGGCAGGGTGTTTCCTGGACAGATTGCCAGTTCAACTCACATCCACATAGAGTTGAACGAAACACGCAAGCAGAACTAGATCCATTTATTTTATGGACTTACTTATTCCTATAATTATTCCTGTAATTACTCCTATAAATCAAATTACATGTAGTTAATGTAAGTGACTCTTGAGCAGAATTTTTATTTCTTAATTTTAGTACCAATTAGCCTAAACAGCATGTCTTTGGAGTGAGAGGAAACCAGGGTACCAGGGGAGAACCCCCACACACACACACACACACACACACAGGGAGAAATTGTAAACTCCACACAGAAAGGTTCAGCTGAACCTTCTTGCTGTGAAGTGTCAGTGCTAATCAATGCACTGATGTGCTGCCCGACATAAAGGACACAGGAAAAATGGGCAAGAGGATTTGAAAAATGAGTTTTGCGAATTTGCATCAAAGCTGAATGGAGAAAACAAATAATAAGAAGAAATTAAATAAGTGCAATGAAAACGGGAAACTTTCTTGTCACATTTGCATCACGCCAGTGTTTCTTAATAGTAATTTGTGAACAATATATACTTTCTTTTTTTTTTTTATCAACAGCACCAATGTGGTGATGAACTACTCAGAGATAGAGTCTAAGGTTAGAGAAGCTACCAATGATGATCCCTGGGGACCCTCTGGACAGCTAATGGGAGAGATCGCTAAGTAGGTGCAACACACTGACACACCTAGATATAAATTTGTGAAAGTTGTCATTTATACATCATAATATAATTTATTGTTTGTGCTTGTGTTGGTAGATCTACTTTTATGTATGAGCAGTTTCCAGAGGTGATGAACATGCTGTGGACCAGAATGCTGAAGGACAACAAAAAGAACTGGAGACGAGTATACAAGGTATGATGGCTCTCTAGTGGTAGTTTGCTTGACGGTTTGTATCTGTGTCTTGTGCAGCAGTGTGCTTCTACAAGTTTGGACAGGATTTATTAAAACCCAACCACGCTGCATTTTTGTTCCTGCAGGTCAAATACCCTTGTGGATTCCAGTGTTTGCATAAGGAATAACCCTAACGACACAGTATTATTTCTTTATGCATTTTAAATCAGCATAATTTTGTCAGTCTGCTACAAAGGTATTTTTGGTTCTAGTGGCCTTTATTGATAGTTTGTAGACAGGAGGAGAGAGATTGGGACTTGGCCAGGAGTCGAGCCTGCAACCACTGCTGGATCGTAGCCCTCGAATCAGAAAATGTTGTTAAATAGATTTTAAAAGAAAATACTTTTCCAACTGTCCCCATTCATAGTATTTGAGTTCACACATAAAAAGTTGCAACAGAGTTGCTTTGTTTTTTGTGTTTTTCAAATGAATGAGGGGAAAAGCTGTCTACCTGTGTAGTTCCTTCTATCCACAGCCATTTAGATTCACGTTTTTTTGTGCATTTTGCCTCAGCCTTGTCTTTACATCAAATCAAAATGTTATGAGAAATATTTAAAAGAATTTAGTGTTTTTATGAATGCTTCATACAACCACTTCATGCTTTGCAGTATATTATCATTATGACATGCTGTGTGGAGAAAGCCTTTTTTTATGCTCCGTCTAATGTAGCACAAATGACAAATATTGTGAATATGCAATAGCTCTGTTGATTCATCATGATGAAGCTGGGAGGATCATTAATTTGAATGGCTCAATGCTGTCCCTTTCAAAGATCGTTGAAGCCTATAGCGCAGTGTATCATGTTCGAAAAGAGCTGAGAATTTTTTTTTCTCTCACAGGCCTTGCTCCTGCTGGCCTATTTGATCAGGAACGGCTCTGAGAGAGTTGTGACTAGTTCCAGAGAGCACATCTATGACCTTCGATCACTTGAAAACTACCACTTCATAGGTAAATATAATTAGATCACTCTCCTTGTCTTTCATTAAGCTTTTCTTAATGCTCTTTGCTTGTGCTTGTGATATTTGTTTGGAGATTGGAAATCTAAAATGATCAAGAAATGTTGCTGTGGACCAGCAAAGGTGATATGGAACGAAGTCACCAAAGCTACTATACACAATAATGACCCCCAGGGTCTGGCTAGAAGTCTAACCTTTTTAGATATCTGTCATTGACTCCGTTTTGTGCTCTTGTGTCTGTGTACAGATGAGAATGGTAAGGATCAAGGCATCAATGTGCGCCAGAAGGTGAAGGAGATGGTGGAGTTCATTCAGGACGATGACAGGCTCAGGGAGGAGAGGAAGAAAGCCAAGAAGAACAAGGATAAATACATCGGTGTCTCGTCTGACAGTATGGGTGGAGGAGGCAGCAGTTTTAAGAACTGTAAGTGATTCGCTGAGTTGTCTTTGATGGACTGAGGGGACAAAAATTATATGATGAAGTCTATAATTCTTCAGATTTCTTAAAGCAGCTGTGACACTTTTTAATTGAATCAAAACAGTTAAATTGTATGAACAAGGAAACTGATATGCTGATGTATTCTGATTGTGTTTGCAGTGTTTGCAATTCAGTTAAAACAGCATTTTCTATTAAAAATCTCTAAATCTTTCAGCCCTAAACTTCAATAGCAGTCACTGAAATTTGTAATTGTTGGATTGAAAAAGAAAATATCAGTATTTTGTATTGTTTAGAATTTATGCAAAACAACTTAGAGAAAATATTCAATAATTTCTGGAGCTTTAATGTTTCTCAATGCAGTTGTGACTGATGGTGTACTGCCTGTGTAATTTGGTTGGAAAAAAGGGATCTCTGTGTTCTGACTCCTTCTTCCAGCTAATGAACTGGATCGGAGTAAGTGGGATGAAGACTGGGATAAGAGCAGAGGAACTTTCCCCTTTAGTGAGAAGCTTGGAGAGATCAGTGACAAGATAGGCAGCACCATTGACGACACACTCAATAAGTTCAGAAAGAAAGAACGAGATGACTCACCCGACAGAATCAGGTAAACACAGTATAACATTATAATATATATTGAATAAATGCTTGCTTTAAAATGCTTTGAGGTGGCTGGTGTTCTTACCATGATAGCCAACTGGCTTCTCAGACTGGTTAAATCCCCAACCTAACGTAAATCAGATAATTCCTCAACATTTTTTTCATATAAGTAATTGTTTAAACAGCTGTGACCTGGATTATCCATTGCATAACCAAGCTGTGATATAGAGAGATCACTGTTCTCAGACGTACAATAACCATAGAGAAAGAAAATGAAAGTATAATCTCTTCAGCACTGATGCATCCCTCATTTTGTTACCATAGTGACAACGAGGAAGACCGTGCATCAAGAAATGGCAGGCAGGAAACAATTGAGTTCAAAGATGAGGAGGAAACTGTCACAACGAAGAGCATCCAGATTACACAAGCAACAGAAACCACAACCACCACCACAAGGAAACGCAGTGGAGGCGCAAGCAGCAAGACCCTGGACCTGGGCGCGGCAGCTCATTACACGGGAGACAAAAGTCCAGAGGAAAAGGTGTTCACACACTTTTTTTTTTCTTATGTGACACACATTTTCATTGTAAGCTTGGATTTAAACAAATCTGTCTATATCCTTTAAAGTCGTCAGTCGGACAGTCTTCAAGCAGTGGTCTGGCTGACCTGCTGGAGATTGACCCCTCATCCAGTCAGAACACCACAACAGGTAACTGCAATCTGCTTTACTTAGAAAGAAAGAAAGAAAGAAAAAAAATATATATATATTTTACATCTTTGTGTACGATGTTGTGTTCAATGTACAATCGTACAGGATGCACTTCAGACCTCATTGGTGGCTTTGCTGACTTCGCCTCACCTGCAGCCTCTGCCGGCCTCCCCACCTCCACAGGTAAACTAAATGCTAGTTTTGTTAAACGATTTTAGTATGTATTGCACAAGTGTTTGTATTTCAGTTAAACACGCACTGTTGTCATGTGACCAGCTGCTGCATCATCCAGTGGAAATGGAGAATTCGGCGACTGGAATGCCTTCTCAGGAAATCCTCCAGCATCATCTAGCTCCGATACCTCCCAGCCTGTCACGGACCTGTTTGGTAGCACTCAGTCACCCCCAGCCTCTAAACCTACCCCGGTCCCACCATCTGCTGAGCTCTTTGACCTGATGGGTGGAGTTAACCATCAGCTAACTAATCCACACACGACACTCAGTGCCTCTCAGAGCATGACCTTCTCTCTGGGAGGAGTGACGCCGGGAGCATCTGTTACTATGCCTACCATGCCCCATTCTCGTTCTCAGCAGGTATGCAGTGTGGGAAAGTCTAAATAGATCCTTGATAGTAAATTCCATAGACAGAAAAACCCAAAAGCTTCCATGTGTCTTACATGGGCTGTTTGAGTAAGCTTAATAGAGAAATGAACAGAAAAACAAATGCCTTCACTAAATATTGCGTCTTATAATTAGGTCCTGGATTTTGAACAATTTCCAGTTTTGATTTTGGGTAAATAATTTAAAATATTCTACAGATCTCAGGATTATATACTGCTCTTTCCAAAAAAAAAGGTCATCACCTGGGTTTAAGTATTATGATTATGTTTCAGCTGGCAACTAGTCATTTAACTCTTAACTGATGCAGTGACTCGCTGCTCACTTTTTAAACAATATTGGAAGACATCCTGTGGTCGTGGAAAAAGATGTTCATTTGTTTCAGAAGGGAATGCATCAAGCAAAGAAAACATCTAAGGAAAATGCTGAATCTATTAAAATGGGTTAAGAAGTGTCCAACACATTATTAAAAACTGGAAGGATAGTGGGGAAAACATCATCTTCCAGGAAGAAATGTTATCTTGAATGATCTTATGATCTTGAATGATTGTGATCGGCAATCACTTAAACCAGTGTTCTTCAACCCTGTCCTCAGAGCACATTAGTGGGTTGTGTACAGACTTGTGTAGACAGTGAAGACAAGCTAATGGCCATCCAATCAAATGTGACTGAGCAGGGAAACGACTAAAACATGCAGAACGGTGTGCCCTGAGTACCAGGGTCAAAGAACACTGACTTAAAAGTCTGGTGAAATGCAATCGTAAAGAAACAACAGTAGAGCTCACAGCTACATTTAATAGTGAAAGTAAGAGAGTTTCCACATGCACAAAGTGAAGGGAACTCAAGGGATTTTGGACTAAACTGGGGGTTCCAGTTCAATCCCCGGCGGGTACCAAGTGCTTCCCCATGTCCACATCCATGGATACGGTGCCCCTGAGCAAGGCACCTGAAATCCACACCCGCTCCCCGGGTGGCGGACCGCGGCAGCCCACCACTCTGGGTCCTGCAGCCCAGATGGGTCAAATGCGGAGGCAGAATTTCCCCACGGGGATGAATAATAGTAAAAATAAAATAAATAAAAATACAAAAAGGCACTTATCATTGTGGTTGATGGGGGGAGGCTTCAGTTTGAAAGGGAGCATACAGACTGGTAGTGTATTATACTGCAAATGTTTTTCTTGATTCTTTTTCCCCCTGAGTGATGTTAACATAACTACAAAGTGTATTCATGTTAGAAAAATGTTCTAAATATTTGTTTTTTATTCTTTTTCCCCAGAATTTGGGAGACATGACATCTCAGCAGCCAATGGTACAACAGCAGAAAGTTGGTGTCGGAGGCCAAGGATTATTAGGGTCAACATGGTCTGACCCCTCGGTCAACATCAGCCTGGACTTCCTCTCTGCAGGCCTCAACACCGCCAAGACACCACCCACGCTCAACAATATTATTCAGCAGCAAGGTATAGTGGTGCATGAAAGTCTTTTTCTGAGTACTGTAACTGCTGATCATGAAGCTTGTATGTTACAATATTTGCTATCTGAGGAAGGTGTGGGGTGTCAAGGGAGCTGAATTTATAGTTTTGCAAATTTGATAGGAAATTGTGAGTATTGTGCAAATCTTTAGGGTAATAATGCCTTTAAAAAACAGACATGATAAAAAATAAACTGTCATTCTTGTGATTACATGTGCATGCAGATCTTGCATGCATCTTTGTGATCTTGTCCTGGACTAATGTCCGTAATACTCCACATACTTAAGGAGAGTAAGATTACTCTGAATGAGATGGTATTTGAAGTAATAGTATTTCACCTTTCACCTTAACTTGCAGAAAGTTAATATGAAAGTCATGTAGCAGGATGGGGAAAATATATATATATTCTCACTCCTTTTTTTCAGCGATTTGAGCTTGATTTGCTCCTTAAAACAGGTTTTAAGTATAACTACCAAAAGGAATCAAACATATAGAATATGCCTATGTTCAAGAGTTTTCACTGCTCATTCTTCCATTTGTGTTTAAATAGAATAGTATGTCATCTGATGATTGCCATGTCATCCAAGGGACGGTATGGAAAAGGAGATATCAGAACAAACCTAGTCGTACAGTCAGATGCATTATTAATTTATTCTCAGAGTAGATGTACATCATAAGTGCAAAAATATCTGAATATTTGGGTTGTGAGCCGACTTAACTTGTTACACACCAAGACTTCTATCATGGTACTAGTCCTCATAGGGATTATAGATAGCTGGTAGCCTGAGCTGCCATCTACTGGGTGGTGTTGGACACAGCAAGTGAAATTGATCTTGGCAGGTAGAAATCAAATGCAGGACTCTACCTCCTACCTAGATAGTATCATTAGCATCAAAATGAAGAGATAAAAGCTCCTAGACACTTGGTATCAAAAACCATTAGAGGGAAGAAAAGGTGATCATTATTTATATATGTATGTTTTTTCTTCCTCTCTTACCCATGTCTTATTATCAGAGGAAAGGTATAATAGGTTACTAATGAGGTTTTTAGCATTCTCATCTAAATTGGATGTATAAATATTTTGAAGTCCACATCTTACACAAGATAAATTGAAGTCTAAAGAAAATAAATATGTATTTCTTTAAGTTGTTTAACACACCATGTCCTTCTGTTTTCTCAGTTTTAATTACTTTCATATTTATTAGTTGCCTGTTTCATTCTGTGCACTGATGTTAGAGTACAGGCAATGTAATTATACTGCAACAAAACTGTGTTAATATGAAAACAGTATTTAATTTAATGTATTTCTGGTTAATATTTTAGTAGTATTTTCAAAACACAAAGATTAAAAAAATGGGCCTGTGAAGAACTTCATTGTAAATATTTTTATGACAAAGTTTAAAGTATAATGAAATCTGCCACCAAATACATATTGTAATATTTTATTTTTGATGTTAAAGTTAGGATAATGAGGTTTCAAACATATTGGTTGATTTTAAGTTTAAATTTGTTAAATTTCTTGAATCAAAAACTTTCAAATGTGCAAATCTAGTGTGTTACGTACTATATATATCAATAATTTAATGTTATCTTTTTGGATGCTTATATTCTTACATTTTCTATTTAAAGATCACATATTTCATCTGATTACTGATTGTTTCTAAGAGGTAGGATTCTTTAGCCAATACTGTATTATTTACTTCTGTAGGTAAACTATATATTTATATTTTTATGGAGCACAAGTGAAGAGGGTCACTCAGGGCTCTACGTGGACTTTTGGATGACACTGGCTTTATAACCACAAAATGCATAAAGACGTGTCCATATCTTTCTGCACAGGAGTGCCTCCCGTCAGCCTGTTGGCCCAGAATTTTGGAGGAATGAACCTCAGCTCACCACCCCATGTGACACCCATAAGACCACCAGTCACCCCCATGATGGCAGGCAGTGCCATGACAATTGGCATGCCAGCCTCATTGCCAACTGGCATGCCTGCTTCCATGGCTGCAGGTATGCCATCTTCAATGACCACGGGTTTACAGAGTGGAATTCCTGTAAACCAAGGCATGATGGGAATGAACATGGGCATGAATATGGGCATGGCCGCTCCAGTGATGATGGGTGGTATGGCAGGCATGGGAATTCCAGGAGTAGGAATGGGCCTAACTCACTCCATCACCCCAGCGGTGGTCCCACCCAAACAAGATGCCTTCACTAACTTTGGCAGTTTTGGGAAATAAAAGGTTTGCAAGTGTATGCAAGAATGCGTGTGTGTGTGTGAGCACGTCTGACATTATGAGTGTGACTACAGAAGGACTGCTGTACTTGAAGACAACCTTGCATGCTTCGCTGTCTGCTTCAGCTCACTTTGGGGAGCTGGCGTCGGTGATTGTTCTCCATTCCAGTTTGCTGACATGATCATGGAGGTAGTGGAGACACCTCTGTTGCTCCTCACGCAGTTTTAATTTCATGACATCATCACACAGATGGAACCAGAAGTGCTGTGAAGTTGTCGGCACACAGCCTCTTCTCGTTATTTTCTTTTCAGGAAAAATCTGTCTTTTTATGTCTTATATACCTACAGTATATCCCCTTTCATTCAGTTTCTGCACAAAGAATTCAGTCGGTACAACAAAAGCAAACAAAAATAGTACTCCTGCCTTAATTTTGCTGTGTAGCCTGAGATACGTTTTTAATCAAGGTTAATCAGAAAATGGAATCCTTTCCGTTATTGCCAGTAGTCGCTCTACTACAGTATCGATAATATATACTCTGGTCTTCCAGCAGAGGGCATAATGAGTGTACGTGTTGACACAACACTGGATGGTTGCATTCCTATTTGAGCCATATGAGAATGGGTGTGGATGGTGTCATCCAGGTTTTAATCTGTGGAGGAAAGCAAATTATGATGTTGTTGTTTTTTTGTTTTTTTTTTAAGACTGCCCTTTTGTCCTTTTGATGGGCTGTGGCAGTTCACTACTGGTTATTATTGTCAATACAAAAGTTAATGATGCTCATAAGACAACATAAACAAATGTATTAAAAATCGTGTTGAATAATTAACATCACAATAGTGAGGCACTTCCTGTTACGATACTCTGCTGCACACTCTGGTGGCCAGGTCAGTATTTAATTCAGAGTACTGTTTTCTATTACTTCAAATATTACTCTTTTATACATTTTGTCTTTATGCAACCATTGTCAGTGTATCTTCACAAATGTCATTGAACACTTCAGCGATGCTTTTTGAACCACATGGAGTTGTGATGTCTCTTTAACGTCTGCATATATACACTGGATGGAGGAAGAATCCACAGAAGAGATATTTCCTTTACAACTGTGAGGGAAAGAGAGTCACAATCTACATAGCTGAAAAACACAATCTACTTAATTACTTTAATGTTTGCAGCAATGACTCAACGTCTAGTTTATGGGACAACTCACCAGTAATCTTCAGTTTGCAAAGTATTTTTGGCAGCAACCTTTTTTTTTTTTTAAATTATTATTATTATTTATTTGCAGCTCACTTTGTGGTGTCTTGATACTGAATACCTGCACCTCAACAACCCTACATTAGAACGTGGAATAAACACAATGGAGAAATGTCACTAGCTGAGTTTTCATATATTTCTTGGGCTCACTTAGACCAAGCAAAAGAGTTTGGGGTTCTTGAGTGATGTTTGTGTGAAAAATGAGTGAATGTGTGTGAGATACTTTGTGTATGGTTATAGATCCCTCTGTTAGATGTGCAAATACAGCTAAGCAGAGCCTCTTGTCATTTTTTGAGGCACTTCTCTCCAAATGACCAAATCTTTATTTTGTTACTCTCAGAAGAATAATCCCATAGTTTTTAGTTTAATATTTTATTAGG
The DNA here is from genome assembly GCA_037176975.1 of Arrhamphus sclerolepis. Taxonomy (NCBI): domain Eukaryota; kingdom Metazoa; phylum Chordata; class Actinopteri; order Beloniformes; family Hemiramphidae; genus Arrhamphus; species Arrhamphus sclerolepis. Next base: position 2,638,189 of record JBAMYA010000019.1, on the reverse strand, counting down.
TTTTTTTTTTTTTTTTTTTTGGGAGAAGTG